>CM062810.1:232226436-232826436 GCA_031772625.1 Pinus tabuliformis | reverse complement strand
TGTGGAGTGAAATGTATTGATTTTAAGCATGCATAATATGAAAGTAAAAGCTAAAAAGCTAAGAAAAACTAAAAGCAAGATTAGGCCACCCACAAGAATCCCTCCTCTAAATGAGGAAGGGGGATGCCATGGGAAAAATCCCATGCTCCCTTTAACATTTTATTTTATTTTTTTATTAGCGCTTAAATCGGGTAAAAAAGCCTCTAAGAGGGCAACCCACAATACGCGAGAGATCTTTACAAAGATGAGACTCTAACAAAGCTAGACTCTCTCCCCAAAAAATATGGCAACAACAAACCTGAAGATGGAAAAAACTCTCCAAAAGAGATTCACAAGGCTCAAAAGACCCACGGCCTCGATGAGTTTGTAAATTTCTCCCAAGTGCTTATGGCCTCCCTAGAAATCAGTCTTTGAATAGTGTGAGGGGGTCCTGCATACACACGAGTGAGTAGTTTTCCAAAGCTTCTCCTCAAGTTCCTTTTTGCCCAATTCTCAAGCCTATGGGCTGCAAAACACAAAAAATACCAATTGTCAGTTTGAAATTAGGAAAAAGAAACCAAAATTAAACTTAGAATTGAATATGCAAAGTACTAGTTCAAGTAATGGGAGTGAACCCCATACTTGCCTAGCTTTAGAAATGACTCTTGAATAGAAGATATAACTTTGAAAGAACTAGAATCAAAGAAGTATTTTTGAATTTAAATGGATGACCAAGTAGCTATAGTTTAAGAAAACTTCTTTAGGCTTTGTGTTGGATGGAAAACTTGGAGCGAAAAAATGGCTGAGTCTTGGATCACTGTGACTCTAGGAGTGAGTTGATCTAATTGAGATTTCTCCCACTTCCAGATGGATTCCTGCACATAATACAAAAGATCTTTTCTACACACTTGAACATGTATTAGTTTGCACAAGATTAGAGCAATATAATGAATAAGATAAACCAAACATTCCTCCTAAAATGAATTGACAAGCTTATCCCTAGAAGACTATTCTAAATCAATGATATGTGCAAGATAGTTTGCACACATTAATCCAAGCAAGATGGCAAGCATAAACTAATATTAATTCAACATGTGAAATAAATTAAACACAATAGCAGTAGTATGAAAGGACATCACCTCATAACACCAAGAGAACACCAGCCAGATAGCCCCAAAGTCTTGATTGTATTAAGAAAATATGCAAATACAAAATGACAGAGTTTCCTCAAGCCCAATAGCTTATTACATGATACAATATGAGAGCCCATGGCTCTATTATATAGAGAGTTGGGAGCAAATCCCAATGAAGAATGACAATGACAAATGGCATTGGAGCCAATCCCAATGCAAAAGTGATTAAACAAGTGGCATGAGGTGACAATCCCAAAGAAAAATTCGAATTTGTTGAATGGAGCTCCAATGCCAGGTGTAAAAATCAAATTCTGGTAAGTGGAAATCATTTTCTTCTTCTCTTATGTGCCAAATTCGAATTTTATGATAGAATGACAACTGTATATGGGTGGTAACCCATGTGGGGACAATTTCCCACAAAAATCTCCACCAAATATTCTTCCAAATTCTCCCAAATGTGCATTAACTTCACAAATTCGAATTTCCAAGTAAGCAACTTTCTCCTTTAATGCCAGAAATTTGATTTTATTTGAGCACATGCCCTTTCCTTTATTTTAGGAGTCCACATCATCTTGGGACTTCAGTTTAACTCCCCCATAATTTTCCACCTTATTTCCACAACATTTAGCATGTGTGGATATTTATTTTTCTCCATTTATTTAACTTCCGGCTTAATTAATTGCCAAATTTCCCACTAAACCTAGGAAAAGAGGGTTTTGGGGGTTCAAAACACATTTTTAACTCATCAAATTGTGTCATATGATAAAGTTGAGGGTGTGAGGTGCAAATTTCATTACTCATACCCCATACAACTTCTCTAGACATCACTTATTACATTACAAATACAATTTTATTAGCAATTTCCGCAGTGCGGAAAATCTAAAAAACTTAAAAATGACTACTTAGACCGAATCAAATTCCACGAAATTTTTTGTGTGATCTTGTATGGTAATATACATCGACTCTAGACACTAGGATGTGTTAGGGGCTCAACCTTCAAATCGTCACCCCGACTTTGGGGTAAAATGTGAGTGAATAAACCCAGAAAATTATTCGCCTCTGAAAAAGAAGGGATAATTAACCAGATAAAAAAAACACTCCAAGGTGTACTCGTTTGCTGATCGAGTCCGAACATCCTAGGCCTGTTACAGACTCAAAACTCATCATTACTAGTATCACTTATTACAATTCCCCACAGGGTGTGGAATCTGGGTACAAGAAAGATGATGAGAAAATAGAGGTAGAGTTAAAAACCTCTGTTGACTGATGATATTTGATGGTACAAGTGTTCTCTGGATCATCCTTGGGCATGGAGTCTTCATATAATCATCTCTAATCAATGACCGAGATTACTTTTCCTGTTGGTCCTTCAACGACCGAGATTACATCTCTAATCAATGGCTAAGATTAGATTTGGCTTGATCCATGTCATTTAGAACATTCTAACCCAGTTTTATATTAATACCCATTAATATTTTATTTTTCCTAGGTTTAGATTTAGGAACTCCATTAAAAATATTAATTATTTTAATATCTCCTTAACCGGGTAGAATCTGCCTAAACCATTTCTGGGTTTTGGAGATCTCATGTGCTTTAGCCTTTCCACCAATTTTCATGGTTAGAGCACATCCAATGCTACCCCAAATCAACAAAAAATTAGTCTCCAATAGACAAAATACACATAAGATCACATCTCCACAGGTAGCGAAGTACAAAGGCCAAGTTGAGTCTCTTTAAGAGACGTCGAATTCCATACAAATGATGCTGATAAAGTGAGAGAGGTGATCTTCTATTTATATGAGGTCTACCATGTCTAATTTATGACTAAATGCTCCTACACAAGTTTGATTTTTGAGTAGACATAAAGTAAAATTGGGTTACAAGCCAACCCATTAGCTCAACAATAAAATATGCCAAAATAAGCCCACACGTGTGAGTCATAAGCCTTAAAGGGTGATGACTTCATGTCCTTTAAGGGTTTTAAATGCTCCATCAAGGCAACAGAAGGGCTGAAAGTGTCTCCAAGCGTCACGATCATTCTCCATTTGAGGAAAAATGTTCAAATCAAGCCTCAAGCAGCGCCATGTATTCAAAACCTAGCTGTGGGTGCCACACGTCATCTTCATGGATGCTAAGTAGACAACGTGATGCCTTCTCTTTCCATTGTTGGGGCTCCATCAGGAGCAACATACGCTCCTCAATGATCATGGGGGATGAACATCCTCATTTGGGCTATGGATCATGACATGCCCATCAAGTAGTTTCAAGGCTAGCTTCGGGGCATGCTGGGTCCACTGGTACATGATCAAGGATCCTCCATGCTAGGCATGAAAAGGTCAATGTTTTGTCTTCTATGGGTGCTCTGGGATATGCATCAACTTCGCAGGTCATCAAGTGTCCAACGCTTCGTTATAAGTGGGCAAAGCTGTATTTGCCAAATCATCATGCTCTCTGAAAGTATAATGTATGCCATGAGCAACATGTGGAGTAGGGTACGCTCAAGGCCGTTGCTACTTTGGACCACCTAGCAAACCAACTCCAACTCAAGTGAAAGTAACCATTCATTAGAGACTACGATCATAAATGCATCTAAGTGGACCATACTTTAGTGTTAAAGGCATATTAATACTTCAAATCGGGATTACCTTCAAATATCTAACTAGACCAAGTCCCATAAAAGTGTTCCCTACCTTTGTAGGGGTGACTAGGTAGTCAACCCTATTAAGTGCTTCTAGCCCCCAACGGGTGGTGGTGTTTCCAAGGTCAACCCTTCAATCCATAGGTGTTAGTGCTAGTAGGTGGTGATGGAGGGAAAGACCTAATGGCCAAGTGCCATTTTTAGGGGACCAACTATTGAGAGTCCACATACTGATTGTAAAGATGTAATGGAGGGAGCAATCACGGAGGCATGAGTTACCCTTCTCAGCCGACTTTTTCCACCCCTCTGGTGCACCTTTTACTTCTTCTTGATAATGCTTTTATTTGGTGCATAGGATCAAAGTTTGCTCTTTATTATATTGCATTTGTTTTACCCCTGGAAGATGAGACAGTTTCTTGCTCATCAAGGTTGGGACATGCAAGGGTTTCTTTTGATGAGATGAAGCATCAAGTGCTTAGGAACTGGGTGATGGCTAATGACGAAGGTAGAGCTCATGCTAGGATTTTTCCCACACGCTAACTTATGTCTTGACCATCTTTTTCTTTCATTGTGGCCATCTTATTATTTTTCATTATTTTAGTTGCATCAACCTTTACGGCAATGTTTTTCGGCCTTACTCAAGGATGTGGATAAGAGAGTGCCAAATCCCAATGAACCAATGACAAGTAACCTAAAGAATGCAGATGATAGCAAAGGAGAATAATGTGAAAGGGAGAATGTTAAGTATGGGGAATGAAAATTGACATACTATTTCAATCTAGGTATTCCAAGTAGTGCCCATACTATAACCTAAAGACCTTAGGGGAGGTCCCATTGGACTAGGGCTAAAGATTAGCCCCCCTTGGTAAAGTGAGAGAACAAGTTTATAGTCAAAGATCGGTCAATCATCCAGATCAACCCTTTATCCATACTAAATGCCCCAAACATTAAGTAAAAACACTCGATTGCAAGAGGAATGCTGAATGGTGAGATGTGTGTGACTATTGCAGATGGTAGAGGAACTGACATATCGTCATCAATGAGCAAATGTGTAGGGTTGTTGTCTTGCTGGCTATTCAAGATAGGTGAAAGGGTTTTATCCTATGGGGTTACCAATTTTGGTGGGTAACACCTCTCACTCTAGTTCACTATGGAGACACCTTAGTCAACTGTCACTAACTCCTAGTTGACTTGTCTCAGTGCCACCTCACACTTCTGTCCATGCATGTGACCTTTGACAATTCCAGAGATCATCTAGTTGGCCCATACTCTTTTCCATATCATTGCCCTGTCCCTTATGTGTCTAGATCTTGCCATCTATCCATCCCAAATGTTGCCACGTGTCGACCTTGAAAAATGCCATGTGTCACTCATGCAAGGCTAGTGCTAAAAATAGTAAACTATCAACGTGCCCCCAATATCATACTCATCGGACTGAGATTTCCATGGGGAGTCAAAATATGTTGTCAGGACCATCATGCGAAGAGTTCTCTAATGGAAATACCTAACATACTGATGAAATCACGCTCATTGGACTTAATTTTCAGTGGGAGGTTTGAATATGTAACTAGATTTGACATGGAAAACATACTAAAATAGATCTATCTTGCATGTTGCCTGAAAGTAGCTGATCAGATTTGAGAGCTTGCAAGGATCTCAAATATACCGTCACAACTGACATGCAAGACTTTGAATTGAAGCTGTCATGCAAGTAATTCGGAAAGGGCTCACTGGAACTTGAGTTCATAAGGACTCTGAATATGTAATCAATACTGCCATGCAAGCCTCTAAACTTTAGATTTGCTAAAAATAGCAACTCTCTCAATTTGGTGAAAATCTGTGTACAACTGAGTTTGAATGACCAGAACACCACTGAATCCATACTGCAACCACTCTCCCTAGGAACCAACCACCACCCCAAGCAAAGCTGTATCTGAACATGCCCATGAACGTCCAGCCTAATAAAATGCGCTGGTGGTGTGGCAAAGTTGGGGGTTAACACTATTTCAACCAATCCATTAACAAATGATTGAAGTTGACCTTGTCAACCTAAATAAGAAGCATTAGTGAAGGGTTAGGGTCAATGTTGCAGGAAACGTCCCCCCCCGGATCAAAACGCCAATCCGTGATCCTTACGGATGCGTGGGGAAATCGCCATTCGAAACACGTTTCGGGCTGACAAACACGCTTCCTGCCATTTTCGGAAGCGTGTGGCCGAAACACGTTTCTATTTTTCTGAAACGCTATTCGTACGACGGTTCGGCTATACGAAGCGTGCCGCTTCGGGGTTCGATCCGTATGGATCGTGACCGCTTCCGTCGGGCTTTTGTCGTTTCCGCCGCACGCCAAAAAAAAGCGTTATTTTTTTTGTTATTTTTTAAGGTTGGGGTGGGTCCACCTTGGGTTAGGGTGAGGAATGAAGGGATTTAACCCCCCATTCATCTCTCATTTTCTCACATTGAGTTTATGAGAGCTTGGAGAAGAGAAGAGAGGAGAAGAGAAGAGACGAGAGGAGAAGAGAGGAGAGCTTGGAGGAGTGAAGGAGGAGGAGGAGCTTGGAGTAGGAGCTTGGAGGACGTCCATCTACAAGAGCTAAAGAGGTAAGTGCAAACCCCAAACTCCCTTATTTTTTTGACATTTTTTTTTGTATTTTTCTCCTCCTTCTCTTACTCTTTCCCATTCTTTCTACTTGCTCATTTAATTGCAGGTTGTCCACCACCTATATCCATATTCCAAGATGGTGTTCTTTTGGCTTCTATGTATCATTCCACTTTTGGTTTTAATGATGGCAAGGGGGAGTAGGAATAGAAGGGAAGAAGCACAAGAGGATAGTGGTCCCAATATGAGTGACCGAATGTATGATGAGGAGGAAGGGTTTGAAAAGGAAGGGGATGAAGTTGAACTTGAAGGGAACACTGAAACACTAGAGGGAAAGCTGCATTAACACCCTTGTGGAACTATGTGACCAAACTTGAAGGGGGAAAGGGTGGTGGAAGCTACAAATTTTTGTGCCCTCATGGTTGTCATGGAGGAAAACCATTTAGTGGTTCATATACTCGTGTGAGGAGGCATCTTTGTGGGGTGATGGATAGTGATGACAAAAAGGGTGCTGTGGGGATACAAATTTGCCCAAACATTTCAGCTGAACAAAGAAGAAAATACATCCAAATAGAGGAGGTTGCACAACAAAAAAGCAAGAAACAAAAAACTCATTCTGAATCAAGTGCAACCTCTAGATTTGGTAGCTCATCTCCTCATGGTACTTTTGGAAGCTCTGGAGGTAAAAGAACAATAGGGGATTTCTTGAATGTTGCTGGGAGGGATGATGTGGATGGAAAGATAGTCCGATTTCTTTGTGCTTGCGGTGTACCATTCAATGTGCTTCACTCTCCCTATTGGCAGGAAATGGTAAAGGGCATCAATGAAGCCCTAAAAGGATACAAGTCCCCCAACTATGAGAAAGCTAGAACAGTGTTATTGTAAAGAGAAAAAGCAAAGGTTCAAAGAGCTTTGACACGTTTTACAAATGAGTGGGTAGATTGTGGGGTATCCATTGTATCAGATGGGTGGACAAATATTAGAAACCAACATTTGATAAACATTCTTGGTGTTTCTGCTAGTGGTGCAGTATTTATTACATGTCATGACTCCTCCTCCATTAGTGCATCTTCCCAAAACATTGCAGATCTCCTATTGCAATCAATCAAAGATGTTGGTCCGAATAATGTGGTTCAAGTGATCACATATAATGCAGCGAATTATAAGGCAATAGGAAAAGTTATTGAGCATACTCATCCACACATCTTTTGGTCTGGGTGCCTGGTTCACACATTGAACCTTTTGATGCATGATATTGTGAAGCATAAAGAATGTGGGTGGATTAATGAGCTTTACAGGAGAGGGAAGCAACTCATTAAATTCATCACAGGGCATACAAGGGTAAACTACTTCTATGGCACTTACTCTACTCCAAGTTGCAATTGCTTAAACTTGCAAAGACAAGATTTACCGGTTATTACCTCACCTTTAGGCGGCTAATGAAGGTGAGACAAGCTTTAACTAATATGGTGTGAGCTGAAACATGCTATGAAATTAACTTTGATAGAGATGGTGCTAATGTAGCCAAGGAACAATATTCTTGACATGTATTTTTGGTCACAGGTTAAATATGTTTTGCAATTCACCAAACCAATTTGTTACATGATCAAGTTTGGAGATTTAGATCGACCAATAATTGGGGAGGTGTATGAGCAAATGGATAGCATGTTGGGGCAGATTAAAGACATTGTTGAGCCTAGAGATATCACCTTGTACAATTATATTCGTGTAGAGGTGGAAAACCGATGGGAAATGCTAAATGTTCCATTACATGCATTAGCATATGTTTTGACACCTAAATACTATCATCCATCATGGCTTTCAACACCAGCACCTGGGGGGGGGAAGCAAGAGAAAACCACACCAAGATCAAGAGGTTCACAAAAAATATATGATTGCATTGAGTAAATTAGTCCCTGATGAGGAGGAGGCTGCCATGGTACAGAGACAGTTGAGCAACTATACGCTTAACACTGGTCCATTTGGGAGCATGCATGCAATTAGAGATCGAGAGACTTTTTCTTCTCTTGAGTGGTGGAACATGCATGGAGGGGCTACTCCACTTCTACAGACTTTGGCATTGTGGGTGCTATCACAAGTGGTAAACACTTCTTCTGCAGAGAGGTGTTGGAGCTCTTATTCTTTCATCCACAGTGTTAAAAGGAACAAGTTGAATTTAGACCCGGCAGAGAGCTTGGTTTATGTTCATTACAACTTGCGATTGTTGTCCCATTACTGTGATGATGCAAAGACTAAGAAAGACCTTAAGATTTGGGATAGGAATCCAGAGGAGCCCAATTTGGAGGATGGAGTGTTGCGATTAGAGTAATTAGAGGATGCTCTTATATAGGTATGTCCATTGTGGTATGAATTTTGCTTATAAGGCATTTCTTTAATTCATGCTTTTAATTTTTTTTTTTAACTAGTGGTTTTTTTTGTATGATTTTTTTGAGCGATTCCAGGATGATGATGATTGAGTTGAGATGCCATCCCCATTTGGTCCCTTGGTTCCTAGGTTCCATGGTTCAACACCAACAACAGGGGGTTCGTCTTCATCAGTTTCATTGCCACAACTTCCACAGGCACCATCTTCTTCATTGCCACCACGTTCTCTTCGTGGTGGAAGGAGGAGAGATTAGTAGATATATTCACAATTTACTACTTTTGTCATAGATTAATCATTAGACTTGTAGGCTTGTGAATTTGAACTTTTTTGTCTTGGCGGTGACCAAGTGATCTATTTTGTAAACATTATTATTTGAATTTTGGACATGGCAAATGTTGACAATTGCTCACTTGCTAGATAAATCATAATACGATCTATGTTTTATGTTTTATAATATGCTTAAATGTTTTATGTTTTATAATATGCTTAAAAATTTGATGTATGTTTGTAATTGCTAGAATATAGATGGTTGATACTCGAATATTTAATCATTGATGTACATACTAATAACTACAATGGAATCATGGATGCCATATCTATCTTGATTTATGCAAAAATATGCATGTTTTCATGTCTTCTACAACTAATTTGGTATTTGGGATGTTTGTTTTGAATATAAATGCAAAATAAATAAATAAATATATATATATATATATATAGCAGATGCTTCTGCAGACGCTTTGCTTCCTAGATTTTTGGATAATGATGCTGCCGCGTCCCCGCTTCCAAAAAATGTCCCCGTTTCATCCCCGCTTCGTGCAACATTGGTTAGGGTAGCTGTAATAGTAATGGAAATGGTAGTTATAGTTGTCTAGTGATTCTATCTATGGTGAAGATCAATGATGCATATCTATGTATGGTGGAGATTATGATATATACCATCATGGATGTAAGTGTTTCTGTGGTAATAAAGATATGTGCTCTACCTACTGTGCTTTAGGTTTTTCCATCGTTCAACCAGGTTGTTTCCCATGTAATCTGTATGTATTTGCTATTTATGAATGTATGGACATTTTATGTCCAGAGTCGTTTATGAGCAGAATGAAGTATTCAACACTTGACCATTTAGTGGTTGGCATGCCTGCATTAGTGAGTTATTTGTTCAGTTCGATTAGAAAGTATAATTGATGGTATTGTTTAGGAGTTAGGTTAAGTTATGAAAGAACCAAATACAAATATTGTTTAGATTAATTTGGACATAGTTTCAGTCCTACTGGTTGCAACAGATTCGACTATATTTTATAGCTAGAACTGAGCATTATTTGTTGGTGACCATAGCGGCCATACTATGGATAGGATGCAGACCTAGGCTCATAAACCTTCCAATCAGGTGACTGCTATAATCAGATTTAGTACTACTAATAATTAATGACACGTGGAAAAGTTTAAAATGTTAAATATGAAAATATATAAAGTTAAGCTGTCATCAATTTTGAATTTTACGATTTTTTCAGCAAAGAATGTAGAAGTGTATCTTTCCTTTTATATTTGACCTTTTGCTTATGGGTGCATTCATATTTAGGTGCATTTTGTTGAGATGGACCCTTGGGTCGTGGAGAAAGTCTTGAAGCCAAATATAAAACACACAGGATTTGAGGAACAGTCAACTATACATATGGTGCGAGTCGAGGCTTTTCTGGAACAGTCTTTGAAAGCAAATTGTAAGTTCCTTCTTTGTACTGGCAAATTGATGTAGACCCTTGCCATTAGATGTTCATATTTGCACAGCAATTCCATTAGTGTTTTCCATCTGGGAGTGCCAGATTAAATATGTTGTTTATTCCTCCTAAAGAATTGTATGTCATTATAAGGATTTTTAGTGGAATATCTGATTTTGCAATTTCGTTATGTTCTCTCTCACTATTACTCGTTGCATGCTGTAGGTAAATTTGGTTCATTTGATTACATTAGTGTTACACCCCCTTATCAAACAGTGGACTACAGTGTTTTGATGGGCCA
This sequence comes from Pinus tabuliformis, assembly GCA_031772625.1. Classification (NCBI taxonomy): domain Eukaryota; kingdom Viridiplantae; phylum Streptophyta; class Pinopsida; order Pinales; family Pinaceae; genus Pinus; species Pinus tabuliformis. The sequence continues at coordinate 232,815,683 of CM062810.1, read as the reverse complement.
GCTTTCAAACTCATCTTTGGTTGGGAAAGATGCATTCATTGTAAGGAGTGATTTTATGTTCTGAAAGGCCTATATATTTCTCTAGTTTGCTGGATGAAGTTCTACATTTATACCATACCTGTATGCAAAAAGAAAGTAATTGCAGGCCAGATTAGTATTTCATAGTGAGCATTGGTATTTTCTCATTGCCTTTATGGATCACTTACTAAGATTCGTTTTTCACGGTCACGCTGATGATTAGCTGGTGGAGCACCCCCAAAACATTGTAATGCATGATTCCTGTGGATCTCTTGTAAAGGTATATTTCCATCTTTTACTCTTTTAATGCAAAATAAGATGGGAGCCTGGAGGTAAGGGGCGAATTTTAATTTCCTGTTGAGGAATCACAGATGAAGACATAAACAACCAATGCATTCAAATTACAACCAGTGTTTGATTAAAGTTTAAACCATGCATTGGAACTTCTTAAAAGTCCAAAATGAAGAAATGATTCCTCTTGTTTGGGTTTGTAAAGAAAATGTAGGAATGCGTGATTATTATGGTGGATACTAATGGTTCCCAGTCTGTGATTGTCCTTTTAACATGGATGATCCAATGGAAGTGATTTTGTGTCTGCACGTATCCCATCATTAATGCGTTCCATGCATCAAGAAATATGTGTTTAATGCAGACTATAGAACTTTCAATGTTATACAGTGTGGTGAATGGCAACACTATTTATTTCTAATATATGAAAATGGCCAGGAGAAGAATTTGATAGATGAATGGCTCTAAACAAGAATTATTTAGGAAGAACATCTTGTAGAAACCATCTCTTTAGAAAACCATAGCTTAAAGGTTTTGAATCAAAAGGAAGTGTGCTAGAACTCAAGTACTTGGGAGTTGGGACCAGTGTTTGCCAAAAAACATTGCTCTCCTTTGTTTTTGATAGAAGAGTTTGGAATGTTCGCTGCAGATAGTGGACAAGCGGTATGGACGCACATTTTTGGCTGTGTATGGCCCTGAATGGTCTAAGAAATCACGACCATCAAAATCTTCATAAACATGGCAAATTTCTGGTTGGATAGAAGCCACCTAGAAATATTGTAAGTTTTGGTCTCTTCCCATAGAATTATATATTTAGCTAGTTCTTTTTAGTGATAGATTGTTCATGCTGTAGTTTTCTTAATGTGTATTTCAGTTCATTTTGGATTATGTATGAAAAATGGCTTGATTATATCTTCCCTTACCCTAAACATGCCTTGGAAAAAATAACTCCAAACTGTTTCATAGACAATATATTAAGATATCAATCCAGTATTTCATATCCTGGTAATCTACAATTAAATTTATTGACTTCTTAAATACAGACAAGTAACTAGATCTTGTTTCATGAAAAGAATGCTATGCAGCTAGAATCATTTCCCAGTATTCCATTGTTCAATGTATCTGTAAAGATTATTGGATCATTATATGTCTATTCTGCATGTTGAGCTAGCTATTGCACTTATTACTTGAGAGAAACTTCTTGTGTAAAATTACTCAAAATGCAATATATCACTTGTTAATCTCCTCAAAATGACCATTAAACTATTTTGAGTGCAATTTATAAAGAAATAAACTATCCTTGACTAGATGGATTAGATTTCATATATTTTTTCTTACATTATCTTATGAAAAAGACGAAGGAACTGACAACATAGATGACTTGTTAATTATATTGTATTTCAGAATTTTGTGAGATTTACAAGTTCTAAAATTGATGGGCTTAAGGAAAACAACCAGTTCCATTGATAGAAAGACATGTTGAGTTTCAGCACATGGTACACAGATCTGCACTAGCAACTAAACCCTAAAACAATTAGGAAACTGAAACTGTGAACACCTCTCAAAACAGCAAAGTCTGAAAACTAAATCTGCATATACACAAACAATCTGAAATTATGAACAGCAAGTATAAATCTGAACTCTCAAACACATCATCTTCTATTAACTGTAAAGAAAAGAATGCGATGCAATAGTTAAACACCCTATCTGCTCACATTCTCAGTGCAGTACCCTGCCACTCCTTTATAGATTAGGACTATGGTTTACAATTGAACTGATCCATCTCTGTGGTCTGCGGAGTATGAAGGTGTATAACCGTAATTGCCTTGGGTAGTGTACCTAGCTTGCATGGATATACTCACACACACAAGTGCTACAAACCCAATATTAACTCTTGCTTCCTGGAATAGAAGGCTATCACATGCGGTGCACCTTCTTTCCTAGAGATAAGCACCTTGCTAAGTGTGGAACGTGCATGCATAAACTTGCGTGGATAATTGCATCCAGCTAAGAAGGAGAAACCTTAATCTAGATGCATGTGCCTGGTCAAAATTGAAATAGCAATGAACTAAGGCTGAACAACACTTTTAAATTAGGAAAACACTAAGGTTGGTGCATGTTTGAGCCCTAGATCATAGAACTGTATATCAACACCAAGTCTTCATAGAAGCTGCCACTAGTGCTTGAGCATTCTCACATATTGAGCTCTCTACTGCACATAAATTGAGGTATGCAGATCTGCTGAATCGTGCCAATGCTAGAGGAGAATTGGCTGTCCAGTAACGTAAGTAAAACTCTAACTCTCCCTCTTTGTGAGTGAGTTGTTCTCCACCGAACCAAGATACTCTAACAGCATCTTGAACCTCAAGGCTCACCTCTGCTAGGGGTTTCAAAAGAACATTGAGCAGCTTTGAGCCTGAAGGAATGTAAACCAAGACTACTGCTCCTTTCTGTAACATAAAATCTCTTTGGTACAAGGAAATGACGTGGCAGACAAAAGCCCTTAATGTCAACTCACGGGGCAACATCTTCAATCTGTAATCATGGTATCACACCCATGTACCTTAAAAAATCTAGCAACAGAAGCATAAATCTCAACAAGGTCAGTTCTGTTGGAAATACTGGGAGGGGGTGTGGGCGGGTGAATTACTATTTCACTTTTTCTTACAATTGAATATCAAACATTAATTGATAACATCACATCAAAGGAACACAAGATGTATATATAAAACAATTTATTTTTATTACAAGGGAAGCTACAACTTTTGGTTTACCAGCTACAACTGGAAGGGATACAACCCCAAGAAATTTACCAGTCACTATTAGAAGGAGCTACAACCCCTAGTTTACCAACATCCACTAGAAGGAGGCGACAACCTCTTGAAGGAAGCTACAACTTCCTTCCCTAGCACCACCCTGCTACCCTATAGAATGTAAAGATAAAATATAACTTCTTGGGCTCCCATACCAGGGACAATGACCCACTTACAACAGTGCTCAATCCTCTTTAACAATTCTCTATCAAGACACTTCCATTGCAACTATGTAATTTAACACTCACTGCTTGCATTCATTTACAATTCCTTTGTCATTGCAACTTTTGTACTTTACTTGATTTCTAAGGCATAAAACAATGTGCGACTGGTCTGCCCTATGACCAGCTTCTATTAGTCTCAAACTTGGTCTAGAACTATACAAGCTCTTACCCCAGAGAAGGAGTTCCAACATGCTCTACATACTCAATCATTTATTGGGTTTGCTCCATGTACCAACTCTGCTAGCCTTGCTCTCACCTTGAACTCTACTCACTATGAAAACAATCAATATAGCTCCTGTTCTTTTTCTCTGTTCCAAACTAAGACACTCTTTGTTCACACGCATGAAGTTAGGGTTTCTGTGTAGCTGTAGTTGCAGGAGGCTGAAATTTTGAGGAGCAGTTGTAGGGCCGAAAATTTTGGGACGAAGTTGTAGTAGGTCAAAGTTTGGAACGTGCCTAGAAGAAGACGTTGCTGGGGGGTTGACTTGGTGCTTGGAAGGATTCTGGGCTTTGTTCTTTGGGTCTTGGAAGTCTCATTGTAGGAAGATTCTATAAGAACAGAAACATTTCTTTCTGAGTTTTCGCCTTGGAGGGTTTTTGACCTGGCTTGGAGCCTATAACTTGTGTACTTTATCTTGTTGTGATCTTCATTGTTTTTGATAATTGCTTGATGAACAAGATCTAATAAAGTAATAAAAGGCCAACACACATCATAAGTAATTATCAAATCAAGGAAAATCTATATAATCTCTAAGTCTCTTGATTTTCCAACATGGTATTAGAGCTAAGGTGCAAGGAGATCACATCTTAGTTGGCATAATGACAAGGGTTATGAAGAAGGGTTTCAAGTTTCTTGGGTATCTCGCTACATCCATCAAGGATTGCATATTGAACATCATCTCCAAGCTAGCAAAGGAAGTGATAGATGGAAGTTTGTTCACTGCCTTATTCCGACACTTTCAAGGACGAGAATGTATGGGTTTTGAAAATGGTGCTTCCAGACATATGCGGGGAGAATGCAGTCAACTTTAGACCTTGTCAAAAGGAACCTCCTCTCACTCAATTGAACTTGGAGACAAGAAGAGCTATCCAGTGAAAGGGATTGGATCTACTTCGTTGGAGCTTGAATTTGGTGGAAGTATTCACCTCAACAATATTCTATATGTTCTAGGTTTGAAGAAAAACTTACTTTCTATTTCTTGTCTAGAGGATAAGGGTGATAGAATTGCTTTTGTTGATGGCAAGGTTTTGGTTTGGGGCAAGGGCTCTAGGATTGATAATTCTAGGGTGATTGGGATTCGGGAGGGGACATTATATAAAATTTTTACACCTCTATCACAAGCCCTAGTCCACTTCGTTGTGAGTCCTTTCGAACTATGGCCTAGAAGGTATGGACACCTTCATTATAATATTTTTCCATCTCTAAGTCAAATGTTCAATGGCATCCCCGAATTGAAGGAAGAGCATGAAGGAACCTGTAAGGGATGTGCCCTAGGAAAGACTGTGAAAAAGCCATTTGCAAGAAGTGATGCTAGATCTAAGGAAGTTTTAGATCTCATACACTCAGATGTATGTGGACCTATCGTTGTAAAATCTCTTGGTGGCCATCAATATTATGTAACCTTCATTGATAATTTCTCAAGGAAGACTTGGTTATACCTTCTCAAGAACATCAACGAGGTATTCGAGAAGTTTCAAGAATTCAAGAAGGAAGTGGGGAATCTAACTGAAAGAAAGATTAAGATTTTGAGATCCGATAATGGTGGAGAATAAACCTTTAAAGAGCTAATAACATTCCGCAAGGAAGCAAGAATTAAGAGGGAGCTATTTGTTCCTTATAATCCTGAACAAAATGGCGTGGCTGAAAGGAAGAACAAAACTATTGAAGAATGTGTCAAGGCCATGCTACATGATCAAGATCTCCTCAATTCCTATGGGGAGAGGCATGTGTGACAACTGTTTACTTGCAGAACCGAAGTCCTCACAAGATTCTCAACAACATAACTCCGGAAGAAGCATTTACAAGAAAGAAGCCAAGTGTGGATCATCTTCGAATATTTGGGTGTCTTGTGTATATACATATACCCAAGGACAAGAGAAAGAAGTTAGATCCTACCAGTTTAAAGGGAATCTTTGTTGGGTATAGTGCTTCATCTAAGGCATACAAAATCTATGTTATGGAGGATCATCGAATTGAAGTAAGCATGGATGTCATCTTTGATGAAAGTATAGCTTACAAGAAATCAAAAGATGTTTCAGTTGACTCTGATGAAGAAGAGATACCTGTCTTTGAGGATATCTCAAGGGACAATGATGGTCAAGATCTGACATCTACTCAAGAAGATGTTGAAGGTCCTAGTGAGCCTGTGCAACAAGTAATTGTTCCATAAAATCGAAAGAGGCCTGCTTGGTTGAGAGATACTCTACAAGAAGCAGAAGGACACACAACTAAGGGGGCCTTTAGAGAAAGTAAAAGACATAAAAGATATTCTGGTTATGCTGCATATATGACAAAGCTCATTGAAGTGGAACCTATGAAGACGCAGCTAAACATCAAGAGTGGAGGAATGCAATGCAGGAAGAATACCAGTCAATCATGAATAACGATGTCTGGGAAATTGTCCCTAGGCCAAGTGACAAATCTATAGTCACTTCAAAATGGATTTACAAAATAAAGCACATTGCGGATGGGAGCATTGATAAATACAAAGCAAGGTTTGTAGCAAGAGGCTTCTCACAAAAAGAAGGTATTGATTACGAAGAAACCTTTGCTTCTACAACTAAATATACAACAATAAGGTTGCTTGTTTCTTTGGCTGCTACTATGGGATGGAACATCAATCAATTGGATGTTAAGACAACATTCTTGAATGGGACTATTGATGAAGAGGTTTACATTGATTAGCCTCGAGGATTTGAAATAAATCAGAGGGAGACTCATGTCGACAGACTAAAGAAAGCTCTATATGGCTTAAAGCAAGCACCTAGAGCTTGGTATGCAAAAGTGGATGCATTGTGAAAATTTCCTTGAAATGCAGCAACTGGAAATTTATTCTTCTAATTGATTAATTATGCAGTGTATTTTGTTCTGCCAAATAACAAATAAATCACACTGCAATTTCTTCACCATAAAAAAATACCGCGGATAATAAAATCTGGAATCTGAGAACTATAGAGCACACAATAAAAATGACACCGTTATTTTTGGACAAATGTCCCTAGAAAAACCCAATGTGGGAAAACTGGTACAACAAATGAGGGTTTTATTATTATTCTTCAACAACGAAATTTCTAAGTACAATCTGGATGCCAAACTGGCAATCCTCTCCAAAGGAATCATTGGCAAAATTGTTAAGGGAATTTTTCCCTTCTCCATAAGCAATTCAACAACAATCTAGCCAATTGAACTAGCTATCCAAGGCCCTTGCAGATGTTGCACAACCTGTAACTCGCACTGCCTAAATCTCCCTCTGTTGAAGACGTCTTGCCCGCGTGTTGCTGCTGGAAGTGATTCTCATTCCCCGACCCTCAAGAAAATTATCCCGACCTCCAAAAACTGAATCAACCTCTCCTCTGGTTGAATCGAATTGCCTTCTTGAGGCACTGCGCAACCTCTTGTGGAATAACTCGACCTGCTCTGACTAACTCTTCTGACACTGGAAACCTCCACCGAAATCTCTACTATTGATCCTCTGCCTTTGCTACTGATCTCTTGGCTTGAATTCTCTTCTCGGCTGAATCTCTGCTTTCTGGGAAATTTGATTTGCCTAGATCATTCAACCACTTGATGTGTCTATCTCCATCTCGGCATCCAACTCTTATAATCTCTTGTTTTTGAAACAACAACCATGATTAGATCCCCTTCAATGATTAAGATCATCTCAAACTCAATCCGCGTGAGTTTCTAGAGCATTCTCACTTTACTCAATTAATTGTTGTTAATTAATCACTTTTCCTAAGTTAGACTTAGGAAATATTTAATTATTGATTAATTAACTTAATTGAGCAGTCCTTAGGTGTTTTCTCCATAATTTTATTTTTTTTATCTTTTATTTATTTATTTTTAATTTTTTAATTTATTTATCTATCTATCTATCTATATATTTATTTGTTTTCTAGGTTTTGGAGATCTTGTGTTTCTTAGCCTCTCTGACTAATGTTGAGACTAGAACACTTGTTCGATGCTACAAAAACTAACACTCCCTCTTAGTGAGAAAGGTGTTCTCTCTTTCATAACATCTTCCCATATGCTGCTAATGTTTGACATATGTGACAACTTGCCACTGCCGACCAAGCTACTGCACATAGTCTGATTCATCTGCTACTCTGTAGCTGAACCATCCTGCATTTGTGTTGTTGCTTACATTGTACTGTACCAACCTGTACTGCTGCCAACACTGCATTGTGTGGCCACTGATCTGATGTTGCTGCAACTACTACAACTAAGTACCAAACTCTGAATCAACTGTCTTTGGATTGACCCTGCATCTGTCTCCCGAGTCTCTGACTGCAACTAGCCTTTGCACTGTCCACTGAGTCTGCCTGCGCCTTGAATGGTTTTGCGCCCCTCAATGACTGACTGCCACTAGCTCTGGAATTGTCCCTTAAGATCTGACTGCGCCATCTTGAACACTGATCCATCTTCTACTAAATACTGTGGGGCCCTGTAGCAAAGGTAATGATCCTTGAGGAAACATTTGTGTGATGTTATCCTTCATGGATTTTGCCCAAATTTTTGCAACTCTGGGAATTAGAGCTCAAGGTCTCCCCACCTCTCTTTTGGATGTATAGTTGCATACAAAGTGAATTCGTCCTCCAACCTGGAAGACCAATTATCGATCTCTGCCTATGAAGTACAAACAATTTAATTATGCAAATTAACATTTGATATATTTATATATTTTATTAGAAAACAATATGAAGAATTACAAAGTGTGAAATTTTCCTTGAAATACAGAAACTAGAAATTATTCTTCTAATTAGTTAATTATTAAGCAGTTTATTTGCTACAACAAACAACGAATAATTCACACTACTATTTTTCACAAATAAAATATGCTTCAAAATTAAAATACTAGAAACTAAGAAATATAGAGTGCACACACAAAAAATATGCACAACTATTTTTGGACAATCATCCCTGGGAAAAACCCAATGTGGGAAAACTGATGCAACAGATGAGGGTTTTATTATTATGCAACACCATACATTCTGAGTACAATTTGGATGCTTAATCTAGTAATCCAATTTGAGAGAAATATTGACAAAAATATCTGAGGGAAATTTACCCCTCTTCACAAGCAATCCGACAAAAATCTGCTTGCTGAAACTGGTCCCCGGAATACCCTTTCGCAGGGTTATGCGCAATGCTTGCGTAGTCCCTTCTATGCACTGCCCGAATCTGCTCCCGAATTAGTTGGTTAGCCTATCGTTGCTTCTGGAAACGTTTCTCCTGCCCTCTGGAAAATATTCCCATCCTCTAGAACCTGAAACGACCTCCTTCTTGTGAAAAAGCGGTGACCCAATTCCTACTGCAACAAACTGATGATATTTCTCCTATTTGTTAAAATCCTTTAAACAAATTACTTGCATTTTTCTACAACAAATATCGAAATACATACACTGTAGCCTACACAAAATAAATATTGCGGAAACTAAATACTGCATAGGAGAGAAATAAGCACACACACATATACACAGTTGTTTTTGAACAATGTCCCTAGAAAAACTCAACTTGGGAAAACTGGTGTAGTAGTTGAGGGTTTTATTATTATGCAGTAGTTTCCGAGTACAAATTGTTAGATGCCCAAACTGGCAATCTGATACAGAGAATAAACTGGCAAAAGAGTTAGTGAGAAAAATCTTACACTGTTTCTAGAGATCCGACACTGATTAGGCTCTGGAAGGCTAGCCCCACGCTGCCTCTGCGTAGCCTCTGCATCATAGTTTTAAAATTCGGCCGATTCAAAACGGAAACGGCCGAGTTGATCCGTTTCATTGCCCAGAAATGTGACTCGGTGGAGGAAACGGTTCAGTAGGCCGAGTCAGCCATGACTCGGCCGAGTCATGGCTGACTCGGCCAACTCGGCCGTTTCCGTATTGACTCGGCCGAGTCATAACCAGTGGCCTGTAATCCCATCAAAACAACGATTTGACATTTTTTTAATGAAATTTTGAAGTGTTTGCTGATTGGTTTGGACTCCAATGTGTTTTATGAATTAGTTAAATGTTATTTGGAGTCCATTTCCCCCTCCCAAACCCTATTTAACACACTCAAATGCTGTCTACTATTGATATGCTATTCAAATTTCATGGTAATGTTAAATTCTTAAAGTAAAAGTGACATTCTCTTTAATCTTCATTTTCATCCTTTTACTTAAATTTTTAACATTACCATGAAATGACTCAGGATGTTTGAGAGTGGTTTCGGCCTCATTGGATTTCATATGGAGAAAGTAGAATTTTAGATTTCATTCAAAATCCAGCAGACTTATCAGTTTTTCAGGATTTCAGGATTGGAGGATTGCAATGTTTCCATCGAATTTGGTCATGTATTAGGGTATGGAACTCGTATTTAATCAAGAGCACCAATCCCTCTATGTACCTTGATGTTAGTGACATTGGTTGTCGAACTCCTCTGGGATTCGCTCCCAAACCAAGAGCTTCTGAAAATGTCGCTCTCGCTCCCCACTTTCGCTCCTGCTCCCAAGTAACACTGAGCCAGATGATGTTGGCAACTCTAGCAGTAGCCAGGGCCCAGTAGTACTGGTCACAAACTTTTGTTGTAGAGGCCATTTATAGCCTCCTTGGTTATGTGTTTTTGTTTTGATCTTTATATCATCATCGTGTATGTATTGGACAATGCACTGGGTGCCATTTTGATATAATGGATATATTCATGAGCCTACTTTGATCATATGTTGTCTTCTATTTATATTCTAGTGCTGTGTGTTTGGAAACATGAATGAAAATCTTTAAAATTATGTGTTTTTATAAAAAATAAATATTTAATATATTTTTTACAACGACCGAGTCATTGAAATCGAGCCGGCCGAGTCGATACCGAATCGGAGTCGGAGTCGGAGTCGACCCTCGGCCGAGTCGGAGTCGGAGTCGGAGTTTTAAAACATTGCTCTGCATCAGGCTATGCAGATTTGCGTCATAATCTCTGGGCTTTCCGTCACCTCCTCCTCTGATCTCCTGCTCGACCCTCTGGCCTTCCGGTCTCACACTCCGACTTCTGGCACTAGATCTTGACTCTCCCAGCTGAATTTCAAACTCCCTTTGAAACTTTGCACTGCCTCTCTGAACCTCTCTATGCCTTCTCTTCCCTATACTCTCCGGATCTGGAAACCTCTCCTCCATACTACTATCTTTGCCCCTCACTGTAAGAAGATCACCCAATCTCTCTCCAGCAACTTAGCGCTGCTACTCTTGAGAAATTCGAGCTCTAGATCTCACTATCTTGGTATGTTCTCCAAGTGCCCATCAAGCTCCTTATAATCCCTCGTTGGAGCTCCAACGACCAATATTAAATCATAATCAAAGGCTAAGATTAACTGGGAGTTGATCCTCGTCTTCTTCTAGAAGATTCATACCAGATTTAATTAATACCCTTTGATTTCCTAAGTTTAGACTTAGGGAACCATTTAAAAAAGGTAATTATTTTAATTAAATCATCTCTAGGTGGAATTTTCCCAAACGATTTTTGGGTATTGGAGAATGCATGTGTCTTAGCCTCTCTGCAAAATCTCAAGGCTAGAGCACATTCGATGCTACATAAATCAACACTCCCTCTTAGCAAGGAATGTGCTCTAGTACTGCAACCCATTGAAGCAACACTCTATCTTTGCACCATCTTTTGCTGCGTTGCTGATGTCTGACTACTGCTGCCCACCAAACACTGCACAACTCTGATTTCAGCATTCGTGCTGTTGCTGGCCCTGCTGAACTGCTGCCAACACTGCATCTGCATTGCAACCTTCTCCATCTGCTGCTGTTGCAACTGCAACAACTGCAACGGAAAAGCATCCAAAACATTGAACCAACTGTGGTCAGGGTGATGCATCTGTCACCCGAGTTCTGACTGCTGCTAGCCTTTGTGTTGTCACTGAAGCTTCTATGCTACTGCTGACTATGCCAACTCTGCTCTGCGCTGCTCAATCTCTGACCGGCTACTAGCTACTGCATTTGTTACTCTGGCACCTGACTACACCAACTTCCACTGAATCATCTTGCTACTGCATGTCTTGGGCTCCCGTAGCAAGGCACTGATTCATGAGGTGGACCTCCTCAAGAATCATGCCCATGCTGTAGCTCTCTAGGGCTACAATTCCAAATCACCCCATCACACCCCTAGAGGCATCTCGACGATCATGGGAATCTCTTCCTCCAATTTGGAGGACAACCTGTCGATATCAGCGGATGAAACTTGTTGATCCTGCTTCTCCTCTTTGTCCTTCTTTCTGAGAGGACACTAAGTGCTGTAGTGGACCAACTCACCACACCTGAAGCACTTGATCTTCAAAATATCCTTCTTTCTTCTGCACTGCTCTTGTTGCCCCTTTAATGCAAGGGCGATGTCCTCCTCTTTCTTTACTTGTTTCGTCTCACTGTTGCTACTGCCACTGATGGTGGCCTTCGCCAAATCACGCCTCATTTCCTGCTGCTGCAGATCAACCCACACACGTTCCCAATCCAACAGTTTTTCTCTGCCAGGATACTTTGGACGAAAACTTGCCAATCTTCAGAAACGTTGTTCAACACTAATCAAACAAACTTTGTAGGCTGGGGCGTTGATCCTACTGAAGCCAGCTGATCCCGGACAACCTGAAGCCTAGTGAGGAAGGGGTCTACATGCTCCCCTTTCTGCATCCTCGTGCATCTCAACTTCTCTTCCAAGTACATCTTCCACTGCTCGGAAGATCCTTCATATAGTATAGCTAATGCTTCCCACATCTGCTTGGCAATATCTTTGCCAGTTATGTGAGATACTACATGATCTCGAACCCCATCGAGAATGAATCTCTTAGCTCTCGCCATCTCCTTCTTGTACACTGCTTGAGTGGATTTGCATCGGCGGGTACAACTACCATGGTATCGACATAAGTTTTGAGATCATGCTCATCTAGAAGGCAAGAAATCCTGGCCTTCCAGATCACATAGTTGGAGGCTCTGTCCAACCGATATTGATCTCTCAGCCCAGCTGATGCCATCTCTAAAAAAAAAAAGAAAATTCGAACTACTGCCTCTTCTTCTCTGCGCAACTCCTGCCCAACTATTTACACTCCCTTCTAGAGTGAGAAATCCAGCACACAACTACTGCTGCTCTGCTAGTAAAAATTCGAAATTCTTGGCTAGAATTCCCCTGAGGAAGAAATTCCCTCAGTATGTGCTCTCCTCTCCTTCTGACGCTATTCTGCCAGCAACTGCTGCAAAATAACTGCGTCCCTGATGAAGATTTGCTTTGCAAGGAAAAATACGCTGCTCCCTTCTGCCCCTGGAAAGCTTTGATTTGGAAATCGAATTTCTCTGTCGACTCACTCAGAGAAATTGATCTTTCCTCAAAACTTCACCTCCTTGGCTCAAGGACTGCACTACCTCTGGGGTTTCAAATTGTTGCCAAGGTAGGAATTCAAACCTCCTTCTTCCTTTTTGCTATGAGATCTTTTGCTTACGATATGTTCTCGGTACCATGTGAAAAATCGATGACCCGATTCCTATTGCAACAAACTGATGATATATATCCTATTTGTTAAATTCCTTTAAACAAATTACTTGCAGTTTTCTACAGCAAATATCGAAATACATACACTAGAACCTACACAAAATAAATACCACGGAAACTAAATACTGCACAGGAGAGAAATAAACACACACACATATACACAGTTGTTTTTGGACAATGTCCCCGGAAAAACCCAACTTGGGAAAACCAGTGCAGCAGCTGAGGGTTTTATTATTATGCAGTAGTTTCTGAGTACAAATCATTAGATGTCCAAGTTGGCAATTTGATATAGAGAATAAACTGGCAAAAGAGTTAGTGAGAAAAATCTCACATTGTTTCTGGAGATTCGACACTGATCAGGCTCTGGAAGGCTAGCCCCACGCTGCATTTGCATCACAATCTCTGGGCTCTGCGTCACCTCCTCCTCTGATCTCCTGCTGTCTGGAAATTCGATCCTATGGCTTTCCGATCTCACACCCCGACTTTTGGCACTAGATCTCGACTCTCTTAGCTGAATTTCAAACTCCCTCCGAAGCTCTGCGTTGCCTCTCTGAAGCTTTGCGCTGCCTCTCTGAACCTCTCTATGCCTTCTCTGCCTTGCACTCTTTGGATCTGGAAAACTCTCCTCTGGACTACTATCTTTGCCCCTCACTGCAAGAAGATCACTCTATCTCTCTCCGGCAACTCAGCGCTGCTACTCTTGAGAAATTCGATCTCTAGATTTCACTATCTTGGTTTATTCTCCAAGTGCCCATCAAGCTCTTCCTTATAATCTCTCATTGGAGCTCCATCGACCAAGATGAAATCATAATCAAAGGCTAAGATTAATTGGGAGTTGATCTTGTCTATTTCTAGAAGATTCACACCAGATTTAATTAATACCCTTTAATTAACCAGATTTCCTAAGTTTAGACTTAGGGAACCATTTAAAAAAGTTAATTATTTTAATTAAATCATCTCTAGGTGGAATTTTCCCAAACGATTCTGGGTATTGGAGAATGCATGTGTCTTAGCCTCTCTGCAAAATCTCGAGGCTAGAGCACATCCGATGCTACTGAAATCAACACTTCCTAGCTGAATTGAATTGCCCTCTTGAAGCACTTGCGTAGCCTCTTGTGAAAATAATTTGACCTCCTCTTTTCACTGTTCTGGAATTGGAAATCTGCTCTGGAAATTTGCTACTGATCCCCCTCTTGCTTCTGCTTCCTTTTGGATCAAATAATTTTAGTTGAATGTTGCTCTCTAGAAAATCGATCTGCTAAGGAAACTCGCTTTTGCTGTGTATTTTGGTCCAAACCCATCGACCTCCTCTTATAATCTCTCATTGGCTCACCAATGACCATGATTAAATCCTTATCAACGACTAAGTTCATCTTTGAGTTGATCCATGTGAGTTTCTAGAGAAATCTCACATTTCTCATTTAATTCTTGTTAATTAATCATTTTCCCTAAGACTTGGAAAATATTTAATTACTGGCTAATTAACTTAATTGAGCCATCTCTAGGTGTTTTCTCCTGAAACTTTTTCTGGGTTTTGGAATTATAGTGTTTCTTGGCCTCTTGACCAAAATCGAGACTAGAACTCTTGTCTGATGCTACCCAACCATCAAAAACTAACACTCCCTCTTAGCGAGGAAAGTGTTTTAGACGATCTCATAACATCCTCCCATACACGTTGGTGATGTTTGACAACTGCCAGTGCCTACCAACTACTACGCAAATTTGATTCATCTGCCACTTCGAGTTGAATCAACCTTCATCTGCGCTGCTGCTAACATTGCACTATACTGTCTGTACTGCTGCCAACTCTGCACTATGCTGCAACTGATCTCATGCTACTGCTACTGCTGCAACTATTGCAATTGAGAACCATATTCTAAATCAACTGTATGTTTGTATTGGCTTTACATCTGTCTCCTGAGTCTTTGACTACTACTAACCTCTGCACTGTCCACTGAGTAATTGTCTGCGTTGCAACTCCTCTACACCACCTCAGTATCTCATTGCATGATCCGGATTTAAACAGGAACGCAACAAATTACAAAGACAACCATAAACATAGAGATGCAGCGGAAATAATACTTCATTTCATTAATGTAAAATATTGAAATATGCTTACAAACAGAATTGAAAATAAACCAGCTAGGGCGATGGTAGCTTTATCTCTAAGAAGAGATGTGGCGGCTACATGCCTTTGAATTGTCTTACAATGAGGTTCGAAGGCCTATTTATTGTTGAGAAACAATGGAAAAGCCATAACATCCCAAAACCTAATCCTAGAAGATGAAACGCTAAACTTTGGGCCTCGTTTGGGTAAATTGGTACATCAACTTCTCGGGGTCGTAATTTTGGCATACGAACTCCGTTTGACGCGCACAGTATCTCATTAGAAAGATCTATATGAGAACTACAACTTTCGGAAGAGCAACATTGGTCCATGGACCCTTGTTGCTCCCAATTTTCCCAAAAAACGTCATTTAGGGCTTCAAAACGGCTTCAGAAGTTCAAGACCTGAAAATTGCTAAAAATAGTAAACTGTGCTATAATTAAGGAAACTGAAAAGCTGAAAGAAACAATGGTGGGGGTCCACGTGGACTTGGCAGGTGGCCACCAATATCCACCTGGATCATTCCTCCCCCTTTAGGAAGCAATGGTCCCCATTGCGTTGAGTTCCTCCATGAGATGAGGAAACTTTTGTTGAACTTGGTCCCTAGTGAGCCACTTGCCTTGGTGAAGGAGTTGGTCTGCTTTGACAACTCGATACAATTGGATATTCTGCTGGCGAGTGTGCTTGACCCGTGTGTCCATGATCTGATCAGTTTTAGCTTATTCCATGCGATCTAGATTTAACTCTGTGGGTGTGAGTTGTTCTGCAATGTCGGATGTGTCTAGTAATGGTGGAAAGTATGGTCGAAGGCGGTCCACATTGAACACTGGGTGCAGGCCAAGGAATGGGGGAATGTTGAGCTCAAATGCATTGTCTCCCACAACCTTGGTAATGGTGTAAGGACCATATTGGAGTGGTCTGAGTTTCCGATAGGCTCCGGTAAGGCGTTCCTTTTGCAAATGCAACCAGACTTTGTCGCCCACCTGAAACTTCTGCAGCACCCGATGTTGATCATGTCGCTGCTTGTACTTGGCATTTGAGTTCTCCAGAATGTCATGGACCTACTGGCGAATATGTTGGATGTGCTCAATGAAGCTGTTTGCCTTGTCTGTTTCGGACTGGACATGAGCCGAATCTGTGTGAGTAGCTGCAAATGGCATGGCCACATCAATGGGACATAGTGGCTGGAATCCCAAGCCCACCTGAAAAGGGCTGTGGCCAATCAAGTTGTGGAGAGCCCGGTTGTAGCTGTGCTGAACATAGGGGAGGCTCTTGTCCCATGTGCGTGGATGCTTTGAGTTGTACATGCACAAAATGTGTACAATCATCCTGTTGACAACCTCTGTCTAGCCATCAATTTGAGGATGGAAGACTGTGGACTTAGTGAGTTTGGTGTCGAGCATCGACCAGAGATTGGACCAAAATGTACTGAGGAACTTGCTGTCCCGATACGAGATGATAGACTGTGGGATCCCAAAGTGTACCCACACTCATTCAAAGAAGAGTTTAGCAGTGGCTTCTGTTGTGATATTCTTCTTGCAGGCAGCCATAATGGCCATCTTCGAGAACCTGTCAACGACCACAAAAACATAGTCGCTTCCATGCTTAGTGGAAGGAAGGCCTGACATGTAATCCATGGAGATGGATTCCCAAGGTCGACTAGGGGTAGGCAGCGGGGTATAGAGGCCTTGCTTCTTGATGGTTGGTTTGGCAATGGCGCAGGCAATGCATGATCTGATGTACTTCTCGACAACCTGTCGAAGATTCGCCCAATAAAAATACTTCTGCAGTACTGCCACTGTTTTCTTGACCCCGAAATGTCCAGCAGCCCGACTGTAGTGTGCTTCCCAAATCATCTTGGCACGCTCGCTTGAAGGAATACAAAGGTGACCTAGGTGGCATAACAGGGCATTCTGGAGGTGAAAATTTGGAACATGCTGACCCTCCAAGAGTGTCTGGTATGTGTGGCCGAGTTCTGGGTCGCTTTTGTAGAGAAGTGGCCAATCAGAAGTCTCGTGCCCACAAGAGTTGAGCACAATGGTTAACGCCATGGTCGGTGGTCGACTGAGGCAAACTGCAACATTATTGGTGCTAGCCTTCTTATACTTGATATTCAAATGGAACTGTTGCAGGTATGTGGACCACTTCTAATGGCGATCATTCTGCAATTTCCCTTGGGTCTGTATGAACTGTAGGGGTTGGTGTTCTGTGTGGATGACCGTTTCCTTCCCCAAAATGTAATGCTTCCATTGTCAGCAGACCTACACAATGGAATACATCTCTTTGTCATAAGTGGGATACTTCCAGAATGTGTCTGAAAGTGTCTCATTGTGATATGCCACTGGATACCCGTGTTGAGTAAGCACTGCCCAAATAGCATAGTTAGAGGCATCTGTCTCGACCTCAAATGGTTGTTTCAAGTTTGGTAATGCGAGCACTGGTGCCGTGCAGAGGTGATCTTTCAACTTTGTGAATGCCTTCTGTTGAGATTCAGACCAAAAGAATTTTGCTTTTGCTCCTCCCTTGATGACTTGACTCAAGGGCCAAGTGATATGAGAAAATCCCAACACGAACTTGCGGTAGAAGTTGGTAAGACCTAGAAAGCTGCGGAGCTCTATTAGAGTGGTTGGAGATGGCCAATCTCGAATGACTTGGATCTTGGATGGATCAACATGCACCCCCTGTTCATTAATAATGTATCTCAGATACTGAACCTGGGTAAAGCGAAAAGTGCATTTCTCCAAATTGGCACATAACTTGTGTTGCCGCAGTGTTTGGAGAACCTCTCGGATGTGGTGGAGGCGCTCTTCCCAACTCTGGCTGAATATGAGGATGTCATCCAAGTATACCACTACAAATGAGTTGGTGAATGGCCACAAGATGTCATCCATTAGCCTCATGAAGGTTGTAGGAGCATTCGTCAATCCGAAAGGCATAACCAACCATTCGAAAAGGCCCTCCTTGGCTTTGAAGGCAGTCTTCCACACATTGGAGGGTTCGATTGGTACCTGGTGATATCCTGACTTCAAATCGATCTTGCTGAAATATTTTGCCCCCTTCAGTTGGTCCAAGAGGTCATCAATCCGTGGGATTGGGTACCTATTACAGACAATGATCTTGTTCAGCGCCCGATAGTTAATACAGAGTCTCCAAGTCCCATCCTTCTTCTGTACCAACACGATCGGGCTCCCACAGGGCGATGAACTTGGACAGATGTGACCTTTCTGTAGCAGCTCCTAAATCTACCTCTTGATTTCATTATTCTCCAGAATAGAGCGCCGATAGATTGGTCCATTGGGCAGCGACGCACCTGGGGTCAGATCGATGGAGTGCTTGACTTGACAGTGCAGAGGAACCCCTGCGGGGGAGGTGAAGATGTCCTCGTACTCCTCCACGACCTTGTCCATTTGTAGTTGTCGTGCGGAGGGGCCCTGTCTGGAGGTCGTGGCCACCGTCGTCTTGTTTCCTTGAGGGCGTATCATCAGGAAAACAAATTTCCCGGTTTTGGAAACGAGCTTACTGCATTGTTTTGCAGTAATCAAAGAGATGGCGGCAGGTGGTTTTACCTCCGGTATCCTGTACAACTTATTTCCCAAAGTAACAATAACAACGCGGGGCCTTGATTCATACACAACATGTCTCTTCCACATGTATGGTTGTCTTAATAATACATCACAAACTTCAAGGGGAGCAATGTCACACAATACCTCATCTATGAAGGGCTTGATGTTGTATGGAAGGCAACACTGCTGGCTCACGCGAAGATCCCGTCCTTGGTGAAGCCACCTGATGGTGTACAGTTGTGGATGTGCTGTGGTCGGTAAGCCCAGCTGCTTCACGACCTCTGCCGAAATGAGGTTCTTTTGGCTCCCGTTGTCAACAATGAACTATAGCGGGGAACCCTTTACCCACATTTGGGAGTGGAAGAGACGCTCCTCCTCTGGATCTTCGGGTTCCTCCTTCTGGACCTTTGTGGTGGCAACGGTGGCGTTGGGCTCTGTATCGATAATATGCTTCCCTTTGTCCTTCCCCTTGTTGGGTTCTGACTCAGAGTCGGAACATGCATCTGATTCTGAAACCTTTAGCTCGGAAACCAGTGACTGCTTGGCCCGACACTCACTTGTGTTGTGAGTGGAGCTCTTATGGAACTCACACCACTTTCCTGTGTCCTTTTTCGGCTTCACGGCGTTGTTCTTTGCTTGCAACTTTGGCAGGTTGTCTTGGGCCACCCTGCCTTGGCTTTGTCCTTTGTTCTGCGGTTTGGGGGCACCTTTCCCTTGCTTCGGATTCGCAGATCCAAAGTCTCGCTTCTTCTGTTTAAACTTTTGCTCGACCTTGACGGCATATCGGTATGCCGTGCCGAGCAAGGGGATGTTTAGGAATTCTATTTCTTCCTGGATGTACTTGTGCAGGCAACCGTGGTATTTGAGTACCAAATGCTGCTCCGAATCCTTGATACCCAACTTTGTGCGAAGGGTATGGAAGATATTGGTAAACTCTGGCACGTCTTGGTCCCTTCCCTGCCGCAGTGTGGTCCACTTTATGTATTGATCCTCATAGCTTCCGACAGGGTAGTACTGCTCCTTGATGGCATCTCGGAATGAATCCCAAGTGGGTGCAGCTGAAAACAATGAGCCTGTACTTTCATCCTTATGCTCGCAGTAGGTTTCCCACCAGTTCTTGACATGGGGGGCCGCTTTGAGAAGAACGAAAATAATCTTTTCCCAACTGGAAAAATCATGAACAGAAAAATAACCCTCTAGCAGATTTAACCATTTTTCGACGACATCTGCGTCTATCTGACCCTCGAATATGGGGATTTCAAAATTAACTTGTACCTTAAATGGTGTGGCATTTCCAAAGTAGCTGTTGGAAGCCGATGCGTCGCCCCTGGGTAGCCGTTGAAGGATCTGGGCAAAGCTGTCCATCATCGCGTTCCTTTGTCGCTCGAGGGCTTCTTCGAGCAAGATTTTGATAGGATCTCCTGCCCCCTCGTCTTTCTTTTCATCCGCCATGGGAGGCCGTCGAGATTTGCGAGGCTAGTCTTGCAAAGGTTCGACCAGTTCAAGCCCTAACTCCTTATATCCTGACCTCGTTGGGGACATGCAAAGAAAAATAGAGAAAAAGCAGACCGCTCTAATACCACTGATCTGGATTTAAACAAGAACACAACAAATTACAGAGATAACCATAAACACAGAGATGCAGCGGAAATAATACTTCATTTCATTAATGTAAAACACTGAAATATGCTTACAAACAGAATTGGAAATAAACCAGCTAGAGCGATGGTAGCTTTATCTCTAAGAAGAGATGTGGCGGCTACATGCCTCTGAACTGTCTTACAATGAGGCTTGAAGGCCTATTTATTGTTGAGAAACAATGGAAAACCCTTAACATACCAAAACCTAACCCTAGAAGGTGAAACACCAAACTGTGGGCCCCATTTGGGTAAATTGGTACATCAACTTCTCGGGGTCGTAACTTTGGCATACGATCTCCGTTTGACGCGCACAATATTTTGTTAGAAAGATCTATCCAAGAACTACAACTTTGGGAAGAGCAACATGGTCCATGAACCCATGTTGCTCCTAGTTTTCCCAAAAAACGTCATTTAGGGTCTCAAAATGGCTCCGAAAGTTCAGGACCTGAAAAATTGCTAAAAATAGTAAACTGGGCTACAATTAAGGAAACTGAAAAGCTGAAAGAAATAATGGTGGGGGTCCAAGTGGACTTGGCAGGTGGCCACTAATATCCACTTGGACCACTGCAACTAGTACTGCAACTATCCCTCAAGAACTGACTGCGTCATCTCACACTGATTCATCTTCTATTGAATACTATGGGTCTCTGTAGCCAGGGTATTGATCTAAGAGGAGGCACCTGTCCGATGCTACCCTTAAGGGATCCTTCCTGAATTTGCGCATCTTTGGAGTTTAGATCTCAATGTCTCCCCACCTCTCTCTTGGAGGTATAGTTGCACACAAAGCGAAATCTTCCTCCAACCTAGAGGACAACTGATCAATCTCTGCCGAAGCTGCTGTCTACTCCTACTTCTCCTTCTTGTCCTTGCTCATTTGAGGACATTGAGTATTGTAGTGACCAAACTCACCACAACTAAAGCATTTGGTCTTCGACAAATCCTTCCTCTTCTTTTCTCCTCCCTATGAGCCTTGTCTTAGATTGGGACCTTTCTGTGTCTTTCCCTTTGATGTAAGGGCTACGTTTTCCTCCTCTTTCACACTCTTCGATCCCCTATTGTTGCCATTGAGACTACTCTTGACTAGAGCAAGTCACATCTCCTCCTGCGTGAAATCTGCCCACAATTGATCCAAACTAGGTAGCTGATCTCATCCAGTAATGCCTTGGACGAAAGTAGCCCACTCCTAATTGAAATCATTGATAGCTACACACACAAGCTCAACTTCTTGTGGCGTCTCTATAACTGCGAAAAGTTCATTCTGGATATCCTGAATCCTAGTAAGGTAGGGGGTAACGCTTTCTCCCTTCTACATCCTAGTTGTCCTCAACTTCTCCTTCAAGAGCATCTTCCAATTCTTGGAGGGATTTTGGTATAGTGCTAGGAGAGCATCCCACATCTCTTCGGTCGTTTTCTTGGTTGTTATGTGTGAGACTACATGATCCCTCACTCCATCGAGGATCAACCACTTCGTCTTATTCAGCTCCTTATTGTAGTTCTCTAACTATTGTGGGTTTATCGATACTGCAACAACTCTCTTTGCGTACGTCCCTAGACCATGCTTATCTAGTAGGAAAGAAATCTTGGCTTTCCAGATATAATAATTCGAGGCTCCATCAAGCCTATCCTGATCTCGAAGTTTGTTGAGGCCATTTCAGCAAAACTCAAAACTGGGAAAATAAACAGGAATTTGCTCCTCTCCTGCTCGGCTACCTGCTCTATAATTTGCACTCCTTTCTGGAATGCACAGTCCTGCTTGTTGGTTCTGCGTCTGCAACTAGAAATTTATGATTTTTTTCAAGACTGAAACTGGAAACCCCTTGAGAAAAATCCCTCAGTGTGTGCAATTTCTCTTCCACCTTGTTGGGAATCAAAATTGCCGTTAGACCAAAACCTGCAGGTGTTAGTCAACGATCACATTGCCATAGATAAGGATCCATGAGACGCAGTTAGTCCATGTCACGAAACACACGGGGAGCATTAGTTGAGCTAATGTCCAACAATCTCTCCCCCAACGCGAGCCGGGTGTGTATCGGACTTGTGACCTACGCTCTGATACCACTTGTTGGTCAAAGTTGTCATTGTGTCCATATTGCATTGTTGAAGATGGAAACCCTAATTGCTTGGAAGCCCTAGCCTAATCTAGCATTGCTTGTTGACAAAATCCTAGGAGCATTATCGTGCAAACCCTAACCCTAACATGATTAATGATGTCAAAACCCTAGTCATCCTACTTAAGAAGCCTTGGAGTCCCTATCTTGGAAACCCTAAAAGCAAACCCTAGCATAAATTATTGAAACCCTAAATTTCTATCTAAACCCTAATTGATGAGACCCTAGTTTTATTGAAGCTAACCCCAAATACATTGACGAAACCCTAATTCTAATATATGATGAAGCCCTAGCTTGCAAGAAACCCAAACATTATATGTTGAAGCCCCAAGTCCTAAAAGAAATACCAAATATAAATCAAATGCAACAAATACATATAAAATAATTACCTAACATGTATATGTAACCACGACCATACATAACTAAATTATGTTGCCAAAATGTTGTATACAATAACGTGTATGAGCATCATTTTTAACGTCGGACATGTATATAATTAAATTAAGTTGGCAAACTCTTTTATACTGTTAATTGGTTGGCTCCAAATACCACCTGGTCGGATCTCTCACAATCATGTTTGTTCAATGAAAGAGAAAGGTATACAAATAATGTTGCGCAGATCAATTTTAACACAAGATCTCGATGAAGATTTGGAGTAATAGAAAAGTTTACATCTCGCGAACTTAAGGAACATATGAGCGTTTGGGCTAAGTCGAAGGTGCGTATTAAAAAGTTTGTTCTGAAAAATAAAAGGTGCGATGTGCTAAGTTGTTCTGCGAAAGCATATGGGAAATTTGTTGATGATTTAAAAAAAAGGTTCCGCGAAAGAATTCGTGGAGAACTATATCGGACAATTTTGAACCTATGGAAACCCGTGACACATCAGAACTGTGTGGACCTATAGTGGCACATCATTGAACCTGAGGAAATCGATTATGCCCAGAATTGTGCGGATCTATGGTAGCATATTTATTGAACCTGTGGTGAAGCGTTTACACTCCAGAATGGTGGATATATCTCTTTTGTACCAGTAGTATCGTATTCTTGGACCTATTGCAAGCTTAAATAGCCCAAACCTGTAGCAAAGGAGCTTGGACTTGTGACAAACTTGAATTCTGTGTGGACAACTCTTGAGGAGAAACAAGTCTGTTTTTCTTGAAGAAGATCTTGTGGTCTTATTAAAAAACTTAAAGCCGTTTCAATTAAAAAAACATGACAACAAATCTGGAAGAATACTTTGAAGGAGTCTTTGAAGGCAAATTTGAAGAGTATTCTTGGGAATCCCTTGAAGAAAACTAGAAGGATCATTTGGAGGATAAAGTCTCAAGCATTTGTCAAAGACATCTTACAACTGTGTTCTAAAGGCATTCTTATGATGAAATCTTGAAGACAATTTGGGATATCTTAGGGCCCTTGTTGAAGCACAGTTTAAGCTTGAGCATTTTGTAGCAGTCTAAAGTATTTGGGTAGCAGTCTCTTGTTTGGAAATTCTTGTAGATCTTTGACTAATTATATAGAGTTCAAATTTGTTCTTCTTGTGTTTTAAAGCTCATAATTGTTAAGGGTTGTGTGCAAACCTATTAAACATCCCTTTGGAATAACTTATTTGTGGGCATCTTGAACCTTGAGCAGACTTATGATGTGAAGACTTTTGAGCATAGAAATTGCAGGCATATCCTCAATTTTGAAGACTATTGAAGACATTTTTGGAACACTGAAGACTGTTGGAGACACTTATGAAGTATTGTTCACGAGCTTTAGTTAAAGAAGCAACGTTGTTGAAGCCATAATGAAGTAGTCTTTGAAGAAGCTTACTTGTGCAAATATGAAGAGTTGTGGAGATACCTTCTGTAGAACATAAAGTTGTCATTGATGAATGAAGGGTTACGAAAGATTGATTGAGAGCATTGTTGAAGATATTTGGCAAGGCTTGTTGCAGAAGTGTTTGGGAAGCCTTGAAGAACATTTTGTACTCATTATTGAAGAATTGAAGTAGTGGGTTGGAGCCTCATAAAGACTAGGTTGGAGCTTGGACCAGTGGATAGGGTTGGAGCCCTAGAGGTTGGTGCCTCGTTGAAGTCTGAGTTGGAGCTTGGCACAGTGCAGGTTGGAGCTTGGTTGATTGAATATTGGAGTCTTCATCTAGGGTTGGAGCCCTAAACTATTGTTGTACTTGATTTATTGTAAAAAGAGGATTGGAGTCCTCATCATTGATTAATAAAATTATTTATATCATTGTTCATTTTGTGTTCAAGTTATAAGTGATCTTAACTGGCATAAAAATAACAATTATAAAAGAAACACTAATTCACGCCCCCTCTCAGTATTCCGAACAATTTTTATCAGAGCCAGTACCTTTAGTCTCAGCCTTACGGCTAGAAGGTAGATCCTTAGAACACAAATGGCAAAGTCAAGGAAGAAGGCTTGCAAACCATTCGAAGGTGTCACCTCCTCAATGGATAATCAAATTGAGAAAGCTCCGTTGTTCAATGGAAACTTTGAAATATGGAAGGCAAGAATGAAGAATTTCTTAATGGCTCAAGGTTTTGAAGTCTGGGAATCAGTGGTTACTGGAAGCACAAAGGAAGAAGAAGACTCCAAGGAACATAATGCAATAACTATTAAAGCTATCTTGAGTGGCCTACCAAATCCTATAAAGGTCAAAATGGAGAAATGTTCATCAACAAGAAGGATATGGGAAAATCTTCAAGATCTTCACTCTAAAGGATTATTGGTCATAACCTCTGATCCAAAAGATTGTTAGAAAATCAAAAAGGCAAAAAGATTTTCTTATACTTGATAATTACTTGTGATGTTCTTGACTTCTTATTAGGTTTCTTTATATCTTCTTTCTTTTAGTTCATCAAGCAATTACCAAAGCAATAACACATAAAATAATGGACACCAGATATAGGCTCACAGCGAGGGAAAAACCCCTCTCTAGGGGAAAACCCAGTCAATAATTCTTCCTTCAATAGTTTTCTGGAGATATTCCAAGACTCTAGACCTTGACACAAACTTTCCTCCACACCAAGTCAACCTTCCTCTTCTCTTGCAGATGATCCTACTTGACCTGGTAGTAGTAGCAACAGTGGCAACACTTTCTTTGACCCAACATCTTGTATCTGGCCTTGGAGACTTTGATCTTCACTGGAATACTTCGATCTTCTCTTAGAAACCTTGATCTTGGCCCAATACAACTTCTAGAGGCAACAACATCCAACAATAGTAACTTCAATCTATACTTTGATCTGGCAACAACTAGCTACGACATCAACAAGAGAACTTCGATCTTCAAAACTAGGGCATGAGAGAGAGAGAGAGATAGATGCACCAAAATTTCAATTTTCTTCCTTTCCTTCTCCTAGACCAAACTCACACTTCCTTTTCTTCCTTCCTCTATTTCGCACTTTTTTCATCTTCAAGAGATATCGAACTTACTTGTGAGAGAGTGCTTCAAATGGAGTTCGAATTGCTTCATTTATAGTCCTTTGGTGAGATCGAATAGCCCTCTTGAGGCTGACTTGATCATCTTAAGGCCGGCTTGGTGTGGAGACAACATAATTTATATTTGACTCAATACTTAACCTTTTTACATGATTCAAAAGCCCAAGACGAGTCTCTTTAAAAGTACAATAACTCTATTAACTTAGAATAAATCCTGGAAGTCCTCAATGGGGACATTGACCTAAAACATGATGATCCAAGCATGAAACCCATGCTTTAATAAGTCATAATAATAATAATAAAAATTCCTTTCTTTATTCTTTTGACAAGTACATTGACTCAAATACATTAAATGAAGACCGAACCTAGTTACATTTTCCAACACTCCCTCTTAACTAGGGAGGTATTCATGATATACAAGTACAAGGAAGATCTGAACTATATGAACCATTGAGAATTTTTAGGCACTACAATGCCATGGACTAGATTCCTGACTAGGGAAATCTATCCTTTTGTCTCTCAATAGTTTAGGCATTGCAATGCCATGGACTAGATTCTTGACCAAGGCAATATATCCAAGTGGGAATAATATGGACTCAAGCTTTAAGCCTCTCTAGGTACTATCAAGCTTACTTGCTAACCATAAACCCAGGGATTCAGATGTGTATCCAAAAACAAAGCTCTATAATGAACACTGCCTTTCCAACTTCGGGACCTAGACATCAACACAAAGTGCTGACCGGATGTCCTCCCAGGCAATGCTTCACTTACAAAGCCTCAACACTCCTTGATCCAACAGATCAAGGATAACCAATCTCTCCCAATCAAACTGATTGGTAACCAACATGCTATCAAAACCTTCGAGAGATTCACCTGTACAAACACAAATGCAATCAATAATATACTTTCACATGTACATAATCAAATACAAACCTTTGGGGTCTTTCAAACAACAAATATTTCTCCTTAACATAGTAGGATTATCAATTGAATCTTTTAACAAAAGATTCCTTTTCCTTTCCTACTTTATATCTAACAACATATCTTTCAAAAAGCATTCTCCAATCAAAACTATGCTATGCCCTCCCTCTCAACCAAGGAGCTTCCCTTTATACAGGCTCTCTCTTAATATCATGGAGATCAACTTCTTTTCTTCGACATTGGAGAATCTTTTGTGGCTTCCAATCATTTCATCAGAGTTATCATCATCCTAATCATGCTTATCACATCAACGAACATCTTCACCATATTAAAGATTGTGTACTTGCACAACTTATATAGTGAGTACAACCAAATCTCTAGAAGCACGAAGTTAGCCATATCAAAATTACAGAAGCATTTCAACCTTATATATACTAGATACTAAACCTTAATTTCAAACAAGAGACACAAACTCTTCAACATCTTGCTAGGGACTTTGTCATAAGCCCCAGACTATTTCATAACAATTTTCATTACATCTAAGGTTTCAATGTTTCTTTCAAAGGTATGACATACCTTGCTATAACATATAGCAAACCCTAGAAACAATTCAAACAAATATAATTCTACAAGGCATCTAACAACTTTCAGAATTCATATGTTAGATTTCCAACTAGGCTTTCATACAAATCCTAGATTTCATACAAGAGAATTAATCAATCAAAACCAATCACAACTTAGTCATCAACATGACCAACTTCCACTAGGGTTAGTTGCAAACCCTAGATTTTTCAATCAAACATCAATCACAACTAAAAATCAGTTTTCAACAATCTTACACAAATCTCAAATTATCACATTGTCATCATACATCAGAGATTTTCACTTCTACTAAGGTTTAACTCCAAAACCCTAGAATTTCACAAATACTATCATCCTAGAGAAACAAACTTTGACTAGGGCTTAGTTCCAAACCCTAGGATTCATGATCACCGATAAACAGGTCAACTCATACATCTAGGACTTCATCATCATGCATAGGCATTTCATATCATGTGTTAGTCAAACCCAACTTCACAAATATCAATAAGAGTTAGACATATAACAAACTTGATTAGACTAGGGTTTGATTGGACAAACACACATTCCAAGGAAATCATTTCTAAGACATTATAAGGGTCTTTCTTACACATTCCACCAAACCCTAATGAGTTAGGGTTTCAATATAAGAACATAACAAACCCAAAATTACCAATACTTCAAAGGTTCAGGATTTTAGACTTTATCATTCAACCCTAACAAGTTAGGTTTTCCTGATCATACCAAAATCCCAAACATGACATCATCAATAAAAACTTCAAATAACATTTCTCAATAACCCTAAGAAGTTTAGGGTTTCAGACATTTACATTAGCATGCTTAGGTTAGGGTTTTCTAGAGAACCTGTCTAGGGTTCTATAAAATCAGTTAAGAATATGAGTGGGGTAGATTTATCAAGTGATGAATCACCCAAAACAAGAATCAATATGATTCAATATAGCTAGACATAACAATGTTAGTAATAGATTGTCAAATGAATAAACATTTATAAAGAAATCAATGTTTTGTAGTTTAAGGCATACCTTTGTTTCTTGACAAACCTTATCTTGGGTGGCTCTCTTCCATACTCTTGAGGATATAGTAGATGTTTTCCTAATCAAGACAATAGAGGGAGAATGGTGATTAGTATTTAATATAATCAAAACTTAAATAAGTATATGAAACAAAAAACTGAAAGGAAATGAGATACTTATCTTTGGGAGATGTTGGGGGCTCCCTCCAAAGCTTGAGGGATACCTATAAACTTATAAGACAAAAGAAAAATGTCTTTCGAAAAACATGTTAAAAACCTATAAATTCTAAAACATAAAAAATATAAAATAAGATATCTAAGACTACAAGCAAGAGACTTAGTAGTGTAAGTCCCTTGTGTTAGATACTTCGGGTTTGCATTTCTTTGGATCTTCTTCTTCAACAATGTTAGCATGATCTCTATCTCTCTTCTTATTCTTTGGATTGTCGGGACAACCTCTCCTATAGTGACCCTTCTTATGACATTGATAACATTCTACCTCGCACATGTCTACTTTCTTCCTTGGTCCTTTCGATTTCTTTCCTTTGTGTTGAGAAGTGTAGGCATTTGAAACTCCTTCAGGATTGGCAACTAGTGAGATCCTTAATTCTTCTTGACTGCAGGTAGTCCATAGTTCTTCAAAAGTGGGAGCTTCCTTCCAACTGTTAAGTCCTGCAACAAATGCACCCCAAGTAGGTGGCAATCCTAATAGAGCAGTGATCACGAGTTCTTTGTCTAGAACAATTTCATCAATGGCCAAAAGATCATCTCTGATTCTTGCTATCTTCACAAAGAAGGAGGCCACTGTATCTTCTTTAGTCATCTTTGTGGTCCTTAGTTCATTCTTCAAGCTTGCTACTTGACCAATGTTCTTAATAGTGAATAACTTTGACAAGGCTTCATACATTTTCTGAGCATGATTTATGTTGGCTATAAATGGGATAAGGTTGTCCTTTATTCCTCCTACCATTAGAGTCATGTCCACCAATTCTAATTCTCTGAACTTTACCATTAGAGTCATGTCCACCAATTCTAATTCTCTGAACTGGAGTCATCTGTAGGCTTCTTTACTTTTCCTTTGACCAAGTCTAGTACCTTGTTCTTTTCAAGCATGAGGTAAATCCTCTACTTCCAAGACCTGTAGTTTGCGGCTCCTCCAAGTTTGTTCTCTCCCTTGATTGTGTTAGACATTGTCTTTGAATATAGTAGACTTCTTCCCTTGAATAATCCTTTTGAATGATTCCTTGATCAAGTGCTTGAGACTACCTTTTTCTTCTTTCTTCACCAAAGCTCTGATACCATGTTAGAAAATCAGAAAGGCAGAAAGATTTTCTTATACTTGATAATTACTTGTGATGTTCTTGACTTCTTATTAGGTTTCTTTATATCTTCTTTCTTTTAGTTCATCAAGCAATTACCAAAGCAATAGCACATAAAACAATGGACATCAGATATAGGCTCATAGCTAGGGAAAAACCCCTCTCTAGGGGAAACCCCAATTAGTAATTCTTCATTCAATAGTTTTCCAGAGATGTTCCAAGACTCTAGACCTTGACACAAACTTTCCTCCACGCCAAGTCGACCTTCCTCTTCTCTTGCATATGATCCTACTTGACTTGGAAGCAGCAACAATAGTGGCAACACTTTCTTCGACCTAACAACTTCTATCTGGCCTTGGAGACTTCAATCTTCACTGGAATACTTCGATCTTCTCTTAGAAACTTCAATCTTGGCCCAATACAACTTCTAGAGGCAACAACATCCAACAACATCAACTTTGACCTATACTTTGATCTGGCAGCAACAACATACAACAACTGGTTACGACATCAACAAGAGAACTTTGATCTTCAAAACTGGGGCACGAGAGAGAGAGATAGATACACCAAAATTTCAATTTTCTTCCTTTCCTTCTCCTAGACCAAACTCGCACTTTTTTCTTCTATCCTCTATTTTGCACTTTTTCCAGCTTCAAGAGATATCAAACTTGCTTGTGAGAGAGTACTTCAAATGGAGTTCAAACTGCTTCATTTATAGTCCTTTGGTGAGGCCGAATAACCCTTTTAAGGCTAACTTGATCATTTTAAGGCCGACTTGGTGTGGAGACAACATAATTCATATTTGACTCAATACTTAACCTTTTTACATGATTCGAAAGCCCAGGAAGGGTCTCTTTAAAAGTACAATTGACTCTATTAACTCAAAAGAAATTCTAGAAATCCTGAATGGGGATTTTGACCTAAAACATAATGACTCAAGCATGAAACCCATGCTTTAATAAGTCATAATAATAATAATAAAAATTCTTTTCTTTATTCTTTTCGACAAGTACATTACAAGATGACTCATACATTAAATGAAGACCGAACCTAGTTATATTTTCCAACAAAGATGATGACAAAGAGCATCAAAATGAACCAAAGAAGACAAATTAAAGCAAAAATGAAGGGACCAATTGTATAAAGGAAGATGATGATGAAGAAATTCTGAGGTAGAAGTTGAAATAGATCTTAAGACAAAACTTGTAGCTGCCCTAGAAGAAAGAAACAACTTGAAAAAGGAAAATGAGGAACTCAAAAGGCAAGCACAAGATGGTAACCATGACCTTGACAAGACAAGGAAGTGTTGACGGAAATGTAACTAGGCTCGGTCTTCATAAATGTACTTTTGATATTTGTATTTATTCAAGAAAAGAAATATTATTTTTATAATAAATGTCAATGAGTTTCTTTCTCATTGAAATAGGTCTAGCACATGTTAAAGTGCTATAGGCGGGTCAAATGGTCAAAAGAAAATGTTGAAGACCTTAAGGGCATGTTACTCCATGTATATGTTTGTATAAGAGTGAAAGAATACCCCTCCAAGCAAAGTCAAGTCTCCTCCAAGCATGTGACACCACCAAAGAAGCCATCCGAAGCAAAGATAGCAAGTCGGCTTACAAACAGTCTTCATGTCGGCCTTCTAGTCATCCTAAAAGGAGGGACAATCCTCTATATATAGAGGTTGTCCACTCCACTATAACGAAAAGCATTCTTCTCTGAAATCTACGAAGGTAGAAAGCAAGTAAAGGGTAACAAGAAAAGGGTCTCCAAGGCATCGAAGAAAGGAGGAAGAAAACCGAAGTGTTAAAAGGCTAGTTACAGCCACACGTGCGAGGAAAGGAGAGCTGTCTCTATGGTTATTGTTAGCGCTCGAATTTGGCCTCAGGCTGAGGAAGGCAAAATCCAAGGCAACATCAAACCACTTAGCCTCGTAGCTATCCCTACGAGGACAGGAGAGGGCTCTCTCCGGGTCTATCTCGGCAAAAGGTCTTCAAAGGGCTGAGATGACCAATAAAGAACACTGATTTTAGGCTAGTAAACTGATAGGGAAAGTTTGATTTCAAATTTTTAGGGTTTTGTTGGAAAACTGAGCACGACAATTTTGGGTGCGGGGATGAGACACAGTTTTTGCAGAGGTCTTTTTGGGGCAAGGTAGGAGATTGTCTTGATGCCTTTGAAGGAAGTGAATGGATAGGTATGACTGGTGAGGAGCTAAGGAGAGCAAGAAACCATCAGGAGTTCTCCTTAAACAGATGAAAACATAAATATTAAGCAAACTTAAAGGCAGAGCATAGAAACCATGAATTCTACCTTAACACTTCATTTACTTAATTTGCAGAAGAGAAGAGTAGGAAAATGATACACATAACAAACTTACAAGTACATGAGAGAAACACACCATCAACACAAATAACCACAGGAATCCCAAATAGTGCTGCAAAACCCTGGTCTTTCCTTTGCCAAAATTGCAGAGATACAAAGAGTAATACAGTCTAAGCTTATCCCTCAAGAGTCCAACCATGAAAATGACTAAGAAAGTACATAATATAGGCAAGCTAACACATTTCCTTGCCTCTAGGGGTCGAGCTCATCATCCTAGGCGCTGTTTCAACCAATTCTAAACAAAGCACTACATTCTAGGCAATCAAAACAACTTGCCTCTATAAGCTAGGAAACCAATTCATTCATTAATTTTTTGCTATTTTATGAATGAATCTTCTAGAATAGGTAAATAAGTGTTATGTCAACATAAAATTTCATTAATTACATCAAGGAGGGTGAAAAATCCCATGAAAAGTCAAAACTAGTCAAAAGCTGCGTTGTCCTGAGCTGTAGATGAAAAACTGGCAAATTTCCCTGATGCGTAGCGCGCCATTTCTCTACGCGTAGTGCGCCTTTGAGCCCACTTTTGGGGCACTTCCCAGCATCCAAATGAGGCTCAAGTGGGCTTGTTGGAAAGGTCTGGATGTCTACTCTCCAGCCCAAGTGGAATTTCTCAATTTGGTGCCCATTTGCCCCTCCAAAAATGCAATCTCCCAAGACTGCTTCATGTGTGTCCAAAAAGTGGCAGAATGTCATTTTTTGACCTTTTGGGGGCCCAAACCTCAATGAAATGTCTTGGCAGTGGCTGAGCAGGTGTATTTCATCATGACAAATCCAAAAATGCAGACTTTTTGTGAATTGGACCTCCCCATCTTCAGAGTAGCGCGCGGCGCGCTACGCGTTGAGGGCAAAAACCTGTTTTTAATACAAAAATTTCAAAATTGACCAAAACTTCTCCAAATTTTTTGAGATTTGAGCTGGGGGTGTATCATCAAGTACCATGTTCCTTCAAGGAGGCTTCGGCCAAAATTTGGAGTGTATCGAGCTTTTTTCGCCGTTTTAATGCCTTGGCCAATCGTCCTTTGAGTACCTTCATTTTCGCTTTGCACACATGCATGCGGGCCCAATAATGATTCTTCATGTGGCGGAGCATATCTTTGTCCCTGTTTGCCTTGGCTAGCAACTTCTCTAAATGAGTGTTCACCCGGATGAGCATAGACCATTGCTCAATAGGTGTCAAATCACCGGGTCTCTTGCGGGCCAAGTTTCGGTCTTCTCGGATTCGCCGCAACTCATCAAGAGTGTGTTCATCTTCTAGCTGCTTGTTATGCTGCTCCAAGTAGTTGATTGTCCAATTGGCCATTTCCAATTTCTGTTGCAACAAGCGATTTTCAGCCTTCTGTTGCTGAATGATCTCCTTTAGCTCCGAGCTAGGAGAACTGATGTCAAGGTCAATAATGTCTATGTCCGGATCACCTGATGGTCCCTCATCAATCATGGGCTGCTTGCCTCTCTCCTGTACCTGTGCTGCTGTCGAAAGCGAGGCCCCTTCCACCTGATGTGGAGATAACACTCGCTGTGCTGATGAAGAAGGTGAGACCCCTTCCACCTGGTGTGAAGATAATACTCGCCGTGCAGATGCAAATAAGGCCCTGTGGCCTCTCTGATATGTAACACATGCTGGAGTGCTGACATGCTCGGGCTCTGGAATGTGAAACTGATGTGAAGGCCCTCCCTCATCATGGACAATCTCAGGGGGTGGCTGTGGCACTGTGAAGAAGTCGCGAGAGATGAAATCCTCCCAAGCAATACCCTGCTGTGCCAACTGATGCATCACTATGATCTCGATCAGTGCATAATGATATATACTCTTGTGTTGCTGTGCGGGGTTCTTCCTTTGCACTAAGGGTACCATCCTCTCTATATTTTGGCACATGAAAAATGGAATGTTCATCATTCGTACCCGGGAGAAATGCATCAACAAACGGATATGGTACGAATATAAACGTGAAAATCTGCCCTCACAAGTGAAATAGCGCATAATGAGCCTCATCAATGGTGCATACTCATCCCTTAGGAATCTGAAGGGAAAAACAACAGTTAGGTGTCTCATACACCCGGGTTTGATATATGGTTCATAATGAAATCTGTCTAGTTGCTGGCGCTTGTTCCACTCCTCCCCAACATTTGGTATCCCGGTGGCTTGAGCAACAATTTCGGGTGATAGGGTGAAGTCCACTCGTGCAAGGTTCACCTGACCATTGTGCAAATGTAGGACAAACAAGCGGACTAGTTCTCTGTGATGTCGAATTTGCGAGATCCGCTCACAATATCCAAAGCATGATTGATACTGAAAACATGTCATTGCAAGTGGACAAGCTTGCAACTGAGCCAAAGAAGTGGGCTCCTCCCTGACATGCCGACCACCTTTACCACCCTTATGATGCCTCCTTGGCACTTCTATCTCCGGTGTCGAATCACTGTCATAACTCTGCTCATAATCTGATTCGGTTTCAGACATGGTTTTGAAGGAAAGATGGCTGAAATGTATTGCTGACTTTGCACCCAATTAACTGCTGTTTGACTTTTTCAAATGCTGTCACCAAGGGGACATAAATACAAGGGGATTGTTAGGGAAAGGGGAACATGAGGGAATTAGGGACAATAAACATAAATAAGGAATTTAGGGAAGGTAACATGGGAAATCATAATATTGTGGGATTTTAAGGTGAAGTAGGGTTTGGGAACTTAGTAGGTTTTAGGGATTTTAGAGAGGAAGATTATAAAATTTTATGGGAAAATTTGAAGGAGAATGTTGGTGAAGATGAGGGAAAAGAGGGATAAAAAATGGGCAACCTTGGACAGCAAAATACTTTGAAACCCTAGCACAACTAAGTCTTTAAATTTTCCACAGCAATGTAGGGTTTTAACTTCTCATTTTCATGGCATTTTTAACATATTAATTTCTCATTCATCTTGCAAAACCAAAACTAGCCATGGAGGAGAGGCCTACCTGAAATTTGCTTGAGAGAAAAGAGGATTTGGTAGCTTGCTGGCAGTTTATTGGGCGAAAAACCCAACGCGTAGCGCACCTTGCCCAACGCGTAGCGCCCCTCTGGTGCGTAGCGCCTGAGTAAAAATGCACTGGAAAAGTCGCGCTGATGCGTAGCGCGCCCCTGAAACTGCCCAATTTGCTCAATGACTCTTGAAATCGCCTTTGCAAGGATTCACTTGGCTTGTGAGAGGCAAATGAGTTGCTAATGAAGAGTGATGTGCTTTTATAGGCTCCTTTTTGATTTTTATTTGCCCAAAACCCACTTTATAATGTTTGAGTGTTGACACTTTTTGAATTAATTGGCTCTGACTTCTGGTTTCCTTTTTTTGAAAAAAATTGGTTGAAATGATGATTTCTTCTGAAAATTTTTGCAGGGATGGCTTCTGAGATGCTTTGGCAAAGGAGACCAAGGCTGCGCTTCAACATTTGGAGAATTTGAAATTTTGACAATTTTTTACAAAAACGAGATAATGACCTTTGTTTTTCAAAAACAGAGTTTTGAAAACAAGGTGAAAATTTAGCTGTACAATAATGAGAATTATTGAAATGATGTTTTATGAAGGACATCCCTCTGGCCTGCTGGTCCTTTATGACCTCTCAAGACAAAAATTGACTCAACCCTAGACCTAAGACCTCGAAATTTAAAACAAGATGAATGACCCTTTGAAGATTTTATTTACTTAAACAAACCTGAACCAGCAGTGCCAAATAGGAGGGGAATAAAAGACACAAACTCCTTCACCAGAGTTATGGCATGCCTAACGGAATGCAACATGATCACACTGGTGGGACACCTAATCATGAAATGCAAAGAGCTTTGATCTCTGGTGGAGGGCTACTAGACCGACTCTAACATTGGCTCCAATGGGGATGGTAGCTCCTTGGAGATGCCAAGAACCTCAGACCTCTGGGAGAGCAGACCAGTGCGTTCAACCATTGGGCGATGGAGTCATTATTTACTCATTTGACACAAACTTTGACAGTTTTGGTGACTACAAATTTGACTGAAAATTGGACACAACTTTGACCCAAACTAACTCAATTTTGGACAGAAAATGAACTGATAAAACCAACTTGACAAACCTCAAACCAACCAATCTTCATCTTCAGAATTATAGCCTTCACCACGGGCCCCAGACTGAGGATGAAAGATCAGTACACACATGCGATAAAACAGAAGTAAAACGGTATGTACAATGATGATGACAAGAGCAGAAAATGCTCAGACATGGTACCTTTTTAGCAGCCGACCATTGACCGACCCTCCGGGATAATCATCTCCGTTCATTTCCTTGAGAAGAAAAGCATTTTGGCCACGATATGCTGCGATCTTGTAGGGACCCTTCCATAAATTGTCAAATTTGCCGTGCTTCCCTTTGTCTTCATTCCGAGCATCCCACCTCAAAACCACATCATCTATTTGGAAGTCATCTGGTTTTGCCTTCCTATCATAAATCTTTTTTATGCGCTCTTGCAGCTTGAGAGTATTTTGAAGTACTTCCTCCCGTGTCTGCTGTAAATGGATCATTTGATTAATCCGCCTCTGCATGGGATCTTCCTCACTACCAGCTTCTTGAAGCAATTTGACCACCGGAATAGCAAGCGAAGTAGGAAACACTGCGTCTGTCCCGTACACCAACTCAAAAGGAGACATGCCAATTGACTTTTTCTGACTTACCCTATCAACCCACAGTGCATTCACTAACTTTTTGTGCCAGCTCTTCTTATTGATTTCCAACAACTTTTTAATGATATTTACCAAGGACTTATTTGAAGATTCTGCCAGCCCGTTTCCTTGCGGATGGTAGGTAGTAGAATGCCCCAAGCTGATATTGTATTTGTAGCAAAAGTCAACCATTTTCTTTGATTTGAATGCTGCTGCATTATCTGTGATTAACTTACTAGGACAGCCAAAACGTGACAGTATATTATTTTGAAGGAAAGAAATAATTACCGCATCCATGGCCTGCCGGGTGGGAATGGCTTCAATCCATTTTGTGAAGTAATCTGTAGCTGTCAATATCCATCTATGCTGTCCTGATGATGCCGGATGAATTTCGCCGATAAAATCCAAGCCCCACTGCTGAAATGGTGCGCTGACTCCAATTGGTTTGAGAGGCAATGGCTCTAATTTCTGTTTCCCTTGAAAAATTTGGCACTCGTGACAATTCTTGACAGCTTTATATACATCTGAAAACAATGAAGGCCAATAAAAACCTTCCCTTGGGATCTTATTTGCTGTAGTCTTCCAAAACAAATGGCCCCCGCAGTCACCTTTATGAAAATTTTCCACAACTGTTTTGGCTTCCTCCTCGACCAAACAATTCAGCAATATTCCACCGGGGTCTTTCCAATATAGTGCAGATTTGAGGATGCAAAACTTGGCTGCTTTCAACTTCAATGTCCTACTTTTATTTCGAGGCATCTCGGGAGGTGAAGACAAATTTTGAAGTACGTATATAATATCAACATACCAAGGAGAAGAAACAAAGATGTCAGATACATGTTGTGCTGAATTCTCCTCATCTTCATCGGACATGGCAGCCATCAAATTGATATCTAGGACATGTAAATTTGTTTCAGCCATCAATTTGGCGAGACCTTGACCTTTGATCAGCTTTGTTGGTTTAATCTCCACGTCATACTCTAACAACGTAGCGATCCACTTACCCCGCCTTCCTTCTGGTTCTGCCTGTACCAAAACATCCTTTACTGCCGCGTTAGGAACATATGCTATAATGTGGGAATTCAATATATACACATAGAAATCCTTCAAGGCCTTCACAAGCGCAAGTGCTTGTTTTTCAATGATGTTATACTTTAATGCTCCGTCCCTTATAATACGGCTGAAAAAAGCAATAGGCTTCTCAACTCCATCTCTTTTTTGCATTAGTACAACTGCCAATGTGTGCTCAGAAGCAAATGAAAATAAAATAAAGTCTTGTGTGTAATCCGGGCTGATTAGAGTAGGGGCTGAAGATAGAACCAACTTTACCAAATTGAAAGATTTTACCGCCTCTTCGGTCCACTTTAGCTGGCTGTCCTTTTTCAGCATGTTTGTGATTTCTCTAAGATGCTCGGCAAGATTCGGAATGAAGCGACGCAGAAAATTCAGCTTACCATTAAAGGACTGTATTTCTTTCTTGTTCCGAGGCTGCTCAATTTGCTGAATAGCTTCAACACGTGCAGGATCTATACGGATGCCGTCTTTGGAAATGATGTGACCCAAGAGCTTGCCTTCACTCATGGCGAAAAGACTCTTCTTTGGATTCAGCGAAATACCATATTTTCTGGACTTTTGAAAAACAATGTTCAAGTGATATAAATGTTCTTCATCAGATTTCGAAAATATAGTCAAGTCATCAAGGTAAACAACCAAAAAAACATCTTTCTCGTTGGCGAAAGCCATATCCATCGCACGCTGAAAAGTGGCACCTGCATTTTTCAAACCAAACGGCATCTTTGCATAATGAAAAGTTCCCCATGGAGTGGTGAATGCAGTTTTGTCACGATCATCCTCATGCACCAAAATCTGATTGTACCCGGAATAGCCATCGAGTAGCGACATCCTTGATGCTCCAACTACTCGCTGCAATATATGATCCATCTTGGGCAACGGATAATTGTCTTTTAAAGACACCTTATTCAAATTTCTAAAGTCAATGCATAAACAGATCTCACCGGTCTTCTTTCTTACGGGCACCAAATTTGATATCCAATCGGAAAATCTGATAGGCACTATGATCCCAGACTTGTACAACCTGTTCACTTCTTTTTCTATCAATGGCAACAATTTAGGATTGATTCTCCTCAAATTTTGACGGAAAGGTTTCTGATTTGGCTTTATAGGAATAGTATGCTGAATGATATTGGTGTCATATGTTTTCAGATCTGAGTAATCCCATGCAAAGACATTAGAAAATGAAGATAACAATCTGATATATTCTTCCTTTACCTTTGGTGACAATGACTTAGATAGCTTTACCATCTTAGGATTTTCAGCTGTCCCAATATTTACCTCTTCAACATCTTTTTCAATCGGTCTTAATGTCGGTTTGCGGGCCACATCATCTTGATCAAACAACTCCTCTAAAGGAATCAATCCCTTAGGAATAAAATTATCCTTAAGTTGCAGCACATCCATTTGATTTACTTCATCTGATTCTGTATCTATGGAGGTATCTTTAAACTCACCTTCAATCTGCAGAAAATCTTTGATTTCTTCATCATCCTGAAAGACTTGCCAACATCTTTGATTATCCGGAACTGTGGGGCGGTGTTTCACATAAATCTCAAATTTGTTGCTGGAATTCATTGGAATTTTTAAGTTACTTGCTGCCTTGGCCAGCGCATCCGCAACACCATTTTGTATGCGAGGCACACATGTCAAAGTATGTTCAGAAAATAATTTCAAAATATCTAGGACAACATTTCGATATGCCCTCATATGAGGATGCTTGGCCTGAAACTCACCTTTAACTTGCTTTATCACCAACTCGGAATCACCATAGACTGCAATCTTCTTTGCTTTCAGCGTGCGAAGAATTTTAAGGCCAGCAATGAGAGCCTCATATTTTGCCTCATTATTTGAACAATCGAATGCTAGTTTATAAGAACACACCCTCACCTTGCTTGGGACTTTGTCTCGGGCAGAAAAGGGACTTCGAATCCACACACCAATACCAGCACCATCGCTGCCCACAGCGCCATCAAAATCCATGGTCCAAAGACCATCTTCATCTTCTTCCAAGTGCTGAAACTGTGTTGCCTCTGTTTTTTCTGTTTGCTGCCCCTTATCTTCAGCTGTTTGCTTCATAGCAGCTGGCTTTTCTTCTCTTTCCTTTTGCAGAACCTCTCTAAAATTTTCGGTAATCTCTGGTATATCTTCTGCCTGAACTAACTGACTATCTATCTCATTAAAACTATCAGCAAACAAAACAAACGACTCCAAATCTGTATGTACATAATTTACAGGATGATTGATTGGCTTCTCTTTGTTGGTTATCATATATTTCATCTTTTGCTCCCGATATAGCTTTCTCATTTGACCGAAGACTGGAATTGTAGCATAAGAAAAATCCAACTGAAGTGTACCTTTCAACTTAGCTCCCCAAGATCTTGAAAGCAACATACCAAAACGCGGAGGAATATCCGCCACAACCACATCCATCAAGACATTCTTAGCTGGAATTTGATCTAGGCTTACCACCAAGTCCTTGATCAATCCAATACACTTTACCCGGCTGGAATCAAATGAATACAAATCATGATATTTTCTTGTTATGTCTAATCCCAGCTTTTCCATGATTGCTTTCGGCATCAAATTGTGCGAAGCACCCGAGTCAAACATAGCATTATGTAAAACATACTCATGCAACCTCAAACTGATATAGAAGGGAGGAACATCACTTTCAGGAGACTCACCATCTAAAGCAGGCCCAAAAATTAATTCCGGCTGATCATCTTCTACATTTACCGTGTCAAGCATTGGATCAATATTCAGAATTTTGGAGATTTGACCTCGGTAGCTGCTGTTTTTCATGATTTCAGTCAATGGAATAGACACTTTCAGCTTTGAAATTTCATTCTCCAAACTAAATGCTGAAACCTTTTCACCTTCTTTGGCCGAAACTTCTCTTCTTTCAACTTTATCCCTCATTGTGCTTGGTGGCTGATTTACCTTATCTGCTGAAGATGATTGACCTGCTGGGGGATCAATTATCTCTTTTCCTTTTTTCTGTGGGGAAGCTGAATCATTTTTTGCTGAAGTATCTTTCTTCTTCTGAATGGGATTTATGGGAACAGCTCGATTTCTTAATTGTTTCTGCTGAGCGGACAAAGCATTGAGATATCCTCTTTGGTACTCCTCCGATTCTTCCTCAAGCGCTGCATCATTTGATAAGATATAATTCTCATCTTGATGGATGATGGAGTTTCTCACAAATTCTTCTTCTTCTGTAATATAGGTAGGCAGATCATCAGGAGTGAAAAAGTGATTTTCCTCCCCTATAGTATCACCTTCATCCTCGGATTCTTGGCTAACAAAATTCTGCTGAAGAGGAGGTTTTATTTGCTGCTGAACTGCTGACTCTTGTGCCCTTGTTTCACGCTGCTTAATTCTGTATTGTGGCTGCTGCGGACCTCGGAAATTAGGATTGCGAATCTGCGGCTCCGGCTTGTCGAGATGGACCTTTTCGAGCATCCTTTCTACCTTTTCTACCTTGCGAAGGAGCTGATCTGATGTAGAAGCTTCTTCTTTGATTGTCACTCGTTTTTCGGCTTTCATCCTTGCTCTTTTATCATTCAAATTCGCTTCAACACTAACAACGATTTTCTGCATATCCTCCAAGGTAGGCGGATCTCTATCTCGCAATGAATAAGCCATCTCCGGATCAAAGCCATCCGGGAATTTGAGAAGAGCTGATTTTCTAGATGGTCTTAAATCATCTGGAATGGCATTGTAAACTGTGTTAAATCTGATAATGTAATCTTGGACAGACTCACCATGATTGCGTTTGAGATTGTTGTACTCGGCATTGATCTGAAGTGGATCCTTTCTGATTTCCCATCAGTCTAGAAACTGCTTCTGAAGTTCATCCAATGTGGGTATGCTCCTAGCTGTCAAACCTCTGAACCATTTTCTTACTTCTCCTCCGAATGTTTGCACAAACAAACGCATCGTTACATCTTCTTCATCTATCTCATATAAATTAAAAAAAAATTGCCATTTTGTCTATATGCTGCTGAGCGGAAACACTTTGAGGAGTGCCATCAAACATGGGAATTTTGCTCTGATAATCAGCTGGCATATCATGCAGATTTTGAGGAAGAGCAAGAGGAGCAAACCGAGCAGCCATTGCTTTAGGTAGATTGGGTCTAGAAGTAGTAGGTGGAGTAGGTGTAGCTGTAGTATGAGGGGTATGGGGAGGAGAAGCGATATGGGATGAAGAGGGAGAATTGGCTGTAGTTTCAGGATGTGTGACTATAGGGGAAATAGAAATAAAAGGAGGATTGGTCTGCTCGTGCGGAACAGAAGCCGTGATAGTAGATCCAATATTGACAGATACAGTTTCGAGGAAATCAGCAAGATTAGTGACTTGGATATCTGTCTGAAGGTGTCTTAGGATGAAATTTTCCACCAATTTATTGTGTCTCTCGATTTCAAGGGCAGCAGCAAAATCAGGATTGAGGACTAGGGAATCGAGTGCACTTTCAGATTTGGTTTTGAACAGGGACAACTCGAAGCTCTCGTCAAAATCAATGTCTTCAAAATACTTAAAAACAACTGGACATGAGTGAGATTTGAATATATGACTAGAATCTGAAGCCAACTTGGATATTCTCAAAATATCAGGGAACAAAAAACCAATCAGCCTGTGAAAATTCTCAACTTATCATCAAAAGTTTCAGATTTTACAAATATACTGGGGTAAATTGCAAATGAAGTGCTATGTTCATAAGCTCACGGAGATCGACTGAAGCAGCATTTATCTACTTGCGCTTATGCTTTGCATAAGCATTTTGAAGGCTACCTGGCATATCTTCAGACTCCGTCTAAGACTTATGAAATAAACACATCAACCCGCAAACAAGTTGTTCTCCCTAGTATGGTCGCCAATATGTTAGCGCTCGAATTTGGCCTCAGGCTGAGGAAGGCAAAATCCAAGGCAACATCAAACCACTTAGCCTCGTAGCTAGCCCTACGAGGACAGGAGAGGGCTCTCTCCGGGTCTATCTCAGCAAAAGGTCTTCAAAGGGCTGAGATGACCAATAAAGAACACTGATTTTAGGATAGTAAACTGATAGGGAAAGTTTGATTTCAAATTTTTAGGGTTTTGTTGGAAAACTGAGCACAGCAATTTTGGGTGCGGGGATGAGACACAGTTTTTGCAGAGGTCTTTTTGGGGCAAGGTAGGAGATTGTCTTGATGCCTTTGAAGGAAGTGAATGGATAGGTATGACTGGTGAGGAGCTAAGGAGAGCAAGAAACCATCAGGAGTTCTCCTTAAACAGATGAAAACATAAATATTAAGCAAACTTAAAGGCAGAGCATAGAAACCATGAATTCTACCTTAACACTTCATTTACTTAATTTGCAGAAGAGAAGAGTAGGAAAATGATATACATAACAAACTTACAAGTACATGAGAGAAACACACCATCAACACAAATAACCACAGGAATCCCAAATAGTGCTGCAAAACCCTGGTCTTTCCTTTGCCAAAATTGCAGAGATACAAAGAGTAATACAGTCTAAGCTTATCCCTCAAGAGTCCAACTATGAAAATGACTAAGAAAGTACATAATATAGGCAAGCTAACACATTTCCTTGCCTCTAGGGGTCGAGCTCATCATCCTAGGAGCTGTTTCAACCAATTCTAAACAAAGCACTACATTCTAGGCAATCAAAACAACTTGCCTCTATAAGCTAGGAAACCAATTCATTCATTAATTTTTTGCTATTTTATGAATGAATCTTCTAGAATAGGTA
This sequence comes from Pinus tabuliformis, assembly GCA_031772625.1. Taxonomy (NCBI): domain Eukaryota; kingdom Viridiplantae; phylum Streptophyta; class Pinopsida; order Pinales; family Pinaceae; genus Pinus; species Pinus tabuliformis. Next base: position 232,772,026 of record CM062810.1, on the reverse strand, counting down.
AATAAGTGTTATGTCAACATAAAATATCATTAATTACATCAAGGAGGGTGAAAAATCCCATGAAAAGTCAAAACTAGTCAAAAGCTGCGTTGTCCTGAGCTGTAGATGAAAAATTGGCAAATTTCCCTGATGCGTAGCGCACCATTTCTCTACGTGTAGCGCGCCTTTGAGCCCACTTTTGGGGCACTTCCCGGCATCCAAATGAGGCTCAAGTGGGCTTGTTGGAAAGGTCTGGATGTCTACTCTCCAACCCAAGTGGAATTTATCAATTTGGTGCCCATTTGCCCCTCCAAAAATGCAATCTCCCAAGACTGCTTCCTGTGTGTCCAAAAAGTGGCAGAATGTCATTTTTTGCTTGTTTTTTGACCTTTTGGGGCCCAAACCTCAATGAAATGTCTTGGCAGTGGCTGAGCAGGTGTATTTCATCATGACAAATCCAAAAATGCAGACCTTTTGTGAATTGGACCTCCCCATCTTCAGGGTAGCGCGCGGCGCGCTACGCGTTGAGGGCAAAAACCTGTTTTTAATACAAAAATTTCAAAATTGACCAAAACTTCTCCAAATTTTTTGAGATTTGAGCTGGGGGTGTATCATCAAGTACCATGCTCCTTCAAGGAGGCTTCGGCCAAAATTTGGAGTGGATCGGGCTTTTTTCGCCGTTTTAATGCCTTGGCCAATCGTCCTTTGAGTACCTTCATTTTCGCTTTGCACACATGCATGCGGGCCCAATAATGATTCTTCATGTGGCGGAGCATATCTTTGTCCCTGTTTGCCTTGGCTAGCAACTTCTCTAAATGAGTGTTCACCCGGATGAGCATAGACCCTTGCTCAATAGGTGTCAAATCACCGGGTCTCTTGCGGGCCAAGTTTCGGTCTTCTCGGATTCGCCGCAACTCATCAAGAGTGTGTTCATCTTCTAGCTGCTTGTTACGCTGCTCCAAGTAGTTGATTGTCCAATTGGTCGTTTCCAATTTCTGTTGCAACAAGCAATTTTCAGCCTTCTGTTGCTGAATGATCTCCTTTAGCTCCGAGCTATGAGAACTGATGTCAAGGTCAATAATGTCTATGTCCGGATCACCTGATGGTCCCTCATCAATCATGGGCTGCTTGCCTCTCTCCGGTACCTGTGCTGCTGTCGAAAGCGAGGCCCCTTCCACCTGATGTGGAGATAACACTCGCTGTGCTGATGAAGAAGGCGAGACCCCTTCCACCTGGTGTGAATATAATACTCGCCGTGCAGATGCAAATAAGGCCCTGTGGCCTCTCTGATATGTAACACATGCTGGAGTGCTGACATGCTCGGGCTCTGGAATGTGAAACTAATGTGAAGGCCCTCCCTCATCATGGACAATCTCAGGGGGTGGCTGTGGCATCGTGAAGAAGTCGCGAGAGATGAAATCCTCCCAAGCAATACCCTGCTGTGCCAACTGATGCATCACTATGATCTCGATCAGTGCATAATGATATATACTCTTGTGTTGCTGTGCGGGGTTCTTCCTTTGCACTAAGGGTACCATCCTCTCTATATTTCGGCACATGAAAAATGGAATGTTCATCATTCGTACCCGGGTGAAATGCATCAACAAACGGATATGGTACGAATATAAACGTGAAAATCTGCCCTCACAAGTGAAATAGCGCATAATGAGCCTCATCAAGGGTGCATACTCATCCCTTAGGAATCTGAAGGGAAAAACAACAGTTAGGTGTCTCATACACCCGGGTTTGATATATGGTTCATAATGAAATCTGTCTAGTTGCTGGGTTTGATATATTTGGTAGCTTGCTGGCAGTTTATTGGGCGAAAAACCCAACGCGTAGCGCACCTTGCCCAACGCGTAGCGCCCCTCTGGTGCGTAGCGCCTGAGTAAAAATGCACTGGAAAAGTCGCGCTGATGCGTAGCGCGCCCTGGGTGCGTAGCGCGCCTCAGCTGATGCGTAGCGCGCCCCTGAAACTGCCCAATTTGCTCAATGACTCTTGAAATTGCCTTTGCAAGGATTCACTTGGCTTGTGAGAGGCAAATGAGTTGCTAATGAAGAGTGATGTGCTTTTATAGGCTCCTATTTGATTTTTATTTGCCCAAAACCCACTTTATAATGTTTGAGTGTTAACACTTTTTGAATTAATTGGCTATGACTTCTGGTTTCCTTTTTTTGAAAAAAATTGGTTGAAATGATGATTTGTTCTGAAAATTTTTGCAGGGATGGCTTCTGAGATGCTTTGGCAAAGGAGACCAAGGCTGCGCTTCAACATTTGGAGAATTTGAAATTTTGACAATTTTTTACAAAAACGAGATAATGACCTTTGTTTTTCAAAAACAGAGTTTTGAAAACAAGGTGAAAATTTAGCTGTACAATAATGAGAATTATTGAAATGATGTTTTATGAAGGACATCCCTCTGGCCTGCTGGTCCTTTATGACCTCTCAAGACAAAAATTGACTCAACCCTAGACCTAAGACCTCGAAATTTAAAACAAGATGAATGACCCTTTGAAGATTTTATTTACTTAAACAAACCTGAACCAGCAATGCCAAACAGGAGGGGAATAAAAGACACAAACTCCTTCACCAGAGTTATGGCATGCCTAACGGAATGCAACATGATCACACTGGTGGGACACCTAATCATGAAATGCAAAGAGCTTTGATCTCTGGTGGAGGGCTACTAGACCGACTCTAACAGTTATGATAGTAGTAACTTACAGTCTACCATATCTCATTGTTTAGGGTTAAAACTAGGCCTACAAGGCCTCTTACTCAAGCGTGGAAGAAGGCTATACAAGCGAAGGGGGAAGGAGAATTTTAACATGGTGCTTGTGAGGAGATTCCCTCACACGTGCGAAGAACTAGGGCTGCATTACTGTTGCTCTAAGTCTGCAATATTTGTGAAAGAGAAGAAGGATTGGTTGGGAGACAACAAGGTCATCTCCTTAAGTTAGAAAGGCTCCATCATAAGCGAAGGAAGAATAGGTCAAGGGACATTCTAGAGTGTACAATAGAACGTCTCTACAGTTGCCGGAAGAATTGCCGAAGGAAGAAAGACAAAGTGCTGGAAGGAGGAGGATGAAGTGCTGCAAGAAGAAGTAATCTTGAAAGGGCTTGACTTGTGCTTGGAGGATATTCTTGTCAAGGGTCTAGGGTTTGGCGTTAATCAATAAGAAGCTTCAATAAGAGAAACTTATTAAAGGGTTTTCCTCTCAAGAGAAGAGAGGTTTTGGCCCTGGCAGAGAGACAACATCTTGTGGTCTTGTGCTTATGTTTTTGGTAGCAGTTTGATGAAGTACACACACATGCATTAATAAGAAGAAGAATAAGATTAAGCTAACATGAAAAGGTAAAAAGACTCCACAAATTGCTATCAAGTCAAGAATAATCACACTACACCTAATTGCCCTTGATTCTTCAACATGGTATCGGAGCTAAGGTGACACATCAAGGAAAGGGCAACTCAAGAACACTCACCAAGGAAGGACATCTACAAAAGTTGAAGCGTCTAGCCAAGAAGTCTCAATCACTTCAAGGACAAGAAAGTCTACCATCTATCATTCATTAAGGAAGACTACAAAGCAAGAAGAAGAGCCTTTCGCAAAGGCACCTACAAGAAGAGAAAATCAAACAAGGACCTACACTAAGCTACAAGTCATCAAGCAAGTCCACTTGGAGAAAGCAACTTGAAGAGCATCAAGATCTAAGAAAGGCAAGCCATCAAGTCTTCAAGGAGAAATCAAGTCTACTGCATCTCAAAATCTATCAAGTAAGTATATGTCCCCTTCTGAATATACATCAATGTCCTTTTGCAAGGAAAGCAACAAATTGGTAGGCACCAATAATTTTCTTTCATGGAAGAAGAGGATTGATTTACTTCTTAAGGAGAATGAACTTCTAGAACACACCAGATCACTATTCTTGCTAAGGAACAAACTCAAGCCTTAGCCAAGTACAATAAGGATGAGACAAGGGCTCAAAGGATTCTAATAAAATCCATCAAGAACTCTCTCATTCCTTATGTCTCCAAACTTGAAACATCAAAAGAAATCTATGAGAAACTTGTAGAGCTATTCTCGGTAACCACAATTGGATAAGTGATATCTCTATGAAATGAATTGTACAAGATGAAGATATCAAAGGAAGGAATAACTCCCTACTTCATGAAGATCTCTGAGTTGAGGGATCAACTTCAAGAGCTAGGGGAAGTCATGTTTGACAGAGAAATGACAACTGTAGTACTCAATGCTCTACCCGAGGATTGGGGCAACTTCACATCTAGCATATATGCTAAGAAGGAAGCCACCCCACTAAGTGAAATATGGTCTCTATGCAAGATAGAGGAAACAAGACTCAAAGCAAAAGAAGATGTGGGATCAAAGGAGCAAGCTTTTGCTACCATGGCCAAGAGAAAGGGAAAATTTGGCAAATTTGGGTCACGAAGAACAAACAACAAAGATATGTCCAAAGTCCAAAGCTTTGGATGCCGAGAATATGGACACTACAAAAAGAATTGTCCTAAACTAAAGAAGGACAACAACAACAAAAGAAAAAGGGAAGAAGCTCACATGACTCAAGAGGTGAAAGAAGAAGAAAAGAAGCAAAAGAAGGAAGATCCTTGAGATCCCTACTATGACTAAGTCTACTTCTTTACTTAAAGTCTTCTTTCAAAGATTTGAGTAGTATAGGAGCATGTGGGAATAAAATAAAATAGCATTGCTAGAAACATCTTCTAGAATCTAGAAGCATGATGTACATAGAGTTCAAAATACTCATGTAGAAGGAGCATTTATAATAGAACAAAATGCATGGTTAGAAATATCTTCTAGAATATAGGAGCATGGTAGATATAGCTCAAGATATTCATATAGAAGGAGCATGCCTAGAATAGGACCTCATCCACAATGAAAGAAAATTGATCATGGTTAAGAATCTTAGAAGACCTCCATCATCAAAAGGAAAGAAACATTTGCAGGGTATGGGTCTTCAAGATCCTATGATGGAATCTTCAAAAGAAGATTCATAACAAAAGTAGATGTCTCATTGGGAATCCCATTCATGGGATTCAAGAAAAGGATGATATGTAAGCAAGCTAAGATGGAGCAAGAAGGGCCACACCAAGGATAACCAAATGAAAGCTAAGATGATCAAAGGAAAATCAAGATGAGGTATGTATGCATCAAAGTTTAGTCATGTTATCATATGTATATTATTAAGTCATGGGAATAGTTCTATGATATGATCGAGTAGGAAAGAATCTCTTTCACCATTGACATGCTCGAAGGCATATACTACAATGCAATGAAGGTCAACAAAAGGAAATACTCACATAAGGAGTATAAGATTGCTAACTAAGAAGCAAGAAGAAATGTTGACTAGTCCAAAATAAAGAAGTGCTCCCACAAGGACTAGAAAGTGGTTGACCGATCTATCCATGAACAAGCAAATGAAGAAAGAGATCAAGCATGTGAAGAACACCATGATCACAAAGAATCACTATCTGACAAGATACATTGAAGACATCGCTCGAAAGAAGGCATGACAACTCTGACAAAGGAAGAAAAAGATCAAAGGACCCTTGACACCTGTGAAGGCCTTGGAGATATGAAAGATGCAGATAATTGATTCTACTCTACGAAGATGTCATGATGAAGAAGTCATCCAGCAAAAGCACCATTTAATGTTGAAGCAATATCAGGATGAATTCATGAAGGGCTACTAGATCAAAGCATGGGAACAAGCAAGTACAAAGAAGCATCCATGTGAAGAGTAGTATGAAGCATAAACAAGATGAAAAAGAATGATTAGATGACAAGATAACCTGATATATGAGAAGAAGGCCACTTTCCAGAAGGGAAGCAATGACATGACAACCCAGGAAGGAAAGTGGTCGATGGATGGTGCCCTACCAAGAAGAAGTTCGACCAAAGACTTCATGACATCAAAGGAAGGAAGGAGATCAAGTAGTTGGAGGACCCACGAAGAAGAGGTTGTTGATGAATGGATAAGTCGCTAGCTAAGAGGGAGTTATAACAATTTCCCAATTACAAAGGAACTTGGACAAGTACCTTGTCAGAGGATACTTGGGCATGTCTTCCTCAATTAAGAGGAAGAGATAGACACAACATTCTTGCCTTCACTTGGGAAGAAAGAATGGGAGGATTGGGTAATCATCTGGCATTCGATACTCTTTGAGGATGTGTAGGGCATTCGAGACAAGAGTAGGCAAGAGGACCGATATTCTTTGAGGGTTGGGAACCCAAGATAAGAATAGTCCTAGAAGGTCATGCTCAGTGAACACCCGGGTGGGTATGTACCTTGAGAGACAATGACTAAGGTGTTTATAAGTCATTGGTATCGCCAACATTGTGCTTTGATCTATCGAGAGATAGAGTTGTCAGTCAAGGCCTTGTTGTGGAAACAATGTTGGTTATTATGATGCTATAACAAATGGATTGCAAATCTGGTTTCTCTTATGTGAATTCTTCAAGATTGAAACATAGCCAAACACCTTGTAATGTTGTATGAAGACCTTTCTAGTTAAGAGGGAGTATTGAAGGAAATGTAACTAGGTTCGGTCTTCATAAATGTACTTTTGATATTTGTATTTATTCAAGAAAAGGAATATTATTTTATAATATATGTCAATGAGTTTCTTGCTCGTTGAAATAGGTCTAGCACATGTTAAAGTGCTATAGGTGAGTCAAATGGTCAAAAGAAAATGTTGAAGACCTTAAGGGCATGTTACTCCATGTGTATGTTTGTATAAGAGTCAAAGAATAACCCTCCAAGCAAAGTCAAGTCTCCTCCAAGCATGTGACACCACCAAAGAAGCCATACGAAGCAAAGATAGCAAGTCGACTTACAAACAATCTTCAAGTCAACCTTCTAGTCAGCGTAAAAGGAGGGACAATCCTCTATATATAGAGGCTGTCCACTCCAATATAACGAAAAGCATTCCTTTCTAAAATCTGCGAAGGTAGAAGGCAAGTAAAGGGTAATAAGAAAAGGGTCTCCAAGGCAGCGAAGAAAGGAGGAAGGCAAGTAAAGGGTAATAAGAAAAGGGTCTCCAAGGCAGCGAAGAAAGGAGGAAGAAAACCAAAGTGTTAAAAGGCTAGTTACAACCACACATGCGAGGAAAGGGGCACTGTCTCTGCGGTTATGATAGTAGTAACTTACAGTCTACCATATCTCATTGTTTAGGGTTAAAACTGGGCCTACAAGGCTTCTTACTCAAGCGTGGAAGAAGGCTATACAATCGAATGGAGAAGGAGAAGTTTAACATAGTTCTTGTGAGGAGATTCCCTCACACGTGCGAAGAACTAGGGCTGCATTACTGCTGCTCTAAGTATGTTTGTGAAAGAGAAGAAGGCTCGATTGGGAGGCAACAAAGTCATCTCCTTAAGTTAGAAAGGCTCCATCACAAGCAAAGGAAGAAAAGGTTAAGGGACATTCTAGAGTGTACAATAGAAGGTCTCTACTATTGCCGGAAGAAGTGCCAAAGGAAGAAAGACAAAGTGTTGGAAGGAGGAGGACAAAGTGCTGCAAGAAGAAGTAATCTTGAAGGGGTTTAACTTTTGCTTGGCGGATATTCTTGTCAAGGGTCTAGGGTTTGGAATTGATCAATAAGAAGCTTCAATAAGAGAAACTTACTAAAGGGTTTTCCTCTCAAGAGGAGAGGTTTTGGCCCTAGCAGAGAGCCAACATCTTGTGTTGTTGTGCTTATGTTTTTGGTAGCAGTTTGATGAAGTACACACACATGCATTAATAATAAGAAGAAGATTAAGCTAACAAGAAAAAGTAAAAAGACTCCACAAATTGTTATCAAGTCAAGAAGAATCACACTACACCTAATTTCCCTTGATTCTTCAACATGAAGTTGACCTCTTCAAGCTTGAAGCACAAGAAAGAGATAAGGAACTCAACAAACTTAAGGAGGAATTGCATCAAAACAAGAAAAAACATCATGAAGAAGTCATATCCATGACAAATCAGTTGGATAAAGAAAAGAAAAGGGAGGACATTTTGTCAAGCCATCTTGAACAAAGACATGAGGACTTGAGTAAATTAGAAACAGAAATTGGTCAATATAAAGAAGAAGTCACCACCCTAAAAGCTCAGTTTGATGAAGCAAAGAAAGAGAAAAAGGCTATGGCATGTCAACTAAAAGAAAGGGATGAATAATTTTTCCTACTTAAATCAAATATCATCTCTCTAAAAATCGAAACTCATGAAGCAACAAGAATAATGGAAGAAATGGAGAACCAACTAAGTATGAAAGATGAAGATTGTGAAAAATTAAAAGGAGAGATTGTCTCTCTTAGAAAAGAAGTTGACTTGCTGAATAAGAGTCTAAAGAACTCTCAAACCCTAGATGACATCCTAAGTCATCAAAGATCCCCCCTTGATAAATCAGGTCTTGGTTATGCAGGTGAACCCTCAAGCAAAAATGATGCAAACCCTAATGCATCAAACAACAAGGATGTGGAGAAGCTTGGAAGAAATGTTGATGTCCCTAGTTCCAGCAAAAGCAAAGTGATTAATCAAGATAAACTTAAAAGAAACCCTACTCCAAGAAGGTGTGTAAAAGGTGTCAAGAATGCAAGAGGAAATGGATATCATCAAAGGATCTCAAGGCAGAAAGACTTTAGAAGTTCATCAAGGCAAGCTCCATCCTTTAGGTACCAAAGTATATTTTTTGGTTATTGCTATTCTTGTACAAATTTTGGGCATATGGCAAAGGAATGTAGGGCATACAACAAAGACAATTATAATGGTCCCCATCAGTCTCCTAGAAGCAATTTTGCAGGAAGAAATTATGCCTCATTTATGTACAAAATTGAATGCTACAAATGTCATAATATTGGTCATATGGCTTGTGATTGTAACTTGAATTGGGCTCCTAAACAAGCTAAAACATAACAACCAAACATGAAAAGAACGTTAAACAAGTTTGGACAAGGAAGCAAGTTGAACAACAAGGAGATCACGTGGAATGTGTCTTGAATACTCAAAACATCATTTCATATTGTTGATCTAATGAGTACATCTTTGGCATATATGATATTTTAAGTTTTGATGATGATATTCCGCCAAAACCATGCATATTGTTAGGGGGATCTTGTGACAATTTGAATATTCTTGCAAGATGTTTCCTTGATAAGCCTGGACGTGTAACACATGGACAATCTTGCTATGAGACACATAGATATATCTCCTGATGGATCATCTCTTAGAATTTTGCAAAAAATCTTGTTGGACAAATTGGTCTCTCTTGCATAAAGTCATCATCTACTTCATTCCCTTCCATGCATGCAAAGCTTAGGGGGGAGTAATTCCATTAAAGAAAAACATGATATTGTGTCTTCACTACATCCATTGTTGAAGAGGCCTTCCACTTGATCATAGGGCAACAATCTTGCTTGTCTTTGGTTCCATAAGCAAAAAGGAGAGCAAGAGGAGTTTATGCAGGCGGGGGAAGTTGATTGATCACATGAAGAAACGCAAACTAAGACCTCTCTTGTATAACATTGCCAAAAGAAGTAAAGCATGATGAAGGGGGGAGCAACATGACAAGAAGAAGCATGATAGGGGGGAGCACTTGATGGAAAAGACGTTGTCAGGACACCCCATTTGCCATTGATGTCAAAGGGGGAGAAAATGTTGAAAGGGCGAGAATATTGCCATCAATGACAAAGGGGGAGATTGTTGGTCAAAGTTGTCATTGATGTCAATATTGCATTATTGAAGATGGAAATCCTAATTACTTGGAAGCCCTAGCCTAATCTAGCATTGCTTGTTGATAAAATCCTAAGAGCATTATCTTTCAAACCCTAACCCTAACATGATTAATGATGTCAAAACCCTAGTCATCCTACTTAAGAAACCCTGGAGTCCCTATGTTGGAAACCCTAAAAGCATTTCCTAGCATAAATTATTGAAACCCTAAATTGTTGTCTAAACCTTAATTGATGAAACACTAGTTTTATTGAAGCTAACCCCAAATACATTGATGAAACCCTAATTCTAATATATGATGAAGCCCTAGCTTGCAAGAAACCCCAAAATTATATGTTGAAGCCCCAAGTCCTAAATGAAATGCCAAATATAATTCTAATGCAACAAATACATATAACCAACATATAAAATAATTACCTAATGTATATATGTAACCACGACCATACATAACTAAATTATGTTGCCAAAACGTTATATAAGAACGTGTACGAGCATCATTTTTTAACGCCGGACGTGTACATAATTAAATTAAGTTGGCAAACTCTTTTATAATGTTAACTGGTCGGCTCCAAATACCACCTGGTCAGCGCTCTCACATTCACGGTTGTTCGATGCAAGAGAAAGGTATAAAAATAATGTTGTGCAGATCAATTTTAAAACAAGATCTCGGTGAAGATTTGGAGTAATCAAAAAGTTCTCATCTCGTGACCTTAAGAAATGTATGAGCGTTTGGGCTAAGTCGAAGGTGCATATTAAAAAGTCTGTTCTGAAAAATAAAAGGTGTGATGTGCTAAGCTGTCTGCGAAGCGTATGGGAAATTTGTTGATGATTTAAAAAAAAGGATCCGTGAAAGAATTCGTGGAGAATTGTGTGGCAATTTTTGAACCTGTGGAAACCCGTGACACTCCAGATGTTAATTTTTGCAACTACGGTAAAATTCCACCTTGGATAGCTCAAATGACCGAGATAATGATTGCATTAGATTCCTTTTTTTGAGAGGACCAAAATCGATCTATAAATCACCCAATTTGGTTAAACAGAAGTTGAGTTATAAATTATTTTATTCATAGTTAAGCAGAAGTTGAGTTATGAATTAATTTATTCATAAATCTATTATGGAATGGGTCGACTCTAACCACATGAGTAATTGGTTGGGTCAGTCTTAACCCCAAGTGAACCCTCAGGAAAGCCTATAAATAGAAGAGACCTCAAGATCATTTGGACACATCTTCTCTTCTATTTTGTCTTGGTTCACACAAGTTCAACGGAAGGAGTTCGCACAAGGGTCTGAAATCATAGGCGAAAGGTTCGCTTTGGGTTAGGGTCTTCTGGATCTCGATAGCGGGCATAAAACATGGCATTCTGGTCCCGGGACGCTAGCACATAAGCCTATGAGAGCGACTATAGATCCTTGGAAGTTGACACATAGGCTTATGGGAGTGACTATGTCTTCAGAGGCAGATCATAAGGTTCAGGTCCCCGGTCGCTTGCACAGGCTTGTCCTGAGAGCGACCAAGACATCTCAGTTGCTCACACAACAACTTTAAGGGAGCAACTCTGGGATTTAGGTGTATTGCGCCACAATCGCATGCATAAAGACTTATTGAGAGTGACTGCAGTCACAGTCGCCCACATACAGTGGCCGAGAGAGAGACCAGGGAGTTTTGGTCACACATAGACAGTTGTGATGAGGGCGACCAAAATTCAGATCTAGGGTTTGACATCTTGGCTTCAATTGACTTCAGTGATTTGGTAGATCTGAGTTTCTCTCTACTGTTATACAGATTTGTAGATCTGATTTGTTAGTTTCCACTGCAAACATATGTATTGGGTTCATTGACAGTGACAACAATGTTCAGCAGTGTTCGACACAATGACAACAGTATACAACAGTTGACATCAGTTTGTGACAACACATTACAACCATCAGTATGAGGATTTTGATTCCTAACATGATTAGATCTGTTTCATAGATATCATTATTGTTTTGCTGCATAGATAAAGTTATGGATCATTGTACTCTCTTTTGCTGCATCATTTGATGACGATCTAAGAAGAAGATTTGCAAGGGTTTTCCCCATAGTGGGTTTTTCCCTGGTCTTGGACCAATCCTGGTGTCTCTATATGTGTGCATGCTTTCTTCTATTGTTCCTTTTATATTCTGCTGCATTGATGATGATGGTGATGTTGTTTCTTTCTATGTAATTGCATATGCTGATGTATAATGGTGTAGATATGAATAATGTAATGATGATATCAATGTTCCACCAAGGTTTCGGGACGAGGGGGCGAGGGAGCGAGGATATGCGGGAGCGGCCTATGCAAAAGATCCCCACCAATTTTTAGGAAACGTGGGGGGACGCCAGGGTCTTAAAAACTTATAAATATAAAATATAATTTATAAATTGAGTCCACTATGATAATTGGGTTTGAATTGAAAAGCTGCAAAGCATGATCATTGATATGAATATCATTATCTAATATCATATAAATTTAAAATTCTAATTTATAATCATACATCATACATTATGATTAAAGTTTAAACCATATTGATGTTCCACTTCCTACTATGAACATTGAATACTGAACAGTGAATATTGACATAAAATTATAAAAGTCAAGTCTGATACATCATACATCAACGATGGCTTGGCTTCACTGCTTCAACGCTTGTGTTCCAGGCTCCACGCTCCAGCGGAATGGTGACCAACAAGAATGGCGACGGACCAACAACTTGCAAGCTGAATGGCGACGGGGGAGGAGTGTTGCTCGGCGGTTTGACGTCTTGCGAATGGAGTGAGGGGCCATGGCAAATAATGAATTAAATTTATAAAAAAACGAATTGAAACCCTAAAGTATTAAACTAATGTTAAATTTTAATTATATACAAATTTTTTTTTTTAGAAAATCGGGCCCCTCGACCCCCCATGTCCCCCCTCGACCCCCCTTGACCCCCCACGTCCCCTCTCGACCCCGCTCAGCCCCCATCGACCCCCCACAACCCCTCACGACCCCCTTTTCGAAACGAGCCCCTCAAGACAAGGAAACGACCCCCTAGCACGCCCCCCTGCGTACCCTGTTTTTTGGGAGCGTGGGGAAATGACCCCTTCTTGTCCCCAAGTCCCCGGAGCGCGGGGGAGCTAGGAAACTAGACCCCCGGGGGGGGGCGAGTCCCCGTGGAACACTGGATGATATGGGGTGAACTTAATGTATTAATGATTAAATGCAACTATCATAGCAAAGAACAATGTCGCCCTATGAAAAATTAACATGGTATTAGAGATGGGCTGAAGAAAAGTCATGGAAATCACCCCGATGATGACACCTTTTATGGAAGCATGAAGAGGATGGTGGAAACCTAAAATAATTTTAGGGTTTGAAGAAAACCCTAAGCATCTTGATGATTAGGGTTTGATGGATTATATGAGGTTAGGGTTGGAGAGAAAACCTTGGTTTTTGGCAAAGGCTTGAGATTTGATGTATGAAACTATAACATGGTCTATGTAAAGATGCTCAGGTACTTGACGAAGATTCGGTGAAGCTCTAGATGGGATAATCCCTAGCAGATCTGGTTGGATACTAGAAGGCAACATTGGTATATGGACCATGGACATTGATGGCTCTTGAAGATTGGTTCAAGAAGGAGAAGATCACCTCTCGTTGAAGATAAGTATTTCTTGAGTTATGATGCTTCTTACTTGTTAGACCTATAGATATGATGATTATGTTTATTGCTTGTACTTCCTTGATGAGATATGATGAGTAGATCATTCTTAAGGATCATTTTGAGATGCAGATCTGGAAAGAGACAAAGAGGTACTTGATGAAAAGATGACAAAGTGCTTCAAGCAGTCTATTTCTAATGAAAAGTTGCACATGTAATACCACAAGGTATGCATAGTATGTCTCAGTTATTGGCACGGTAAGCCCTCAGGTATGGTGATAATGTCTCTTTCTTTAATGGCTCATACATGCATATGAGAGTGACTTGGATGTATGTCTCCTATGATGAAATTATGCACTTGGTGTTGAACATTTTGACCTTCTTGAATTCTATGAGGCTATCTAATGTTGATACATTGGTACACTTGATGTTTGGCTAACATCTATGATCTATCTGTCAGATATCTTGATCCTATAAAGAATGCTAGCACCTTGGCTCTAGAAAATGATACTCTTGATACTTTTCATGATGAATTTCCTATAGAAGGATATTTCATTGAATCCTATACATGATTCTGCTGGTAATGCTTACGATAAGCATGATGAAAGCATATGGAAAGAGTGATTGACACTCTTGTTGTGTTGATAAAGTGAAACAGAAAACTCTGATGCGTAGAATATATATGAATAAATACTTTATTAAAATGATGAATTACAGATGATGATGATTTACAATGGGTTGCCCGGCTTATATACCGCCATGGGCACCCTTTGGGAAGGGCATGATCTTATGATCGTGCCCTTTCATCTAACTAAACCTAAAATTAAACAATAACCTAAAATAAACTAATTTTTTACATAACATTGCCTTCCTCTCGAAAGAATGCTTTGTCCTCAAAGCATATGTAACGACGGATGTTGTTGAAGAATGATTCATTCTCCCAGAAAGCGTCTTCGTCTTGCATAAGCTTTTTCCGCTGTTGACCAAAATATTGGTTCGGATTTCTTTTCGGCTGTTTTTGCTTTTCGTTTTGCTTCTTCTATAGATGTAATATCATGCATCTCAAGTTCTGCTTGTAAATGGGTTTTGAGTCCCGAGATGTATGACTGAATTAGACGAGATTCTGATAACCCAGGTACTCGTGTTACTAAGCTCTCCCATTCTTGAGTGTATTCATCGACACTTCCTTTTTGTCGTAGTTTGATGAGCTTTGAAAAGAACTCTTCTTCCTTTACACCTTGGAATCTTTTGAAGAATGCATCTTTAAATTTCCTCCAGCTAATGACATGTGTTGTCTTTTTCCACCACATATACCAGTTATATGCTTCTCCCTCCATCTTCATGGATGCATGTCTGAGCTTTTCGTCATCGTCAGTGATGTCATATATCTCAAAGTATTCTTCTGCTTTATTTATCCATGCAACATTGTTTTTTTCGTTTCCATCGAATTTAGGCATCTCGACTTTTGCCCTTCGCTGGTAAGTTGCTACTGGTTGAGCGAAAAAAGGGTGTTGATTGGTAAAGTTATCCCAGAGTTGCTTGTTTGTAAAGACTGTGTTACTTGCTTCTTGGTGGGGTGTCGCTGATTTTTTTGGGGATTCAACTTTGTCATGAGAGTCTGTGGACTTAGTTGAATCTGACGAAAGGTGTTCTTGATTCTCTTCACCTTCTTTTAGCAGTTGTTCGGGCGTACAATTTGACCTTTTACACAGAACTTTTAGCATTGTTAAGACCTCTTTGAAGTTTAATCCTGTTTGGACCATAGTTTTAAAAACCGGCCACAAAAACCGGTAACCGGTCTAACCGGCCGGTTGGATGCCTGGCCGGTCCGAACCGGCCTATAAAACCCGGTTAGCCACCTCATTTGCCCAAAAAACTGCCCTAACCGGTCAAAACCGGCCGGTTTAGGGCGGAACCGGCCGGTTTGTAGCAAACCGGCCGGTTCCGTCCTAAACCGGCCGGTTTATGGACAGCCCGCCTGTTTATGGTCTCCTGTGGATGCGAGTTTCTTTTTGTCTTTGGCTCTGAGATTTGGTTAGGGCTTAGCTGAAGTTAATCCACAAAGTCTCCTCAGCCTCACTTCAAAAGAACGTTAACCTTACCATAAAACAAGATTGCTCACTGTAATAATTTTTGGACGTTACCTCAATTCATCTATCTTGTGAAGACCTGTGACGTATTCAAAACTAAACTGTGACTGTAGTTAGGGTTTCCAATAACCATACATCTCAACAAACCTTGATCTCGTTTATCTTCTTGGAGATTGTATTTTGCATTGGGCTATTTTCTTTTAAAATGGTTGACAAGGGTATCGCAGGTGGCTTGAAGAAGCACATATTACAGTCTATTCCCTTGTCATACCTTTGAAAATTTTGCTTGTTGAAAGACAATTTTTGTGACATGTGTTTGGCGTCTTGAGGAAATGTCTTGAGCTCGGATTTCTTGCAGTGATAGTGTCAGTTGAAGATTTTTAATGTAAATCAGAAGGGGATTCGTTGACTCTGTTTTATTGTTTTTGTGACATATCTATGAGTCTTTTGATTGCTAGATTCTCTGAAGCTTAATTGTTGTGGCATTGGTCTTGAATAATCCTGAGAACGACTCGCAGTCATTGATAAGGCAATATATAAGTCAATTCAAAGCCTAACAAACCTAGAAGCAACAATGTTGAGCACTATCTAGAGGTTAAGGTTCATCAATACTTGGCATCGTTGAAAAAGCTCACTTATGTAGCTATTTGATCCTTGACAAAAAGTTATGTGTGGTATAGTTAACCTTTTCTCAGATCTACACAAAACCTGAAGCAATTATCTACACTCTTGTGATAATTCATGAACTAACATCAAGTTGATCATTGAGTCTTTTGTGTAGCAAGGTGTAAAACACTTATGGCACAATACTGCCATATTCTCATATGTTACAGTGCTAGCATCATTTGAAGCTTTTCACTTCGGTCGATGATATGTATTGCACTCGGTGCCATTTTGATATATTCACCTTTGCATGGTATATAAATGAGCAAACTTTGCATATTTTGTCTCTATTGGCTTGGAATCATGGTTTTACATCTTAAAAATAGTTTTGTTTCATTAAAAATTAATTATTTAATGTATTTTTTAAAAACCGGTTCGTTTAGACCAAACCAGTCCCGGTTAGACCGGTTCCGGTCGGTAAACCGGTTCATTAGGTGGACCGGTCCGGTCACCGGTTCCGGTTTTAAAAACACTGGTTTGGACATGTTGACTTTCCATTTTTATCTCTATTCGATTTGTCGTATCTTCAAGATTTTTTATTTTGTCCGCTTGCTCCCCCAGCTTGCTCTCGACTTCATTTAATCTTTTATTGACCTCGTCGTGGTTGTTATTTATCTTATGCTCTACATCCAACAACCTTTTTTGGAAATCCGCCATTGTCATTGTCGACATTGAGCGGGTTTGCGGGGGCGTGTATTTATCTGCCAGCTAAAATATTTTTCCTCCCTCCTTTTTTTTTATTTTTTATTTTAGCTAAAATAAATTTTAATTAATTAAATTAAATTTTATATATATAACTTTTAATTAATTAAAATTAATTAAATTAACTTTTTATATATATAAAACTTTTAATTAATTAAAATAAATTTAATTAATTAAATTATATATATTATATATAATATAATTATATATATATATGTTATATATATTATATATAAATAAATAAATAAATTTAATTAATTAAATTATATATAATATATAATATAATTATATATATGTTATATATATTATATATATTATATATAAATAAACGTTATATATACACGTTATATATATTTTATATCATATATATTTCACGTTAATGAAACAGAAAATGCCTGATCTTTTCGAACCGCAGAGCCACGCAGTTGGACAGGGAATATAACCCGTAAAAAACTTCTGATACGCTATGTTTAATTGTTGACCGATGGTTTCGAGCGGATATCCCGTGGATGCGTCGAGTGAGGAGCTTCCACAATTAAGCCAACTAATACCGACGACGTTGTCACCTCTCTGGCTGTCAAAACCCTCGCGGGAAATGTCGTTGTTTATGACACTTTCGGTTTGGAGTCCCCGGAAGCGCTACGGATTCGAACCGAGACCAGAGCCCCGTCAGTGGATTTAATTGAGGACGCGGTGGGCGCAGACAGGTGAGACAATGATGACGGCGGCTCGATTTGGATGCTGATGACGAAGTCTGCGGGCCACGGAAAATACAGGGTGTGGAGATTACGCTGTTTTACGGGGAGAATGATGCGGTGTTGAACAACTGTGGTAGAGTATCGTGACAAGAGGCAACAGAACGAACACGATTGGGAGCAGCGAAGTGGATGCAGCAAGGTGGGAGCAGTGAACAGATGCAGCGAACGGATGTAGTGAAGTGGGAACAGCGAACGAATGCAGCAACAGTAGAGTGGATGCAACGAACGGAGACCGAGGATCGTTGAGCTCTGATACCAGATGAAACTGAAAACTCTGATGCGTAGAATATATATGAATAAATACTTTATTAAAATGATGAATTACAGATGATGATGATTTACAATGGGTTGCCCGGCTTATATACCGCCATGGGCACCCTTTGGGAAAGGGCATGATCTTATGATCGTGCCCTTTCATCTAACTAAACCTAAAATTAAACAATAACCTAAAATAAACTAATTTTTTACATAACATAAAGCTTTATTGAATAACCTAACTTGATCTTATAGGTATTGAGGATTTTAGTAACCTTGATATGAGAAGCATAAGTGTAAGATTGATAAATAGATCTCTTACTAACTATGGTCATATCTTGACAACATATGGTTAAAATGATTGTCCTAACTTGATGGAGTGACTTGATAGAAAGTGCTATTGTGTTCATAATCTTTGAAATATAACATTACATCTATCTACTGCTTTGAGTCTAACCTTTGATGAAAGATTGATGTCATGATGCTGATAGCCATATGTTTATGATCTAATAGATCTGCTGTTGCATGACTCAAGTAGAGACAAGTTGCTTACATGAATGAAGATGAATGATGCAGATCCCCAATTAGAGGGAGAATCTCTTCTCAAGATTCTTACCCTTATTACTATTTGTATTCTATGCTGTTGAAGTATGATTTATGTGCATTTGACAATATTCATATGCAACAAAGTCTTAGATCTGAAAGCCTGTACATAAATTAGGGTTTCTGCTTCGGACGCGGTCATAGATCTAGGAGATTTCGTCCTTGGACGCACACATGCTAAGGCCTAGACAACATCCAGGCAGCTAAAGTCTCTCTCATGCTAACCTGAAGAGAGAGACTAGGGGTTTGACTGTTGTTGACCATCATTTGAAGCTTTCTGAAGCTGTCTGAACTTTGAATCATGATGTCCTTGACATATTCTGCCACTGTTCACTGATTTTTGAAGTTCTTGAGTTAAATTGTTGATCATATAATGAAGTACTGTGCATGAAATCAGATGGTCACTCGGAAGATATCAGTACCACAGATGTATAACAGATAATAGCAAGATCTGCTAGCAGAAAAAGGTTGAATGTTTGCCATAACATGAACATGCAGACCGAACTTGTGTTTGCAGGTGACCGGGACATACATATAGATCTGTCACTATGTTTGTGCTAAAAGAGGATGGCATGATTTGACATTACTGGTATATATGAAAAGTGTTTTATCATGATGCTTGACAATAACTTTGAATTGATGATTGAGATGTGCTTTGACTATAGATCTCTCTATGATAGCAATTTGGACTTGACTTGATATCTAGTGATCTAATTTGACGATTGTTGATTTGCCCCAATATTGATACTATGTGGGCATGATGATTTTTGTGGGTATTCGAAGATTGGCCTCCTTATTCTTAGCACAATGGTTGAAATAATGATATTTGTGATTCAACATGAAAGTGGAACTTGCATGACTAGTCCTTGGTGTATCCATTTGCACCTAGCGACATAAATGACTTATGTAATGCTTATGAGAATGACTTGATAAAGTTTAGATTGATATTGCATGACTGATTACAACTTGTTGGCATGATGAAGTCATGAGTTGATATGAGCTCCACTTGTCCCCTAGTTGAAAGTATTAATACTATGATAATGATGACTTTGATAATGATCGTGATTTGGCTTATAAACTTTGATGAGTTGACTTTGTTGATTGATGGTACAACATTGAGTTATGTAAGGATGATTATGTTGGCTTAGCAAGGCATTATGCTTAGAGCATTGCAATCCATATATGTCTATATTTGACAATTATCTGATGAAGTCAGGATGATGAGTTCCAAGGTATGGATTTGATATTGATTATGGTTTTGGTTTTATATCCTGATGATCTACTTGTGATAGGTGATGAGCCTCTGATGATCTAAATCAGAGGGAGATGGCTTATGAAGCCCAAAATGATGTATCATGGCATGATGAATCGATTTCTGGAATTTGGGAAAGAAATTCCATATTGCAAAGCTATTGGAAAATGTTTTTGAATAATGAAAATTGCAAATCCTTGGATACTCTGATTTGAAGTTCAAGATGTTGTTGAACTTGACATGGCATTCGACAGTTGAAGCATTGATGTTCTGTTTTTGAACATCCATATATATATATATATATATATATAATGTGCATAGAACCTGAATAAATTCATGATTGTGCTGCTTCACTCAAATAGAGTTGCCACTGAGCATGCTTTGAAATATCTGCATGAGGTGTTCTATTTTGAGAATGAAATATTTTTCCTATGTTATGTGTTTGCGTAGATGTATTGCTGATATTTGAGATTATTGTTGATAAGCACATTTGGATGCTGCTTTAATATAAGATCTGCCATGATATATTGGATGAGAAGTCCATAGCATGACCGAGGTTGATCATGATGTTGCTAGCATGGCTAACTGTGAGGCAGGATACATAAGCTCCTTAGAGAGCTATTTATGCATGATCCAAATATGACATGGATACATTGTGATGATCTGATTGGTAGTAAGTCCCATATTTATAGTTGGGACCAAGATACTCTCATATATTGAGACAATGCAGTTGTTCGAAACAAGCTTAGGCTTGTGGTTGGCACCTCCTTGAGAGGGAGGATGATTATGGTATCCTTTTGTGATTTATATGATTATATATGATCTGACTTGATATTTGCTTTGATCTTTTGTATGAACAGGAAACAACTGCTATTGCGACAAGATGATACCAGATTCGAGTATGATGAGAGCAACATTGATCGAGGACACTGAGCCAACTCTTTCCCCTTGTTTGAGCTCCCAGGGTGAGGAATTGAGGGATAAGGCCTCTTGGGGTTCATGGAACTCTAGACAATAGGGCGTTACCCCTATTTATTACCCATAGGGTTGAGGGTGTTACTCCCCTGTCTGGTCTTTGCAAAGTATACCCCAATTGGCATCATACCCACAAGCAGGGCTTGTTGGGAATATTAGTCCTCGTTTGGCCAACGAGTTGAGGGTGTGCTTGGGGTGTACAACCCAAGGCAATTATGATGCAGGTGTTCTACCACATGACTACTTAGAGTCATTGTTGGGAAGATCTATAGGCAATAGGATTTTGGGTTGAGGGTAAAGCTCCCCAATGAAATGCCAGGTTAAGGGTAAAGCTCCCCGATGAAATTCCAGGGTCGAGGGTTTACTCCCTTGTTTGATGAGTTATCCTATTGCTCAGTATGGGTGGATGCTATTGCTCCCCGATGTGGTTCCAGGTTGAGATGTGCTCCTAATGATATGCTCTCTAATGACGACTGTTGATGATAATCCGAGTAGTAGCCCGCCAGTAGAGATTCCAGATAGCAGCCTGATGGATAGAGGGTGGTAGCTTGATCTCCCCTCCAGTAACAAAATCTTCTTCTTCTTCTAGATCCAATAATGTTCAACATACAAGTAGGAACAATCAAGAGATAAACTTGAATAAGCAAAGGATAGATTGAGATGTACAATGATGATTTGTGATGATGAAACAATTGAGAGGGACATGGCACGATGACTACCTGACAAAGATGATCGGTGATGACACTTGAAGGTTCCACAATGGCATATTATTCGATGGGCAAATATTGGTAGGTGGAATTCTCCCTAGTTAAGAGGGAGTGTTAATTTTTGCAACTGCGGTAAAATTCCACCTTGGACAACCCAAATGACCGAGATAATGATTGCCTTAGATTCCCCTTTTCAAGAGGACCAAAATCGACCTAAAGATCACCCAATTTGGTTAAGCAGAAGTTGAGTTATGAATTATTTTATTCATACACTTGGGTCAGTCTTAATCCAAAGTGAACCCTCAAGAAAGCCTATAAATAGAAGATACCTCAAGATCATTTGGACACATCTTCTCTTCTCTTTTGTCTTGGTTTGCACAGGTTTGACGGAAGGAGTTCGCTCAAGGGTCCGAAATCACAGGCAAAAGGTTCGATTTGGGTTAGGGTCTTCTGGATCTCGGTCGCTAGCACATAACAGGGCATTTTCGTCCTTGGACATTGGCACATA
Organism: Pinus tabuliformis; assembly: GCA_031772625.1. NCBI lineage: Eukaryota > Viridiplantae > Streptophyta > Pinopsida > Pinales > Pinaceae > Pinus > Pinus tabuliformis. The sequence continues at coordinate 232,750,125 of CM062810.1, read as the reverse complement.
AGCTTATGAGAGTGATTATAGTCCCTTGGACGCTGGTAGATAGGCTTATGGGGTGACTATGGCTTCAGAGGCAGATCAAAAGGTTCAGGTCCTCGGTCGCTCGCACAGGGTTGTCCTGAGAACGACCAAGACATCTCAGTCTCTCGCACAATAACTACAAGGGAGTGACTCTGGGATTTAGGTGTATTGCGTCACAGTCGCACACATAAGACTTCCTGAGAGCGACCGTGCAGTCACAATCGCCCACATACAGTGGCCGAGAGAGCGACCAGGGAGTTTCGGTCACACACAGATAGTTGTGATGAGGGCGACTAGAATTCAGATCTAGGGTTTGACATCTTGGCTTCAGTTGACTTCAGTGATCTGGTATATCTGAGTTTCTCTCTACTGTTATACAGATATGTAGATTTGATTTGTTAGTTTACAGATATGTAGATTTGATTTGTTAGTTTCTGCTGCAAACATATGTATCGGTTCATTGACAGTGACAACATTGTTCAATAGTGTTCGACACAGTGACAACAATATACATTAGTTGACATCAGTTTGTGAAAGCACATTACAACCATCAGTACGAGGATTTTGGTTCCTAGCATGATTAGATTTGTTTCATAGATATCATTATTGTTTTGTTGAATAGATAAAGTTATGGGTCATTGTACTCTCTTTTGCTGCATCATTTGATGACGATCTAGGAAGAAGAAGATTTGTAAGGGTTTTCCCCATAGTGGGTTTTGCCTGGTCTTGGAACAATCCTAGTGTCTCTATATGTGTGCATACTTTCTTCTACTCTTCATTTTATATTCTGCTGCATTGATGATGGTGGTGATGTTGTTTCTTTCTATGTAATTGCATATGCTAATGTATAATGGTGTAGATATGAATAATGTAATGATGATATGGGGTGAACTTAATGTATCAATGATGAAATGCAACTATCCAAGCAAAGAACAATGTCGCCCTATGAAAAAGTGCAGATCGATTTTAACACAAGATCTCGGTAAAGATTTGGAGTAATAGAAAAGTTCACATTTCGTGAACTCAAGGAACGTATGAGCGTGTGGGCTAAGTCGAAGGTGTGTATTAAAAAGTCTGTTTTGAAAAATAAAAGGTGCGATTTGGTAAGCTGTTCTACGGAGCGTATGGTAAATTTGTTGACGATTTAAAAATTGAAAGAATTTGTGGAGAACTGTGTGGGACAATTTTGAACCTATGGAAACCCGTAACAATCGATAATTGTGTGGAGCTTAGTGGCACATCTTTGAACTTGTGGAAATCGATTACGCCCAGAATTGTGTAGATCTATGGTAGCATATTTATTGAACCTGTGGTGAAGCGTTTACCCTCTAGAATTATGGATATATCTCTTTTGGACCTGTAGTAGCGTATTCTTGGACCTATTGCAAGCATAAATATCCCAGACTTGTAGCAAAGGAGCTTTGAATTGTGACATAATTGAACTCTGTGTGGATAACTCTTGAGGAGAAACAAGTTTGTTTTTCTTGAAGAAAATCTTGTGGTCTTATTAAAAAACTTAAAGCTGATTCAATTAAAAAGACAAGAAAACAAATCTGGAAGAATATTTTGAAGCAGTGTTTGAAGGCAGATTTGAAGAGTATTCTTGGAAATCCCTTCAAGCAAACTAGAAGGATCATTTGGAGGATAGAGTCTCAAGCATTTGTCAAAGACATCTTACAACGGTGTTCTAAAGGCATTCTTGTGATGAAATCTTGAAGACAATTTGGGATATCTTAGGGCCCTTGTTGAGGCACAGTCAAAGCTTGAGCATTTTGGAGCAGTCTAAAATATTTGGGGAGCAGTCTCTTGTTTGGAAATTCTTGTAGATCTTTGACTAACTATATAGACTTCAAATTTTTTCTTCTTGTGTTACAGAGCTCATAATTTTTAAGGGTGGTGTGTAGACCTATTAAAATATCCCTTTGGAATAAATTATTTGTGGGCATCTTGAACCTTGAGCGAACTTATGATGTGAAGACTTTTGACCATAGAAATTGCAGGCATATCCTCAATTTTGAAGACTATTGAAGACATTTTTGGAAAATTGAATCATTGGATATTCTGCTCTATCTATTTAATGTGCAAAGTGAGATCTGCTCATTCAACTTGTCCTGACGATGAACCACACTGGTTGGTTCGAAATGCGTTGACAAAAGTTTCTCTATGTGATTTTCGCCGAAGAATCTTCAAAAATTTGGTTAATTACTAAGCAATTTATTTGCTACAACAAACAATGAATAATTCACATTGCAATTCTTCAGAAATAAAATACGCCACAGAAATAAAATGCTAGAAACTGAGAAATATAGAGCACACACAAAAAATATGACAATTATTTTTGGACAATTGTCCTCGAAAAAACCCAATGTGGGAGAATCAGTGCAACAAATGAGGTTTTTATTATTATAAAACAACATAAATTTTGAGTACAATTTGGATGCTTAATCTAGCAATCCAATCTGAGAGAAATACTGGCAAAAATATTTGAGGGAAATATACCTCTCTCCACAAGCAATCCGACAACAATTTGCCTGCTAAAACTGGCCTCCAGAATACCCTTACGCAAGATTTTGCAGAGTCCCTCTATGCACTTCCTAAATCTGCTTTTGAATCAGTCGTCTATCCTGTTGCTACTTCTGGAAACGTTTCTTCTGCCCTTTGGAAAATCTTCCTGACCTTTGGAACTTGAAACAACCTCCTTCCTAGTTAAATCAAATTGTCCTCTCGAGGCACATGCGTAGCGTCCTTAGAAAATAATTCAACCTCCTCTCTTGACTCTTCTGGAACTGGAAATCTTCGACATAAATCTGCTACTGATCTCCCTTTTTCTCCTGCTCCCTTTTGGCTCAAATTCTTCCAACTGAATGTTGGTCTTTGGAAAATCGATCTGCCAAGGAAAGTCACTTTTCCTATGTATTTTGTTCCAACCCCATCGACCTCCTCTAATAATATTTCATTGGCTCACCAACGACCATGATTAAATCCTCATCAATGACTAAGATCATCTCTTAGTTGATCCATGTGAGTATCTAGAGAAATCTCACTTCTCTCAATTAATTCCTGTTAATTAATCATTTTGCGAAGTTAGACTTAGGGAAAATTTAATTACTGATTAATTGACTTAATTGAGCTATCTTTAGGTGTTTTCTCCTGAAATTTTTTCTGGGTTTTGAAGTTCTAGTGTTTCTTAGCCTCTCTGACCAAACTCGAGACTATGCCACTTGTCTGATGTTACCCAACCATCAAAGTATAACACAAACGTGGGAGGCCTTGACTTAAGTACAACCTAGGTGCCTTTACATGAGGGGCCATGATCTTTTGATCGTGCTCCTTAATTTAAACATTAAATTAAGTTAATTTTATACATAGCATTGCCTTCCTCTCGAAAGAATGCTTTGTCCTCGAAGCATAGGTAACGAAGGGTGTTGTTGATGGAATGTTTCGGTCTCCCAAGATGCTTCTTCTTCTGGTAGGTCCTTCCACTTAATCAAGTATTCTTTGATTACTCGTGATCGCAACTTCTTTTCTCTGGTGGTGATGATTCCTTCTGGTTCTAAAATGATCTTCCCTTTGTCATCTAATGTCAGAAGTGCTGTCTGTGCTGCTTGGTGTTTTCCAAGTGTTTTTTCAAGGCAAGATACATGGAAGACATTGTGAACACGACTTTTATCAGGAAGGTTTAAGCTGTAGACTACTTGGCTGATTTTTTTGTTAATCTGGTACAACCCAAAGAACTTTGGTGCCAATTTGTTTTTTCCTTTCTGTTTTAATCACAATTGCTTGTAGGGATGAAGTTTAACAAGTACCCATTCTCAAACCTCAAATTCTCTCTCTGTTATGTTTTGGTTAACCTATTGCTTCATGCAATTTCTTGGAATATGTAGATTTTCCTTTAGTGCTTGGAAGACTTTTTGGGTTTTTTCTAACTGATCTTTAACTGTTGGAAGCTTTGTCTCAAAAATGGCAAAATCCTTCCATTTAGGAGGCTCATAACCATACAGAGCTTGAAATGGGGTCATTTTTGTTGAAGTGTGATAAGTGGAATTGTATCACCATTCGACGAGGTGTAACCATTGAGCCCACTTATTTTGTTTGTCTGTTGCATAACAACGAAGGTAAGCTTCTAAACATTTATTAACAACTTTTGTTTGATTGCGTGTTTGAGGATGGTATGCTGAACTCGTGTTGAGGTACGTTCCTATATGTTTAAAAATTTCCTTCTAGAAATTCCCTTCAAATTTGGCGTCTCTACCGCTAACAATGACTTTGGGAAACCCATGTAGTTTGTAGACATTCTTACAAAATATCTCAGCGATTTGCTTTGCTGAGTCTAACTTCTTTATTCCTATGAAGTATGCATACTTGGTGAATTTGTCGACTACTATGAGGATTTTGTCTTTTTCATCTGACATGGGTAACCTAAGTCACATGACACGAGGACAGGAGACACGGAGGACACGTAAATACGAGTATTCAATACGAAACGCAGCGACCCAGAAACAGGACACGGGGGACACGTTTTATATATATTTAATAAAAATCTATATATATATATATATATATATATAGTTTTTTATCCATATTAAATTGCAGGTTGCAGCTTATCTAATCAAATTAAAATATTATTAAAGGGTCCAAGTTTGAGTTTTCTCTTTGGTGCGAGGGACATATTACAGATTTGGAGGCTGCCTTGAAAACAAACAGGCCGTGATACCTCTGCCTGGGTGTGAGAGCTGATATCATCTGCTCTGGGCCAGGTTGTGGTTATTGAGAGGTTGAATCTAGACATATATAGAGTTGTGTTGCAGGGTGTGGGGAGGCTGGTCTGCGACAATACAATTAAATTTGTCCTATAATAGCTTTCTACTCCATGAAAGATAAAAAAAATCCCGATTATAGGTACAATATTTGCAATGGCAATTCAGGTGAGCAAAGACATTCCATATTCAATGGTATATTAAAGTACTTTAAATACTTAATTGAAAGGTCCATTTGTTTAGACGAATTTCAGTTTCTCTAATAGACCGTTCTAACTTCTAAGTTCCACCCATGCAAGTTACTACTATGTTTTTTTAGATAAGCATGTAAATGTAGTAAATGTTTAAGTTGATGTAGTTTAAACAGATTCAAGGCAAACATTATGTTGTCCATCAGGTTCAGGGAGCTATTTGAAAATGAAATCACAAGTGGATCTAGAATGTGATGTTTAAATCCCTAATTTTGACACTGAAAGTCAAATACACAGATTGTCAAATGTAATGTGCTATTGGTGGTTCCACCAACTAATGTAAGAAGACACTAGTAATCTTACCAGGACCAGCTTTTCTGTATCGAACAAGCAGTGAATCTGATAGGGTCAAACTCTGTGCACATAAACACGTTATGATTAAATCTCTACAAAAATTTTAATGTTCTAAAACTTCAGAACAAATTTGTTACATGGAAGTTAGTGATGTTAAGAGTGATAGCATTGTTTGGGACAGACCTTTGATGCAGATATGTCATCCTAATGCTATATTTAAGAACTGCTGTTACTCAATATTGTTATCCTAGCAGTTAAAGATATGCCTTCTTTTGGTTGGTAAATGTGATGCCTTCTAATGTTGGTTTCCATGGGAAAATTTGTATAAAAAATTATGCCTCTTTGTAAAAGCCATTTGTTTCTTTCACCTTTCGACAAAATCTAAGGTGAAAAAATCATGTAATTGCTCAGGATGTAGTCACTATTGTGCATATTATTCATGGCTTGTGAGTTTACAAGCAGCATCAAGATCCTCTCAGATCTTTTAAAGCATCATTGTTAAGACATAACTCTCATATTATAGGAATCTATGTCTCCCTAATGATGTTTGTATTCTAACGTAGTTGTCAGTCAAAACCAAATACATGGAGAAACCTTGCTTGAACCAGGAAATGCTGATGGACCCATATGGTAGTTTTATCATGGGAAAATATCAGAACATTAGTATTTCTAGGTGCCTAAAGGACCCAGTAAAGCTAGCAGAATTCACTGGCAGTTGTATGCATGGCAATTTTTGTGGTTCTTTTAGGCACCCATCATCATTACAAATTCATCACCTTTGTAATTCAAACATTCAGGCCTAAGATGCTTGATCCAGGATGGGGATGAATGCATTTGATCAAGAAGGAAATATGCTTCGGTATGGTGCTTATTAGGTTGAGTTTACTTTTGTAGTGGGGCCACATCCATTGCTGTGCAGATGGCTGAGCGTATCCTTAAAAGGGACTGAGTTTAGTGTTTCTTGTGCGCTGTGTGGAACGAATCTCAGTGCTGGAGGTTGCTAACAATTCTGGGCAGCCCGTAACCCTTATCTAGCTGGATGAGTTAGCTGCTACTACTATTCCTGTGCATGTAGAGCCACAGATACACGATTTTCAGTAAAGGAACGAGTGCCCTTAAATAACCCGCAAAAATCCATCGCGTGGCCTTTAAATTACACTTTTTGCAGCATACGTATTCAACCAGACGAAATACGTTAGGGCTACGTTTTCAACAAACGAAATACGCGTTTTCGAAATTCAGGGACACGAAGAAAACCATAGAATACGTATTCAATTTCCAGGACACGTTAAAAAACGTATTCGACACGTATTAGGGCCGTTTTCGTGTCCAATACGTAAAATACGGGACACGGGACCCTTTTGGACGTGTCCTGTGACTTAGTGGGTAACCCTTCGATAAAGTCCATCGATATTTTTTCCCACATTTGGTTTGGAATTTTTAAGGGATGGAGTCCAAGGGTCATAATGTTCTCATTTTTATTTCTCTAGCATTGATCACACTCTACTACATATTTTTGAATATCATTATTCATTCCTTTCTAGAAAAATGATTGACGTGCATTATAGTAGGTTTTAAAAAAACCTACATGTTCTATTGATAGCGAATCATAGGACTCCTTGAGCACTTTGGACTTAAATTTGGAATTTGGGAATAGGTAAATTCTTCCTTTATACCACAAAATATTGTTTTTCCATTCAAATTTTGAATTAGGAGGAGGATTATTGATTATAGCACATGTTTCTGGATCTTTTGCATATTCACTTGAAATTTCATTAAGCTATTTTGGAACTACAACCAAAATTGCAAGTAATGACGACTCTTCATCTTTCCTGGACAAAGCATCTGCTACTACGTTGTCTTTGCCTTTCTTATGCAATATTTTTTTTTCCCAAGGAAGAATCGCAATTTGATTCATAATGAACAAAATTACATATTGTAGATGCTAAAAAGCATATGCATAAAACAATAGATGCTGATGTCCAAGACCAACAAAAACTCATCAGAGAGATAACACTAGTTTACTCTTTTCTACCTTTCTCTTTTTCCACTTTCTGCCAACCACTAGAGTTGGGTGTGGAGGATACAATAGTCATTTGATTCTCTTTTACATTTACTAGGATTTCTTTATCAAATCTGAACTTTCTAATGCATGAATTTGTTTGATACTACTTACTTCTTTTTCAAATGGAATCATCTCAATCTGCTGCTGTTGAATTGAAGGCATTGGAACTAATGAAGAATTATGCTCGACCTCGTTCTTCTGTGTGGTGTCTTGGGATTTTTGGTCATTAATGTTTGAGGTGTTTTCTGGGGTTTCTGCATCCTCTGCTTCTACTACTAGGGATTCTGAAAATTGTCAACCTTTTGGCTTTTGAGCTTGTCTCTTTTTTCTTTTAGGGTCTTTTTTAACTTGAGGACACATGTTTTGAAGATGGTTGGTTTGAAGACATGTACGACAACAAAATGTTGTATTCTCATAGTCAAGGGGTTGTGACCACTGCAGATTGTTGTGAAACAGAAAAAGATGATCAGGTAAACCTTTACTAAGGTCTATCTCTACACAGATTCTGGCAAAAGTGAAAATGCCTTTTGAGACTCGATCTGCATCCACCTTTAAGAATTTCCCCAAAGAATTCCCTATTCCTTCTAATACTTTGTGATGCCAAAAATGCAATGGTAGATTATGTAACCTGACCCACACTGGCATTTTGGAGACCACCATGGTGTTTGCATCAAAACTCGGAAACCAAGGTATCATGAATAGACCCACATTGCCCCAAAACCATGGTCCCTCGTTTAATACATAATCCATATCTTTTGCTGTGTCAAACTTTACAATAAAAAAACCCCTAGAACATAGATGGATATCACAATTTTCTATCCAAGTAGAGAAAATCCATTGATGTAGAGCCTCTGATTTGGGCCAGAATCCATTAAATATGCATATATGGAAATAATCATAAAACTCATTTACCTTGGGCAAGTTGACTGTCAAAGCTGACACTTGGGTCATCTGCTCCACAATATAGGGACCGAGAAGATTAGAACGTTGTTTTTTTTGGGCTCCGGCTTCCCTTTGACTGCATCCTTGAATGAAGCTAGGCCTTTAGAGCTAGATCTAGGGCATCCTCCAAGAAGTCTCATGTTAAGGATGATGGTTGAGTTGGGAACAATGCCATAGTCCTGCAACTTGTAGTCCTCTTGCAATGATTTCCTTACATAAATCAGATTTTGAAATCTTGCTAGAATACCCAACTGTTCTTGAATCTTTTGCTGAAGAGCTTGTACCTGATCCCAAATTGTTAATTTTAGGTATGTTCTATGCTTAGAGCAATTTATTTCAATTTTCATAGTTAGCTCAATATCTTTTCCAGATTAGCAATCACGTCAGCATAATAGTAAATTGCAGATAGAACATAAACATAAATCGCAGAAGACAAGCCAAGAAAAGAGGACACAAGATGTGGCGCTAGCTAGGGACAAACCCTAATGTGGGGAACCCTTGATCAATTCTTCTTATATGTTCTTCAATAGTTCAACAGAGAGAGAGAGAGAGAGAGATAGTACATATACAACAGAAGTCAACACTCTGACTTATCTAAATAAGAGCATAGATCATCTCTAAGAAGATGATACATGAGGTAGTTAAACTTAGTTGAAGACATGCTGCTTCAATTGATTCTCCAAGGTGACTCCGTCACCTATCATTGTGCTGCACCTCGTCATCATGCTGCACCTCACTGTGCTGCACCATACTGCACCCAAATGCATGCTACAATACCTCATCATCCTGCTGTTGCAATAGCTCATCATTTTGGGGCTGCAATACATTCTTGCTGCTGCCATATGTCCATCATTACCATGTTGTCCCATTGCTGCACCAATTTCCAACAACACTTATCTACACCATGCTTATGCATTGCTGCTCCTATGTGCACTATGCTGCATTGTACAACATGTACTCACACTGTACATCATGTACCCATTGTTGCTCAACAAACTGATCCAAAACAGGTCAACTCCTTTGACCCAACACAAACCAAAACACTGTTGTTTCTGACTCCAGCATTGCTGCAATTTCTGGGACTGGTTAGGGCACACAACACAGTCCCTAACCGTCCTCGAATCTGGCCCAGAATTGCCCTTATGAAATGCAGCTGTCCTTCAATGGGAGTTTGCCCCTCCATGCTGCTCTTTTAGGGCAGATTGAAGCCCTTAAACAAAGACTTATCCTCCTAAAAAACAGCAACATCCTACAGGTGTATAGACAGTCTTGTGGCAGCCTCTCCACCCAACAAACAACCTCCAAACTAACTCGTTGTCCCTGCCTTGGTTGTGGCCTACAAGAACATGGCTTTGACCCTACCAGCAACAGTTTTGTCCTAAAAAACGGACCCCTGAGCAGACCTTAGCCCATGCTGTTTCAGATCCTCTTTTGCTGCGGCTAGGGCACACAATTCTTCTCTCCAACGTGTTCTCTTTCTAAGGTACGTGTTGCACAAGATTGGATGCGTCCTAGATCTAGGTGTGTAAAGCTGCTAGGGCATCATCTAGGACTGCGTTTAGACTTCATGCTAGGCTCCTTTCCTCCTACATCTAGGGCCTCCTCCTCTTAGACTTCTCTTCCACTAAAACCCAAAACAAGTGGAGAGAAATCAAGAGTGAAGTGTGTGTCCAAATGACTATCAAGTCACCTCCTTTTATACTAAAACATTGAGCACACATGGGGGTTATTTGGTTGCTGGCCGACCTTGACGAATTGTGCCATAACACAAATAAATTCATATCTCCATGAATACTTACTGGAATCGGATGATCTTTAGATCAATCCTACACCTCACGATGAGAAGCATCCAAGAAAAATATCAGCTGCCATAAATAAGATGACTCACATGGAGTTTGGCCCTAGTTGCCAATTTTAAGACAAATCCATACCCTCGTACACATTGTTTTCCCACTTAAGGTTCTAATAAAAATTTGGATCGAGGTTCCTTCAAGTAGATTTGGGGATTGACCTTGAAGATCCGTCCTTTTATTTGTCATGATCGGTTTTCACTCTCCATTTACATCCAAATCGTGTTGAAGCTCGTGGGCATCGACAAACCCGCCTCTCATGACCATACGAACATTGCAACCCCGGAAAAGCAATAAAAAATGCCCCCAGCAAGAAACCCGACATCAATAAAATACAGGATATCACAAAACTGGAAATAATTTTGGAGAGATAAGCGCTGTTTTGCAGACCCAACGCCAAGATATGGTAGTGAAAATGATGGATATAACCCATACGAGGGCTTAGAGCCTGCGTTCATAAAAGAAAACCAGATCTAGAGTAAAGCTTGTCGCCAGAGGCCCCTCTCTCCTTTTTAGAGAAGAGAAATACCAAAACTGCAGGAGATACATGGAAGGGAGATGTGTTTGGTGTTTTTTGCAAAAGATTCGTTGCCTGAAGGATACCATCCACCATCACTTGTCTGGAGCTGAACTAGAAGTAAAAAGCATTCACTAGCAGTCACTAATGAAAGAGAAATCAACTAACAGTAAAGCCCTAGATTTCTCAACATGGTATCAGAGCTAAGGTGCTGAAGTCAAAGGAAGGGCATCTAATCAAAGAGACATTCAAGGATCAAGTCGAAGGTTATCAAAGCAAAAGATCAAGACCTACATTAGAGAACCAGACCCTAGATCAAAGAAGCAGTCTACAGCAACGAGAGCCTTTGTTTTTGTAGCCATCATCAAAAGGCCACAAAGACCCTCATCAAGTTGTCTACAAGGAAAGATAAGTTCTAAGGACTTTTAAAGATGAAGATCACATGATCTTGGAAAAGGTCGAAACCCTAGAAGCATTCTAGATCTACACTACAAGAGAAGTCGAAGTATGTTGAAGGCAAGAAGGCATTGTCATAATTTTCAAAGTTATAAAGCAAGCAAGGATTCTCTCCTTGCCCTTGAAGAAGTTCATCCAAGGAAGCAACAAATCATCCTCATCAAAAGAAGCAACCTTCTCTATTGAAGAAAGGTTTTTTCATTTGGAAGAAGATCATCCAAGAGGGAGCATTAATACATCTTCTTCAACCATCATCAAAGTGATCAAGGTGAAGATTTCATCTTCACTTGTCAAGTAAGTATCTTTCATTCTTTAATCAATTTGGTAAAATGACTTCGTGTTTGCAAGGAGATCTATAAGTTGGTTGGGTCATCAAAATTCCTTGCATGAAAAAGGAGGATAGACATAGTCCTCTAAGAAGTTGAAGTCATTGAACATATCAAAAGGTCTCCTTTGAATTCATGGAAAGGGATACTTATGAAAGATCCCCTCATATAGAAATATTGGAGACATCAAAGAGATGCATATGATAAACTCATTCTCTGAAGGTACGATAAAGAAGGTCACATCTGATCTACACAAAAGTAAAGATATCAAAGGATGAAGGATATCTTCATAAGATCTCATCTTCAAGATCTAGGAAATAAGATAATCATCATTGATCTATAATGCACTAACTGATAATCAAGGTAACAAATATCCATGGGATAAGAAAGTTACCTCATTCAACAACTTGTGATTTCTATGCAAGATAGAAGATGACAAATTGAAGGCAAAAGTGTTGAAGGTTAAGGACTCAAACATTTGCTGAAAGAAGGAAGTCCAAGGAAGAGAAGCATTAAAAGCAAGAGATCGTGACATCACCAAAGGGAAACATGAAGGACCACTGGAACGAAATCTATGGTAGTAAACTTTGGAAGATATAGCTCTTTGTGACCTCATTGGAAGATCAAAGGAAGAAGTCATCCAAGACAAGTCTCATCATACATCAGTTTAAAAGGGAAACATTTGCTGAAAAAGGATATGCGAGATGGAATCCTCATTGGAGGATTCACTGATCAAGATAGGAAGCAAAAGTTTCATCAAGACCTCCAATGCGTGGAGTTCATGGGATGATGGTATGATGACATGAGAGATGGAGCAGATCAAGGGGTTGAAGATATTTTCAATCAAGGAAGCTGTTGAAAGAAGCCTAGATGACCTAAAAGTAAAATGAGAACAAAGTTACAAATGAAATGAGAACTATTACTTCAAAACGAGAACTCCAACCAAAAAACCCAAAAAAAAATGAAAAAAAAAGGCTGAAAACGAAAAGTGTTGATGTTGCATCAACACTTTTCAAAATCAATATGAAAATCACTAACATTTAAAAAAATGTTACATAAGAAAATTTAAAGTGTTAAAAATATACTCCAAAAAAAATGTTTATTATGAATAACCACTTTTTAAAATTGAGTGCTTTTTTTGCTACCTTAAAAAATCGATTACTAGGTAATTTTCTCGTTTGATAGGTAACTATGTTTGAGGTATGTATGCTTGTATTTAATATTATAAAGTCATGTCGTATGGTTGCAGGTAACAAGGATCACTATTTCTATTTTGAGAAACATGATCAAATGAAAGGACTCTCCTCCTATGAAAGAATGTCAAAAGGCATGAGTCACACTAGATGAAATCAACTTAATATGTCCTCATATGAAGTATGAGGTGGTTGACTACTATTGGGGAACTCTGATTGGAAGACCATGAGAATGAAGTGTGTGAAAACATAGGAAGAGATTGTGATAATATGCAACGAAGGTAAAAGGCATTCAACATCCGAAGTCTAAGAAGATTTGACTAGAAGATCTCTTGGAAGAATGTGAAGTCAGAAAAAGATAGAGACCCTTGACACTTAATATCTGTGGGAGATGTGTTAATCTGCATGCAGGATGTTGATACTTACAGGAAGATGTCATGGTGAAAGATCATCACAAAGGTAAATCTGATTTAAAGTGTTTAGTGATTATTTTTGAACTAACATCTGGTTGGGCTTATGTGGGACTGTCAAAGGGAAGATCTGTGAATGACTTCCAAGCAGATCAAATAGAAGGATGCAATGTCCTTTCGAGAAATATGGCATGAAAGGAGAATGACACGAAGCAAAGGTAGATGGAAAATCTGATGGATCACTTTTTGATGAGTTCAAGACATGACTAACTCATGGACAAAAGTGATGAATGATCTGTGCCCTATATATAGAAGTTCCTAAAAGGTTGAAGACTCCTTAAAATAAATTCATGACATCAAAGAAAGGAGTTCTTCATACAGTTGATTGTTGCTATAGGTCCCTAGTTAAGAGGGAGCCTGCGAATAAGTTTCTTACTTGGAAGAAACTCGGAAATTCCTAAGTTGAAAGCTTAGGTAGATTCCTTTGTGATAGGAATGAATACATTACTTTAATGGAATATGACCTCTTGGTATAAGGAGCGATAGACATGTCGTTCTGTGCTTCACCTGGGAAGATAGAATGGAGGATTGTGTAATCATTTGGCATCCGATGCTTTTGTGGGATGAGATAGGGAGTCCCATGGAAGAGTAGTAGTGGGGGACTGATATTCTTTTGGGGACTGGGGAGTCCAAGAAAAGAATAGTCCTCATGGAGCATATCTTGAGAGAACCCGGGTGGGGTATGTTCTAAGAGGGACAATGATGAGGATGTCTATAAATCATTTGTCTCGCCAACATTTTTCTCTGATCTTATGGAGAGATAGAGCTGTTAGTCAAGGCCTTGCTATATAAATGCTGGTTGGTATGATGCTATACAAATGAGTTACAAATCCAAATTCTTCTTATGAGAAATTCTTCAGATTGAGAATGACCAAGTACCATTATGAATACCTCCCTAGTTAGGAGGGAGTGTTGTAAAATGTAACTAGGTTCGGTCATCATAATGACATGTAATTATGATCTTTGTAAATGATGAAATAAAATGAATACAATTATTTTTGTAATGCCTTGCTTCATGGGTTTCATGACCAAGAGTTTTTATTTCTAGATGGCTCCCATTGAGAGCTTTAGGATTTGTCAAAGTGTCATATGTCATGTATGAAGATATGTCAAAAGTATTCTTGTTTATAGGATTGTCAAAATAGCCCTCCAAAAGACAAGTACGGTTCTCCTCTTAAAGTCGGCCTGCAAGATGAATTAAATAACACAAGTCGGTTCACAAGTAAAAGACAGATCTCTTCATGTATACTAGTCAACTTATTTATGGACAAACTACTATAAATATCCAACTAGGATCTTCGCATAAGGACAGTCAAGAACTCATATCTCTGAGATTTTTGGAGGTTGATTACAGTGGTAAGTTCGGATAAGGGTATAGAAGAAGATTCGGTGAAGGAGCTCGGTCTAGTGTATAGAAGTATAAGAGATAAGCTCAGGATTCCTCTGAAGTTTGGATCACAGAAAGGAGACTAGTTTAGATCACAGATAGGAGACACTAGTTCGGATGGAACTCAGAAAATGATGAAGGGACAACGAAGACTTGTTTAAGGACTGATCACATTTCGGATCTCTTAAATTAGGATGGTAAAACACAGAGACAAAGGTTCGGACTTGGATAAATAATTACAGTCAAGTTTGGATGTTATTACAATCAAGAAGTTTGGACTTCTATGAGAAAGTCTCGGTGTTATAGAGAAGACACAGTTCAGTAATGGAAACCACGGATCACAGATATGAGACACTAGTTCGGATGGAACTCTGAAAATGATGAAGGAACAACAGATAATTGTTTAAGGACTGATCACATTTCGGATCTCTGAAATTAGGATGGTAAAACACAAAGACAAAGGTTCGGACTTGGATAAATAATTACAGTCAAGTTTGGATGTTATTACAGTAAAGAAGTTTGGACTTCTATGAGAAAGTATTGGCGTTGTAAAGAAGACACAGTTCAGTAATGGAAACCACAGATTCAGTGTTATATCACAGTGATTTGGTGACATTACATTGACATGTTTTGGTACTATCTCTAGTGTATCTACAACTCGTTGAAGAAGATGATCTCAGTATGAAGAAGGTCGAAGAGGAAGAGGAAGTCAAGAACAAAGGACTAGTGTCTTGGTCTTGGAGTGGCTAATAGGTCAAGGGTCTTGGTCTTGGCATTCGTCAATTGGAATCTCTATAAGAAGAATTTGTGTGGGTTTTCCTCTCAAAGAGTGAGAGGTTTTGGCCCTAGCTTATAGCCTACATGATGTGTCTCTTGTGTATTTATGTTCATGCATTGGTTACTGTTTGATGAAGAAGAACACTAATAATCTAATGTGAAGAAGATCCTAATCTAAAAGAGTAAAATTCAGTCACAAACAGTCACTAATGAAAGAAAAATCAACTAACACTAATGCCCTAGATTTCTCAACAATTTTGTCTATAAAGGGAATCAGAAACTTGTTGTTAATCATTATCTTGTCCAACCCTCGATAATCTACGCATAGTTTAAATGATCCATCCTTCTTTCGGACTTGAACCACTGGAGTAGCGTAAGGGCTTTTGCATTTTGTGATGATACCACACTTTAAAAGATCCTGGATTAATATTTCGATTTCAGTGTTTTGATGATGTGGATACCTAGACGACTTGATGTTTACAGGGTTTGACCCTGATTTGACTGCGATTATGTGCTTGATTTCTCTTTCAGGAGGCATCTTCATTGGAAGATCTTGGAACACCTTTTTTTGTTTTTGAATTAGTTCCTGAACTTCATGTGGTTCTTCGTTAACCAATTTCAAAGCCAACATTTTTATTTGATGACACTACGCTATATACACTGGTGCTTCTTTTCAGATCAACTTCATCATCTAGTAGGATGATACAATTTGATTTTGATGTGGTTGAAAACCATATAACTAATATATCTTCCCCTCCCATCTAAAATTTATAAATTGTTTTTGATAGTTGGCGGAGTAAGTGCCTAGGGTTTGTATCCATTGGATACCTAGGACCACATCCACTCCTCCTAGTGGTACAATGTAGAGCTGAGATTCTAGATTGTAGTCCTGAATTTGCAATTTGACCTTATGGCATTTCCCTACTTTTTCATTTTTCTTTCCATTTGCTACCATTACCTTCATATTAGGCATTGGATATGTGAAGATGTTAAGCTTTTTTGCCATGTTTGTGTCCAAAAGATTTTGAGTGCTCCTTGTATCCATTAGAACGATTACCGTTGTTCTTTTTGATATGTCCTTTTAACTTTAAGGTTTGGGGTTGGCTTTTCCTTGTCATAATTGATAATAATATTTGTGTTGATTTTTGAGTAGCTTGGGAGGTACTCCAAGCCCTAGGGTTCAGGGTTTGTGGCGCTTGGAACCCAAGCTTGGGGTTTTGCACCCATCAAGGTTTGGGCCAAGACCATGAAGAATTTGAGCATGAGAAAATTTGAGGTGATAGAGCTTGACGTTGCAAATCCAACGCTTCAAAGATCACTCAAATCAGAGCTCTAGAAGTGGAGATATAATTTTTTTAAGTCATGGAGTGGGCTTGCACCATAGGTGTCAAGGTCAACTTGGACAAGCCCTTGTTAGACATTATGAGGATCCCCTTCTATGTGTGTATATAGGAGCTGAGATGAGTCATTATTCCTCATCCAATTGTGCAACACAAGGAGCTCGTTGAAAAGAAAAGGAGCCTCTAATTTGGCCGCAACTAGAAGGCAAGGAAATCGAGGGTTGAAGGACCATTTCAGGGTCATTTGAAGGAGTCTGAACTATTGTTAGGAGGGTCGAGGAGCTTGGCTGGAAGGCTGAGTTAGCTTAGGGTCAAACATAGGTCTGTTGGAAAGCAAAAGTGGTAAGGAGAGCCCTATTTGGGTGGGTTGTAGGTGACAACGAAGGCCTGTGGTAGGCCGCATGCCTTACCACTTCAAACAGGGCAGCGTGGGAGGTTTAGGGGTTGGAAAGTGCCTAGAACAACAACCCACAATTGGAAGACCTTACCTTGATTAGGCCGCAGTAAGCAGGCTGTCAATGCCCTTCCTCCTATGGATGCAAAATACCGAGGTGTTGCTAATGCTGCCACTAAGTCTATTTGTTGCAGCGTGCACATGCCCTAACCAGGTACAATAATACAACAGACTTGGAGTAACATTTGTGTCTTGTGTTGGGTCAAAGATTTCACTTGTTTTGGATCAGTTTTTCTAGCAGCCTGTGGGAGCCAAGTGTTGGAGTTGTCTTGGACGTGAAGAAACTCCAACTAGAAGTAGATCTTGCAGTGATTGGATTGGGTGCCATTAGTCTGGTGGAGGGTAGTGTGTTGGCTACCCAAAGTAGCCCTAGACAAGCTACCTTGAAGTGACGAAGAAGAGCTGAAGGTTGGGTGAAGTTTGGTGCCTAAAGTGTAGCACTTTGATGGACAAAAGTGACTGCTAGCTTGGCAGATTGGAGCTCAGGTATTGGCTAGCCTAGAGAGAAGATCGGATCAGCCCATGTACACGCAAAAAAAGTGACTTGCAACAATGTTAGGTGGCAACCCTCCCGGAGTCTCTATGTGTTGTCCTTTGAAGGACTAAGGGGTAGCTAGAGAGCAGTACAAGAACGAAGGACCGCCAAGACAAGATACGACATAGAAGTTGCAACGAAGATTGTCATTGTATCTTGTATACCATAGACCGTTGTATTATTCAGATTGGTTTAATATAACGAAGATTAGGGTTGTACATTATTGTACTATTTCTTAAAAATTGTGTATACTTGTGCATATATGATTTACTGCTTTATATTTTCCGCTGTGCAAAGTAGTTTTGGTTGAGATTCTTGGTTTGGTAATGTCAGTGATTTTAAGACTCTAACCTAGACCCAAGGTCATGGAAATTCAACATGGTATCAGAGGGTGTCTGAGCTACTTTGGAAGTAAGTAAATCAGAGTTGTGCGCAACGAAGTACAACGTGAGAGGGAGTTGGTCACATTGTAAGTGAAGGGCTCACTACAATGTCGAAGTTGCAGGCACGTATCCGGTATGAGGACATGTTGGAGGGGTTGTCCAACTATAGTCCATGGAAGCAAAGGATCAAGTTGGTCTTGCAGGTCAACAGGATCTGGGAGTTCACCGAGAAAGCCATCAAGAAGCCAATTGACCCAAAGGAGCTGGAACTGTACGAGCATTTGGATACGAGGGAGAGATTGATCATCCTAGATGGTGTGAGGGCGAGATTGATCATCCTAGATATTCTTTCCATTTGCTACCATTACCTTCATATTAGGCATTGGATAAATGAAGATGTTAAGCTTTTTTTCCATGTTTGTGTCCAAAATTTTTTGAGTGCTCCTTGTCTCTATTAGAACCATTAAATTGTTCTTTTTTATATGCCTTTTAACTTTAAGGTCTGGAGCTGGGATATCCCTGTCATAATTGATAATAATACTTGTGGAATATTTTCGCTGTCTGATTCTGGGGAAAATTGTGGAGAATCTTCAACTTCTTCTATGTATGATTCTTCACTATTTAAATCATTAGTTGCTTCACATGTATATAGGTTTTTGGTCTCTTTTCCTTTAACACATTTATGTTTAGAATCCCATTTTTCGCCACAACGTTTGCACTTACCCTCTTTCATTCTTTGCACTTCCAAATTAGTTTTTCCTCCTTCACGTAGCTGTGGTGGAACATACTTTGTATTTTCCACATTAGAAGTTTGGGGAAACCTTCACCTCGAATATACTCTTTCAATTTTTGGCAATTGTATTCTTTCGAGCTTCTTTTCTGCGACTTTTGCTTTATGTCTTGCTTTTATTGTAGAGGTTATGTCATCAATCTTAAGATCATCCCAGAGATCTGGTTTAAGTCGCGTGTTTTTGATAACGTAGGTACTCGTGTAGCTAGAGTTTCCCATTCTCTAGTATGTCCGTCCACATCTCCTTTTTGTTGTAGCTTGGTGAGTGTTGTGAAGAACTCTTCTTCTTTGACACCTTGGAACCTCTTAAAGAAAACATTTCTGAATTTCCTTCGAGTGACAATATGTTTCGTTTTCTTTCACCACATATACCAATTATATGCTTCACCTTCCTTTTGCATGCATGCATGCTTGATTCTTTCATTGTCATTGTCAATATCGTAAATCTCGAAATATTCTTCTGCTTTATTGAACCATGCAACACTGTATTTCTCGTTACTGTCAAATTTGGAAAGCTCAAGTTTTGCTCTTTGTTGATATGTAGCAATCGATGGAGCAAAGAAGGGGAATTGGGTCGAGAGCTGCATATTTTGAAAATTCGTGTTGCTATTTTGTGGATTGGGAATGAAAGATGTATGTGGAGATTCAGGGATATGAGGTGAGTTTGATGGGTTTGATGTATTTGAAGAATCTGGTTGTTGAGTCGCTTCATTATTTTGATGTAGTTGATCGGTTGTAATATTCAACTTTTGACAGATAATGTTCAACGCCACCATTGCTTGAGTATGATTCTGATCAACCTTAGTTGAAAGGGTTGCTTGTTCCCTTTTTATTTCATCATAATTTTGCTAGAGCTGATTCTCTATTCTCACCATTGTATCTTGGAGCTTCTTAATATCTTCGACATTTCCTGTGACCTTATTCTCAAGTTCTGTCAATTTTTTACTGAAGCCGATCGTCATCATTGATGACATTGATTGAGCGTGTGGTGGTGTATATTTATCCAACTTAACTCCCCTTCTTAACTTGAACTTTATTTTATTTTTTTAAATATAATAATTAATTAATATTATTCTAATAGACGCAGTATCAACATGAGGCTTTGATACCAAATGAAGCACAAACAATTTAGTTATGCAAATTAACAATTTTATATATATATATATATATATACATTTTATTAGAAAACAATATGATGAATTACAAAGGCGGTAGGCCCTGCCTTAAATATAGCCTAGGTGCCTTTACATGAGGGGGCATGATCTTTTGATCGTGCCCCTTAATTTAAACATTAAATTTAACTAATTTTATACATAACAGTCGAAGTTGTTGCCTGCTCCTTCTTCTCCTTCTGATCCTTCTTCCTCTTGGGAAACTGGGTATTGTAGTGACCAAACTCACCACATCTGAAGCATTTGATCTTCGATAGATCTTTCTTCTTCTTTTCTCCTCATTGTGAGCCTTGTCCTTGACTAGGACCTTTCTTTGCCTTCCCCTTTGATGCAAGGGCTACATTCTCCTCATCCTTCACACTCTTCGGTCCTTTGCCACTACTGGCTCTAATATTGCTCTCAACTAGAGCAAGCCTCATTTCTTCTTGTGTGAAATCAACCCATAATCGATCTCAACTTGGTAGATTATCTCGTCCAGTGATACCTTGGATGAAGGTAGTCCACTTCGGGGTGAAACCATTGAGAGTTGTACGCAATAGCTCACTCTCTTGAGATGCTTCTGTAACTGCTGCAAGCTTGTCTCAGATATTTTGAATTGTAGTGAGATAAGGAGTGACTCCACCCTTATGCATCCTGGTGGTCCTCAACTTCTCTTTCAAGAACATCTTTCGGTTATTGGAAGGATTATGGAAAAGCATGGCGACTGCATCCCACATTTCTTTGGCCATATTATTGGCTGCTAAGTGTGAGAGTATATGACCCTGAACACCATCAAGGATCAACTGCTTTGCCTTGGCCATCTCCTTATTGTAGTTCTCTAGCTGCTGCAGGTTTCTAGGTACGACTACAACTCTCTTTGCATACGTCTTCAGAGCATGCTCATCTAGCAAGAAAGGCATTTTGGCTTTCTAAATACAATAATTTGATGCTCCATCTAGCCTAATTTGATCTCGAAGCCCTGTTGAGGCCATTTCTACAAAACTGAAAACTGGGAAAATAAACAGGAATATCCTCCCTTTCCTGCTTGATTGCTTACTCTGCTACTCTAACTCCCTCTTGGAATGGGCAGATCTACTTTGCTGCTGCCTTATGCTACTAGAAATCACAAATTTCCTCCTACCAACTGCATCTGGAAACCCTCTGAGAAATTCCTCTATGTGTGTTTTTCTCTTTCTTGCCCAATGCTGATTCTGCTACTGCAAAACCTGCTGCAAAACACTGTGCCTATATCTGCTCAACGAATTCGTTGATCTGCTCACCAAAATTACTTCCCGGAAAATCCACTACCTGCTAGAACTACTACTGGACAAAATTGAACTTTTCCTCTTGTCTGGATTTGGAAATTGAATTTCCTGCACAACAATTCGAATTGCTTGGTAGGCTCTCTGTGTAGATCTGGAAGAAATTCACTCAGACTCCCTCTGAACTGCGAAATTTCTCCCTCTTTGTTATTGATTTCCTGATATGATCAATAACACGACTGTGATACCATGTGAAAATTTGTTTGAATTGCGCCAAATGGAAATTTATTCTTCTAACTGATTAATCATGCAATTTATTTTGTTACGACAAAATAGCGAATAAATCACACTACAATTTTTTCACCATAAAAAATAATGCGGAAAAAAATGGAAACTGAGAAATATAAAGCACACACAATAAAAATGACACCATTAGTTTTGGACAAATGCCCTTAGAAAAACCAAGTGTGGGAAAACCGGTGCAACAAATGATGGTTTTATTATTATTCTTCAACAACAAAATCTTAGAGTACAACCAGGATGCCAAATTGGCAATCCTCTCCAAAGGAATCATTGGAAAAATTAAGGGAATTTTTCCCTTCTCCACAAGCACTCTGGCCACTTGAACTAGCTATCCAAGACCCCTGCGCAGATGTTGCACAACTTGTAATTCACATTGACTGAATTTGCATCTGATCAAGACACGTTGCCTGCTCCTGCTACTGGAAGTGATTCTTTGACCCTCAAGAAAATTATCACGCCCTTAGACAATTGAATCGACTTCTCCTCCGGCTGAATCAAATTGCCTTCTTGAGGCACTGTGCATGCCCCTGCGCAGCTCCCTGTGGAATAACTTGACCTCCTCTAGTTGACTATTTCGACACGGGAAACCTCCACATGAATCTCTATTTTGTTCATCTGCCTCTGCTATTGATCTCTTGGCTTGAATTCTCTTCCCGACTGAACCTTTGCTTCTCTAGGAAATTCGATCTGCCAAGATTATTCACCCATTTGATGTGTCTATCTCCATCCTGACATCCTGCTTTTATAATCTTTCGTTGGTGAACCAAAGACCATGATTAGATCCCCATTAACGACTAAGATCATCTCAAACTCAATCCGTGTGAGTTTCTAGAACATTCTCACATTTCTCAATTAATTGTTGTTAATTAATCACTTTTCCTAAGTTAGAATTAGGAAATATTTAGTTATTGATCAATTAACTTATTTGAGCAGTCTCTAGGTGTTTTCTCTCGAAACTTTCTCTGGGTTTTAGAGATCTCATATTCCTTTCTCGGCTTCTTGAATCTGGTCTGTAATATTTCAGACTTCGCTTCAACTCTTAACTCAGTTATATGTTCTAAATTCCTTGGTTCTAGATGGAGGCTTCTATTATGGTAATACAACGTGAGTATCACCCTAACTTTCTCTATGGCTGAACTGTAATAACTCGTCTTTTTCTGCATCCCTGTACCTTGCACATGTGAAGAGTATCCACCCAAAACAGATCAGAAATAACCTTGGTTATGTTCTCCCTTCCTTTGCTTGGTGATAGGCTGCCTTCTTTATGAACCTCACACTTCCTTTTAGCTTTAGACTTTAATCGAATTGTCTCTGAAATAGGGCCTGGCTGCCCTATTTATAGCTGTTGCCCATGCTAATTGGCCGACATGACATGTGGTGAACCGACATGTCCTTTTATGAAGATATTATTATCTTTTGAAGCCGACTTGTAGGAGGAGACTTTTCTTGGTCTTGGAGGGCTATTTATACTTATCTAATGACTCATACAAAATGCAACATGCCGAAGAAGGGTCCTTCATACATGGCATTGACTCTCTTGGACTTTATGACCAATCCTAAAGGCTCATAGGAGATGTCAGTGCCCAAGACTTTTATTCAAGACTGTGAAATTATAAATTTGCTGTCCCATTTTTCAAAACCCTAGAAATATTTGTTTTACAGATAATTCCTTTAAATCTTTCTTGGGAAAAACACTCTTTCAAAGGGGCCTTTTAATGGTGAATGTGATTTTAAGTTGCAGTACAATGAGTGAAATATTTCGAAGAAATCTTTAAACAACAGGCTACTTGAAGCATAATCTTGTCATAAAATTTAGCAGAAATATGGAAGTAATATGAAATGGAATACAGAAAAGAGGAGTGCATATGAAGGATATTTAACTTTAACTTACAAATATCAAAATTTCAGTGAAACTGTAATGCTAAAGGGCAACAACTTCATTACTCTCTTCTATAGTAGAATAACATTAAATTGAAAGATAACAGGAAACACATATCACACTCAACATATGTCTGGAATCACGTTGAAAACTTTATTAAAAATCACCAAGAAAATCAAAATTACAAAGGAAATTTTGCTTATGAGGTCCAAAACTCGGAGTCTTTCCTAAAAAATTGTCTTTTATAGTATAATTACAATAAGGACAATTATGAAATTGTCAACTGTCAAAAACTGCTAACTACTTAAACTGGACACAAACTACTTTGTCCTTCGAATACCATATTCATCAACTTGTCCTGACGATGAACCACACTAGTTGGTTCGAAACGCGTCGACAAATGGTACTCCATGTGATTTTCGCTGAAAAATCTCTCACAAAATTACATCATTCTACAAAAATGTTTTTCAAAATTTCTGTTGAAGTAACAGGGGGCATTAACTCATTGAGTCAACTGAGATTTTGGTGCAGTTGAAGGCCCAAATTCTGTACTTGTTGCTGTAGGTGACATCCATTCTCTACATCTTTTTCAGACTGTCATATTTGAGCTCTGGCTTTTGACAAACCTGGTTTGAGCCATTTTGAAGTTGGTAATCCTGCTATAAGTTGTCTGGTTAGTAAGAAGAGTCCTTATTAACTACAACAACTGAAAATCCCTGTGTAAATAATTCACTATTGTTGCTCTTTTTAGAATTGTTGTCTTTTCATGTGAAGTTCCAATCTTGCTCTTTGCTTCCACCATCAAAGTTTCATAAGTCTCGCAGAATGAAGGAAGTCTTTCTCTGGTTCTTTTGTCAAACTCAATATTGAATTTTAGAACAGATTCTTTAACCTCTGTCAGCTTTGTCTCAAATGTTTTCCTATATACATTTTTCAAAATCATCTTGTTTATTTCCAATACCAATTTTGTTCTATCTTGAACTTTCATTTCTCTTAACTCCTGTGATGATTTAGAGTTAAAGAAATCAATCATCTTCTTGGAGAATTGGGCACGTTGCTGAAGTTTTTGCTTGTTGGCAACAATCAAGCTTTCTAGATCTCTGACAATGGCCTTTTCTTCTGTAATAATTGATAAAAATTCCCAAACATTCCTCACTGTATGAATTTTGTCATTCCATATGATCTCCCTGACTTGAATAAGGGACATATTTCCCTTCACTTTCTCCTTCAATTCCTTGATTTGATGAGAAGCAACCTGAAAATCATTTTGATATTTAGTAGCGGTTTCCTGAGCCATGGCTAGTTCCCTCTTTGTTATCTTTAAAGTTTTCTATGTATCTTCAAAATTTCTTTTTATCTTTTTCATTTCATTCTCTGATATCTGTAGCTCAGTCATCACTTTGGTCAACTTTTTTGCAGGATCTTCAGAGTCCGGTTGTACTAAGATAGTACAAACATGTGAGTCTAATTTCTGTTGCAAAACAAAATTCATCTCCTTAAGATTTGCAATCTCATTATTCCTCTGCAAGAGTTCATTAGTTAAAATCTCCTTTTCTTTCTCCACCTGGGCTATTTCTGGGGCCATAACATGCTCCACAGAATGCAACTTTAGCTTCTTTCTCAGTACTTGGATTTCAGTTTCAGCTCCCTGCAAAAGTTTCTGAACAACACTCCTATCCTCAGGGTTTACACCGTTCTTTACAATTAGCTTTTTCAACTCTTCATTTTGAGTGGACAAAGCTCTGGAATTTTCCTTTTTCAGCTTCAATTGATTAACCACTTTCCCTAACAAAGCTTCAACTTTGCTAGCAACCAAGGATGTTTTGTTCAAATCAATGTATATTAGTTCTCTAGATTTCCTGTGTAACTTAATCTTGTCAAACAATGGGATTTCTCTTGCATCTACTGTCAAGTTGATAGCCTTGAAACCAGATGATGATGAAACAATTAGTGCAGAAGGATGAGAGAAATATAATTTCAATTGATTTCTCTCAAGGTCCATGGCAGACAATGTAGGTTTTAACCCCGTACAGAAATTACCTGCATAAGACTTCTAAAAACAAAAAATAAACAATGGCGAGAGCATAACACAAAACAAATATACACAGAGATTTTCCCCCTGGATCCCAAAACTGGGACTACCAGATTGATTTTTCATTATGTTCCTTTCAATGTTACAAAACATATATATACATGTCGAAGCATCCATAAACCCCAATTCATTAACCCTGGATTAGAACATAACCGTAGTTCCCTTGACCGGATCTACAAAATACCATGGACCGAAAACCACCGCGCCCAAAACCATGTGCGAAATCCATGCATAAAACAATAGGTAGGTCTGCCCACC
This sequence comes from Pinus tabuliformis, assembly GCA_031772625.1. Classification (NCBI taxonomy): domain Eukaryota; kingdom Viridiplantae; phylum Streptophyta; class Pinopsida; order Pinales; family Pinaceae; genus Pinus; species Pinus tabuliformis. The sequence continues at coordinate 232,724,375 of CM062810.1, read as the reverse complement.
TAATATAGGGCCTTTGGCAAGATACAAGGTGTGGAAGAGCTATTGATAATGGAATAAGCAACTGACAAGAAAGAAGTAGTGAAATATATAAACCCCTCATAATTAGCATGACTTCTTATGGTATCTGTCTAATTCACCACTGATTGCTTGTTTTTATGTATGTCCATTATCTTCAGTCCCAAGTACATGAATCTCTCCACATGAGTATACAAGAAGAGGTAGGTTACTAATGAGGGAAATCTAAAACATCCAATGAGAGAAAGGTCTGTTAATTGTGAATTAATCATTTTTTCCCAATAAGCAGGTATATCAAATACTCTCTCAGGTTGCAACATTAAATTAAACATTCCCAGAATGGCCTGATCAATGACATGTGTATCCTCCCTTCCCAAAACTTTGACAATAATTTGCAGAATTGGCCTCACCTCTTTGGTAAAAATTTCAAGAGAAAACTGAGTAGGTTCCATAGGCAAATGCTATCCTGAGGGCATTGAAAAGTAAGTCATCTGTGCATAGTCTTTTGCAAATAGGTTTTGAAAGGTTAACAACAAGGTTTCCTCTGAAAACGATGTGTAAGAACTTGACAAGGGAAAAACCAAGGCTTGTTGAATTGAGAGAGAAGACACTTGGAAAATATTTTCACCTAATTTGTTCATCACAAAACATTTATGTGGGTAGAGAGCAGAGACTAACCAATAAATGAACTCAGGGAAGACATAGGTTTGGTGAATTATGGCAGCGAAAAGGGTAGGCTTGACAACTATAGTATACATCGGGGATTCCTTCTGGTTGACTAGGATATGTTGGTGAAGTTCCATTAAATCCAGGGAGAAAATTGGGTCGAAAACATCCCTCTCGGTGTCCATGAGAGGAATGTGAGAGGAAGACCCTGCTAACACTGCTTTCTTTGACATTTTGACAACTGGAACAAGAAAGAATGATGTGTAATTACCTGGTTACAGACAAATGATGCTGACTTGAGCTTTGAGTTGGACAACTACGACGTGTTATGGATACGAAGAACTAAAGGTGATAAAATGAAGGGAATGAGGGTAACGAGATTTATGGGGAAAACAAAAAAATGGGGGAAAACGGTAATAAATGCATATGTGGCATGTACGAAGTATGACGTGATGAAAGGACTGGATGAACTGACGAGGTGACGTGGGAATGACATGGCGGTGACAGGGCAATGAAGTGATGGTGACAGAGCAATGACATGGCGGTGATAAGGTGATACACGCTCACTTGTTGTAGTTCTATGGAGGCACACACCCGTACAGAGAAATCCCGCTGGGGTGCTCCCATAATTGATGTGAGCCATTGATCTGTAATCAATCATGATTGTTGATGGAAGTTTACGGGGGCACCCAATGGCATAAACAGTTTGCATGTTGTGTCGTCAGGTTTGAGCCATCAGATGGGCCCGACAACGTCGTCTTACTCCACCCGACAAATCATTCGACCTTTAATCTGCATGCAACTTTAATATATTCGGGCTCACCCTATTAACATGTTAATGCCGTGATTTGATGCTAATCAATGATTAAACCACCATTAGCGCTTAATCAAAATCCTAAAGCTAAAGACTTGATTTTGATTTTGTTTTTTTTTTTTGAATACACATACATATATTTTCTTTTTCAACATATGAGGAAAATAAAAATGAGCTACAACATGAGCCATCACTAAAAATAACATTCCTTGCTCATGAAACCCATGAGACAAGCATTACAAAAATAATTTTATTTTTCTTTACATCAATTACATAAAATCATATTTACATATGTCATTGTGAACACTGAAACTAGTTACACTTTTCAACAGTTCCTTGAGTTTCAGGTCCACCAAGATCTAGTTTCGGGCCCCTGAGTTGGCCTTCTCCCTGATGTCTTGGTGCAATCTTCAGAAACTGTGGAAATTGCAGGTTTGAACAGCACGATTATCTCCTTTTTATAACCACATAAATTAGGTAAAACACTTCCAAAACATTTCCTATTATGGTAAGAAGTTTCAATACTTAATCTGTGGTACATTCCTTGCTTATTTCATTGATCCATTGAGTATTTTCTTTGTTGGTTTGTGCTAATTGTCCGCTGTCATATCTTCTTATCAGATTAGAATTCAATATCAACTTAACTCCCACCTCTTCCAACTTGGTATATTTGGGCACTGGTCTATTTATAGTGGTTGGCTAGCATGTGTGGTTCAATATAGGTGGACAACTCTTTTCAACATGCTATAATGCTTAAGGCATGTGCTACAACATCCAAGGAGGTGGACAACCCTTCAAAAGTGATGATTAATGCTTCCAAATGTGTTAATGGGTAGTGAACATCATGTGACACCTTCTAATAGCTTAATGACTCTTTTAATTTTTAACCCCTTCTTAACTTGACTATGGTGTGGATATCATTAACTTTGGTTACATGTGAAAAATCCTAAGACTAGATGCATTTCCTAGGGTTCTATGTAAGGTGTAGGTGATGCAATGAACTGGACTGCTGATAAGTGTTTTCATGAGTTGATCCTTGTAGTCATATAGCATGAGTGAAGAAGTCCTTCCCTTAGCTTTCAACAGCCAGGGTTATAATTTATTGTTCCACATGTCTGCCTTTAGGAGACTTAGCATTGAGTTATGATTCCCTTAGACTTGTTTTTTAAAATATAATTTGCTTGGTCCTTTCTTTTATTTATTTATTTGAGAATGGAACTTAGGGAATAAGGCTTTTGAGCAAAGTGGCACAACACATCCATATAAGAATATGACTTTAGTTACTTCTACCTCTAAGAATTTTAGCTCTTTGATTTATTCATGCATGAAACTTTTCCTTTTTATTTTATTTTCTTGTTACATGACATATAATAAGTCAATTGCAAAAGAGGAAACTATAAAAATGTATGAAAATCGTGATGAAATGACGGGTTGTGAAAAATAGCCAAGGAAAATGACGTTCTGAGGAAATAGGACTACGACTTGACTCATAAGGTGACACACTTAAATTATGAACACACTGTGGTACAACCCAGGGAGAGACCACAATTTAGAATGTTATGAGCCATTATAAACATGGATGATCACCATGGGTCGTGACCAACATTAAAAAAACAACATCTTCATGTGTGAGAAGAGTGTATTACAATTTTCATCAAACACCTAACATCATGGGACTTATTGAGCAAATTCTAAAAGCATATTTGACAAATAGCCATTAACTATTGGTCATGATGAAACTCACAAGTGCATCGATTTTTAATTCACCCCTACAAAAAAATGGGATAACCGGAACGAACAACTATAGTGAGATATGTGGAAGACTTATCTCAAGACATTATTAACTAGAAGACTTATTTTTAATCTATATTAGTATTAAAAGTATACAGTTTTATCTATCACTAGTGACAATACGTCGCAAGAAACAAAACCATTAGCTAACTTCATATAGATACTGTAGGAATTTACAGGGTAAGTTCCTCAGACAGAACACCAAAGGACACCGCTCACAAACAGATCGCAAATCAATACACCAGTACTTTTGACGTGGTTAAAACCCTCAAAGAGGGAAACAGTCCACGGCCTGAGCCAACGCGGCCACTTCAGGCAATTTATTAATAAAAGCATGAAAATTTACATAATCTTCTCTCATGAACGGTTAACCTACAAATGACCCTCCATGCTCTTTAAATAGAGATCATGGACCAATTGGGTGTTAAGCCACGGATCAAGTGTCGGTAATACCGAGGAGAGGATGAACCGTCGGATCACTACATATCGTGACCGTCGGATTGTAAGTTACAAAATGTACATAGTAAAGAAATACACTTTACCTAACTCTATACTAGACCAAGTTATACTTAACTATTTCCTATGTGTCGGAATATCCTAACATCCCCCTTAAGAACAACTTGGGATAGGGTTGAAGGATTTACAAATATGACACAATAGGAGAAGGAAGGAGGCACTGGAGCCTATCCCCCCTTAGTGACAACTTCCTGAACTCCAACCATAAATCGAAGTTTAGTGAACTTTGCCTCTGTGAGAGCCTTTGTAAAGATGTCTGCAACTTGATCATCTGTTGAACAATATTGCACTTCAAGAACATGGTCGTGGATGAGCTTTCTGATGAAGTGCATGTGCAGTTCAATGTGTTTGTTGCGCTGATGTTGGACTGGATCTTTGCATAGTTGAATGGCACTTTGATTATCACACCAAAGTGTAGTCGGATGTTGCTGCTGAAAGCCAAACTCTGACAGGATCTGACAAAGCCACAAGGCTTCCTTACTAGCTTCTATGACACCACGATATTCTGCGTCTGCTGAAGAAAGAGAAATGGCACCTTGTTTCTTGCAAGCCCATGTAATAGGTCCTGAACCAAGACTGAACACATAACTTGCAGTAGACTTCCGATCATCAGGGTCACCAGCCCAATCGGAATCAGTGAAACCAATCAATAGAGGAGATGCTTCGGCATTGTAATGAATCCCAAACTGAACTGTACCTCGAACATAACGAAGTATTCTTTTAGCTGCTTTCCAATGACTTTCACGTGGGTTTTGCATAAACCGAGCAACAAGGCCAACAACAAAGGAAAGGTCAGGACGAGTATTGGTTAGATACAAAAGTTTTCCTACAAGTTGACGGTATAAGGTAGCATCAACTTTAGGAGAAGTACAAGTGACTGAAAGTTTGACTCCAGACTGAAAGGGAGAAGGGGCTGGCTTACAGTCTTCCATGTGAAAATGGCGTAGAATATCACAAGCATACTTGGACTGGGAAAGGGAAATACCTTCCTGGGATTGCAAGACTTGAAGACCAAGAAAATAATGTAAGTGTCCTAAGTCTGTCATTTCAAACTTCCTTTTAAGGCTAGACTTCACATGGTTTATGAGGTTGGGATCACTACTAGTCAGGATAAGATCATCAACATAAAGAACAAGAATGATAAGAGACTTGCCCACTTTCTTGGTGTAGACAGTATTGTCAGAATGACACCTAGAAAAGCCATTTTCTAAAATAAAGTTATCCATTTTGGCATACCAAGCTCGAGGAGCTTGCTTGAGACCATAAAGGGATTTCTTAAGCCGACATACAAGGCTGGAGTCTGTTTGTATAAAGCCAATAGGTTGTTCCATATAGATTTCTTCATGCAAGTCCCCATGCAAGAAGGCAGATTTAACATCCATCTGATGGACTTCCCATTTGAAAGAGGCAGCAAGGGAAAGAACAAGGCAGATAGAGTTCATTTTGGCAACAGGGGAGAAGGTTTCAATGTAGTCAATGCCTTCAACTTGTGAAAAACCCTTAGCAACAAGACGAGCTTTATGTTTATCAACTTTCCCATCTGGTCCATACTTGGTTCTGTAAACCCATTTGCATCTAACAAGTTTTCGTCCCTTCGGTAGAGGAACAAGATCCCATGTATCATTTGCCAATAATGAATGATATTCTTCATTCATAGCTGCTTCCCAATCTGGATGGCCTGAAGCTTTTGCAAAGGTGTCAGGATCATAATTCACTGAAGCTCGAGCCAGTAAAGAAGAGGCTCTCTCGAACTGAGAACGTGTACGTCGCTGATCTGTAGGATCACCGACAAGATCACCTGCTGCATCCCGAGTAGCACGAACCCATTTTGGAAGCTGAGGAGCTGAAGGAGGATCCTGAGAAGGTGGGGGAGGATTGTCATCCTCGCTTTCATCATCTAAAGAAGAAATATTTTCAAAAGTAGAAGAGATAGGAAGAGGTGGCACATCCGCCGAACTAGGCTCGTAGGCCTATATATTTTCAGCAAACTTTACATCTCTTCTAATGATAACATTCATGGACTTAAGTGGAATAAGTCTATATCCTTTGACATCTTTAGAATATCCAACAAAAATACATTTTTCACTCTTAGGTTCTAAAGCTTTATGTTTCTCATCTGGAATATGGGCCCATGCTTCACTTCCAAAAACACGAAAGTGACTTACATCTAGTTTAATTGAGCTCCATGCTTCTTCTGGAGTGATATTCTTTAAAACCTTAATAGGAGTGCGATTTATTATGTAATTTGCACAATTAATTGCTTCTGACCAATAATTAAGACTAAGTCTTTTAGATTGAAGCATACAATTAGCCATTTCCTTTAAGGTGCGATTCTTCCTTTCAGCTACACCATTTTGTTGTGGAGTATATGGAACAGTATGTTGCATTTGAATTCCATGCTCAATGCAAAAGTTGATGAAGTTGTTTTTAACATATTCTCCGCCATTATCAGATCTTAGCTTAAGAATTTGATGTCCAGATTGTTTTTCAACAAAGGCCTTAAAGGCCAAGAACATGTTAAATACTTCACTCTTGAGTTTTAAGAAGTATACCCAAGTGCGTCTGGAGAAATCATCAATGAAAGTTAAGAAATACTTGTAGCCAGAGAAGGAAACAACTGGAAGTGGACCACATAAATCACTATGCACAAGCTGTAAAGGGGCTGAGGCATGCCAAGAGGCATGTTTTTCAAAACTGTCCCGATGATGTTTTCCGAGTACACATCCGGAACAAACACCATCTCTGCAAGATACCATTGGAAGACCTGTCACCATATTTTCTTTACATAGATTCTGAAGATAACGATAGTTTAAGTGACCAAATCGCTCATGCCAAAGTTTGCTCACTTCATCATTATGAGCAACAAATACTGAGGGAAGATTTGATGACCCAAAGTTGTGAAACTTATACAACCTTGTAGAATCATCAGCAATGCCAGTAGCTAAAATCTGTCTAGGATCTCTTAGGTCCTTAATTACAACATCGTGAGGTGAAAATTCAACGATTTTACCTTCACCTGAATGGGTTATCTGATATACAGATAGGAGGTTGCAGGATAAGGTTGGAACACATAATACATCATTAAACTGAACATTGTCTATATGAACAGTTCCAGCCCCTACAACACTAAGAGATCTATCATCACCAACATATATATTTTTGGTGTTACAATCATTTAAAGAAGAAAACATGGCTTTGTTTTTGGCCATGTGATAAGAAGCTCCAGAATCAATGAGCCACTCATGAGAATGAGAAGAAGAAGATACATTTAGTGCATAGCCAGACCGAGATGCTTGACAACCACATGCAGAAAGTGCCATTCCTGAAGATGAAGTTGAAGTTGAAGAGTGCTCCAAATGGATGTTATGCTTCTTCATTGCTGCTTCCAAGGCTTCCATCTTCTTAAAGCATTTGGATTCTAAGTGGCCATCTCGACTACAAAAGTTGCAATGTCTATCAGTCTTCTTCCCTTTATTTTTATTTGTCTTATCATTTTGTTGAAATGATTTTTCATTTTGAGGCTGAAATTGCTTAGGACCCTTGTTTGGTTTAGGACCATTCTTTTTAGGATACAACTTCTTAGGATTATTTGGATTTGGTTGCTGCTGGGCGGCTAACGCTTTCTTAGAAGAGTTTCCAAGATTAAGAAGACCAAGGTGTAAGAGTTTTTCTTGTTCTCTTATTAAAGAATCACAAAAAGAATCAAAGGAAGGGGACTTGTAGTCTTGTCCTTGAGAAATGAAGGCTTCTCTTGTAGAATGGAAGGTGGAAACAAACACAGAGTAGGCTGGTCCCAACTTAGTAAGAATGGAATATATAGGGTTACTATCTTCTTTCTTAACCTTAACACCTTCCAAGAGAAGTCTAAGGGTCTTGAACTTGGACAAAAAATCTTCAATGCAAGAAAAAATATTGGGGTCTAATGTAAGCAACTCATTTTCAAGTTGATGGCCTCTAAGTTCATTTTTAATTCCAAAGACTTTAGTAATCTGTTTCATTGCTTCATCAGGAGCATCAAGTTCTGCAATATGGAATCTAAGATCTGGAGAAATAGACATCCCTATCAACCCACGTGCTTGATCTTGCCTGTTTTCCCATTTAGCTGCCTTATCTTCATCTTTCGGTTTGGTTTCTTGGCCTATGGCTATTTTGTAGAGACCTTTACTTCTAAGTAAATCCACAATGTAGGACCACCATTGGAAGTAGTTGGTGCTGTCAAGAATAACTTGGCATGGACTTTCCATTTTAACAGAAACTGAAGTTGTAGATGCTGAAACTAAGTGTTCCAATGGAAAGTTCTCGAAAAATTAGGCCGTTTAAAAAAAAAACGGTTCTGAAAACGGCTTCCGGATGAAGAAGTTATGGCTTTTTGAAAAAAAATTGATGAAGATGCCGACGAAATGCGGGAATGTGCGGAAATGAAAAAAAACACCCCCTTTCCAACAAAAAGGAGACTTGAACCCAAGACCTCTACTCTCATAAATTAGCTTTGAACCAAGTGAGCTATACAAAAAGTTTGAGAGAGAGAGAGAGAGAGGGGGGGGGGTTGAAGCTTTGGGTTGCATGCTTGCTTTGAGAAAGTTCTTTTTCCCTACAAAACAAAAAACACAAAACCCAACACGGACATACAAAAAAAACGAACCTTACGGCTCGAAGTTAGCTTTAGCCGGAAACTAAATATTTTCCTTAATGTTTCTGATTTTCCGAGATCACACTAAGGCGCAGCGGAAAAGAGCATACGCATGAGAAAAATCCTTCCTTTCTGTTTCTGATTTGCCCAGATTGCACAGAGTCGCGGGGCAAAGAGCATATGCAGAAATGAAAGGTATAGATCCGGTAATAAAAAAAGCTAAATAAACCGAAACCGAAATAAACAGAGAGAAAATAAATGTAAACTGCAAATAAACATTGTATACCTCCAGATCTTAAAAATGACGCAGCTTGGGCTACCAGAAACCTTTTCGCGTGAAACGAAAGGGGTTCCTCACTGGAACAGATGCTCCCAACACAACAGAGCAGTCCTCTCGGCCCGAAAGCAGTAAAAAACAGTAGCTCTAGGAAACGGTAGTCGGATGCAGTTCTACCGGCTTCAGATTTTGATCACCAATGGACGCGGCCCTCAAATAGCTCTGGTACCATGTAGGAATTTACAAGGTAAGTTCCTCAGATAGAACACCAAAGGACACCGCTCACAAACAGATCGCAGATCAATACACCAGTACTTTTGACGTGGTTAAAATCCTCAAAGAGGGAAACAGTCCACGGCCTGAGCCAACGCGGCCACTTCAGGGAATTTATTAATAAAAGAATGAAAATTTACATAAGCTCCTCTCATGAACGGTTAACCTACAAATGACCCTCCATGCTCTTTAAATAGAGATCATGGACCAATCGGGTGTTAAGCCACGGATCAAGTGTCGGTAATACCGAGGAGAGAATGAACCGTCGGATCACTACATATCGTGACCGTCGGATTGTAAGTTACAAAATGTACATAGTAAAGAAACACACTTTACCTAACTCTATACTAGACCAAGTTATACTTAACTATTTCCTATGTGTCGGAATATCCTAACAGATACCCCAAACCAGAGCACGTTTTTCCAACAAGAAGATTAATATGTGATCTAGAGATTCCATTGTTAAATGGTGGGGTCAAAGTCGATTTATGTTATAAAAATGATATCTGATCACACTTTTATGTTCGTCGAGATTATGTTGGTCTAGATTACTAATGTAATCTTTATATGATTCAACCTTTTTATCTTTTTTTAATTGTTTTTTATTTTTGAGCTGAAAGGTTCATTTTACCATCTAGTATGAAGATGATATGTAATTCCGTTCGTGTCAATTGTATTCAACTTGGAGTTGACATGTGTCCCTTAAAAAAATACTTTAAATGAAAAAACATTGTTAACTATAATAAAAACATAAATAATTATACATATTTAGTTAGTTTTAATTAAAAGCATTATAAAACATTAATAACCACATTCTCATTGTGTTCACTTGGTTAGTTGATATTTCACTGCACTCTTTGAGTAATAAATAAAATATTTTAATATTTATATAAACTAATAAATTTCATTATATATATATATTAGAGTGTGTGCATGTGCCTGTGTTTTAATGTTTACTAAAATATTCCAATGCTTAAAAGGAAAAAGCAATTAAAGGTAAAATAATTTAGTTACTTCTTTATAAAAGGAAAATGTGTAACTCATTCAATTTTTAATATAAAATATTAATAATAATAAATTATTCAAAAATACAATTTAAACAATGAAAACATATACATGTTTTATAAACCACTATAGATCTATTTTAATCATGGGTTTATAAAAAATTAAAAGGGATTAAATATCTTGACATGTAATGTTTTTTCAAGTTTCGCATTTTAAAAGGGGTTTGTATATAATGAGATTTGATCCCTCTTGGCTCTTGGTGAATCCATGATTAAGATGAATTTATACTGATTATTATTTTTCCGAAATTTTTAAATATATGAATTAAATTTTGTTTTTCCATTTTACCCAGAGATTGATAATGACTTATATTAAATAAAGAAGGATGGATGGAAAGTGACAAATCAAGGTGACATGATTTGATTAGGGTATTACATTGTAATTACAAACATCAGGACATTAACATAATTATTGTCCTATATACATTTTTCTTAGATGGTTCTGGATATGGGTTGTTGGTAATTAAAGTTATTTGGCTTTGTCACGATACTTGAGGAAATCTTTCGATCTTAGCATGCATTTGTCTTATACTTTATCACATCATTTCATATTAAAATATATTTATTTTCTCATGGTATTGCTTGAGATGCAGATATGACAGTTCTTAGAGACATGAGTCCAAGGAGGATTTTGAGAGTAGCGGGCTTCGAATTCAACACCATTGTTGGACAACTTCAAAGTGCGTGGGATGAACCTTAAGACATGTGTCCCGCACTTTTGAACTACTTTGCTGTGTGAGCATGTGCCAACATATCGTTAATGACACTTAACTAGTTTAACATCTATGCTATGTAGTGTCTATGTGGCCAAACAGTGATAATTTGTAATATGTAATATTTTGTTTAGTGTATGAAACTTCATGTACTCTACTTGTTTAGTTCAAATTTTGTGGGAAATTGTGTATTTGTTTTAGCTTGTTTTCCATTACTAGCACTTGGAAGGCAGCACTCGAGTAATGTTTGGTTGCTTCAACATATGTTTCATTATAAATAAGTTAAGTAATAATATTGTTCATCTTGGATAATTATCGAGTGAATATCAGAGTGACAAGAGTTTTTAAGGTACTATGGTTAATGTGGAAATTGTATATGTAGTTTAATTTTAGATTTAAGTTTTTAGGGATTTTAACGAAGTTAAGAAATTACTAGTGTTTGGAAATATGTGGTAGATCTATCGTGGTTTATGTGGTGATTATAGTGAATTGAAATGTGAATTAATTCTATGGATATGTTTGAGTATTAAGTAATTGAGGTTAATTATTTTAAGTACGGATTTTTTATATGATAATGATTGTTATTTATATAAGTTGAGTGTTTATTGTTTGTGGATTTGAAAATAACAATGTAAGTAGGAAATTTGTGAGTTATTATTATAAGTAGGGTTTGAAAAAAATCAATTGTAAATCACTGTTCATTAGCTCGTGAATATTTTATCAATATATCTAAAGGTATGTCATACTATTCAAATCATAAAATATGACCCAATTATAATTGCAATATGATATTTCATCCTTGATCTTATGGTTTATTATATCTTTGAATTAAATGTAATGATGATCATTGACACAAAGGAATTTATCATCTACAATTTTAAATTTTTTAGGACTAGAAAAGGTTTTGACATCTTTGTAATAGGACTTTTTATTCTCCATAGTTGTATCAAAACCTATGGAGTTTCCATATCATTAGTAAATTTAACTTTACTTTTGGTATAACCTACTTAAACATCCACATCTTTTGTCAGTTTGAAAAAGACCTTTTGTATATTTCCATTAATTTAAGTCAATAAAACATATAATGTTTTTCAATCCCTTTTAGAGCATTTATCAAATAAATAAAAATAGAGCTCATTAAACCCAATTTGTCTTTAGGTTTTACTCTAAATATTTTTGATGTTTCCTTCTGTCTATTTTCAGTGGTAAGCCTTGAAGTTATACACACATTTTCCTTTCTTCTAACGCACCTCCTTGGTATCATAACATCTTTTATGTTTTTTCATTGAAACTTTGAATTTTTGCATGATATACCAAGGATACCAATTTCTTCCTTTTGCTTTGTTCCCTTTGGAGAGGGTTTGTTGGACACCTAATCTGTTAGGGTTATGGTGAACAATTACTAAAGTCCAAGAAACCTTGAAAGTTGAATCCAACGGTTTCAATGTTGTATTTATATGTGCAATATTCATAATGAAAGTTGAATTCATTTAACATTGGTTCCAATAGTTGTATCAGAGCAGCGGTTTATCTACCCCATTGAGTAGCTTCATCCACTAGTTTTGTAGCCTTCCTTGTTGAATAGCTTGAGCCACAAGTTTTGTGGCCTTCTTGGGCATTGGGATCTCCTTCTTTCTTAGACTTTGGTTTGAAATCTGCACAAATAAATTATACAGGTTGCATTGGAAGGGTTTGTGACTTTCGTGGAGAATGAGAAAGAAATCTTGGAAACCTCAAAAACTATTAATTTTTCTAAGGGCTATATTGTTCTTTGCTTTAGATAATGACAATTCTTCATGTACATATTAAATTCACCCCACAACATCATAACATTATTTGGTTTTTCAACATTATTTAGCAACATATGCAATTATATAGAAAGAACAACATGATCATCAATGCAACAGAACATAAAGGAATAATAGAAGAAAAATATTCACATAGAGACACTAGGATTGGTTGGAGACTAGGGAGAAACCCCACAAAGGGGAAAACCCTTTCAAATTCTTTTTATTAGATTATCATTAAATGTTTCAGCAAAGAGAGAGTACAATGATCCATACTTTCAACCACAAAACTATCCAGCAAAATCAACTAAACAAAATCCAAGAGATGAACCCAACAATGCTAATAATCAAAACCTTATGGTCAACTCTGCGACCAATCTATAAAAATAAAACCCTAGTTTCCAACCGCATAGAGAGAGCGTTCGTGTGTACGACTGAAACCCTCCAACTGCACTCATGATCCTGCGTGCCTGCGTTTGCAACCGAAAATACCCTGTGGCTGAGAACCAAAAATCCTAATCACACGTGTGAGCTTTGGACCCTACAATTTTAGACATGTACAAACCAATCTTCACGAACTACCTCACACCTATGCGAGCTAAACCAAAGAAAGAAGAATGATAGATGGTCTCCAAATGAGGGCCACTTGACTTGTATTTATAGCCATCCAAGGGTGTCCAATTTCTTTTTGGGCCGACTTTTCCTTTTTGTGCACATGGGGCTTTCCATATTAAAATATATTTTAGGGGTCTTTGTTGACGAGGAAGATTGTCCAAAGGAGGGAATTTGTTCCTACGCTGCCAAAATTAACACTCCCTCTCAGCTAGGGAGAAATCACCGACTGCAACATGTCCTATTAGAAATATCTCGTCATCGTCAAATATCGTCAATGCATATCTCAACTCATCTCTGCTCATGTGCTCATCTGTGCTCATCTATGATCATTTTCCCATTTCTGCTTATGCTAATCTGCTCATTATCTCTGCTTGTACGCTGAACACACTCGAATCTAAATGAAGAAGAATTTGACATCGGAGGGGAGTCCAAGCTACCACCCTCTATTCATCGGGGAGCCATTGCTACCACTTGGAATCACTGCCAGCAAGGAGATCAATGCTACTACCCGGAAAACATTAGAGAGATTATCATCAGGGAGCCCTGCGCAACCTGGAACCACAACGGGGAGCACATATCAACTCAGAATCCAACGACAACGAGGTGTTAAATTTTTAGATTGCTTTATGCTGTATCAATTACTTTAGCCCAATTCAATAATTCAATTAACAATCTTTCCAAATAAAAATAGTCTTTCCATTCATCAACAATAATTGAAGATAGAACAATAAATGCAATGACAAAGGAGACAATCAACACATCAACAAGAGACACCAGATTTGGTCAAAGACCAGGGAAAACCCCCACTAGGGGGAAAACCCTTTGAAAAATATTCTTCTATTAGATTGTCATAAAATGTTCAACAAAGAGTACAATGAGCCCAATACAATATCATCTAGTAAAACAACCCAACAATATTAAAAAGTATGTTTCCAACATCAAAATATATCAGAGACAACTTTTCCCGTTTGCGGTCAATTGCAGTGAACTTCAGTCCTCCATCAAATTTGAGTCAAACTTCCTGGTCGCATGGATGAGGAGTTGTGTGTGCGACTGAAAGTTTCCAATCACTCCCTTGAGCTTGTGATGCCTGCGAATGTGGTCGAATTTTGCCTATGGAAAGCCAACAACTGTAACCCAAAACCCTAAAAAAGATGCGAGCCTCAGACCCTGTAATTTCAGACCTTTGTGAACCTTTATTGTCGTCCCTTCCTAAGACTTGTGCAAGCCAATCAATGAAGAGAAGAAGATGTTTGATGATGTTCAAATGAGCTTGAGGTCACTTGTATTTATAGGCTTCCATGGCTATCCAATTTGCTTTGGGGCTGACCCTATCCAAATGTGCATATGTGGGCTTTCCTTCATAAGTACACTTTCCCTGATTCGATTTGAGTGATCTTTAGGTCGATTTTGGTTCTCTCAAAAAGAGGAATTCAATGCAATCTTGATCTCCATCAAATAAGTTGTCTAAAGTAGAATTTGACGGTAGTTACATAATTTAACATGAGAAAGGTTCTATGGGACACTCTCACCTCATGTCTATGATAGTGGGGAAGGTCCTATGGGACACTTTCACCCTAAGTCATCTTAGAGGGGAACATACATCTTCCACCCTATGTTGTTTTTTCAAACAATGAAACTCAAGAGTCGTGTGGTAGAACACCTTGCATCATAAGCTTGGGTGAGATACCCAATTTACCAAAGGTAAGGATCACACACCCCCAAGCCCTCTCAACCTGTTGGCCGGACGGGGAGCAACAATCCCAACAGGCCCAACTTGTGGGTATGATGTAAACTGAATCATACTTTGCTAGACCAAGATAGGGAAGCAACATCTTCCACCCTATGGGTGACAAATAGGGATGATATCCTATTTTCCATAGATCCCTCAACCCCAAGAGACCTACACCAATTAAATCTACTGAAGGCTTATCCTTAACTCATGAAGAAATTGAAGACTTAGAATTTAGGTTATCTCAACTATAGAAGAAAGTTAATGAAATAGATTGTGGTATGTTGAAAAAGGTGGATTTATCAGGTTCTCAAGAAAAACTTAAAAGAGGAATTAAAAATAAAGAATAAATGCAAAGGTCTATCTGGGAAGTAATAAACAAATGAAAAAACATTCTATTAAAATATCTACATAATAGGGATGTGGAGATACAAGGAAATCACCAACATATGGAGAAGCATGATGTTGAGAATTAATATGATATGGGGAGTATGCTATCACAATTGGAGAGAAAAACTATTGAATCACACAACCATAATCATGCATTTCAATACAAGATCTGCTTCATCAAGGCTTCAAGTCAACACTAAGGATATGTTTGATGCTAATGATATTGTAACATGAACATTTCAAATGAAGCAATACTTTGATTTACACTAAGTGGCATCCTTACAAAAGGTAAATATTGTATCCATGTTTTTAGAACAAGACCAACATGTGTGATATCAATGGATTTGTTAAAGGAAAATTGGTTTTTATATATGTTGGTGTATTTTTACAGAAGAATTGACTTTAGAGAGTGTATATTTCCACAATTAATCATATTGAGAGAATTTTTTAGATGAAATTGTTTGGAGGATGTTTATTCATGTCCAATGTTTCGGGTGGACACTCCACCCATTGTGAGGGGCCGTGAGAATTATATTCAATTCTCAAAGTCCCCGACGATGGGTGGAGTGTCCACCTGAAACGTTAGACATGATTAAACATTCTCCACACAGTGTCATCTAAAAACTTCTCTCAACATAATTGACATTATTTAGTCAATTGGTAAAGTGGGTGCAGGATGTCATCATTGATATGTTGGGATGCATGGATGAGATGATGCATTGATTATTGGAGACTGCGGGTGCAGGAAAATGAATTTACCTTAGAGACCATCATGGAATTATACTCATCATGCTCATTCTGTTGATATGTGGACTGCATCGTGGGTCCTCGCAGTTTGAGAGATGCTCGTCAAAATATATGAAGCCCCACCTTGTAGTCCAAAACCTCAAGGTATGATGATGTGGCATCAAATTATTGGCTAGACTATGGAAAAGAAGGATTTTTTTATTAAAAGGGTAAATCTACTAGTGATTTTTATTAAAAATTCAAAATATGTTAAGGTGCAAATCAACCTATGTACAAAAAGGGATTCTTGGGTCCAATAAGGTTTAAATTCAAAATTCAAAAATTGGAGGGAGCATTTTGGCTTCAACGAATTTGAATTTTTGAAATTCAAATGTCCCTCCAAATTTTAGTCAGCCTCTCTCGAAAGCTTAAGTCAGCCCTCCTTCCAAAAGTGGTCCCCTCTCCTATATAAACATGGCACTTCCTCTATCCAAAGAAAATAAAGAAAGTGTGAATCTATAAGGTTATATCTACAACCAGGGGTGTCCAAGAAAGTCAAAGTTGCAGAAGGCTTTAGGGATTATTTTCTTGACTTTTCGGGCTAAGATTTTTTTCGCTGGATTTCTTAAGTTTTCTCTACAGGTTTCTACTTCAATCTCAGCCCCTCGAATAATACTGAAGCAATGCCTTATACTCTACGACCTAAGTAACCTTCATCTCTATAGATTTGTATCTTCAAAGACCAGCGAAGCAACAACAGTAATTCTTGAGTATGATTTGAAACAAATTACATACCTAGCATTAGAGAAATTTTGAGGTTTAAAATGGGTCTCAAAACAAAAATGTAGAACCAAAATCAACTTTATCAGAACCAATTGGATTCAAGATGATGATGTAAACCATGGGGGATGATTCACCATTTTAGGAGTAAAAAAATAAAAATAAAAACAAAAAAAACTATTTTTTCAACTTATCTCCCTATGGTTTTACTCAAATTTCAAATGAGAGCACTCGTTAGATGCACAATTTAATTCCTCATCCGAGTACCCATGTTGCATATTTTCAATTGACCTTACTACATGAAAAATGAGAAATACATGAAAAACATGACTGCAATCACATTTTTTTCATTTATTCCTCACTTTTCATGGAGCAGGGTCCATCGAAAGTATGTAACACGGGTAACCGTTGGATGAGGAATCAAATTTTGCATCCAATGATTGCTCCCGCTCGATATATGAGTAAAATCGTAGGAAGACAAGTTGAAAATATGAGTTGAAAAAGTAGTTTTTTCTTTTTTCCCTCTAAAAAATTGATGATGTAATGTAATCTTATTTTATAATATTTCTTAGGAGGCCCATTTTATACTTCAAAATTTCTCTATTGGGGAAGTCTTGTTGATAATCCTCTACGGCTTGGATTTTATTGGATGTATAGCACATGTGACCAAGAAACTTTGCGTTTGGATACATCTAAAGTATTCTATTTGAGGGTGTATTGCCTAGGGTTTTTGGTTTTATGGGCATTGTTTAGGTTTCTTCAAGTGTATGCACATGGATCTACATCATATTGAAAGACAAATAATACGCTCTAATATTCTGAACAAATTTGATCTTCATTGAAGTATACCTCTATGGAATTAAGAAATCATGAAGCACCTGTTTGGAGATTTTCGCTAACATATCCTAAACTCAAGGATGATGTGGTATATAACATAAATAAGGAGTGTGTGTTGGAATTTGGAGCTAATTGCAGCGTAGAATCTGGAGTTGAGTGTGATTAGAGTTGCAGGTCTAAGTCATAGCAACAATGTGTACAATCAAACATGGCTTCTCTCCCCCACATGTTCGTGACAATTTATGTTGCACATCTTCAATGATTCAAAAAGATTCGAGAAAGGGAGTTTTGCTTTAATTTATGGTGGTCCCATGCAATATCATGAGATATGATGCATAATATGTTTGCAAAAGAGGAATGTCTTCCATTTGAGCAGAGTTTTCCAGCCTGAAAGGAACCAATAACCTTTGGAGCACGCCTCTGAATGAGAATGAGACTTCTTTCAATTATGTGATTGTAGTTATGAGATGTGTAATGTTATGCTCGAGAGAGGTTGTTGGTAATGACAAGAATCCGACAAAAATAATAAAAAAATAAAAAATGAAGTATTCATCTCTCTAGGGTTGCAGAAAAGGATCAACATAATAATAAGATCATCTATTTGAAGGCATCAGTGGACTTCTTAAAACAACAATAGGATACAGTGACAGAGGCAACAACACACTATTGAGAGCAAGCAAAAAGAGGCAGAAACTTCAAATCATTCCAAGTTTTTCTACAACTAGAACAGACATCATCACACGAATTCGTGGAAAGATCTGAAGATTGTTACAAATTATCTTGAGCCTAACCCTAATTGTGATACTAGCATTAGAAGTTGATTGAAACTCTAATTGTGTACAATTTGGATATACTAATGTTGGTGTTGATGATGAATGCTTGATATGACTAGTATCTATATTCTTATAGCTCGCATCTTTTATGAGGCTCTCGATAGTGTCTTGGTATGGAAGTATTTATATAACAATGAAATTAGTATATATATATGAATGTAGTGACCTTGATGACAGTCTCGTGATCACTGCAATGACCTTGATGATAATCTCTTGATTACTGCAATGACCTTGATGACAGTCTCGTGATGACTGTAGTGACCTTGATGATAATCTCTTGATTACCGCAATGACCTTGATGACAGCAGTAACCTTGATGACAGTGATGACATTCTCTTGATGGAAGTAACCTTTGATGTGCGGTAGTGTTGTTGATATTGATATGAAAATGTCCTTAGCATGGCAGTGACCTTTGATATGAATGTAAACTTGCATAACAATGATCTTGATGTTGAAAGTGACCTTACTTTGAAAATAATATTCAGTATCAAGGAAGGGACAAGGAGGTTTAAAGGAGTTATATGATACATCAATTAAAGAGCATGAAATCAAGTGCTGACTTTCTTCAGAGTCTATAGTAGCAACAAGTTGTGTGGAGTAACAATAGTAAAGGAGTAGTAGTGGCAGCAGGATGCTATGGAGTAGCAGTGGCAACAAACATTGATTAGTGAAGTGGATTGGAGCAACAAACATTGTGGAACAACAACAATGAAGAAGATTAGTGCAACAATGGAGGCAATAATTTATAGAGTGACAACAATGAAGAGGATGCATCAACAGTTGTTGTTGGAATTGTGGGGTGTCAACAACAACAGTAGTGACTAGGTGATTGGTTGATTATAAGGGAGACTAAGGAATCTCGTGGATTAAGTCTGCAAATATCTTCATACATGGGAGTACTTTACTTCCTTCCAGTTTAGCTGGTAAAGCGGGTTTGTAATCATACACAATAAAGAGCCTTTGTTGAGACAAATCTTATGTGCATTTTTTATGATGTGATGATGTTTCATATTTGTTTGATGCTCTAAATGTTTAAAATAATAATCTAACCAATTGTGTAAAATAGGGGAAATATCGATTCACCCCCCTCTTAATATTTCCAACAATTGGTATCATAGCAAATCCTTTGTTGGACGCTTAACCACTTGGAATGGGAAAGGGATAGACTCAAAGTTTGTATAGTAATCTTCATTTGGAACATAAAAAAATTAAGACCGAGAAGTTGAAGATATACAATAACTATAGGTTAGTCGTAGTTAAAATTAGTGTTCTTGAAAATCAAATTGATAACCAACAAATGCCAGAAAAGAATCGTGAACTTGATGAAGCAACAAATTTAGCTCAATGAAAAGGAAAGGCCAAATAAACGGAACAATCATGAAAAAGAAATTGACAAGAAAATCACTTTCTTGAAGAAGCCAAAAGGGTTGAGGAATTCTTAAGAAGTCAGATGAAGTAGAAGGAAGAGGATTGCATGAAACATGAACAAGAAATAGTTACCTTGAGAGAAGAAGTAGACAAGATAAATCAAATATTGAGGATCTCATAGTTCTTGGATGACATTTTCAATTGCCAAAGATCACCACTTATCAAGATAAGTCTTGGATATGTTGGTGAGTCCTCATGCTGCAAGGATGAAGATGTCAAAGATGAAGAGATGTCACATGACAGAGATGGAAAGAAGCCTCATGCCAAAGATGAAGAGAAGCCATATGTCAAAGAAGAAAATAAGCCTCATGAAAGGAAGCCTCATGCTAAAGATGAAGAGACACCCAAATTTAAAGTTTTTCACAAGTCAACCAAAACTAAAAGTTGGAAGATCAATTCCTTAAGAAATCAAGTCAATGCATTCAAGACACCAAATCATAGAAGAACATTCAAAAGTGGAGAGCAACAAAGCCTTGGATATTCTCAAGGACGAGACACCCTCAGGAGATCATCACCCTATACACCCAGGTACGTAGGAACATTCCATGCTTATTGTTATGCATGTTTTAACTATGGAAATAGAGACAGAGAGTGCAGGGAATATAACAGGAGTAATGATAGAGGGTTTTATCAAAAGAATATAAGAAAATTTAATTCACTGGAAGACAAGACAAAGTCCCATATGCCTATAACAACAAAAGTTACAACACATTTTCTCCGTTGTTCAGATTATATGTAGAGAGCTACCTATGTCACAACTTTAGCCATTTTGCATGAGATTGAAGAGGTAGCTTGAAGTGGACCTTGCGGAGCCAAGAAGGAAAGACATTCACTAGGAAAGAATATAAGACCACCAAGGTCTCACAGAGAAAACGTATTTTACAATGAATTGTTGCACTATTGGAAGATATGATGCATTAGGAGAGTGTATTATCGGGGAGAGCCTATGTAATGGAAGAAATGATGTAGCATAAAAGGACATTGTCATGGGGAGCTTGTGTAATGGAAGAGATGATGCAGTAGAAGAGCATATTGTCAAGGGGAGTGTATATAATGGAAGAGATGATGCAACCAGAAAGCACATTGTTAGGGGGAGCTTGTTGTCAGGAGGAGCCTATGCCAAATAAATATATCATCAAGAAGGACTCGTTAGTCACCCTTTCACATTTATGTCAAAGGGGGAGAGAATCTTGGAAATAAATGAAGAGAAGAAGCATGACGTTAAGGGAGCTTATGCAACACACCAGATGATGATCAATCATGTTGAGATCAATGACAAAGGGGAGATTGTTGAGTATGTTGTCATTAATGTAAAAGAGGGTGCAGGATGTCAAAGCAGGTGCATGATGTCACCATTGATATATTGACATGCATATATGAGATGATGCATTGATTGATGGAGATTTTGATGGTGTAGGCTAATGAGTTTACCTTGGATACCATCATAATTTGATTCTACACATCATGCTCATTCTATTGATATGTGGAGCGCTTCATGGGTCCTCAATTTGAGACATATTTTAGACGAAATATATGAATCCCCACCTTGTGGTCCAAAACCCCAAGGTATGATGATGTGGCATCATATTATTGGTCAAACTATAGAAAAGAAGGATTTATTATTAAAAGGGTAAATATATTAGTGATTTTTATTAAAAATTCAAATTATGTTAAGGTGCAAATCAACCTCTTTACAAAAAAGGATTCTTGGCTCCAAATAAGGTTTAAATTCAAAATAAAAAATTGAAGGGAGCATTTTGGCTCCAATGAATTTGAATTTTTGAAATTCAAATGTCCCTCCAAGTTTTAGTTAGCCTCTCTCCAAAGCTTAAGTTGACCCTCCTTCCAAAAGTGGTCTCCTCTCCTATATAAACATTGTACTTCCTCTGTCCAAAGGCAAGAAAGAGAGTGTGAATATCTGAGGCTATCTATGCAGTTAGGGGTGTCCAAGAAAGTCAAAGTTGCAGAAGGGTTTAAGGATTCTTTTCTTGATTTTTGGGGCTAATGTTTTTTTTGCTATATTTCTCAAAATCTCAAGTTTTCTCTGTAGGTTTCTACTTGAATCTTCACCCCTTGAAGATTACTGAAGCAACACCTTATACTTTGCGCCCTGAGTAACCTTCATCTCTACGGTTTTGCATCTTCAAATGTAACCATAGAAGAAACAAGAATAATTACTAAGTATGATCTGAAACAAATTACATGCCTAGGGAAATGTTATTGAACATGTTGAAGAATCTAGTGTAGATTGAATTAATGAGATTCTTCTTATCATGATAACTATTTGAGAGGAATTTAGTCTTCAGATTATTAGCATAATCTTTTTCTTATTATCATTAGTGTGAGTATTTCTTACTTCAACAAATAGCTATCAAAGCAAAGAGACAAGAGCACAAGATATGGTATTCCACTAGGGCCAAAAACTCTCCCTCTTGGAGAGGAAAGCCTGCACAAAATTCTTCTTATAGAGATTCTTATTAACGAACACCAAGACCACAACCCTTGAATTCCTAAGCCACTCCAAGACCAAAAACACCAATCCTCTTCTTGCATTGTTGTGATCATCATCATTATTGCACTTTTTCTTAGATCATCACTATGTAGATCTTGATTGTTATTGCATCTCAACACAAAGTATCATTGTAGGATTACTTAGATCCTTTTCATAACAATGATTACTATGATCCTCCTTCTTACTTTTATTGAAACTATGACTGTGCTCTTCTTGCATTGAGATCATACATACCAATGCATCAGAACTGTCATCACTGTATAGCTGCTTCAGAATGGTATGATTCTCTCTATCGTATATACACCAAGACTTGACTGCGTTTTGAATAACTTCATTGAAGATGAGACATCATATGACTGAGTTTGAATGTCGAGAATATACCTTGACTGCGTTTGAATATTGAACATATATCTCATAGTGATTGCGATGGCATTGAATGTTGTAATCATTAAAGACCGAGATAATGATTGCGTTTCCGAGACAATGTTTGCATGGAGATTGTATCAGGATGCCGAGACAGAGAGATTTATTTCATCGAGGCAGAGCACAGAGATCATAGCCTATTATAACCATCGAAGGTTACATAGTCTTTCTTCCATCGAAGCGCATAATCGTTGTCTTCATGCGAGATACATGTATCACTATGTCATGCGAAGTTTCAGAATGATCCGGTTTGTGTCCTTTTGTGATTACTCTAGCTGCGTATATATAGGCGTTGGTCCATGTATGCAAGCCGATGTGAACTTAGTGAACTGTTGCATCATTTTATTGAGCCGACATGTCATTTCTATATATTATGAAGTTGACTTGACTGTCTCTTCATTGTTTTGCTGGCAATCTTCTTCTTTGGAGGATGGTGCTTATCTTGGAGGGTTACTTGACACTAGGTTGAACTATGTAT
This sequence comes from Pinus tabuliformis, assembly GCA_031772625.1. Classification (NCBI taxonomy): domain Eukaryota; kingdom Viridiplantae; phylum Streptophyta; class Pinopsida; order Pinales; family Pinaceae; genus Pinus; species Pinus tabuliformis. Next base: position 232,701,075 of record CM062810.1, on the reverse strand, counting down.
ATTGCATAAATTCTCAAGATCTCTTTAATATGATTTTGACTCTTTGACTTTCCTAGACCTATGGAATGAGCAAGAAACTCATTCATATTATTTACAAAAATAATATTTATTTTTCTTGACAAGTACAAAGATCAAAATTACATTGACAAATACCGAACCTAGTTACACTTTTCTTCAACACTCCCTCTTAACTAGGGAGGTATTTACAATGGTACTTGGTTATTCTCAATATGAAGAATTTCTAATAAGAGGAATCAGATTGGTCATCCCATCTGTATAGCATCATATCAACCAACATTGTCACAATGCAAGTCCTTGACTAATAACTCCATCTCTCCTTGAGACCATGAGCTACAATGCTGGCAAGACCAATGATTTATAGACACCTTCATCACTGTCTCTCAAGGTACATACCCACCTGGGTGTTCCCCGAGAATGACCTTCTAAGACTATTCTTATCTTGGGTTCCCAGCCCTCAAAGAATATCGGTCCTCTTGCATACTCATATCTTGGATGCCCTACACATCCTCAAAGAGTACCAGATGCCAGATGATTACCCAACCCTCCATTATTTCTTCCCAGGTGAAGATAAGAATGTTGTGTCTATCATGTATCTATATTTCCATTCATGGCTTTCATCTAGACTTACGACTGTTAGTCCTGGTCAAGTGCATGACACATGAAATAAAAAAACACAACTGTCACTCCTTTTTAATCAAGGGTGACCCAATCCAAGCTCCCTCTTGATCATGGACCTATCAGAGCTCCCTCTTAGCAAGTGACTCCTCTTTCATCAACAACTTCTTTTTCGTGGGTCCTTCGGCTACATGATCAACTTCTTTCCTTGATGTCATGAAATTCAATTGAGCTTGTAGGGAATCAACCATTGATCACTTTATTTCTTGTTTTTTCATGTCATTTTTTTCTTCATGGAAAGTGACCTCCTTGATACATATCTGGAACCTTCATCATATGGTTACTTCTTCCTCATCATGTTACTTTGAGGAATTTCCATCCATCACATGAATGCAAGTTGTACTTGTACTTACAATTCTTGTTCCAGTAGCCTTGCATGAACTCATCCATATATTACTTCAAGAAATAAAAACATAACAATAAATCAAATCATACCTTTCGAGATGGATCTTCATCATGACATATTCATGTAGGTATCAACATCTTGTATACATGTTGACATATCTCCAAAGATATCCATTTTCAAGGATCTCCATCTTTTCCAGACCTTCATAAGAGTCTTCATATATTTTTGGGATATTTCTTAGTCAAATCTTCTTGGTCCTTTGGATGTTGATTGCCTTCGCCATGCTTGCATATCTCACGTTATCTTCCTTCCTCACACATTCCTTTCCTAGGAGCTTTCAATCAGAGTTTCTTAATTGTAGTCAACCACCTCATACTTTATATGAGGACATATTATGTTGATTTCATCTTAGTGTGACTTTATGCCTTCCTGCATCCTTTTAGAGGAGGAGATCCTTTTTCTCTTGATCATGCTTCTTAAGATAGATGTAATGATCCATGTTACTTGCAACCATACGACACGACATTATAAAATTAAATATAGGCATACATACCTCATTTTACCTTTAGGTCATCTAGGCTTCTTCCAACAGCTTCCTTGATTGAAGTGTCTTCAATCCCTTAATCTGCTTCTTTTCTTATGTCATCATAACATCATCCATGAATTCCATAGGTTGGAGTTCTTGGTGAAACACTTGCTTCCTCTTATATATTAGTGAATCCTCTGATAAGGATAACATTTGAGAATCTTGAGGATCTTGCATATCCTCATTTGGAAAATATTTCCTTTTTGACTTGATGTATGATGAGACTTGTCTTAGATGACTTATTCCTTTCCTTCAATGTCCAATGAGGCTCCTGCTATATCCTTTAATGTTTGATTGTCGTGGATTTTATTCTTCATGATTCCCATGAGCTCTTGCTTCCAATGTTTTTATGATGCTATGATGCATCTTATTATCAAGATCATATCTAAATATTTGGAAGCTTATGATAGGACCCCTTTTGTGAGGAATACCATCTCACTCATAGCAAAGATTTTTTACTCCCTCTTTCCTTGGCCCTTTTCTTCAACGTCCTTCATTTTTCTGGCGATATGAACTTCTTTCCATATAGCATTGAACCTTATATTATTCTGTCTTGATTGAGGACCAAACCTTTCTTTCCTTTTTGCACATGATTGAGTTCTTTAACTTTTAATACTTTTTTCTGCAACTTGTCTTTCTCTATGGAGACCACAAGTTGACGAATGAGGTAACCTTTGTTGAAGTTTCTAAGTCTACCAATTAGAAACCCTTCATGCACTCTACTGATTTATTCCTACCTACTTGTTCTGTTAATTAACAAGTTATTTACCATGTAAATACTTAAAATAAATACAATTGCATACTCAACATATTACAGATCATCAACTGAAGGAAATAGAAACAAGCAAACAAATGACACCGTTACTTTTGGACTAATGTCCCTAGAAAAACCCAATGCGGGAAAACCAGTGCAACTATTTGAGGGTTTTATTATTAAGTAGCTCTTTTCTGAGTAAACTGGGTGCCTAACTAGCTAATCCGACAGAGATAAAAAATATGGCAGCAATACCTCTCTTCAGAAACAAGTATTTGGAAGGCCTGCTCCACAGAAAAACCTCTCCAACACAATTTGAAGCCCAACATCAACCTTGCTGGCCTCTGTGTCAGCCTACTGAGAAAGCCTTTCATCAATAGATGATTTGCTGCTTTATCAGATGTTCTTCTTTCATAGTATATACTAGGATTGCTGCTAGGGTTTCAACTTTCTTCAAGTTGATGTGATTTTCGTTTTGAGGTCCTTCGAGCTAACTTGCTTTGTGGACAACTTGATGAGTGTATTGATCGCCTTTTGATGATGAAAATGGAGGCAAAAGCTCTTGTTGTTGTAGAATTCTCTTTGATCTAGGGTTTGGTCAAGATTAGGGTTTGATTCTACAATGTAGATCTTGACATCCTTTCAACTTTCTTTGATGCCCTGCTAAAAATTTGACCCTTGAATGTCTCTTTTCTGCCCTTCATTTAACTGTAACCATAGCTCTGAAACCATGTTGAAGAATCTAGGGCAGACTGAATTAATGAGATTCTTCTTATCATGATAACTATTTGAGAGGAATTTAGTCTTTAGATTATTAGCACAATCCTTTGCTTATTATCATTAGTGTGTGTATTTCTTACTTCAACAAATAGCTATCAAAGCAAAGAGACAAGAGCACGCGATATGGCATTCTGCCAAGCCAAAACCTCTCCCTCTTGGAGAGGAAAACCTACACAAAATTCTTCTTATAGAAATTCTTATTGACGAACACCAAGATCACGACGCTTGACTTCCTGAGCCACTCCAAGACCAAAAACACCAATCTTCTTCTTTCATTGTTGTGATCGTCATCATTACTGCACTTTTTCCAGATCATCACTGTGTCTACACCACTGAGATCTTGATTGATGTTGCATCTTGAGACCGAGTATCACTGTAGGATTACTTAGATCCTTTTCATAGCAATGATTACTACGATCCTCCTTATACTTTTATTGAGCTTATGACTCTGCTCTTCTTGCATTGAGATCATACTTACCAATGCATCAGAACTGTCATCACTGTATAACTGCTTCAGAATGGTATGATTCTCTCTATATACACCAAGACTTGACTGCGTTTTGAATAACTTCGTTGAGGATGAGACAACATATGACTGAGTTTGAATGTCGAGAATATACCTTGACTGCGTTTGAATATCGAACATATTTCTCACAGTGATTGTGATGGTGTTGAATGTTGTAATCATTAAAGACCGAGACAGTGATTGCACTACCAAGGCAACGTTTGCGTAGAGACTGTATCAGGATGCCGCGACAGAGAGATTTATTTCACCGAGGCAGAGCATGGAGATCATATTTTGTTATAACCATCGAAGATTACATAGTCTTTCTTCCATCGAAGCACATAACTGTTGTCTTCATGTGAGATACCTGTATCACGATGTCATGCGAAGTTTCAGAATGATCCAATTTGTGTCCTCCCGTGATTACTCTAGCTACGTATATATAGGTGTTGGTCCATGTATGCAATCCGCCATTAACTTAGTGAACCGTTGCATCATTTTATTGAGCCGACATTTCATCTCTATATGTTATGAAGCCGACTTGACTGTCTCTTCATTTTTTTGCTGGCAGTATTCTTCTTTCGAGGATGGTGCTTGCCTGGAGTACTATTTGACACTAGGTTGACCTATGTGGATTACATAAATGCTCAAGAAGATCTATTCAACATGATTTTGACTCTTTGATTTTTCTAGACCTATGGAATGAGCAAAAAACTCATTCATATAATTTACAAAAATAATATTTCTTTTTTTTGACAAGTACAAAGAGAAAAATTACATTGACAAATACCGAACGTAGTTACACTTTTCTTCAACAGAACATCCTCTATGGCTTGGATTTTATTTGATGTATAGCACAACCTAGAGACTTTGAATTTGGATGGATTTGAAGTATTCTATTTGAAAGTATATTTCCTAGGGTTTTTGGTGTTCTGGGAATTGTTTGGGTTTCTTCAAGTGTATGAAAGTGGATCTACATCATATTGAAAGACCAAATAAATATGCTCAAATATTATGGACAAATCAGCTCTCCATTGAAGTATACCTCTGTGGACTTAAGAAATCGTTAAGCACATATTTGGAGATTTTCGCTGACAGATCCTAAAGTGAAGGACGATGTGGTATGTAAGATAAATAAGGAGTGTGTATTACAATAATGAGTACATATTAAAATATGAAGCTGAGTGCAAGAAGAGTTGCAGGTCTGATTCATAGCAACAATGTGTGCAATCAAATATGGCTTCTCTCCCCCATAGGTTCATGATAATTTATGCTACGCAGCTTAAAAGATTCGACAAGATTTGAGAAAGAGAGTTTTGTTTTAATTTATGGTGGTCTCATGAAATATCATGAGATATGACGCGTAATATGTTTGCAAAAGAGGAATGCCTCCCATTGGAGCAACGTTTTCTAGCCTAAAAGGAATTAATTCCCTTTGGAGAATTGGTTGCATGCCTACGAATGAGAATGAGACTCCTTTCAATTACGTGATTGTAGTTATGACATGTGTAATGTTATGCTCGAGAGCAATTGTTGGATGTTTAGATCCTGTGCAGCTTGAAGGTGAGAAGAGGCATCGTCACACGAATTCTTGGATGGATTTGAAGGTTGATATAAATCATCTTGAGCCTAACCCTAATTGTGATATTAGTATCAGAAGTTGCTTGAAACCCTAATTGTGTACAATTTGGCCATACTAATGTTGGTGTTGATGATGAATACTTGATGTGACTAGTATCTATATTCCTATAGCTCACATCTTTTATGAGGCTCTTGACAATGTCTTGGTGTGGCAATATTTATTAACAATGAACTTAGTATATACATGATTGTAGTGACCTTGATGACAAGATATTGATGACTACAATGACCTTGATGACAGTAGTAACCTTGATCACAATATCTTGATAATTGCAGTGACCTTGATGACAATAGTAAGCTTGATGACAGTCTCTTGATGTCTGCAATGATCTTGATGACAATAGTAACATTGATGACAATCTCTTGGTGATAGTAGTAACCTTGATAACGATGATGACATTATCTTGATGGCAGTAACCTTTGATGTGTGGTAGTGTCCTTGACGTTGATAGGAAAATGTCCTTAACATGGCAGTGACCTTTGATATGATTGTAATATTTCATAACAACAACCTTGATGTTGACAATGATCTTCAGTGTCAAGGAAGGGATGAGGAGGTTTAAAGGATTTATATGATACATCAGTTAAAGAGAATGGAATCAAGTGTTGACTTGCTTCAGTATCTACAATAGCAATAGGTAGTGTGGTGTAATAGTAGTAAAGGAGCAATAGTGGTAGTAAGAAACTATGGAGTATTAGTGGTAGTAAGCATTGAGGAGTGAAGTGGATTGAAGCAACAAGCATTACAACAACAAAGAAGAGGATTGCTGCAACAATGGAAGAAGACAATTATAGAGCAACAACAATGAAGAGGATTGGTGCAACAATTGTAGTTGGTATTGTGGAGCATCATTAGCAACAATAGTGACTAGATGATTGGCTGATTGTAAGGGAGATTGAGGACTCCTGCAAATTAAGTCTACAAATATCTTTTGACTTGGGGAGTACTTTACTTCCTTCCAGTTTAGTTGGTAGATTGTGTATGTAACCATACACAATGAAGAGATTTTGTTGAGACAAATCCTATATGCATTATTTTATGATGTGTTGATGTTTCCTATTTGTTTGATGCTCTAAATGTTTAAAAGAATAATCTAACCAGTTGTTTAAAAATTAGAGAAATATTGATTTTGTAACCAACCTTCCCAACATTTTCCTTCTTTTACAAGCTTCCAGGGTAAATGTAAGGCTGAGTGCTACTATGAAATGACGCAACCTCCAAGTTATAGTTATGGAAGTGGGGCCTACAATCCAACCACAAACTAACAACCCTCAGGGACCACATACCACTCAAGAGGCTGCAAATCACCCCAAGTGGTCAATCCCTAAGTTGCAACCCTTTTTCACTAACCTAACACCCAAACTGCATGCACAAAAAGGAAAGAGTGTGGTTATGAGGTCCCAACCACATGCACAAGCCTGCTTCCTTGTGATTATAACCTAAATCCTCCAGTTTAGTGCCAGGGGTTCTGAGAAATGAGCCACTTTTACAGGATAGCCTCCAGACCACTGCCAAAACTGCCTATAACTTTTTAGAATCATACTTAACATGATGGCAATGCCAAACATTCAAACAAGAACAAGAGCTTTCCCTAGACTGCCTAGAACATGATAGACATTTCATCCAACATATGGTAAACATATAAGGTACAAGTCATGAATGCATATATGATCTTAAATATTTGAACTTCATTCGAGAATCACCAAGAAGGTCTAATTACCTGTCAAGTAGCTACACCAACACTTGTTATCCCATGTATTCATCAACCATTCAAATACTTATCAAATCATGAACAAGATCCATAACTAGAGCACATCATAGAACCATGCTTATAACCAACATATAACCAAAATATTAACCATGAAAAATCAACCATTAAATCAACATAATAACAAGTACAAGTGATCATAGATAATAATAGGAAAATAGCTCTTATTAACATATGCACAAGCCAACCAAGTCAGAGACTTCCACATGCCACCCAACCATAGTTTGGGCTGAACCAAATCTTTCTTTCATCCAATCACCCCCATAACATATTTCAAGCATGAATGTGGGATCCCATAGGATAAAACAAGATATAATCTACTGGGGACTCTAGAGGTTAAACCACCTCCACCCTCAAGCTAATGTGATCTCACCTAAACTGATCTTGATATCACAAAAATAAACCGAGCTTGGATTCCTAAGATTTTCTTCACCATACATTGAGGAATTTTCCTGTCTCCACCCACCTATCGAGGCTTCTCGGAAAAAACCATCTCCACCCGCAACCCTTGGGAATTTTCTTGAGACTACCTCACCCGGTTCCAAAACCTTTCGGATCCAAAGCTTAACCAAGAATGAATCCCATCACACCATGGCTATCCGAGAAACGACAAGGAAAGGTTGAAACCACTGTCAAACTAGGAAAAACCCATGTCATTGACAACAAATTAACCAAATGTACAAATGCATGTACCATGCATTCACACCTCAGCTAGGAAATCAGACACTCAACCTATTACCCGTGATATCCTCTTGCTGAAGCTGGTGATCCAACCTTATCCTTGTTATCCTTCGCTTTCCTTTCTCCAAATCCAACTGAATTCCAAAATGCTCCAAGAATACTCTAAGTTTGCAAGAGTATATGAGAGAGAGAATGAAAGGAGAGAGCCAAACTGAACTGACAAAAGATCAACTAACAAAAGCTATGAACTATTTCTTTGATGTCTTTTTATTATTGATGTTTCATTTTTCTTCATTTTCCTTCATTTTTCATATAATTTCTTTAGCATGCAAATATGTGTCCCTTCACCTTCCTTTTCTCCTATTTTCCATTATTTTCATAAATAAATGTCAATTATTTCCTCTTTGCCTTTGCCAATTTCCATGACCATAAATAAACCAAAAATGATGCCCACTATAATTTTTTTCCCACCATTCAACTTGCAATATGTGTCCCGTGACATTGGTCTTACTTTTCATTTATTATAATTTATTACATGAAACTTTAACCCAAGGCTCTTACAACCCCCGCCCCCCTCAAGGGGAACATCGTCCTTGGTGTTATATGACACCTATGACCAATAAACCACTGAAAACAAAAACATACTACCTATGGATATTTATAATATAGATCAATGCAGTATTTACAATGACATCCTGCTAAAAGCAAAACAAACATACAACTTATTGGAGGTTTATAACCCATCTCATTTCGATATTTACAACCATATACGTATACATATACCAAAAACTTATTTGTATGAACCTGTAAATATTGAAGGATACAAAGCCCACATATGATTAGCCAACTCCCATGTAGCTTCATCGAGCCCAAAGTGTTTCCAGTATACTCTAACTTTCTCTATTGCTCTGTTCCGGAGCATGGGCTATTTCCGCTGCAATATGCACTGAGCTTCTGGCTAGAATTCTCCATCTGGTTTGACCTGCAATACAATCCAATCAATGACATGATCAACATCCTGCAGATATCTCTTAAGCAATGAAACATGGAAAACATCATGGACTTTCATTGTTAGCGAAAATGAAAGTCTATAGGCCACTAACCCAATCCTCTCAAGGATATCGAAAGGCTCACGATACCGAGGTGCCAACTTCGCACATGACCTAGTCCTCAAGGAGATCCTCTTGGGCTTGATGTGCAAGTATACATGCTCCCCAACCTTAAACTCCTTGAATTCCCTATGTTGATCTGCATAACTCTTTTGCCTGTCATGCACTGCCTTTAAATTCCTCTTGATAACTTGCATTTCCTATTCCTTCTTTTCCAACATATCTAGTCCAATCAACAACTTGTTCACTAGATCACTCCATCTGATGAGTGTATTACAACTTCGCCCATAAAGAACCTCAAATAGAATCATCCTCAAGGACTCATGATTACCCATTATTATATGCAAACTCTACGAGTGGAATATACTCCCACTTCCATCTCTAATGCATATCATACATCCTCAACATATCCTCAAGAATCCCATTAACACTCTCTGTTTGTCTATCTGTCTACGAAAGATAAGTTGTATTGAAAGTCAAATCTGTCCCCAAGCCTGCAAACAACTCCTTTTAAAACCTAGAAGTGAACTTGGCATCTCTATCTGGTATGATCTTGTTAGGAACAACATGCAACCTCAATATCTCCCTGATGAAAATATGAGCTACCTCACTAGCTCAATTAGTATACTTAACTGCACTGAAGTGAGCTACCTTACTTAACTTGTCAACAACAACCATGATGGAATCAAGTTGTCTCAATGTCCTCAACAAACTTGTAATGAAGTCCATGGAAATGTCCTCCCATTTCCACTATGGAATCAAAATAGGATGTAATAAACCAATTGGGTGTTTACACTCAACTTTCACCTGCTGACAGTCCACACATATAGCAAAAAACTCAGCCACCTCTTTCTTCAAGTTCTGCCAATGATAGAACTTCTTAACTGCTGTTAATGTCTTCTGATCTCGCAGGTGACCTAAATATGAATTGACATGAAACTCCCTCAAGATAAGCTTCTTGAGCTCATTGTTATCTGTTATGAAACCGGCTCACAAAAAGATAGATCAACGCCTTAGAATTCAGCCTCTTCGAGGGGGCAACCTCCTTTTCATTACACAAATGAATGATTCCTTGATGATTCAAATGACAAAACCTCCTTCCTATATATAGGAGTCTAAGGAATCACAATATAACCCAACTGACCTAACAATAATAATATAAAGGCTCAAAAATAACAATAGAGGGATTCTATGGGGCACAGTAATAACAATATGGGGACAATAGGGGCACAACAATATTAATAAGGGATACAACTACAATAGTAATGGGGTAATCACTAGTATTATAGGGACCTAACATGCCACTCTCCTTCAAAAAAGTGTTGTCCTCAACGCTTGAGTAGTTCTGGATGCTCCTGTATAAAATTCTCATCCTCCCATGTGGAATCTTCAGTGGATAAGTTCTTCCACTTGATGAGATACTTCAAAATTGATCGATTTCGTAGCTATCAAGTTCTTGTTTCTGTGATTGCTTCCGGTTCCAATATAATTTTTCCAGCCTCGTCAAGTTCTGGAAATATTGTTTGAACTGTGAGCTTGTCGCCTATAACCTTCTTTAAACATGAAACATGGAAAACTGGGTGCACTCGAGAAGTTACAGGAAGCTCCAATTTGTATGCCATAGTACCAATCTTTTGAAACACCTTGTATGGACCATAATACTTTGGTGATAATTTATTATCCTTCTTAGCTTGCTTAAGGGACATTTTTTTATATGGTTGTAGCCGTAGGAATACCCAATCACCTACGTCAAAAATTCTTTCGCTGCGATGTTGATCTGCCTGTTGTTTCATTCTATTCTGCACCAACACGAGGTTATCCTTTAAGAGTTGGAGGACTTGTTGTTTATGCTCGATGTGATCTTCCACTGCTTGAACCTTAGAATTTTATTTTAAATATGATGTGATGGATGGTGGCTGATATCCATAAAGTGCCATAAATGGGGTCATTTTTGTTGCTATATGGAAGGAAGTGTTATACCACCATTAAGCCAGAGGCAACCATTTGACCCATTGTGTTTGTTTATCAGATACAAAGCAACGAAGATATCCTTCCAAACATTTGTTTACTATCTCAGTTTGCCCATCAGATTGAGGATGATAAGATGAGCTATGAGCTAACTGAGTACCGAGACAAGAAAATAATTCTGTCCAAAATTTTCCAATGAAAATGGGATCTCTGTCACTTACAATAAGCTTTGGGTTTCCATGTAGCTTTTGAATTGTTTCCATAAATGTAGTAGAAACTGTACTGGATTTAAATGGATGTGATAATGCACAAAAGTGTGCATACTTGGTAAGTCTGTCAACTACCACCATGATGACACTCTTTCCCTCAGACTTGGGTAAACCTCTGATAAAATCCATTGAAACCTCCTCCTAACGTTGGCTTGGAATGGATAAAGGTTGTAATAGACCCGGGGTCTTAATTGTTTCAACTTTATTTTGTTGGCAAACCAAACATTCCGCCACAAACTTTTGAATATCTGATTTAAGGCCATCCCAAAAAAATTCCTTCTTAACCCTGTGGTAAGTTTTTAAAAATCCTGAGTGCCCTCCTAAGGGAGAAGTGTGCAATTCCATAAGAGTCTTTTGCTTGAGTTGGGAATTCTTACAGAGGTATAAGCGATCTTTGTACCATAATGAATCATTTTGCCAGCTAAATGTATCAGATGTACTGGAATCTTGTTGTAACTTTCAAATAAGTGCCCACACTTCTTCATCATTCTTCCATTCCTCCATTCCTTCGTTTATCCAATCTGGTTGGATAATAGAAATGGCGCACAACAATGCTTCCACATCCTCATCCTTTCTTGAGAGTGCATCTGCCACCAAATTTTGCTTCCCTTTTTGTAGATGATTTCAAAGTCATAACCCAACATCTTTGTGACCCACTTTTGTTGCTCTTCAGAGGATAATCTTTGTTCTAAAAAGTATTTAAGGCTATCATGATCCGTTTTTACCTTGAAGTGTCTTCCCATTAGGTAGGGTCGCCATTTCTTAAGTGCATGTATTATTTCCAACATTTCCTTCTCATAAATAGCTTTGTATAAAAACTTTCCCTTGATTGGACGACTTTCAAAAGAAATGGGTCTTTCATCTTGCATTAAAACAACACCAATTCCATTTCCTGAAGCATCACATTCCACAATAAAGGTTTTTGTGAAGTCTGGTGTAGCTAAGACCGGTGCTTGGCACATTGCCTCTTTAAGATGTTCGAAGGCCTTTGTTTGTTCTGAAGTCCATGAAAATGCATCTTTCTTCAATAATGTTATTAGAGGCGCTGGTATTCTCCCATAATCCTTAACAAACTTGCGATAATACCCTGTCAACCCGAGAAATCCTCGCAGATGCTTTATGGATGTGGGGATTTTCCATTCCTTAATGGCTTTAATTTTGCTAGGGTCTAACTTAACTCCTCCATGAGATACAATATGACCTAGATATTCCACCTCTTGTACTCCCAAGAAACATTTGGATCTTTTTGCATATAATTGTTTCTCCTCCAATAGTTGTAGCACCCTGTCAACATGTTCAACATGATCCTTCCAAGACTTGTTGTAGATTAGTATATCATCAAAAAATACTAACACAAATTTTCTAAGGAAGGGTTTGAAAATGGAATTCATCAAACCTTGAAATGTAGAAGGTGCATTGGTAAGGCCAAAAGGCATGACCAAAAATTCATAATGACCCTCATGAGTTCTAAATGTTGTTTTTGGAATGTCTTCAGTCTTCATTCTGATTTGATGATATCCTGAACAAAGATCCAACTTGGTGAATTAAATTGATCCATGCAATTCATCCAGTAATTCATCAATGACAGGAATGGGAAACTTATCTTTAATAGTGAGCTTGTTGAGCTCCCTATAATCCAGACACATGCACCATAATCCATCCTTCTTGTGCACCAATACTACTGGAGCAGAGAAAGAACTTTGACTAGGTTGAATTATACCAGCCTCTAGCATTTCTGCAACCATACGTTCAATTTCACTCTTTTGGGCATAGGGATATCTGTACGGCCTGATGTTTGGAGGAACACTTCCTAGAATGAGATGAATAGCATGATCATGATCACGAATAGGTGGGAGACCTTTGGGAGTATCAAATACCTTGGAATGATTGTCCAAGACTTTTTGGAGATCTGGAGAAATAGATGATTTTGATGTGGAAACATCTAGCGAACATAATTGTGCAATTACACCTCTTTGTTCCTTTTTTAGAAACTTTGTCATACTGTTAGAGTTGATTATCTTTCCCGGTTTCCCTACAATACCCCTTAATTCAACTTCCTTTCCTTCTGCAAAAAATTTCATGAAAAGTTGAAAATTAAAAGCTATTGTACCCAAGGATTGTAGCCATTGGACTCCTAGTACAACATCAGCACCTCCCATTGGAATGGAAAGCATTGGGCTAGTCAATACATATTCTCCCATGGATAGCTTGATATTATGGCACTTTCCAGAGCAATTTATTGTTCCTCCATTTGCAACCATCACTTGACGCTCTGGTGTTGGATATAGGAAGCAATTCAATTCTTTTGCTACCTTACAATGAATAAAATTGTGGGTACTGCCTGAATCAATCAACACTATTACCTTTTTCTTCTTGATTTTTCCTTCTATCTTGATGGTTTGAGGAGTGGTAATTCCAGCCAATGCATTACAAGATATGGTTGGATTCATTTCTTCTTTATCTAGACTTTGTTCCTGGAGTATATCCTCTTCTTTTGACCTTTCTTGCTTTTTTTCTTCTTCCTCTTCACAATCTATGTAGAATAATTTCTTCTCAGCACACTTATGACCTTTAGTGTATTTTCTATCACAACTGTAACAAAACCCTTTTGCTCTTTTTTATTCCAATTGCCGTGGTGTCAACCTTATAGGTTGTGGAAGACTAGGGGCAACAACACTTCCATCTTTATAGTTGTGAGTGGTATGCTTCCTGGTAACTCTGAAATCTCTACTAGAAACACATCCTAAAACTGCTGCAAAACAAGATACCTCTTCAAGACTTAATCATCCTCAACATCCTCCTCCTTGTCACTAGAAACATGCACTGCAAATAATACACACTCTTTCCTGCAATTGCGCTTAGTTTTCATAGCTGTAACTATCCTCACCAATGTAGGCTTCTTCTTTCCCTGCAAGATTCTTTTTTATCCATCATCATCCAAAAACTCAATCACATTCTCATAACAATCTACCTTGGTCCTGTGAGTAAACAACTTATCCATACCCAAAAGCATGCTATATGAACCCAAAAGCAACACATTTAGATGTGTTGATGTAAGAATACCATTCAGCTCAAATACACAAACTCTCACCCAATGATGAACTCTTTTCTTGGTCCCTATAGCTAACTACACCAACCAAGACTTTGCATGCACTTCTTTATTCAAGCCACACTTATCCACCGGGTCAGGTGTAACATAACTATAATTAGATCCAGGATCAATCAAAATGGAAACAACTCGATAACAAAGCTTACCTTCCATCTCAATAATGGATTCCTGATGATACATATGCCTGTTATCAAGTGCTGCATAGGTTCAAGTAATGTTATGCCCAACATTACCAAATGTCTATGCTTCTTGAGCATTATAGATATGAGGTTTGCCACCCTTGTACAACTGGAAAACAACAAATCCAACACTGCAACAGTTCTCTACCACTACCTTTATTCTGCGGCTCTTCAGGCTAAGGTCCATGTCCCTTCTCAACTACACTAAACTTCTTGTAAGGGGCCAAATTTATTTCTTACATGCATAGTGAGGTCTTTCCTGCTTCTGAAGCCATTTTCCTTTAGCATTCTCATTCCCTTTCCAATCACGCTTAGACTTCGACTTGCGATTCAATTTCTCATAAAAATGCTTCAATTTCCCGATGAATTCCTCTAATGACCGAGGCCCATCATACTTAATCTGATTCTTGAATGTTAAAGGAAATCCACTGATGAACCTTTGAACCTTCATCTTCTCATCCTTGAGCTAAGCCACATACCTCAACAACTCTAGAAATTTGGTCGTTTACTCTTCATCTGTCATAGATCTCATCTTCAACTCATAGAATTCCTTATCCTTTCCATCATAGTATCTCTCAAACAAGTACTTCTTCCTGAAGATTCTTTTAAACTCATTCCAACTTATCTCTTCTATCTTGATGCCTATGACACGCTTCATGTCTTCCCATCAGATATCTGATTTTTCTTTGAGATTGAAAATAATTATCCTGGATTTCATATTCTCTTTATAATCACACATTTCGAAGAAATTCTTCATCCTAAGTAGCCATGATTCTACATATTCCAGTTTCTTCATCTCTCCATCAAATGTAGGAGGCTTGGATTTCTTGAACTCATCTTGCAAGTAGACTCTCTCACTCCTCTTGTAAATATGATGGCGGTGATGACAATGATGTCTCGCTAAACCAGAACTAGAATATAACCCATAATCAATACCTCTCCTGTCAGGTGTATCCAACCATCTGCCACCTCTAACTATGTCATCCTTGTCCAACCTTTATCCTAATCGAAACCTGTTGCCATATGCCCCATTAGTCCTTTCCTCTTGTCCATGATTTATTCTTGGTTGTCCCTATCTCTACAAATTCGATAAGATTTGAAGGATCCCTGCATTAACCTCATCTTTATTTTCCTAAGATCTCACAAGCCATTCCCTTGACTCAATTATCTTGTCATTATCTGCCTTGCAACTTCTGATCTTTTCCTTCAAGCTTCTTAGTGTATCTGCTATATCAAGAGAGTACTCATCTCCTTGCTGCTTGACTGATCTATAAGGAGAATCACGTGAGCTGTAATCCACCATTTTGCTCGTCATCTCTAATCTTCTTCTTCTTGCTAACTTTTCCTGTTAGATAAACCAAAAAGAAACATGATCAAACAAACCTTAATGAAGTTTAGGGGAGGTTATCTCGTCTGCAAAAATCAGTCCAGATTAGCATGATATATATATATATATAGTGACATCAACATATCGACATCATGCATGATAACTCAACTATAACACTGCCTATATACATGACAACCATAGCCACTGCAATGCATACATAACAATCACATCCACCCATATAGTCCAAGTGTTTGAACTTGGAAGCCTTGATACCAATCTGTAACCACCCCTCTGAGAATTTACCTACTTTTACAAGCTCCCACAGTAAAGGTGAGGTTGAGTGCTACTATGACATGACCTGACCTCCAAGTTTCAGTTATGGAAGTGAGGTCTACAATACGATCACAAACTGACAACCCTTAGGGACTAGATACCACTTAGGAGGCTGCGAACCACCCCTTTGTTAGAAAATTATATATTACGGAGCAATGGAACACATAAATTATTGCAGAAATATAAACACAGAGAACGCATAAAACAAGAGAGACACAGATATACGTGGTTCACCCAGTTTGGGCTATGTCCACCCCGAACAGCCAGTCCTTCCTTTCTATTATCCAGCAAAATGAAGAGACACAACCTACAGCAAATCCGCTGTAATATCCTCTGTTTTCTCTCACAGTCTCACCTCTCAGTTTCTCACTCACAGAATACACATCTATATCTCAGCCTCCAATACAATGCCCTCATACAAAGAGAGGGGTTGCCTTCTAGGGCAAAAAACCCTAAACTAAACATAAGTTCTACCGTCAGATCATCTGCCTAATGAACGGCCCAGATTGACTAGAAATTACTATACTTTTACAAGGAAATTTTACATTTGTTTTTAGCTTCGAGGGCACTGCCCCCCCCCCCCGTGTGGAGGGGTGTACAAATTTCCTAGGGTATACATCCGGCTGAAACAAAGACCTCTGAACAATCATGCTCCACACACAACAATCTCCCACTTGGAGAATGATTGTAGAAACTCCACCACTGCTTCATTTGCTGGACAATGACTCCTCTTTGGACCTGGCTGTTTCTCATCTTCATCGTCATCCTTGAAAACCAATTGAAACTGAGCATATTCTCAGTTTCTCCCTGGTTACAACTTTTGTTAGCATATCTGCAGGATTCTGGCTAGTGTGTATCTTTTCCAGCTTCAACTCTCCATCTTCCAACACTGATCGTATGAAATGGTACTTGAGATGTATGTGTTTAGTCCTAGAATGAAATGCTGAGTTCTTTGCAAGATGAATGGCACTTTGGCTATCACTGTATAACGTGCCCATATCATGCTCCTTACCCAATTCACCCATAAACCTTTGTAACCAAATCATTTCTTTACTAGCCTCTGTAGCAGCAACATACTCTGCTTCTATTGTTGAAAGTGCGACAACACTTTGGATTTTTGAAATCCAACTGACAGCTGTTCCTCCAACAGTAAATACATATTCTGTAGTGCTCCTCCTGTTATCTCTGTCACCTGCCATATCTGCATCAACGTATCCCTGTAGAGAAATGTTTGCACCACCAAAGCATAATGCTTGATTTGTGGTACCTTTCAAATATCTGAGAATCCATTTCACTACCATCCAATGTTCCTTTCCTGGATTGTTCATGTACCTGCTTACAACTCCCACTGCATGTGCAATATCAGGCCTTGTGCAGACCATTGCATACATTAAGCTTCCAACTGCTGATGCATATGGAACTTTAGACATATAATCCATGTCTTCTTGGGTCTTTGGGCACATTTCCTTGCTAAGCTTGAAATGGCTAGCAAAAGGTGTACTAACTGGTTTTGCATTGTGCATATTAAATCTTTTCACCACCTTTTGTATGTACTCATTCTGAGACAATGTTAATTTACGATTTTTCCTGTCTCTAGTTATTCTCATACCAAGGATTTGTTTTGCAGCTCCCAAATCCTTCATTGCAAATGAATTTGCCAATTTTCTTTTGAGTACATTTATTTCCTGCATGTTAGATCTTGCAACAAGCATGTCATCCACATACAATAATAATATAATATAGCTACCATCATTTTGCTTTTTCAGATAAACACAATGATCAGAGTGACATCTAGTATAACCTTGTTCAGACATAAACTTGTCAAATTTTAGATACCACTGCCTTGGAGCCTGTTTTAAGCCATACAAGCTCTTCTTCAACCTGCACACTAGTTTCTCCTTCCCTTTCACCTCATATCCTTGTGGCTGCTGCATATATATCTCTTCCTCCAAATCCCCATGGAGAAAGGTTGTCTTTACATCTAACTGCTCAAGATGCAAATCTTCAGCTGCTACAAGAATTAAAATAGTTCTTATTGAAGTCATTTTAACAACAGGAGAAAATATTTCATCAAAATCAATACCTTTCTTATGTGCAAACCCTTTCACCACAAGTCTAGCTTTGTACCTCTGTTTTTCTCCATCTTCTTCCTTCAGCCTGTAAACCCATTTATTCTTCAATGTAGTTTTTCCTGCAGGCAACCTGACTAAATCCCAAGTCTGGTTATGCATTAAGGAGTCCATCTCTTCTTCCATGGCTACCTCCCACTTCTTCCTGCTTTCAACCTGCATTACTTCTTCATAACATTCGGGTTCACCAGAATCAGTCAACAATAAATAATATAATGAAGGAGAGCATCGTTCAGGGGGTCTACTTATCCTGGTAGATATTCTAACACCACTTTCAGGTGTTTGGGATGCCTGTTGCTGTTGTGGTGGTTGTTGTTGTTGATTATTATTATTTTCAGGCACCTTTACCTTTTCAGTGATTTCATCAAGAACTGCATATTCCTTGTTTTCTTTTTCCTGTTTCTTTTCCTGCAACTCATTCTTATACAAGACATTTTCATTGAAGATTACATCTCTGCTCCTAATGATTTTTTGATTTTCGTAATCATATAAGCGATAACCAAAATCATTAACACCATATCCAATAAAGGTACATTTCTTTGACTTTGCCTCAAGCTTTGTTCTATTTTCTTTATCAATATGGACAAAGGCCTCACAACCAAAAGGCTTTAAAAAGGAGTAGTTTACCTTTTTACCTGTCCATGCTTCCTTCGGAACACCACCATCCAAGGAACTTGAAGGCCCTCTGTTTATTAGATAAACAACAGTATCTACAACATCTGCCCAAAACTGTAAAGGCAATCCTGCATGCAATCTCATGCACCTTGCACGCTCCATGATTGTTCTGTTCATCCTTTCTGATACACCATTTTCTTGTGGTGTTCTTGGAACTGTCTTCTCTCTGCGAATTCCATGTTCTGAACAGTACCTATCAAACTCTTTACTGCAATATTCACCTCCATTGTCTGATCTAAGACACTTCAATTTCTTTCCTATCTCAATCTCAACCAAAGCTTTCCATTTCTTGAAAGTATAAAATACATCAGATTTATTCTTAATACAATAAATCCAAGTTTTTCTAGTTGCATCATCAATAAAAGTAACATAATAACGAGAGCCACCGAGAGATGATACCTGAGCAGGTCCCCATACATCTGTATGCACAAGCTCTAATTTTTCGCTCTTCTTTTCTTTCCCAACTCTGAGAAATCTGACTCTCTTCTGTTTTCCATAAATGCAATTCTCACAGAAATCCAAATCAACATTCTTCAAACCCGGCAACACATTCCTTGAGTGAAGAATCTTCATCCCCTTTTCACTCATGTCTCCGAGCCTATGATGCCATAATGTTACATCTGCTCCTTTGGAAGTTAAAGCATTAACAGAGTTAGAAATACCATTGCATAAATACAATGTACTAACCTTTTCGCCTTTTGCTATTACCAGGGCTCCTTTGGTGACCTTCCAAGCTTTATTTGTGAAAGTTGTCACACAACCTTCACCGCCTAGCTGCCCTGTTGAAATCAGATTTTTCTTTAGATCTGGAACATGCCTTACCTCCTTTAGTAGCCATTGGTTTCCATTCTGTTGTTTTACAAGAACCTTACCCATTCCAACAATTTTACAGGGTTTATCATCACCCAAATGAACTTGTCCAAAATCTCCTTAAACATATTCATGAAAGTATTTCTTATCAGGTGTGGCATGGAATGAGGCCCCTGAATCTACCACCCAGGAATCAGTAATATTTTCGAAAGAAAGAATCAAAGCATCTTGTAACACCTCACCTGTCACATTTGCTTCGTGATTGTTTTCTTGCTGTGCATCTCCTTCTTTTCCCTTCTGAGATCTACAGTCTTTCTTTAGGTGTCCTTTCTTTCCACATTTCCAGCACACTATCCCCGATCTGGACTTGGATCTGCCTTTCCTTGATTTATTGCGATATCCTGAGCTCTTTCCTCTTTCCATTTTTCTTCCCCTAGACTCTGCACTCAAAGCATTACCCGATGTCTCACCGGAGCTTTTCCGTCGCATTTCCTCGCTAAGGATAGCACTGACAACATCATCAAACTTTAAAGTACTAGATCCAGACACAGAGTTACTAATGGCCATTACTAAACCATTCCAACTTTCTGGTAATGAGCACAAGAATAACAAAGCTCTAACTTCATCATCAAAGTTTACCCCTACAGAACATAACTGAATTGTAACAGTATTAAAATCATTTCAATGGTCTGCAACAGATCCACCTTCCGACATATTCATATTAAATAACCGTTTCATAAGAAATACCTTGTTTGAGGCCGAGGGTTTTTCATATAGTTTCGACAACGTCTACATCAAACCCTCTGTCGTGGTTTCCTTCGAAATGTTGAAGGTGACTGATGCAGCAAGGCACAACCGTATTGTTCCGAGTGCCTTTCTATGGAGAAGGTTCCATTCTTTGTCTTTCATACCCGTCGGCATCTTTGTTTTTCAGCCCAATGGTAGGTATAGATCTTTCTGATACAGATAATCTTCCATCTGCATCTTCCACAGCGAGAAGTTTTGGCCGTTAAATTTCTTGACGCTAAACTTACCATCTTCCGCCATTGCTCCCACTCGAACCAGGAACCCTTCTTTCCTGCGAGTTTATCAGCCAAATAGACCTTCGGCTCTGATACCAGTTGTTAGAAAATTATATATTACGGAGCAATGGAACACATAAAATATTGCAGAAATATAAACACAGAGAACACATAAAACAAGAGAGACACAGATATATGTGGTTCACCCAGTTTGGGCTACGTCCACCCCGAACAGCCAGTCCTTCCTTTCTATTATCCAGCAAAATGAAGAGACACAACCTACAGCAAATCCACTGTAATATCCTCTGTTTTCTCTCACAGTCTCACCTCTCAGTTTCTCGCTCACAGAATACACATATATATCTCAGCCTCCAATACAATGCCCTCATACAAAGAGAGGGGTTGCCTTCTAGGGAAAAAAACCCTAAACTAAACATAAGTTCTACCGTCAGATCATCTGCCTAATGAACGGCCCAGATTGACTAGAAATTACTATACTTTTACAAGGCAATTTTACATTTGTTTTTAGCTTTGGGGGCGCTGCCCCCGAGCCCCCACCGGGGGACCGCTGGCCCCCGGACCCCCCAGCCGGGGGGATCGGCCCCCCCGGACCCTCGCGGGGGGGGACAAGTCCCCCCCGCGTGAAGGGGTGTACAAACTTCCTGGGGTATACGTCCGGCTGAAACAAAGACCTCTAAACAATCATGCTCCACACACAACACCCTTGTGGTAGGTCCTTGAGCTGTAACCTTTTTCATTGACCTAACACCCCAACTGCATGCACAACAAGGCCCAACAACGCAAGAGTGCAGTTATGAGTCCCCAGCCGCACGCACAAGCCTGTTTCCATGCAGTTATGACCTAAATCCTCCAATTCAGTTCTAACGGTTCTGAGAACTGAGCCACTTTTCCAGGCTAGCCTCCATACCGCTACCCATAAATGCCTATAGCTTTTCATAATCATAATTAACATGACGACAATGCCAAACATTCAAACAAGAATAAGAACTTTCCCTATATTGCTTACTAGAACAAGATATACATTTTGTCAAACATATAGTAAACATTTAAGCTACAAGTCATGAATGCATATTTGATCTTAAATCTCCGAACTTCATCTGAGAATCACCAAGAAGGTCTAATGCCATATAAGTAGTTGTAACAAAACTTGTTAGCCCATGCAATCATCAACCATTCAAATACTTATCAAATAATGAAATAGAGCCATAGCTAGATAACATCATAGGACCATGCTTATAACCAACATATAACCAAAATATTAACTATGAAAAATCAACCATCAAATCAACATAATAACAAGTACAAGTGCTCATAGATAACAATAGGAAAAGAACTATTATTAAGATATGCAAAATCTAACTAAGTCAGGGACTTCCACATACCACTCGACCATAGATTGGGTTGAACCAAATCTTTCTTTCATCCAACCACCCCTGTGGACATAATCAACCAGGGACTCTAGAGGTTAAACCACCTCCACACTCAAGCTACCGTGATCTTACCTGAACCTGTCCGGAGATCACGAAACCGAAATGAGTTTGGATGCCTCAAAATTTCTTCACCATACCTTGAGGAATTTTCCTATCTCCACCCACATATCGAGGGCTTCTCGGATAAAACCATTTCCATCCCCAACCCTTGGGAATTTTCCTGAGCCCACCTCACATGGTTCTAAAACCTTCCAACAATACAAAGCTCAATCAAGAATGAATCTCATCACACCATGTCTATCCAGGAAATGACAAAGCAACACTAAAACCAATGTTGTGAACATTACGATCAAGATTAAATTGACAAGGGTCCAAAATCGGTAGAAACCATAAAAATCAAGATAAAATTGGTAAAAATGGGGAAAAGTGGCAAAATTTAAAAAATACAAAAAAATTAAAAGAAATAAAAGATTTTGAAAAAAAAAATACAAAATCAAGATTTTTTTAGGAAAAAATCACGATTAAATCATGATTTTCTCAAAATGAAAAAATCACCGATTTAATCGTTTCGGGCAAAAAATCGCGATTTTCACAACACTAGTTGAAACCCCTATCAAACCAAGCAAAACCCATGCCAATGACAACAAAAGAACCAAATACACAAATGCTTGTACCATGCATTCACACCTCATCTAGGAAATTAAACATTCAACCTGTTACCTGCAAAATCCTCTTGCTGAAGTTGCCGATCCAACCTTTTCCTTATTTTCCTTTCTCCAAATCCAAGTGAATGACAAAATGCTCCAAGAATACTCTAAGTGTGCAAGAGCACATGAGAGAGAGAGTGAAAGGAGAGAGCAAAACTGAATTGAGAAAAGCTCAAATGACAAAAGTTGTGAATTGTTTATTTGATGCCCTTTTATTATTGATGTCTCTTTTTTCTTCTCTTTACTTCATTTTTCCTCTAATTTCCTTAACATGCAAATCTGTGCCCCTTCACGTTCCTTTTCTCATGTTTTCCTTTATTTTCATAAATAAATGTCAATTATTAATTCTTTGCCTTTGCCAATTTCCATAGCTATAAATAAACCAAAAGTGATGCCCACTATAATGTTTTTCCCACCATTCAACATGGAATACGTCTCCCATGACCTTGGTCTTATTTTTCCTTTATTATCATTTATTAGGCGAAACTTTAACCCAGGGTTGTTACAGATTCACCCCCCTCTCAGTGTTTCTGAAAAAGAGCACATTCAATAATTCCAAAAGTTGAGTTTCAAAGTAAAAATATTACAAAAGATGATTTGTTAAACCTATTCATGGGAACTTTAAAGGAAATCATCCAATATGAGGTGCATCTTTTTTAACCTAAATCTTTAGTGCATGTTTTCAGTTTGGCAAGGAAATTTGAAAGTAAAATGTGGCCTCTAGAAATTTGGTCATTAATAACCATAGCTAAGATCATACTCCCTCTCCTAAATCAACAAGGTTGTAGACTCAACAAATGGATGAAGGAAGAGAAAAGGGACTATATTGCATCTGTGACAACAAGTACAGTAAGGGGTGTTAATGCAGTGAAAATAAATTATTCTACATAGGTTGTGAGGGGAAGAAGATAAAGAATTGAAACTGTCAAAAGATATAGAGCTAAAAGTGACTACTCTAACAATATCCCTTCATGCATTGGATGACATCAATACTCCAGAAACCCTCAAGATAAGAGTACATATAAAAAAGGAACAGGCAACAATGTTGATTGATATAGGTAGTACCCATAATTTTATCAATTACAAATTAGCAGAACTTCTCAATTGTTTTGTATATCCAACACCCGAGTTTCAAGTAATGATTGTAGATGGAAGGGAGTGCCATATTATTAAACTCAATATGACAGAGTATTTGTTGGACAATCCCATAATTACAATACAAATGGTGCAAATGTTGTATTAGGGATCCAATGGTTACAATCATTGGGAATAATGACCTTTAGTTTTCTAAAAATCTTCATAATATTTGCCTCAAAAGAAAGGAAATTGAGCTTAGAGGTATCCAAGGGAATCCCTATAAAGTGATAAGCTCCAAATCGAATGACAAAATTATTTAAAAAAAGGGGCACCATGTTGTAATGGCACAATTATGTTCACTAAATGTTCAAATGTTAATATCTTCTATGTTAGGGGATATCCATAAAGTTGTAAAGAATCATCCTAAGGTATTTGGATTAATACATAAGGATGTTCCACCAAATCAAGATCATGACCAAGCTATTTACAACTGAGAAGTGTACCAAAGATAAATCAATAAGTAAAAATCATACTACAAGTAGAAACAATCCTTAAAACAAGGATTAAACAACTAAGTAACCCAAAAATTGTGAAGTACATCATTAAACAAAATAATCTACCAATGGAAGAGATGGCATATTCTTGCGTAATCACTAGTATTTAGTCAAGTGTTAAGCTCTATATAAGCCCCATGTTAACCCTAAAACCCCTTGTTATGCCCTATATATTGAATGATTACATTTCTATTTTTATATTATTATGTAGGCTAAAACCCCTCACAGTGTTATTTTATTATAATTATACCTCTTGTCTCTAATATACATACTAAGAAAACCTAGTCTTAGAATCATCAAATATTGCCTTGTACATTGTATTCATTGTAAAAGGAGGTTTCCCCCTCAAAGAAAACTGTAATTATTGGTTTCTTATGAATTTTAAGGTGCAAGGATCATAACATCATCCTTCCGAATTTGGTTGTCTTAAGAATTTTTATACTCTAAAACATGAAATGTAATTTTGAAGTCCCTATACCTTTCTTTTGTGTCATTTTTTGGCTAGAGATTTCACTCCTAGATAAACTCAGCTCTTTAGTTTTTTGTCTTTGATATTGATTTAGGAATTCTTTCCCATTCCCACATCATATTTACTTTAAATCTACCTTTTAATCCCATTTACTTGCTTTTTTTAAATCATTTTTTGGACATTAATATAATTATGTCTGCTTATAATATCCCCCCCTTGTCAAGGAGAAAATCAATAACTAGAACATGCAATCATTGCTACCACCAAGGATCACATAATACTACTACTAAAAAAATACCCCCTAGTCCAAATGATAGCCTGCAAATCATACCAGACAAACTTAGCCAAGGTTTAAATTGAGATGAGTCGCATTAGCACAAGTTCCAATCACTCAAACTATCTTTGATGGACAAATTATAATAATTCTTATGTTACTCTTTTTGTTATAAAATTTAAATAATCAATAAAATTATACTATTGCGAGCCTAGATCCATCTAACTTCGGATTTGGAAGGTTTGCACATCAAGGGATTTGATCCCTCTCGACGCATGATAGAACCAGAGTTAGATGGATCGAGGTTGGTTCCAGTAAAGGGCATCAATGTCATATTTTTAGATTATCATTATTATGTATATGTTGGAGATATACTTCATAATTTGAAATTTACATTGTTTTCTTTGCCTAACATGACCATATAATTATGTTCTTTAATTTAGTCTATGTTGTTTGCCTTGAATGTTTTGTGCATCTGTGTTTGGATGTTTTTCATGGTTTGTGTGTTTATGTGTTTGGATTTGGATGGTAATGTTTGTGAATGTTACAATTTTTGTGTTATAATTCTATATGTTTATGTAATTGCCTATTAGTTAGTGATGAAGAAGGAATACAATCAAACTTGTTAATAGCTTGCAGGAGGATTGATACTGCATATATTTCATTTAATTTTAGGTATCACAGTTTTGACAACTAATTAATTCTTAATAGTGTCCCTCCAAGTATTACTAAACATATCTTGAAGAGTAGTTTAAATTTTAAATTTGCTCAATTACCTCAATCTTTTGAGATGATAGATATTATTAATAAATTTAATTATGAAAAATGATGAAATAAAAATTTTGAATGCAAAGTGACAATGTAATAGTGTTGAATGGAAAAAAATGTGAATAATAAAAATGTAGTCAATTAAAAATAGTCTTCATTGTGATCAATCTAAAACTATTTTCTTCTACTATTCTTATTTTCATGCCTGTTAGTTTTGCCATATTTTTATATCGATTATATGAAAAGTGGAGTTGAAATCAGAAGCCATTCAAATCTTTAACTGGAGCTATTGTAGTAAACATCTTACATTTCTCTATTGCTCTCCAATATTAATAGGTTGAATTACTATAACACAAAAATCAATGCACATTGTCAATATTTTTTTGTGCTTAAACCAAAATCAACCACATTGTTAATCCAATCACTTTAAAATTAATGTACCATCATACATCTAGTTACATCAAATCAGAAATCAACGTCTACTTTGAAATCAATGCATGTAATGCAAGCAATAAAATATGATTAGAAAAAATATCTACACTAAAATCAATGCATCTAATGCAAGCAATCAAATAGGATTAGAAATCAACACCTGTACGAAAATCAATGCATCTAGTGCAAGCAATCAAATATAATAAAAAATCAACATCTACACTGAAATCAATACATCTAGTGTAAGCAATTAAATATAGTTAGAAATCAAAATCTACACTGAAATCAATGCATCTAGTGAAAACAATCAAATAGAATTAGAAAAAATCTACATTAAAATCAATGCATCTAGTGCAAGCAATCAAATATAATTACAAATCAACATCTACATTAAAATCAGTGCATCTAGTGCAAGCAATCAAATAGGATTATAAATTTCCATCTACAATGAAATCAATGCATCTAGCGCAAGCAATGAAATAGGATTATAAATAACCATCTACATTGAAATCAATGCATATAGTGCAACCAATCAAATAGAATTAGAAAACGTCTACAGTGAAATCAATGCATCTAGTGCAAGCAATCAAATAGTATTAGAAATCAACATCTACACTGAAATTAATGCACTTAGTTCAAGCAATCAAATATCATTAGAAATCAACATCTACACTAAAATCAATGCATCTAGTGGAAGCAATGAAATTTGATTAGAAATCACCAAGTATGCTAAAACCATTGCATCTAGTGCAAGAAATATTATTCCCTCTCTCCCCCTTCCATCTATATCTATATCTTCCTCCATATCTCCTCCTTTGTCTCTCTATCTCACCCCCAAACATACACACACTATCTCCATCTCTCCCATGTTACTCCCTCTTTCTCTCTCTCTCCACTTCTCTCTCTTTATGTATTTATTCTTCCCTCCCTCTCTCCCTTTCCAACACCATTTATTTGTCCCTCCCTCTCTCCTCATCTCTCTCGTCCTTCCTCTCTATCCCTTTCTCTACCCCCATCTCTCTCTCTCTCTCTCTCTCTCTTTGCCCTCCAACTTTGTTACTTTCTCCCTCCCTCTCTCCTCCTCTCTCCCCCCTCCATCTTTGTGTATCCCTCTCTCTCTTAGCCTTCTCTCCCCTCTCATTCCTCTCCTCTCTCTCTCTCTCTCTCTCTCTCTCTCTCTCTCTCTCTCTCTCTTCATTCCTCCTCTCCCCTCTAATTTAGTTTATCTCCTTCAATGCAAGCAATCAAATAAGATTAGAAATCACCATCTACACTGAAATCAATGCATCTAGTGCAAGAAATCTTCTTCCCTCTCCCCCCCTCTATTTCTCTATCTCACCCCCCACCCCCCAACACACATACTCTCTCTCCATATTTAACTATCTTTCCCTTTATCTATCTCTCTCTTCACCTTCCATTTACATCTCTATCTCCCTCTGTCTCTCTTTTATCTTTCTATATCACCCCCAAGACATACACACTCTTTCTCCATATCTATCTATCTTCCTCTCCCTCATTCTCTCTCTTCCCTCCTACTCTCTTATCTCCCTCTCTTTCCATCTCCCTTATCACTCTCGCCCCCTTTCTCTCTATGTGTCTTTGTTCTTACCTTCCTCCTTCTCCCTCTCACGTCCTCACTTTCTACTTTCTCTTTCCCTTTCTCTCCCACCTCTCTCTCTCTCTTCGCCCTCCAACTTTGTCACTATCTCCCCCCCGCGACCCTTCTCTCCATCTCTCCTTCTTTGTCTCTCTATCTCTCCCCCAAGCACAAACACTCTCTTATATATTCCTTGTCACTCCCTCTCTCTCTCCACTTTTCTCTCTCTATGTCTTTATTCTTCCCTCCCTTTCTCTCCTTCCAACTCCATCTCTCTATCCCTCCCTCTCTCCTTTCTCACTCCCTCTATCTCTCCACTTCTATCACTCTACGTATTCGTTCTTATCTCCCACATATATCTAGAGTTAATATAGATGATGATATATTATAATATATTATAATATAAAAAAATTAATATCGTATTGATTAAAAATTATTAAATTGAATAATAATAATATTAATATGAATAGTAATCTCTCAATATTAGTATTAAACTTAATGATGTTTTTTACATGGCATGATAACCAAATTTATAACAAAACTACATCAAATGAATATTTTCAAATATTACAACTTTTAGGTGGAAATATTTATGTGTATAAAGATTTTAATATATCCCTAGGATATGGTTTTCATTTTAAAGATTCATTTTACAAATAATTAATTAAAATAAATATTAAAAGGTTTTGGAGCAAGATTTTCGATGCTTTGTGTTGAATTAACCTTTTTACATTTACTTAACGAATGGTAGTGGCTTTAGTAAAGAGTAAAGAAGTTTAAAATTTTAACCAATTTGGAATTTTAATGTGGTAAATGTTTTTGTTGAAGTTAAATTTATGATCCATTCAAATTCAACTTTTTCTCTTTGATGTTATGTAGCAATCGATGGAGCAAAGAAGGTGAATTGGGTCGAGAGCTGCATATTTTGAAAATTCGTGTTGCTATTTTGTGGATTGGGAATGAAAGATGTACGTGGCGATTCAGGGATACAAGGTGAGTTTGACGGGTTTGATGTATTTGAAGAATCTGGTTGTTGAGTTGCTTCATTATTTTGATGTAGTTGATCAGTTGTAATATTCAAATTTTGACAGATAACGTTCAATGCCACCATTGCTTGAGTATGATTTTGATCAACCTTAGTTGAAAGGGTTTCTTGTTCCCTTTTTATTTCATCATAATTTTGCTAGATCTGATTCTCTATTCTCACCGTCGTATCCTAGAGCTTCTTAATATCTTCAACATTTCCTGTGACCTTATTCTCAAGTTTTGTCAATTTTTTACTGAAGTCGATCATCATCATTGATGACATTGATCGAGTGTGTGGTGGTGTATATTTAGTCAAGTTAACTCGCCTTCTTAACTTGAACTTTATTTTATTTTTCTAAATATAATAATTAATTAATATTATTTTGGTAGGAGCAGTATCAACATGAGGCTTTGATACCAAATGAAGCACAAACAATTTAGTTGTGCAAATTAATAGTTGATATATATATATTTTATTAGAAAACAATATGATGAATTACAAAGGCGGTAGGCCCTATCTTAAATATAGCCTAGGTGCTTTTACATGAGGGGGCATAATCTTTTGATCGTGCCCCTTAATTTAAACATTAAATTAAACTAATTTTATACATAACAGTTGAAGTTGTTGCCTGCTCCTGCTTCTCCTTCTGATCCTTCTTCCTCTTGGGAAACTGGGTATTGTAGTGACCAAACTCACCACATCTGAAGCATTTGATATTCGATAGATCTTTCTTCTTTTTTTTTCCTCATTGTGAGCCTTGTCCTTGACTAGGACCTTTTTTTGCCTTCCCATTTGATGCAAGGGCTACATTCTTCTCATCCTTCACACTCTTCAGTCCTTTTCCACTACTGGCTCTAATATTGCTCTCAACTAGAGCAAGCCTCACTTCTTCTTGTGTGAAATCAACCCATAATCGATCCCAACTTGGTAGATTATCTCGTCCAGTGATACCTTGGATGAAGGTAGTCCACTTCGGGGTGAAACCATTGAGAGTTGTACACACTAGCTCACTCTCTTGAGATGCTTCTGCAACTGCTGCAAGCTTGTCTCAGATATTCTACATTGTAGTGAGATAAGGAGTGACTCCACCCTTATGCATCATGGTGGTCCTCAACTTCTCTTTCAAGAACATCTGCCGGTTCTTGGAAGGATTCTGGAAAAGCATGGCGACTACATCCCACATTTCTTTTGCCATATTCTTGGCCGCTAAGTGTGAGAGTATATGACCCTGAACACCATCAAGGATCAACCACTTTGCCTTGGCCATCTCCTTATTTTAGTTCTCTAGCTGCTACAGGTTTCTAGGTACGACTACAACTCTCTTTGCATACGTCTTCAGACCATGCTCATCTAGTAAGAAAGACATTTTGGCTTTCCAAATACTAATTTGATGCTCCATCTAGCCTATCTTGATCTCAAAGCCCTGTTGAGGCCATTTCTACAAAATTGAAAACTGGGAAAATAAACAAGAATCTCCTCCCTTTCCTACTTGATTGCCTACTTTGCTACTCTCATTCCCTCTTGGAATGGGCAGATCTACTTTGCTACTGCCTTATGCTACCTGAAATCACAAATTTCCTCCTACCAACTGCATCTGGAAACCCTCTAAGAAATTCCTCTATGTGTGTTTTTCTCTTTCTTGCCCAATGCTGATTCTGCTACTGCAAAACCTGTTGCAAAACATTGCACCTATATCTGCTCAACAAATTCGTTGATCTCCTCACCAAAACTGCTTCCTGGAAAATCCACTACCTGCTAGAACTACTACTGGACAAAATTGAACTTTTCCTCTTGTCTAGATTTGGAAATTGAATTTCTTGCACAACAGTTCTAATTGCTTGGCAGGCTCTCTGTGCAGATCTGGAAGAAATTCACTCAGACTCCCTCTGAACTTCGAAATTTCTCCCTCTTCGTTATTGAGTTCCTGATATTGTCAATAACACGACTGTGATACCATGTGAAAATTTCTTTGAATTGTGGCAAATGGAAATTTATTCTTCTAACTAATTAATCATGCAATTTATTTTGTTACGAAAAAATAGCAAATAAATCACACTACAATTTCTTCACCATAAAAAATAATGCGGAAAAAATGGAAATTGGGAAATATAAAGCACACACAATAAAAATGACAACATTAGTTTTGGACAAATGCCCCTAGAAAAACCAAGTGTGGCAGAACCGGTGCAACAACTGAGGGTTTTATTATTATTCTTCAACAACAAAATTTCAGAGTACAATCAAGATGCCAAACTGGAAATCCTCTCCAAAGGAATCATTAGAAAAATTAAGGGATTTTTTCCCTTCTCCACAAGCACTCTGGCCACTCGAACTAGCTATCCAAGACCCCTGCGCAGATGTTGCACAACTTGTAATTCACATTGATTGAATTTGCATCTGATTAAGACACCTTGCCTGCTGCTGCTACTGAAAGTGATTCTTCAACCCTCATGAAAATTATCATGCCCTTCGACAACTGAATCGACTTCTCCTCCGGCTGAATCAAATTGCCTTCTTGAGGCACTGTGTAGGCCCCTGCGTAGCTTCCTGTGGAATAAATCGACCTCCTCTGGTTGACTCTTTCGACACGGGAAACCTCCACATGAATCTCTACTGCTGCTCCTCTGCCTCTACTATTGATCTCTTGGCTTGAATTCTCTTCCCGACTGAACCTCTGCTTCTCTAGGAAATCCGAACTGCGAAGATTATTCACCCATTCGATGTGTCTATCTCCATCCCGACATCCTGCTTTTATAATCTTTCGTTGGTGAACCAACGACCATGATTAGATCCCCATTAATGACTAAGATCATCTCAAACTCAATCTGTGTGAGTTTCTAGAACATTCTCACATTTCTCAATTAATTGTTGTTAATTAATCACTTTTCCTAAGTTAGAATTAGGAAATATTTAATTATTGATCAATTAAATTAATTGAGCAGTCTCTGAGTGTTTTCTCTCGAAACTTTCTCTGGGTTTTGAAGATCTCATATTCCTTTCTCGACTTCATGAATCAGGTCTGTAATATTTCAGGCTTAGCTTCAACTCTTAACTCGATTATATGTTCTGAATTCCTTCGCTCTAGATGGAGGCTTCTATTATGGTAATACAACGTCAGTATCACCCTAACTTTCTCTGTGGATGAACTGTAATAACTCGTCTTTTTCTGCATCCCCGTACCTTGCACGTGTGAATAGTATCCACCCAAAACAGATCAGAAATAACCTTGGTTATGTTCTCCCTTCCTTTTCTTGGTGATAGTCTGCCTTCTTTATGAACCTCACACTTCCTTTTAGCTTTAGACTTTAATCGAATTGTCTCTGAAATAGGGCCTAGCTGCCCTACTTATAGCTGTTGCCCATGCTAATTGGGCGACATGACATGTGGTGAACTAATGTGTCCTTTTATGAAGATATTATTATCTTTTGAAGCCGACTTGTAGGAGGAAACTTTTCTTGGTCTTGGAGGGCTATTTATACTTATCTAATGGCTCATACAAAATGCAACATGCCGAAGAAGGGTCCTTCATACATGGCATTCACTCTCTTTGACTTTTTGACCAATCCTAAAGGCTCACAATGGGAGTTGTTGTACCTTGGAAGACAACCTTTGGCTGAGGAGATGTCAGTGCCCAAGACTTTTATTCAAGACTGTGAAATTATAAATTTGCTGTCCCATTTTTCAAAACCCCAGAAATATTTGTTTTAAAGATAACGCCTTTAAATCTTTCTTGGGAAAAACACTCTTTCAAAGTGGCCTTTTAATGGTGAATGTGATTTTAAGTTGCAGTACAGTGAGTGAAATATTTCGAAGAAATATTTAAACAATAGGCTACTTGAAGCATAATCTCGTCATAAACTTTAGCAGAAATATGGAAGTAAGATGAAATGGAATACAGAAAAGAGGAGTGCATATTAAGGATATTTAACTTTAACTTACATATATCAAAATTTCAGTGAAACTGTAATGCTAAAGGGCAACAACTTCATTACTCTCTTCTATAGTAGAATAACATTAAATTGAAAGATAACAGGAAACACATATCACACTCAACATATGTCTGGAATCACTTTGAAAAATTTATTAAAAATCACCAAGAAGATCAAAATTACAAAGGAAATTTTTCTTATGAGGTCCAAAACTCGGAGCCTTTCCTCCTTCAAAATTGTCTTTTATAGTATAATTACAATAAGGACAATTATGAAACTGTCAACTGTCAAAAACTGCTAACTACTTAAACTGTCTACAAACTACTTTGTCCTTCGAAAACTATATTCATGAAGAAAATAAAACAAAATTACATCATTTTACAAAAATGTTTTTCAAAATTTCTGTTGAAGTAATAGGTGGCATTAGCTCATTGAGTCAATTGAGATTTTGATGCAGTTGAAGGCCCAAATTCTGTACTTGCTGTTGTAGGTGACATCCATTCTCTACATCTCTTTCAGACTGTAATATTTGAGCTCTGGCTTTTGACAAACCTAGTGTGATCCATTCTGAAGTTGGTAATCCTACTATAAGTTGTCTGGTTAGTAAAAAGAGTCCTTATTAACCACAACAACTGAAAATCCCTGTGTAAATAATTCACTAGTGTTGCTCTTTTTAGAATTGCAGTCTTTTCATGTGAAGTTCCAATCTTGCTCTTTGCTTCCACCATCAAAGTTTCATAAGTCTCCCAGGGAAATAGATTTCCCTATTGATCCCAGAATGAAGGAAGTCTTGCTCTGGTTCTTTTGTCAAACTCAGTATTGAATTTTAGAACAGATTCTTTAACCTCTGTCAGCTTTGTCTCAAATGTTTTCCTATATACATTCTTCAAAATCATCTTGTTTATTTCCAATACCAATTCTGTTCTATCTTCAAATTTCATTTCTCTTAACTCTTGTGATGATTTAGAGTTAAGGAAATCAATCATCTTCTTGGAAAATTGGGCACGTTGCTGAAGCTTTTTCTTGTTGGCAACAATTATGCTTTCTAGATCTCTGACAATGGCCTTTTCTTCTGCAATAATTGATAAAAATTCCCAAACATTCCTCACTGTATAAATTTTTTCATTCCATATGATCTCGTTGACTTGAATAAGGGACATATTTCCCTTCACTTTCTCCTTCAATTCCTTGATCTGATGAGAAGCAACCTGAAAATCATTTTGATATTTAGTAGTGGTTTCCTGAGCCATGGCTAGTTCGCTCTTTGTTATCTTTAAAGTTTTCTGTGTATCTTAAAAATTTCTTTGTATCTTTTTCATTTCATTCTTTGATATCTGTAGCTCGGTCATCACTTTGGTCAAATTTTTTGCAGGATCTTCAGAGTCTGGTTGTACTAAGATAGTACAAACATGTGAGCCTAATTTTCGTTGCAAAACAGAATTCATCTCCTTAAGATTAGCAATCTCATTATTCCTCTGCAAGAGTTCATTAGTTAAAATCTCCTTTTCTTTCTCCACCTAGGCTATTTCTGGGGCCATAACATGCTCCACAAAAGGCAATTTTAGCTTCTTTCTCAGTACTTGGATTTCAGTTTCAACTCCCTGCAAAAGTTTCTGAACAACACTCCTATCCTCAGGGTTTACACCGATCTTTACAATTATCTTTTTCAGCTCTTCATTTTGAGTGGACAAAGCTCTGGAATTTTCCTTTTCCAACTTCAATTGATTAACCACTTTCCCTAACAAAGCTTCAACTTTGCTAGCAACCAAGGATGTTTTGTTCAAATCCATGTATATTAGTTCTCTAGTTTTCCTGTGTAACTTAATCTTGTCAGACAATGGGATTTCTCTTGCATCTACTGTCAAGTTGATAGTCTTGAAACCAGATGATGATGAAACAATTAATGCAGAAGGATGAGAGAAATATAATTTCAATTGATTTCTCTCAAGGTCCATGGCAGAAAATGTAGGTTTTAACCCCCTACAGAAATTACCTGCATAAGACTTCTAAAAACAAAAAATAGACAATGGCGAGAGAATAACACAAAACAAATATACACAGAGATTTTCCCCTGGATCCAAAAACTGGGACTACCAGATTGATTTTTCATTATGTTACTTTCAATGTTACAAAACATATATATACATGTTGAAGCATCCATAAACCCCAATCCATTAACCTTGGATTAGAACATAACTGTAGTTCCCATGACCGGATCTACAAAATACCATGGACCAAAAACCACCGCACCCAAAACCATGTGCGAAATCCATGCACAAAACAATAGGTAGGTCCGCCCACCTAATATAGGGCCTTTGGCAAGATACAAGGTGTGGAAGATTTATTGATAATGGAATAAGCAACTAACAAAAAAGAAGTAGTGAAATATATAAAACCCTCATAATTAGCATGACTTCTTATGGTATCTGTCTAATTCACCACTGATTGCTTGTTTTTATGTTTGTCCATTATATTTAGTCCCAAGTACATGAATCTCTCCACATGAGTATACAAGAAAAGGTAGGTTACTATTGAGGGAAATCTAAAACATCCAATGAGAGAAATGTCTGTTAATTGTGAATTAACCATTTTTTTCCCAATAAGCAGGTATATCAAATACTGTCTCAGGTTGCAACATTAAATTAAACATTCCCATAATGGCCTGATCAATGACATTTGAATCCTCCCTTCCCAAAACCTTGACAATATTTTGCTGAATTGGCCTCACTTCTTTGGTAAAAATTTCAAGAGAAAACTGAGTAGGTTCCATAGGAAAATGCTATCCTGAGGGCATTGAAAAGAAAGTCATCTATGCATAGTCTTTTGCAAATAGGTTTTGAAAGGTTGACAACAATAATAATAATGAATTTCAATACAAGATTTGCTTCATCAAGGCTTCAAGTCAACACTAAGGAACTACTATATTCCAATAATAGATACGAGGAAGTTTGATGCTAATGATATTGTAACATGAACATTTCAAATGAAGCAATACTTTGATCTACACTAAGTGGCATCCTTACAAAAGGTAAATATTGTATCCATGTTTTTAGAAAAAGACCAACACGTATGATATCAATGGCTTTGTGAAAGGAAAAATGATTTTTATATATCTTGGTGTATTTTTACAGAAGAATTGACTTTAGAGAGTGTATATTTCCACAATTATTCATATTGAGAGAATTTTTTAGATGAAATTGTGTGGAGGATGTTTATTCATGTCCAACATTTCGGGTGGACACTCCACCCATTGTGAGGGACCGTGAGAATTAAATTCAATTCTCAAAGTCCCCGACGATGGGTGGAGTGTCCACCTGAAACGTTAGACATTATTAAACATTCTCCACACAATTTCATCTAAAAAATTTTCTCAACATAATTGACATTATTTAGTCAATTGGTAAACATTGAAAAAATGGTCTAGTTAAAGAGTGTCGAGTATGTTACCATTGATGTCAAAGCAGGTGCAGGATGTCATCATTGATATGTTGGCATGCATGGATGAGATGATGCATTGATTATTGGAGACTGATGGTGCAGGAAAATGAATTTACCTTGGAGACCATCATCATTGAATTCTACTCATCATGCTCATTTTGTTGATATGTGGAGTGCTTCGTGGGTCCTCACAGTTTGAGAGATGCTCGTCAGAATATATGAAGCCCCACCTTGTAGTCCAAAACCCTAAGGTATGATGATATGGCATCAAATTATTGGCTAGACTATGGAAAAGAAGGATTTTTTTTTTATTAAAAGGGTAAATCTACTAGTGATTTTTATTAAAAATTCAAAATATGTTAAGGTGCAAATCAACCTATTTACAAAAAGGGATTCTTGGCTCCAATAAGGTTTAAATTCAAAATTCAAAAATTGGAGGGAGCATTTTGGCTCCAATGAATTTGAATTTTTGAAATTCAAATGTCCCTCCAAATTTTAGTCAGCCTCTCTCTAAAGCTTAAGTCGGTCCTCATTCCAAAAGTGGTCTCCTCTCCTATATAAACATGGCACTTCCTCTATCCAAAGAAAATGAAGAAATTGTGAATCTGTAAGGTTATATCTACAGCCAAGGGTGTCCAAGAAAGTCAAAGTTGCAGAAGGCTTTAGGGATTATTTTCTTGACTTTTGGGGCTAAGATTTCTTTCATTGGATTTCTTAAGTTTTCTCTGCAGATTGCTACTTTAATCTCATCCCCTATAATAATATTGAAGCAACGCCTTATACTCCACGACCTAAGTAACCTTCATCTCTACAAATTTGTATCTTCAAAGACCAGCGAAACAACAAGAATAATTCTTAAGTATGATCTAAAACAAATTACATACCTAGCATTAGAGAAATTTTGAGGTCTAAAATAGGTCTCAAAACAAAAATGTAGAACCAAAATAAAATTTATCATAACCAATTGGATTCAAGATGATGATGTAAACCATGGGGGATGATTCACCATTTTAGGAGTAAAAAACAAAAAAAAAAAAACTATTTTTTTCAACTTATCTCCCTATGGTTTTACTCAAATTTCAAGTGAGAGAACTCGTTGGATGCACAATTTAATTCCTCATCCAAGGAGTACCCATGTTGCATATTTTCATGAAAAATGAGAAATACATGAAAAACATGACTGCAATGACATTTTTTCATTTATTCCTCACTTTTTGTGTAGTAGGGTCCATCAAAAGTATGTAACATGGGTAATCCTTGGATGAGGAATTAAATTTTGCATCCAATGAGTGCTCCCACTCGATATATGAGTAAAATCATAGGAAGACAAGTTGAAAAAGTAGTTTTTTCTTTTTCCCTCTAAAAAATTGATGATGTAATCTAATCTTATTTTATAATATTCCTTAGGAGGCCCATTTTAGACTTCAAAATTTCTCTAATGGGGAAGTCTTGTTGATAATCCTCTATGGCTTGGAGTTTATTGGATGTATAGCACATGTGACCAAGAAACTTGTTAGAAAATTTATATTACAGAGCAATGGAACACATAAAATATTGCAGAAATATAAACACAGAAAACACATAAAACAAGAGAGACATAGATATACGTGGTTCACCCAGTTTGGGCTACATCCATGGAGAAATAGCTAGTCCTTATTTTATCATATTATCTAGCAAACTGAAGAGATACAACCTACAGCAGATCTGTTGTAACACCCTCTTTGCTCTCAATCTCCTATCTCTTCCTCACTCAGCATATCGATATGATAGACACAATACAATTCCCTCGTATATAGTGAGGGGTTGCCTTCTAAGGCAAAAAACCCTAAATTAAATATAACTTCTACCGTCAGATCATCCGCCTAATGAACGGCCCATATTGACGAGAAATTACTAGACTTTTACAAGGAAATTTTACATCTGTTTTTAGCTTCGGGGGCACTACCCCTGAGCCCCCGCCAGGGGACTGCTGGCCCCCATACCCCCCAGCCGGGGGGATCGCCCCCCCGAACCCCCGCGAGGGGGACAAGTTCCCCCCGCACCCCCTTGCATGGAGGGGTGTACAATCTTCCTGGGGTATACATCTGGCTGAGACCTTTGAATACAGAAGATAATCAGGCCCCACACCCAACAATCTCCCACTTGGAGACTGATTATAGCAAATCCACCGCTGCTTCATTTGCTAGACAATGACTCCTCTTTGGACCTGGCTATTTCTCATCTTCTTCATCATACTTGAAGACCAATTGAAACTGAGCAGATTCTCAGTTTCTCCCTGGTTACAACTTTTGTTAACATATCTGTAGGATTATGGCTAGTGTGTATCTTTTCCAGCTTCAACTATCCATCTTCCAACGCTGACCATATGAAATGGTACTTGAGTTGTATATGCTTAGTCTTGGAATGAAATGTAGAGTTCTTTGCAAGATGTATGGCACTCTGGTTGTCACTGTATAACCTGCCCAACTCTTGCTTCTTACCCAATTCATCCAGAAACCTTTGTAACCAAATCATTTCTTTACTAGCCTCTGTAGCAGCAACATACTCTGCTTCTGTTGTTGAGAGTGCAACAACACTTTGTAGTTTTGAGACCCAACTGACAGCTGTTCCACCTACAATAAACACATACCCTATTGTGCTCCTCCTGTTATCTCTATCACCTGCCATATTTGCATCAACATATCCCTGTAGAGCAATGTTTGAATCACCAAAGCATAATGCTTGATTTGTGGCACCTCTCAAATACCTGAGAATCCACTTCACCGCCATCCAATGTTCTTTTCCTGGATTTTCATGTACCTGCTTACAACTCCCACTGCATGTGCAATATCAGGCCTTGTGCAGACCATTGCATACATTAAGCTTCCAACTGCTGATGCATATGGAACTTTAGACATATGAGCCATTTCTTCCTGAGTCTTGGGACACGCCTCCTTACTTAATTTGAAATGGTTGGCCAAAGGTATACTAATTGGTTTTGCATTCTGCATATTAAACCTTTTCAACACCTTTTCTATGTACTCACTTTGAGACAATATTAATTTGATATTCTTCCTGTCTCTAGTTACTCTCATACCAAGGATTTGTTTTGCAGCACCCAAATCCTTCATTGCAAATGAGTTTGCCAATTTTATTTTGAGCACATTTATCTCCTTCATGTTAGAACCTGCAACAAGCATGTCATTTACATACAATAACAATATAATATAGTTGTCATCATTTTGCCTTTTGAGATAAACACAATGATCAGAGTGACATCTAGTATAACCTTGTTCAGACATAAACCTGTTAAATTTTAGATACCACTGCCTTGGAGCCTGTTTTAAGCCATACAAGCTCTTCTTCAACCTACACACTAGTTTCTCCTTCCCTTTTACCTCATATCCTTGTGGCTGCTACATATATATCTCTTCCTCCAAATCCCCATGGAGAAAGGTTGTCTTTACATCTAACTGCTCAAGATGCAAATCTTCAGCTGCTAATAGACTTAGAATAGTTCTGATTGAATTCATTTTCACAACAGGAGAAAATATCTCATCAAAGTCTATACCCTTTTTCTGTTCAAACCCTTTCACCACAAGTTTAGCTTTATACCTTTTTCTACCTCCATCTTCTTCCTTCAACTTGTAAACCCATTTATTCTGCAATGCTGTTTTACCTGCAGGCAACCTAAATAAGTCCCAAGTCTGGTTATGTGCTAAGGAGTCCATCTATTCTTTCATGGCTTGCTCCCATTTCTTCCTGGTTTCTACCTGCACTGCTTCTTCATAACATTCTGGTTCACCAGAATCAGTGAAAAATACATAATATAATGAAGGAGAGTATCGTTCAGGGGGTCTACTTATCCTGGTAGATCCTCTAACACCACTTTCAGGTGTTTGAAGTGCTTTTTGCTGTTGTGGTTGTTGTTCTGGCTATTGATCATTATGATTTTCAAGAACCATCACTTTTCCTGTTATATCGTCAAGCATTGTGTATTCTCTGTTTTCTTTTTCCTGTTTCTTTTCCTGCAACTGATTCTTATACAAGACCTTTTCATTGAATATTACATCTCTGCTCCTAATGATTTTGTGATTTTCATAATCATATAAGCGATAAACAAAACCATTAACACCATATCCAATAAAGGTACATTTCTTTGATTTTGCCTCAAGCTTTGTTCTATTTTCTTTGTTAATGTGGACAAAGGCTTCACAACCAAAAGTCTTTAAAAAAGAGTAGTTTACCTTTTTACCTGTCCATGCCTCCTCTGGAATACCACCATCCAAGGAACTTGAAGGCCCTCTGTTTATTAGATAAACAACAATATCTACAGCATCTGCCCAAAATTGTAAAGGCAATCCTGCATGTAATCTCATGCACCTTGCACGCTCCATGATTGTCATGTTCATCCTTTCTGACACGCCATTTTCTTGTGGTGTTCTTGGAACTGTCTTCTCTCTGCGAATTCCATTCTCAGAACAGTACCTATCAAACTCTTTGCTGCAATATTAACCTCCATTGTCTGATCTGAGACACTTCAACCTTTTTCCTGTCTCATTTTCAACCAAAGCTTTCTATTTCTTGAAAGTATCAAATACATCAGATTTATTTCGAATACAATAAATCCAGGTTTTTATGGTTTCATCATCAATAAAAGTAACATAATAATGAGAGCCACCAAGAGATGATACCTGAGCAGGTCCCCATACATCTGTATGCACAAGCTCTAATTTTTCGCTCTTCTTTTCTTTCCCAACTCTAAGGAATCTGACTCTCTTCTGTTTTCCATAAACACAATTCTTACAGAATTTTAAATCAACATGCTTCAAACATGGCAACAAATTTCTTGAGTGAAGAATCTGCATCCCCTTCTCACTCATGTGCTCGAGCCTATGATGCCACAATGTCGTATCTTCTCCTGCAGAGGTTAAAGCATTAACATAATTAGAAATACCATTGCATAAATACAATGTACCAACCTTTTCTCCTTTCGCTATTACCAGGGATCCTTTAGTGACCTTCCAGGTTTTATCTGTGAAAGTAGTTACGAAACCTTCACCTCCCAACTGCCCTGTTGAAATCAGATTTTTCTTCAGATCTGGAACATGCCTTACCTCCTTCAATAGCCATTGATTTCCATTCTGCTGCTTTATGAAAATTGTACCCATTCCAACGATTTTACAGGGTTTATCATCACCAAAATATCCTTGAACATAATCATGAAAATGTTTCTTATCAGGTGTGGCATGGAATGAGGCCCCTGAATCTACCACCCGGGCATCAATAATATTTTCTAGTGAAAGAATCAAAGCATCTTGCAACACATCACCTGTTACATTCGCTTCAAGATTAGTTTCTTGTTGCGCGTCTCCTTCTTTTCCCTTCCGAGACTTGCAGCCTTTCTTTAGGTGTCCTTTCTTCCCGCATCTCCAGCACACTATCCCTAATCTGGACTTGGATCTGGCTTTTCTTGACTTACTGCGATATCCTGGGCTCTTTCCTCTTTCCATTTTTCTTCCCCTAGTCTCTGCAGTCAAAGCATTCCCTAATGTCTCAACGGAGCTTTTTTGTCGCATTTCCACGCTAAGGATTGCACCGACAACATCATCAAACTTTAAAATACTAGATCCAGAGACAGGGTTACTAATGGCCATAACTAAACCATTCCAACTTTCTGGGAATGAGCATAGAAATAACAAAGCCCTAACTTCATCATCAAAATTTACCCCTACAGAACTTAACTGACTTGTAACTGTATTAAAATCATTTAAATGGTCTGCAACAGATCCACCTTTTGACATCTTCATATTAAATAAACGCTTCATAAGAAATACCTTATTTGAGGCCGAGGGTTTTTCATATAGTTTGGCCAATGCCGACATTAAACCCTCTGTTGTCGTTTCCTTTGAAATATTAAATGCTACCGATGCTGCTAGGCACAGCTGTATTGTTCCAAGTGCTTTTCTGTCGAGAATATCCCATTCTGTGTCTATCATACTCATCGGTTTCTTTGTCTTTCTGCTCAATGGTAGGTACAGGTCTCTCTGATACAAATAATCTTCCATCTGCATCTTGCACAGCTGGTAGTTTTGGCCGTTGAATTTTTCGACCCTAAACTTACCATCTTCTGCCATTGCTCCCACTCGAACCAGGAACCCTTCTCTCCTGCGAGTTTATCAGCCAAATAGACCTTCGGCTCTGATACCAGTTGTTAGAAAATTATATATTACAGAGCAATGGAACACATAAAATATTGCAGAAATATAAACACAAAAAACACATAAAACAAGAGAGACACAGATATACGTGGTTCACCCAGTTTGGGCTACATCCACGGAGAAACATCCAGTCCTTCTTTTATTATATTATCTAGCAAACTGAAGAGATACAACCTACAGCAGATCCGCTGTAACACCCTCTTCGCTCTCAATATCCTCTCTCTTCCTCACTCAGCATACTGATATGATAGACGCAATACAATTCCCTCATATATAGTGAGGGGTTTCCTTCTAGGGCAAAAAACCCTAAATTAAAGATAACTTCTACCGTCAAATCATCCGCCTAATGAACGACCTAGATTGACTAGAAATTACTAGACTTTTACAAGGCAATTTTACATTTGTTTTTAGCTTCAAGGGCGCTGCCCCCGAGCCCTTGCCGAGGGACCGTTAGCCCCCAGACCCCCCAGCCGGGGGGGATCGGCCCCCTCGAACCCTTGCGGGGGGACAAGTTCCCCCTGCACCCCCTCGCGTGGAGGAGTGTACAATCTTCCTGGGTATACATCCGGCTGAGACCTTTGAATACAGAAGATAATTAGGCTCCACACCCAACAATCTCCCACTTGGAGACTGATTATATCAACTCCACCGCTGCTTCATTTGCTAGACAATGACTCCTCTTTGGACCTGGTTGTTTCTCATCTTCTTCATCATAATTGAAGACCAATTGAAACTAATCAGATTCTCAGTTTCTCCCTGGTTACAACTTTTGTTAACATATTTGCAGGATTATGGCTATTGTGTATCTTTTCCAGCTTCAACTGTCTATATTCCAACGCTGACCGTATGAAATGTTACTTGAGTTGTATATGCTTAGTCTTGGAATGAAATGCAGAGTTCTTTGCAAGATGTATGGCACTCTGGTTGTCACTGTATAATGTGCCCAACTCCTGCTTCTTACCCAATTCATCCAAAAACCTTCGTAACCAAATCATTTCTTTACTAGCCTTTGTAGCAGCAACATACTCTACTTCTGTTGTTGAGAGTGCAACAAAACTTTGTAGTTTTGAGACCCAACTGACAATTGTTCCACCTACAATAAACACATACCCTGTTGTGCTCCTCCTGTTATCTCTATCACCTGCCATATCTACATCAACATATCCTTGTAGAGCAATGTTTGAACCACCAAAGCATAATAGTTGATTTGTGGTACCTCTCAAATACCTGAGAATCCACTTCACCGCCATCCAATGTTCTTTTCCTGAATTTTTCATGTACCTACTTACAACTCCCACTGCATGTGCAATATCAGGCCTTGTGCAAACCATTGCATACATTAAGCTTCCAACTGCTGATGCATATGGAACTTTAGACATATGAGCCATTTCTTCCTGAGTCTTGGGACACGCCTCCTTACTTAATTTGAAATGGCTGGCCAAAGGTATACTAGCTGGTTTTGCATTCTACATATTAAACCTTTTCAACACCTTTTCTATGTACTCACTTTGAGACAATGTTAATTTGTGATTCTTCCTTTCTCTAGTTATTCTCATACCAAGGATTTGTTTTGCAGCACCCAAATCCTTCATTGCAAATGAGTTTGCCAATTTTATTTTGCGCACATTTATCTCCTACATGTTAGAACCTGCAACAAGCATGTCATCTACATACAATAACAATATAATATAGTTGTCATCATTTTGCCTTTTGAGATAAACACAATGATTAGAGTGACAAGTCCCCCCTGCACCCCCCTCGCATGGAGGGGTGTACAATCTTCCTGGGGTATACATCTGGCTAAGACCTTTGAATACAGAAGATAATCAGGCTCCACACCCAACAAAACTTTGCATTTGGATACATCTAAAGTATTCTATTTGAGGGTGTATTGCCTAGGGTTTTTGGTTTTATGGGCATTGTTTGGGTTTCTTCAAGTGTATGCACGTGGATCTACATCATATTGAAAGGCAAATAAATACGCTCAAATATTCTGAAAAAAAATTGATCTTCATTGAAGTATACCTCTATGGAATTAAGAAATCATGAAGCACCTATTTGGATATTTTCGCTAACATATCCTAAATTCAAGGATGATGTGGTATATAACATAAATAAGGAGTGTGTATTGGAATCTGGAGCTAATTGCAGCTTAGAATCTGGAGCTGAGTGTGATTAGAGTTGCAGGTCTAAGTCATAGCAACAATGTGTACAATCAAATATGGCTTCTCTCCCCCACATGTTCATGACAATTTATGTTGCACATCTTAAATG
The DNA here is from genome assembly GCA_031772625.1 of Pinus tabuliformis. NCBI lineage: Eukaryota > Viridiplantae > Streptophyta > Pinopsida > Pinales > Pinaceae > Pinus > Pinus tabuliformis. The sequence continues at coordinate 232,656,190 of CM062810.1, read as the reverse complement.
ATTCAACAAGATTCGAGAAAGGGAGTTTTGTTTTAATTTATGGTGGTCCCATGCAATATCATGAGATATGATGCATAGTATGTTTGCAAAAGAGGAATGTCTTCCATTTGAGCAGAGTTTTCCAGCCTAAAAGGAACCAATTCCCTTTGAAGCACGCCTCTGAATGAGAATGAGACTTCTTTCAATTAGGGTTGTAGAAAGGATCAACATAATAATAAGATCACATATTTGAAGGCCTCAGTGGACTTCTTAAAACAACAATAGGATACAGTGACAGAGGCAACATCACACTATTGAGAGCAAGCAAAAAGAGGCAGAAACTTCAAATCATTCCAAGTTTTTCTACAACTAGGCTACAATGTTTTAGGTACTTGAGCTCTGAGGTATGAGCTTGTTTTGGTTGGAAGTTCGGTATGTTTTCATTGGTGAGGCAGATTGATGACTCTATACGCTTCATGACAAGGTTTTATATATTTGATTTGACCATTATTATTGAATGTAAAATTTTTGAGAGAATATAAAACTAGAGTGGTGATATAATTGTTACATATGTTGTTTGGATGCATTACCATGATGTTGTTGCAACTACTTCAGGCTATATTGTTGGGCCTATTCTTCTTGTAGCTAGAAGTGCCCTAGGTTACAGGCTTTCTAGAGGAAAACTCCAGTTTAGTAAGGGTGTCTTATTTCATTATTCATTTGAGTATATTAGGTTTTTTTGGGAATCATTGTAAGTGGGTCGTTTGATCAAATCCTCTTGAGGTCTAAATGTTGTTAGAGGGTCTATAAGAAGTCTATGTATGGAAATTAAGTTACAAGACTATGATATTTTGGATGTTTAGATCTTGCGCAACTTGAAGGTGAGAACAGACATCATCACACGAATTCTTGGATAGATATGAAGATTGTTACAAATTATCTTGAGCCTAACCCTAATTGTGATACTAGCATCAGAAGTTGATTGAAACTCTAATTGTGTACAATTTCGATATACTAATGTTGGTGTTGATAATGAATGCTTGATATGACTAGTATCTATATTCCTATAGCGAGCATCTTTTATGAGGCTCTCAACGGTGCCTTGGTATGGAAGTATATATGTAACAATGGAATTAGTATATATATGAATGTAGTGACCTTGATGACAGTCTCGTGATGACTACAATGACCTTGATGATAATCTCTTGATTACTGCAATGAAATTGATGACAGTCTCGTGATGACTGCAGTGACCTTGATGATAATCTCTTGATTACTGCAATGACCTTGATGACATTCTATTGATGGCAGTAACCTTTGATGTGTGGTAGTGTTGTTGATATTGATATGAAAATGTCCTTAACATGGCAGTGACCTTTGATATGAATGTAAACTTGCATAACAATGACCTTGATGTTGAAAGTGACCTTACTTTGAAAATGATATTCAGTATCAAGGAAGGGACAAGGAGGTTTAAAGGAGTTATATGATACATCAATTAAAGAGCATGAAATCAAGTGTTGACTTTCTTCAGAGTCTATAGTAGCAACAAGTTGTGTGGAGTAACAATAGTAAAGGAGTAGTAGTGGTAGTAGGAAGTATGGGGTAATAGTCATAAAGTAGTAGTGGCAGCAGGATGCTATGGAGTAGCAGTGGCAACAAACATTGAGTGAAGTGGATTGGAGAAACAAACATTGTGGAACAACAACAATGAAGAAGATTGGTGCAACAATGGAGGCAATAATTTATAGAGTGACAACAATGAAGAGGATTGCATCAACAATTTTTGTTGGTATTGTGGAGTGTCAACAACAATAGTAGTGACTGGGTGATTGGTTGATTATAAGGGAGACTAAGGAATCTTGTAGATTAAGTCTGCAAATATCTTCAGACTTGGGAGTCCTTTACTTCCTTCCAGTTTAGCTGGTAAAGCGGGTTTGTAATCATACACAATGAAGAGCCTTTGCTAAGACAAATCTTATGTGCATTGTTTTATGATGTGATGATGTTTCATATTTGTTTGATGCTCTAAATGTTTAAAATAATAATCTAACCAATTGTGTAAAAATAGGGGAAATATCGATTCACTCCCCTCTTAATGTTTCCAACAATTGGTATCATAGCAGGTCCTTTGTTGGATGCTTAACCACTTGAAGGCAGATATGTGGCATTCAAAATTTATTGGTGGAGCCTGCAGTTCAAGATAAGATGGTTGTTGATCTCGAAGAAGATGTTAATTCCCTCAAGAGCCAAATTGATCAATTGGAATGAGAAAGGGATAGACTCAAAGTTTTGTATAGTAGTCTTCATTCAGAACATAAAAAAATTAAGACCGAGAAGTTGAAGATATACAATAACTATAGATTAGTCATAGTTAAAATTAGTGTTCTTGAAAATCAAATTGATAACCAACAAATGCCAGAAAAGGATCGTGAACTTGATGAAGCAAAAAAATTAGCTCAAGGAAAACGAAAGGCCAAATAAACGAAAGCATGAAAAAGAACTTGACAAGAAAATCACTTTCTTGAAGAGGGAACTTGAAGAAGCTAAAAGGATTGAGGAATTCTTAAGAATTCAAATGAATCAGAAGGAAGAGGATTGCATGAAACATGAACAAGAAATAGTTACCTTGAGAGAAGAAGTAGACAAGATAAATCAAATATTGAGGATCTCATAGTTCTTGGATGACATTTTCAATTGCCAAAGATCACCACTTATCAAGACAAGTCTTGGATATGTTGGTGAGTCCTCATGCTGCAAGGATGAAGATGTCAAAGATGAAGAGACAACCAAATTCAAAGTTTTGCACAAGTCAACCAACACTAAAAGTTGGAAGACCAATTCCTTAAGAAATCAAGTCAATGCATTCAAGACACCAAATCATAGAAGAACATTCAAAAGTGGAGAGCAACAAAGCCTTGGATATTCTCAAGGGCAAGACACCTTTAGGAGATCATCACTCTATACACCCAGGTATGTAGGAACATTTCATGCTTATTGTTATGCATGTTTTAACTATGGAAATAGAGACAGAGAGTGCAGGGAATATAACAGGAGTAATGATAAACAGTTTTATCAAAAGAAAAGAAGAAAATTTACTGGAAGACAAGACAAAGTCCCATATGCCTATAACAACAAAAGTTACAACACATTTGCTCCATTGTTCAAACTATATGTAGAGTGCTACCTATGTCACAACTTTAGCCATTTTGCATGATATTGAAGAGGTAGCTTGAAGTGGACCTTGCAGAACTAAGAAGAAAAGACATTCACCAGGAAATAATATAAGACCACCAAGGTCTCGCAAAGAAAACATATTTCACAATGAATTGTTGCACAATTGGAAGATATGATACATTAGGAGAGTGTATTATCGGGGAGAGCCTATGTAATGGAAGAAATGTTGTAGCATAAAAGCACATTGTCATGGGGAGCTTGTGTAATGGAAGAGATGATGCAGTAGGAGAGCATATTGCCAAGGGGAGTGGATATAATGGAAGAGATGATGCAGCCAGAAAGCACATTATTAGGGGGAGCTTGTTGTGAGGAGGAGCCTATGCCAAATAAATATATCGTCAATAAGGACTCATCAGTCACCCTTTCACATTTATGTCAAAGGGGGAGAGAATCTTGGAAATAAATGAAGAGAAGAAGCATGACGTTAAGGGGAGCTTATGCAACACACCAGATGATGATCAATCATGTTGAGATCAATGACAAAGGGGAGATTGTTGAGTATGTTGTCATTGATGTAAAAGAGGGTGCAGGATGTCAAAGCAGGTGCATGATGTCACCGTTGATATATTGACATGCATGGATGAGATGATGCATTGATTAATGCAAAGTTTGATGGTGTAGGCTAATGAATTTACCTTGGATACCATCATAATTTGATTCTACACATCATGCTCATTCTATTGATATGTGGAGCACTTTGTGGGTCCTCAATTTGAGAGATATTCTAGACGAAATATATGAATCCCCACCTTGTGGTCCAAAACCCCAAGGTATGATGATGTGGCATCATATTATTAGTCGAACTATAGAAAAGAAGGATTTATTATTATAAGGGTAAATATATTAGTGATTTTTATTAAAAATTCAAAATATGCCAAGGTGCAAATCAACCTATTTACAAAAAAGGATTCTTGGCTCCAAATAAGGTTTAAATTCAAAATAAAAAAATTGGAGGGAGCATTTTGGCTCTAGTGAATTTGAATTTTTGAAATTCAAATGTCTGTCCAAATTTTAGTTAACCTCTCTCCAAAGCTTAAGTTGACCCTCCTTCCAAAAGTGGTCTCCTCTCCTATATAAACATTGCACTTCCTCTCTCCAAAGGAAAGAAAGAGAGTGCAAATATTTGGGGCTATCTTTGCAGCTAGGGGTGTCCAAGAAAGTCAAAGTTGCAGAAGGGTTTAAGGATTCTTTTCTTGATTTTTGGGGCTAAGGTCTTTTTGATGTATTTCTCAAGTTTTCACTGTAGGTTTTGACTTGAATCTTGACCCCTTGAAGACTACTGAAGCAACACCTTATACTTTGCGGCCTGAGTAACCTTCAACTCTGTGGTTTTGTATCTTAAAATACTAGAGAAGCAACAAGAATAATTCCTAAGTATGATCTGAAACAAATTACATACCTAGGGAAATGTTGTTGAACATGTTGAAGAATCTAGGGCAGATTGAATTAATGAGATTCTTCTTATCATGATAACTCTTTGAGAGGAATTTAGTCTTTAGATTATTAGCATAATATTTTGCTTATTATCATTAGTGTGACTATTTCTTACTTCAACAATTAACTATCAAAGCAAAGAGACAAGAGCACAAGATATGGCATTCTGCCAGGGCCAAAAACTCTCCCTCTTGGAGAGGAAAGCCCACACAAAATTCTTCTTATAGAGATCCTTATTGACGAACACCAAGACCACAACCATTGAATTCCTGAGCCACTCCAAGACCAAAAACACCAATCCTCTTCTTGCATTGTTGTGATCATCATCATTACTGCACTTTTTCCCAGATCATCGCTATGTCTGCACCACCGAGATCTTGATTGTTATTGCATCTCAAGACAAAGTATCATTGTAGGATTACATAGATCCTTTTCATAACAATGATTACTATGATCCTCCTTACTTTTATTGAGACTATGACTGTGCTCTTCTTGCATTGAGATCATACATACCAATGCATCAAAACTGTCATCATTGTATAACTGCTTCAGAATGGTATGATTCTCTCTATAGTATATACACCAAGACTTGACTGCGTTTTGAATAACTTCATTGAAGATGAGACATCGTATGACTGAGTTTAAATGTCGATAATATACCTTGACTGCATTTGAATATTGAACATATATCTCACAGTGAATGTAATGGCGTTGAATGTTGTAATCATTAAAGATCGAGACGGTGATTGCGTTATCATGACAATGTTTGAATGGAGACTGTATCAGGATGTCGAGACAGAGAGATTTATGCCTAGACAGACTGTGTCCTCCTGTGATTACTCTAGCTGCGTATATATAGGCATTGGTCCATGTATGCAAGCCGACGTGAACTTAGTGAACTGTTGCGTCATTTATGGAGCCGAAATGTCATATCTATATATTATGAAGCTGACTTGACTGTCTCCTCATTGTTTTGCTGGCAATATTCTTCTTTGGAGGATGGTTCTTATCTTGGAGGGCTACTTGACACTAGGTTGACCTATGTACATTACATAAATTCTCAAGAAGATCTCTTTAACACGATTTTTACTCTTTGACTTTCCAAGACCTACGGAATGAGAAAGAAACTCATTCATATAATTTACAAAAATAATATTTATTTTTCTTGACAAGTACAAAGATCAAAATTACATTGACAAATACCGAACCTAGCTACACTTTTCTTCAACACTTCCTCTTAACTAGGGAGGTATTTACAATGGTACTTGGTTATTCTCAATCTGAAGAATTTCTAATAAGAAGAATAGGATTGGTAGTCTCATCTATATAGAATCATATCAACCAGCATTATCACAATGCAAGTCCTTGACTAATAACTCCATCTCTCCATGAGACCATGAACTAAAATGTTGGCAAGACCAATGATTTATAAACACCTTCATCATTGTCTCGCAAGGTACATACCCATCTGGGTGTTCACTGAGTATGACCTTCTAAAACTATTCTTATCTTGGGTTCCCAGCCCTCAAATAATATTGGTCCTCTTGCCTACCCATATCTTGGATGCCCTACACATCCTCAAAGAGTACCAGATGCCAGATGATTACCCAACCCTCCATTATTTTTTCCCAGGTGAAGATAAGAATGTTGTGTCTATCATGTGTCTATATTTCCATTCATGGCCTTCACCTAGACTTATGACTGTTAGTCTTGGTCAAGTGCATGACACATGAAATAGAAAAACACAACTCTCACTCCTTTTTAATCAGGGGTGACCCAATCCAAGCTCGCTCTTGATCATGGACTTGTCAGAACTCCCTCTTAGCAAGGGACTCCTCTTTCATCAAAAACTTCTTTTTCGTGGGTCCTTCGGCTACTTGATCAACTTCTTGCCTTGATGTCATGAAATTCAATTAATCTTGTAGGGAATCAGCCATCGATCACTTTCTTTCTTGTTTTTTAATGTCATTCCTTTCTTCATGGAAAGTGGCCTCCTTGATACATATCTGAAACCTTCGTCATATGGTTACTTCTTCCTCATCATGTTATTTTCAGGAATTTCCATCCATCACATGAATGCAGTTTGTACTTGTACTTACAGTTCTTGTTCCAGTAACCCTGCATGAACTCATCCATATATTACTTCAAGAAATAAGAACATAACAATAAATCAAATCATACCTTTCAAGATGGATCTTCATCATGACATATTCATGTAGGTATCAACATCCTGTATATATGTTGACATATCTCCAAAGATATCCATTGTCAAGGATCTCCATCTTTCCAGACGTTCATAAGAGTCTTCATATATTTCTGGGATATTTCTTAGTCAAATCTTCTTGGTCCTTTGGATGTTGATTGCCTTCATCATGCTTGCATATCTCACAATATCTTCCTTCCTCACACATTCCTTTCCAAGAGATTTCAATCAGAGTTTCTTAATTGTAGTCAACCACCTCATACTTTATATGAGGACATATTATGTTGATTTCATCTTAGTGTGACTTTATGCCTTCATGCATCCTTTTAGAGGAGGAGATCCTTTTTCTCTTGATCATGCTTCTTAAGATAGAATTAATGACCCATGTTACCTACAACCATACAACATGACATTATAAAATTAAATATAGGCATACATACCTCATTTTACCTTTAGGTCATCTAGGCTTCTTCCATTAGCTTCCATGATTGAAGTGTCTTCAATCCATTAATATTCTTCTTTTCTTATGTCATCATAACATCATCCATGAATTCCATAGGTTGGAGTTCTTGGTGAAACACTTTCTTCCTCTTCTAGATTAGTGAATCCTCTGATAAGGATAACATTAGAGAATCTTAAGGATCTTGCATATCCTCATCCGAAAAATATTTCCTTTTTGACTTGATGTATGATGAGACCTATCCTGGATGAATTCTTCCTTTCCTTCAATGTCTAATGAGGCTCCCGTTATATCCTTTAATGTTTGACTATCGTGGATTTTGTTCTTCATGATTCCCATGAGCTCTTGCTTCCAATGTTTTTATGATGCCATGATGCATCTTATTATCATGATCATATCTAAATATTTGGAAGCTTATGATAGGACCCCTTTTGTGAGGAATACCATCTCACTCATAGCATAGATTTGTTAATCCCTCTTTCCTTCTCCATTTTCTTCAACGTCCTTCATCTTTCTAGCGATATGAATTTATTTCCATATAGCATTGAACCTTATATTATTTTGTCTTGATTGAGGACCAAACCTTTCTTTCCTTTCTGCACATGATTGAGTTCTTTAACCTTTAATAATTTTTTCTTCAACTTGTCTTTCTCTATGGAGACCACAAATTGACGAATGAGGTAACCTTTGTTCAAGTTTATAAGTCTACCAATTAGAAACCCTCCATGCACTCTACTAATTTATTCCTACCCACTTGTTCTGTTAATTAGAAATTTATTTACCATGTAAATACTGAAAATAAATACAAGTGCGTACTCAACATATTACAAATCATCAACTGAATGAAATAGAAACAAGCACACAAATGACACCGTTATTTTTGGACTAATGTCCCCGGAAAAACCCAATGCGGGAAAATTAGTGCAGCTATCCAAGGGTTTTATTAATAAGCAGCTCTTTTCTTAGTACACTGGGTACTTGACTGGTTAACCTGACAGAAATAAAAAATCTGGCAGCAATACCTCTCTTCGGAAACAGGTATTCGGAAAGCCTGCTCCACAAAAAATCCTCTCCAGCACAATCTGAAGCCTAGTGTCAGCCCTGTTGGCCTCTACGTCAGTCTGAAACCCTCTGCGTCAGCCTACTGAGGCTCTGTGCAGCCTCTCTGACTCTCCGTGTCACTCCTGCAACCTCTGCGTGGATGATGTAGGCCCTTCTGGCTCTACGCAGTCTTTGCTGCCTCTGCGTCGCTCCCTTTCACTCTGCGTGTACCTCTCTCTGCTTCTACGTTGGTCTCTCAACACTATCCCTGCCTCTCTGCCTCGTACTCGCTGCCCCTCGTTGCAATTGATCACTGATTCTATCTCTCTTAGCAAACCCCGCTCTAGAGAAAAAAATGACTGATCACTCTGATGTGTTCTCCAAGTGACCCTCAAGCATCCTCTTATACTTTTCTCTTTTGGACCATTCTAACACAATTTTATATTAATTCACATTAATATTTTAATTTCCCTAAGTTAAGACTTAGGGACTCCATTAAAAATATTAATTATTTTAATATCTCCCAAATTGTTTAGAATCTGCCCAAACCCTTTCTAGGTATTGGAGATCTCATGTACCCTAACCTCTCCACCAAATTTCATGGCTAGAGAACATCCGATGCTACCCCAAATCAACAACCTTATTGTTCAATGACATTAGTTACGTTGTTTATCAATGATGACTACCTTCTTATCATCTTTCCTAGATCTCTCAATTGAGATCTCATGAAGATATTCCTTCTTCATTGATACCTTCAATCAAATCTAAGTGATATGATCTTCTTTACTTCATTTCAAAGAGTATATCTTCTAGTATTTCACATATCTCTTTTATGTCTCCTTTCTTTCTACATAGGGATGAGATAACCTTAAGAGTTCCTTCCCATGAATTCAAAGGAGACCTTGATATGTTCACTGAATTCTCTTAACTATGAGGATAATTACAATCCTCCTTTTTCCATGCAAGGACCTTTAAGTGATTTCATATGAATCCTATGAGTCTTCTTGATGCATTCAAACAATGCTTGGCCTTCATAGACCTTTTCCATAGACATCAATGACTTCTCTTCCAGGGATTGTATCTATACTCCTTTCTGATGCAAGGAATTTCGATGACCCAATCAATTCATAGATCTCCTTGCATACATGAAGTCATTTAACCTAACTTGATTATAAAAATATACTTACTTGATTTGTGAAAACAAAATCTTCACTTTGATCATGTTGATGAAGAAGATGTATGAGGACTTCTTATTGGATGATCCTTTTTCAAATGAGAAAACCTTTCATCAATAAATGATTCACTGCTTCATCAGATGTTCTTCTTTCGTAGTATAGATCATGTTCGCTACTAGGGTTTCAACTTTCTTCAAGTTGATGTGATCTTCATTTTGAGGTCCTTCGAGCTAACTTACTTTGTGGACAACTTGATGAGTGTCTTGATGGCCTTTTGATGATGAAAATGGATGCAAAAGCTCTTGTCGTTGTAGAATTCTCTTTGATCTAGGGTTTGGTCAAGATTAGGGTTTTATTCTGCAATGTAGATCTTGACATCCTTTCAACTTTCTTTGATGCCTTGCTATAAATTTGATCCTTGAATGTCTCTTTTCTGAAGAATCTAAGGCAGATTGAATTAATGAGATTCTTCTTATCATGATAACTATTTGAGAGGCATTTAGTTTTTAGATTATTAGCACAATATTTTGCTTATTATCATTAGTGTGTGTATTTCTTACTTCAACAAATAGCTATCAAAGCAAAGAGATAAGAGCACACAATATGGAATTCTGCCAGGGCCAAAACCTCTCCCTCTTGGAGAGAAAAACCCACACAAAATTCTATTTATAGAGATTCTTATTGACTAACACCAAGACCATGACCCTTGACTTCCCAAGCCACTCCAAGACCAAAAACACCAATCCTCTTCTTGCATTGTTGTGATCGTCATCATTACTGCACTTTTTTCAGATCATCACTATGTCTGCACCACTGAGATCTTGATTGTTGTTGCATCTCGAGACAGAGTATCCCTGTAGGATTACCTAGATCCGTTTCATAACAATGATTAGTACAATCCTCCTTCTTAATTTTATTGAGATTATGATTGTGCTCTTCTTGCATTAAGATCATACTTACCAATGCATCAGAACTGTCATCACTGTATAACTGCTTCAGAATGGTATGATTCTCTCTACCGTATATACACCAAGACTTGACTGCGTTTTGAATAACTTCGTTGAAGACGAGACAACGTATGACTGAGTTTGAATGTGGAGAATATACCTTCACTGCGTTTGAATATCGAACATATGTCTCACAGTGATTGCGATGGCGTTGAATGTTGTAATCATTAAAGACCGAGACAGTGATTGCACTACCAAGAAAACGTTTGCGTGGAGATTGTATCAGGATGCCGAGACAGAGAGATTTTTTTCACCGAGGCAGAGCACAGAGATCATAGTCTGTTATAACCATCGAAGACTACATGGTCTTTCTTCCATCGAAGCACTCTTCATGTGAGATACATGTATCACTATGTCATGTGAAGTTTCAGAATGATCCGATTTGTGTCCTCCCGTGATTACTTTAGCTGCGTATATATAGGTGTTGGTCCATGTATGCAAGCCGCCATTAACTTAGTGAACCGTTGCATCATTTTATTGAGCGGAGATTTCATCTCTATATATTATGAAGCCGACTTGACTGTCTCTTCATTGTTTTGTCGACAGTCTTCTTCTGGGAGGATGGTGTTTGTATTGGGGTGATATTTGATACTAGTTTGACCCATGTGCATTATATAAATGTTACAGAAGAGCTCTTTAACATGATTTTGACTCTTTGACTTTTTTAGATCTATGGAATGAGCAAGAAACTCATTTATATAATTTACAAAAATAATATTTCTTTTTATTGGCCAGTACAAAGATCAAAATTACATTGATACATATCGAACCCAGTTACACTTTTCTTCAACAGAACATCCTCTATGGGTTGGAGTTTATTGGATATATAGCACCTGCAACCTAGAGACTTTGAATTTGGACAGATTTGAAGTATTCTATTTGAGAGTGTATTTCCTAGGTTTTTTGGTTTTCTGGGAATTGTTTGGGTTTCTTCAAGTGTATGCAAGTGGATCTACATCATATTGAAATACCAAATAAATCTGCTCAAATATTATGGACAAATCAGCTCTCCGTTGAAGTATACCTGTGTGGACTTAAGAAATCGTTAAGCACATATTTGGAGATTTTCGCTGACAAATCCTAAAGTGAAGGACGATGTGGTATGTAACATAAATAAGGAGTGTGTATTACAATAATGAGTACAATTAAAATATGAAGTTGAGTGCAAGAAGAGTTGCAGGTCTAATTCATAGCAACAATGTGTACAATCAAATATGGCTTCTCTCCCCCACGGGTTCATGATAATTTATGCTGCACATCTTAAAAGATTCGACAAGATTTGAGAAAGAGAGTTTTGTTTTAATTTATGGTCTCATGAAATATCATGAGACATGACACGTAATATGTTTACAACGGAGGAATGCCTTCCATTGGAGCAATGTTTTCTAGCCTAAAAGGAATTAATTCCCTTTGGAGAATTGGTTGCATGCCTACAAATGAGAATGAGACTCCTTTCAATTATGTGATTGTAGTTATGACATGCGTAATGTTATGCTCGAGAGAAATTGTTGGATGTTTAGATCCTGTGCAGCTTGAAGGTGAGAAGAGGCATCGTCACACGAATTCTTGGATGGATCTGAAGGTTGATACAAATCATCTTGAGCCTAACCCTAATTGGGATATTAGTATCAGAAGTTGCTTGAAACCCTAATTGTGTACAATTTGGCTACACTAATGTTGGTGTTGATGATGAATACTTGATGTGACTAGTATCTATATTCCTATAGCTCACATCTTTTATGAGGCTCTTGACAATGTCTTGGTGTGGCAATATTTATTAACAATGAACTTAGTATATATATGACTGTAGTGACCTTGATGACAATATCTTGATGTATATAATGACCTTGATGACAGTAGTAACCTTGATTACAATATCTTGATAACTGCAGTGACCTTGATGACAATAGTAAGCTTGATGACAATCTCTTGATGTCTGCAATGACCTTGATGACAATAGTAACGTTGATGACAATCTCTTAATGATAGTAGTAACCTTGATAACAAAGATGACATTATCTTGATGGAAGTAACCTTTGATGTGTGGTAGTGTCCTTGATATTGATATGAAAATGTCCTTAACATGGCAGTGACCTTTGATATGACTAATCTTTCATAACAACGACCTTGATGTTGACAGTGACCTTACATTGACAATGATCTTCAATGTCAAGGAAGGGATGAGGAGGTTTAAAGGATTTATATGATACATCAGTTAAAGAGAATGGAATCAAGTGTTGACTTTCTTCAGTATCTACAATAGCAATAGGTAGTGTGGTGTAATAGTAATAAAGGAGCAATAGTGGTAGTAAGAAACTACGGAGTATTAGTGGTAGTAAGCATTGAGGAGTGAAGTGGATTGAAGCAACAAGCATTTTGGAACAACAACAAAGAAGAGGATTGCTGCAACAGTGGAAGAAGAAAATTATAGAGCAACAAAAATGAAGAGGATTGGTGCAACAATTGCAGTTCGTATTGTGGAGCGTCATTAGCAACAATAGTGACTAGGTGATTGGCTGATTGTAAGGGAGATTGAGGACTCCTGCAAATTAAGTCTACACATATCTTTTGACGTGGGGAGTACTTTACTTCCTTCCAGTTTAGTTGGTAAAGTGTGTATCTAACCATACATAATGAAGATATTTTGTTGAGACAAATCTTATATGCATTATTTTATGATGTGGTGATGTTTCATATTTGTTTGATGCTCTAAATGTTTAAAATAATAATCTAACCAATTGTTTAGAAATAAGAGAAATATTTATTTTTTAACCAACCTTCCCAACATTTTCCTGCTTTTACAAGATTCCAGGGTAAATGTAAGGCTGAGTGCTACTATGAAATGACCCAACCTCCAATTTATAGTAATGGAAGTGGGACCTACAATCCAACCACAAACAAACAACCCTCAGGGACCACATACCACTCAAGAGGCCGCAAATTACCCCAAGTGGTCAATCCCTAAGTTGCAACCCTTTTTCACTAACCTAACACCCAAATTGCATGCACAGAAAGGAGAGTGTGGTTATGAGGTCCCAACCACATGCACAAGCCTGCTTCCTTGTGATTATAACCTAAATTCTCCAATTTAGTGCCAGGGGTTCCGAGAAATGAGCCACTTTTATAGGCTAGCCTCCAGACCACTGCCAAAACTGCCTATAACTTTTTAAAATCATACTTAACATGATGACAATGCCAAACATTCAAACTTCAAACAAGAACTTTCCCTAGACTGCCTAGAACATGATAGACATTTCATCCAACATATGGTAAACATATAAGCTACAAGTCATGAATGCATATATGATCTTAAATATCTTAACTTCATCCGAGAATCACCAAAAAGGTCTAATTACCTCTCAAGTAGCTACACCAACACTTGTTATCCCATGTATTCATCAACCATTCAAATACTTATCAAATCATGAACAAGATCCATAACTATAGCACATCATAGAACCATGCTTATAATTAACATATAACCAAAATATTAACCATGACAAATAAACCATTAAATCAACATAATAACAAGTACAAGTGATCATAGTTAATAATAGGAAAATAACTCTTATTAACATATGCACAAGCCAACCAAGTCAGGGACTTCCACATACCACTTGACCATAGATTAGGCTGAACCAAATCTTTCTTTCATCCAATCACCCCCATAACATATTTCAAGCATGAATGTGGGATCCCATAAGATAAAACAAGATATAATCTACCGAGGACTCTAGAGGTTAAACCACCTCCACCCTCAAGCTAACGTGATCTCACCTAGACCAATCCTGATATCACAAAAATAAACCAAGCTTGGATTCCTAAGAATTTCTTCACCATACATTGAGGAATTTTCCTGTCTCCACCCACCTATCGAGGCTTTTTGGAAAAAACCATCTCCAAACCCTTGGGAATTTTCTTGAGACTACCTCACCCGGTTCCAAAACCTTTCAAATCCAAAGCTCAACCAAGAATGAATCCCATCACACCATGGCTATCCAGGAAACGACAAGGAAATGTTGAAACCATTGTCAAACTAGGCAACATCCATGCCATTGACAACAAATGAACCAAATGTACAAATGCATGTACCATGCATTCACACCTCAGCTAGGAAATCACACACTCAACTTATTACCCGCGATATCCTCCTTCTGAAACTGGTGATCCAACCTTCTCCTTGTTATCCTTCGCTTTCCTTTCTCCAAATCCAAGTGAATTCCAAAATGCTCTAAGAATACTCTAAGTGTGCAAGAGTATATGAGAGAGAGAATGAAAGGAGAGAGCCAAACTGAACTGACGAAAGATCAACTAACAAAAGCTATGAAATATTTCTCTGATGCCTTATTATTATTGATGTTTCGTTTTTCTTCATTTTCCTTCATTTTTCATATCATTTCTTTAGCATGCAAATATGTGTCCCTTCACCTTCCTTTTCTCCTATTTTCCTTTATTTTCATAAATAAATGTCAATTATTTCCTCTTTGCATTTGCTAATTTCCATAACCATAAATAAAACAAAAGTGATGCCCACTATAATGCTTTTTCCACCATTCAGCTTGCAATATGTGTCCCGTGACATTGGTCTTATTTTTCCTTTATTATCCTTTATTACATGAAACTTTAACCCGAGGCTCTTACAACCCCCCCTCCCCCTTAGGGGAACACTGCCCTTGGTGTTATATGACACCTATGACCAATAAACCGTTGAAAACAAAAACATACTACCTATGGATATTTATAATATAGATCAATGCAGTATTTACAATGACATCCTGCTAAAAGAAAAGCAAACATACAACTTATTGAAGTTTTATAACCCAGCTCATTGCGTATTTACAACCATATACCGATACATATACCAAAAAATTATTTGTATGAACCAATAAATATTGAAGGATACAAAGCCCACAGATGATTAGCCATCTCCCATGTAGCTTCATTAAGCCCAAAGTGCTTCCACTATACTCTAACTTTCTTTATTGCTCGGTTCCGGAGCATGAGCTATTTCCGCTGCAATATGCACTGAGCTTCTGGCTAGAATTCTCCCTCTGGTTCCACCTGCAATACAATCTAATCAATGACATGATCAACATCCTGCACGTATCTCTTAAGCAATGAAACATGGAAAAAATCATGGACTTTCATTGTTGGCAGAAATGCAAGTCCGTAGGCCACTGGCCCAATCCTCTCAAGGATATTGAAAGGCTCACAATACCGAGGTGCTAACTTGGCACACGACCTAGTCCTCAAGGAGATCCTCTTGGGCTTGATGTGCAAGTATACATGCTCCCCAACCTTAAACTCCTTGAATTCCCTATGTTGATCTACATAACTCTTTTGCATGTCATGTGTTGCCTTTAAATTCCTCTTGATAACCTGCATTTCCTATTCCATCTTTGCCAATATATTTGGTCCAATCAACAACCTGTTCACTAGATCACTCTATCTGATGAGAGTATTACAACTCCGCCCATAAAGAGTCTCAAATAGAATCACCCTCAAAGACTCATGATTACCCATTATTATATGCAAACTCTACAAGTGGAATATACTCCCACTTCCATTTGTAATGCATATCATACATCCTCAAGTTACATATCATCAAGAATCCCATTAACACTCTCCGTCTATCCATCTGTCTATGAAAGATAAGTTGTATTGAAAGACAACTCTGTCCCCAAGCCTGCAAACAACTCCTAAAACCTAGAAGTGAACTTGATATCTCTATCTGATATGATCTTGTTAGGAACACCATGCAACCTCAGTATCTCCCTGATGAAAATCTGAGCTACCTCACTAGCTCAATTAGTATACTTAGCTGCACTAAAGTGAGCTACCTTACTTAACTTGTCAACAACAACCATGATGAAATCATGATGTCTCAATGTCCTCGACAAACTTGTAATGAAGTCCATGGAAATGTCCTCCCATTTCCACTATGGAATGAAAATAGGATGTAATAAACCAACTGGGTGTTTACACTCAACTTTCACCTGCTGACATTCCATACATATAGCGACAAACTCAACCACCTCTTTCTTCAAGATCGTCCAATGATAGAACTTTTTAACTGTTGTTAATGTCTTCTGATCTTGTGGGTGACCTAAATATGAATTGACATGAAACTCCCTCAAGATAAGCTTCTTGAGCTCACTGTTATCTGACACAAATCCTATTCATGAATCTGACCAAGCCATCTTCCATGAGGTGATACTCCTCATCCCTATCACCTTCACCCTGTTGATGTAACCCTTGCCTCAACTACTGGTACTTGTCATCATGTTGCTTGCTTGCAAAATCTTCTCCTGTAAATCTATCCCATAAGAGCTCACAACTGAAATGTGATTTACCTGCACTCTTCTACTAAGAGCATCTGCAACCCTGCTCTCATTTCCCTCAATATATCTGATCTCAAGGTCAAACTCACTAAGAGTAGCCAACCATCTAGCTTGCCTGGAATTCAAATTGGATTGGTCAAACAAGTACCTCAGTCCACTGTGATCACTCATTAGAATAAAACTCTTGCCAAGAAGATAATTCCTCCACATCTTCAAGGCATGAATGATATCTGTCAACTCAAGATCACATAGTGCAAGCAATGAAATAAGATTAGAAATCACCAAGTATGTTAAAACCATTGCATCTAGTGCAAGAAATATTCTTCCCTCTCCCCCTTCCATCTATATCTATATCTTCCTCCATCTCTCCTCCTTTGCCTCTCTATCTCACCCCCAAACATACACACACTGTCTCCATCTCTCCCATGTTACTCCCCTCTCTCTCTCTCTCCACTTCTCTCTCTCTATGTATTTATTCTTCCCTCCCTCTCTCTCTCCACTTCTCTCTCTATGTATTTATTCTTCCCTCCCTCTCTCTCTCCACTCTCTCTCTCTATGTATTTATTCTTCCCTCCCTCTCTCCCCTTCCAACACCATCTATTTGTCCCTCCCTCTCTCCCCTTTCAACACCATCTATTTGTCCCTCCCTCTCTCATCATCTCTCTCGTCCTTCCTCTCTATCCCTTTCTCTACCCCCCTCTCTCTCTCTCTCTCTCTCTCTCTCTCTCTCTCTCTCTCTCTCTTTGCCCTCCAACTCTGTCACTTTCTCCCTCCCTCTCTCCTCCTCTCTCCCCCTCCATCTTTGTGTCTCCCTCTCTCTCTTAGCCTTCTCTCCTCTCTCTCTCTCTCTCTCTCTCTCTCTTCATTCCTCCTCTGCCCTCTAATTTAGTTTATCTCCTTCAGTGCAAGCAATCAAATAGGATTAGAAATCACCATATACATTGAAATCAATGCATCTAGTGCAAGAAATATTCTTCCCTCTCCCCCCCTCCATCTCTCTATCTCACCCCCCCAACACACATACTCTCTCTCTCTCCATATTTATCTATTTATCCCTTTCTCTATCTCTCTCTTCACCTTCCATTTACATCTCTATCTCCCTCTGTCTCTCTTTTATCTTTCTATATCACCCCCAAGACATACACACTCTTTCTCCATATCTATCTATCTTCCTCTCCCTCATTCTCTTTCTTCCCTCCTACTCTCATGTCTCCCTCTCTCTCCATCTCCCTTATCACTCTCGCCACCTTTCTCTCTATGTGTCTTTCTTCCTACCTTCCTCTCACGTCCTCACTTTCTCTTTCCCTTTCTCTCCCACCTCTCTCTCTCTCTCTTCGCCCTCCAACTTTGTCACTATCTACCCCCCTCCCACAACCCTTCTCTCAATCTCTCCTTCTTTGTCTCTCTATCTCACCCCCAAGCACAAACACTCTCTCATATCTTCCTTGTCACTCCCTCTCTCTCTCCACTTTTTTCTCTCTATGCCTTTCTTCTTCCCTCCTTGTCTCTCCTTCCAACTCCATCTCTCTATCCCTCCCTCTCTCCTTTCTCACTCCCTCTATCTCTCCACCTCTATCACTCTATGTATTTGTTCTTATCTCCCACATATATCTAGAGTTAATATAGATGATGATATATTATAATATAAAAAAAATAATATTGTATTGATTAAAAATTATTAAGTTGAATAATAATATTAATATGAATATTAATCTCTCAATATTAGTATTAAATTTAATGATGTTTTTTACACGGCATGATAACCAAATTTATAACAAAACTACATCAAATGAGTATTTTCAAATATTACAACTTTGAGGTGGAAATATTTGTGTATAGAGATTTTAATATATCCCTAGGATATGGTTTTCTTTTTAGAGATTCATTTTACAAATAATTAATTAAAATAAATATTAAAAGGTTTTAGAGAAAGATTTTGAATGCTTTGTGTTGAATTAACCTTTTTACTTTGATTTAACTAATGGTAGTGGCTTTAGTAAAGAGTAAAGATGTTTAAAATTTTACCCAATTTGGAATTTTAATGTTGTAAATGTTTTTGTTGAAGTTAAATTTATGATCCATTCAAATTCAACTTATATGATAAAAGAACTATTGAACCCATGAGATGATTGTATTGTAATTTTTTTATTTAAACACATGAGATAATTGTATTGTAGTTTTTTCTCCCGACTTGATCTTACAACCCACCCTCTGCTTGCTCAAAACACTTTCAATCTTCTATTGACGAGACAGAACCAGGCAAACCTAGGTGAGGTAGACTCTAATCAGACAGGCTCTGGTAAGGTAGAATAAGGTAGGCTCAGGCGAGGAGACAGACTCGAGTGGGGACACCGGAACATATATTTGAATGACCCATTAGTAGTATTGACCTAACCACTTTCGTCAAAGTGAGCAGTTGGCTAGTACGGACTAAATCACTTTCCTTCAACCTTCAAGGTTAGCATGCATAAGCATCATGCATAAAGAAAGCTTTAGCAACCGATCCACTGAGCTCAGTAGCTTCCTCGAGTTCGTAGTCTTTCTTCTTGTCCCTATCCTTGCCGGGTTATTTTCATTTTGTAGGTTTTAACCCCGTACAGAAATTACCTGCATACGACTTCTAAAACACAGAAAATAAACAATGTGAGAGCATAACACATATACACAGAGATTTTCCCCTGGATCCCAAAACTGGGACTACCAGCTTGATTTTTCATTATGCTCCTTTCAATGTTATAATACATATTTATACATGCCGAAGCATCCAATACTATGGACCGAAAACCATCGCGTCCAATACTATGAACCGAAAAACCATCGTGTCCAAAAACATGTGCGAAAATCATGCACAAAACCATAGGTGGGTCTGCCCATCCTAACATAGGGTCAAAAACCAAAATTTTTGGGGCGTTGCCCTGAACCCCATAAAGTAGGGTTACAGGCACATCTCAAACTCCCTGTGGCCCCCCCCTACACAATCGGCGCAACGAAGGGGGGCTCTGCCCCCCCCCTCTAACCCCTCGATTAACTACGTGGACTAGTCGTGGAAAGAATATAACACAACCCAACATTCTCCCACTTGTTGTTTTCTTTCCACAGGGGGCCACAAGAGAGCTTAGTCATTTTTCTAGCCCTGAAATGCCAATTGTCTCTCTACACCAAGAGAACTTATCAGAGCTCACAGATTTTGTCAATGCATTTATAGTATTCTTCAAAGTGTCCACCTTTACCAACAACACCTTTTTGTCTTCTATCATATCCCTCACAAAGTGATACTGAAAATCAATGTGCTTTGTCTTTGAATGATATGCGGGGTTTTTTGCCAAGAAAATTGCACTTTGGCTCTCACAGTCTATCCTTATAGCTCCCTGTACTAACCCCATACTTGAACACAATCTCTGCAACCAAACTGTTTCCTTACTTGCATGAGTGGTTGCCATGTATTTTGCCTCTGTAGTTGATAGTGCCACTACAGATTGTTTCTTACTCATCCAACTGACTGCACCTCCAAATAGGTTAAACACATATCCACTTGTAGATATTCTCTGATCCAGATTTCCAGCCCAGTCTCCATCAACAAAGCCATGAATATCCAACATTTTGTCCAATCCTAGTCTTCCTTGGTAGCACAAACCATAATCACTAATGCCACACAAATACCTGAAAACCCGGTTCACTGTTGTCTAATGCTCCTTCCCTAGTTTTGACATAAACTTGCTCAATACTCCCACTGCATGTGCAATCGCTGGTCTAGTACAGACCATTGCATACATTAGGCTACCGACTGCACTTGCATATGGAACACGGGACATGTCCTCTTCCTCTTCTTGTGTATTGGGACATTGTTCAGCAGATAACCTCACACCTACAGGAATAGGAACCTTCACCGGTTTACTATCCTGCATATTAAACCTCTGCAGTATTGTCTCGACATACTTCCTCTTTCACCAGAGCTTCCTCTTTGCCCGATCTCTTTTAATTTCCATGCCCAAAATATAGTTTGCAGCACCAAGATCTTTCATGTCGAATTTGGAGGACAATTGGGTCTTCAAATCCTGGATAATTTCTTTGTCATTTCCAACCAGCAACATATCTTCCACATACAAGACCAGATAAATAACACAGTCACCAATTAATTTAAAATACACACAGTGATCTGCTTTGCTTCTGGTGAAGCCAAGTCCCCGTATAAATGTATCAAATTTCTGATACCACATCCTTGGTTACTGTTTTAACCCATACAGAGACTTCTTTAACTTGCATACCAGTTCTTTCTTACCCTTCACTGCAAAGCCTTCAGGCTTCATGTAGATTTCCTCTTCCAGATCCCCGTGAAGAAATGTTGTCTTCACATCCATCTGTTCTACCTCAAAATCAAAAGCAGCAGCGACAGATAAAAGTAATCTAATAGAAGTTACCTTGGCAACAGGAGAAAAATATCACTAAAATCAATTCCCGGCACCTGGGAATAACCTTTTGCTACCAACCGAGCTTTGTATTTCTCCACCTTTCCTTCTACATTTGTCTTCTTCTTGGACACCCATTTGCTGCCAATGGGTTTCCTTCCAGCCGGCAACTCCACCAGATCCCAAGCCTCATTTTTGTGCAAAGATGCCATTTCATCAACCATGGCCTCTTTCCAGAGTTTGCCATCCTTTGAATCTACTGCTTCCTTCACAGTTTTGGGATCATCGTCAGCAATAGATAAAGTAAAATTTGAACAGAAAGAAGATGGACTATACCTTTCTGGCTGCCTCCTTTCTCAAGCTATTATTCTCACACCCAGAGTTCGTGGCTCTTCATCTTCTGATTCCTTGTCTGCTATAGAGTCTGATTCTTCCTCCTTAAGCTCAAACTCTATCTTCTCAGATTCCTTTGGTTGGACTTCATGTTTAATAACATCTTTTACCTCTTTGAACACCACATCTCGGTTGTACACAACCTTCTGTGTGACTGGGTTCCAAAGCTTATAACCCTTTAAACCATCCTTATACCCAATAAAGATGCACTTTTCAGATTTACTATCCAACTTGGTTCGTTTCTCCTTTGGAACATGTACATATGCATCACATCCAAATACCCTTAGATGTGAAAGAGAGGGTTTATTACCAGTCCATACCTCTTATGGAGTCTTATCCTCCAAAGCTGATGAAGGTGACCTGTTGACCAGGTAACATGCAGTATCCACCGCCTCTACCCAAAATTTCTGTCCTAACCCGGCACCACTGAGCATGCTTCTTGCCCTTTCCATCAACGTCTTATCCATTCTTTTTGCAACTCCATTTTGTTGAGGTGTATATGGAGTAGTCTTCTGTCGTGCTATACCACACTTCTTATAGAATTCTTAAAATTCCTTGCTACAAAACTCTCCACCATTATCTGTCCTCGGCACCTTTATCTTCTTCTCTATCTGATTTTCCACGAGAGCCTTAAATTCTTTAAACCTGTCAAAGGCTTCAGATTTCTTCTTAAGGAAATATATCCATGTATTATTTGAGAAGTCATCTATAAATGATACATAGTACACAGACTTACCAAGTGATGGAACCTTCACAGGTCCAAACACATCACTGTGCACAAGTTCTAATATCTGTTTCGCCCTCTTACTACCAGAGGGGAAACTCGCCCAATTCTGCTTCCCATATACACAATTTTCACAGAAATCAAAATCCAGAGAGCTATTACTCATACCTTCTACCATACCTTTACCATGAAGTATTCGAAGGCCCTTCTCTCCAATATGTCCAAGCCTTTGATACCACAACATGGTCTTCTCTTTCTGCTCCACTTTTAGGAACCACAGAACTGTTGCATCCATCAATAACAGTGCTACCTTGCAGCTTGTACAGAGTTCCAATTCGAACTCCTCGCATCAATACCAGTGCTCCTCGAACCATTTTGCAGATATCCTTCTCAAACATTGTTTTTACACCTGCATCATCCAGCTTGCTTACAGAAATCAGATTTCTGGCCAATGCAAGAATATGCAAAACACCCAAAAGTGTTCTAACCCTTCCACCTTGCAACTTCAACTTTACTTTTCCACGATCAATGATTCTAGCCTTCCTATCATCCCCTAAGAAGACATCACCACCATCGTATTTCTCATACTCGCAGAACCACTCTCTATGAGAAGTGAAGTCAAAGGATGCACCTGAGTCAATCAACCATGCCTCATGATCTGCATGTGTACTTGAAGAAGCCAAGTACACATCCCCACCTTCATCTGAGGTGGTTTTCGCCTCTGTAGGAGCATCATCAGATCCCTTTCCTTTATCAGGAGATTTAGATTTACAGTCCCTTTTGTAGTGCCCTTCCTTTCCGCATTTCTAGCACACCACCTTTACAGGTTTTCCTGGAGATTTAGAACTCCCTCTAGACTTAGATCTCCCACTCGATGACTTATTTTTGTTTCTATTCTGGGACCGTCCTTGTACAGACAAGGCATCACCATTCTGGCTCTCCATATTTTTCCGTCTTATCTCCTCCGTCAGCAAGGATGAGACTATTTCATCAAAATGCAAGGCAATTGCATTGCTACCTATTGCAATAACTAGACTATCCCACGAATCTGGTAAAGAACACAACAAACTAATGCACTTATCTTCATTTGAAATTTTAATATCAACAGATGCTAAGTGACTTACCACAATATTAAATGCGTTTAGATGCTCTGTCACCAAGTCTCCATCTTTCATCCTCAGGTTATACAGATTTTTCTGCAGGAACAATTTATTCACTAGAGACTTAGATTGGTACAAAGTCCCTAACTTGTTCCACAAAGCCTTCGCCGTAGCTTCCCATGATACATTCAACAATACTGAATCTGAGACACACAATCATATTGTGCTCTTTGCCTTCCGATCCAACTTCTTTAATTCTTCATCGGACACTCCCGTTGGTTTAGTACCTGGATTTACCGCGATCCATTGATCTTTATCCACCAACAGATTCTCCATCTTGAGTTTCGACAACTCAAAACTCTGACCATTAAATTTCTCGATCTCTATCTTTCCACTACTGGCCATCTTCTTTCACCACCAGAATCGATCTCGCAGATCTCCCACTAAACAAGGTCTACCACAGGCTCGAGTGAAACCCCTCAGCAACAAAGGCATCCCCTTGAAGCCAAAATTGCTCTGATACCAAATGTAGGTTTTAACCCCGTACAAAAATTACTTGCATACAAATTCTAAACCAAAGAAAATAAACAATGCGAGAGCATAACACATAAAACACATATACACAGAGACTTTTCCCTGGATCTCAAAACCGGGACTACCAGCTTGAATTTTCATTATGTTCCTTTCAATGTTATAATACATATTTATACATGCCGAAGCATCCAATACCATGGACCGAAAACCATCACGTCCAATACCATGGACCGAAAAACCATCGCATCCAAAAACATGTGCGAAAATCATGCACAAAACCATAGGTGGGTCCGCCCATCCTAACATAGGGTAAAATGGGGTTACGGGTACGTATCGAACCCCCTATGACTCGTCCCCCTGCTACACAATCGGTGCAACGAAGAGGGGCTTCGTCCCCCCGCCCCTCTAACCCCCCGATTAACTACGTGGGCTAGTCGTGGAAAGAATATAACACAACCCAACACATTTTTTTTTCTGGCCAACATTTTTTTTCATTATTATTATTTATTGAAGAGACGAAAATAAACATTATTTGGATTTCTAATTTTTTATTTTTATGTTGGACGACAGTAGCTAAAATTTAACCTTGAGTATGAACATACTTACACATCAAGGTCACACTGGGCTGTAGAATGCGCCTCTCGGCGTAAACATCGGGGTCATACTGGGTCGTAGAATGCACCTCTCCACACAATAATATATTATGCTACTCTTTTTGTTGTAAAATTTAAATAATCAATAAAATTATCATATTATAACACATTTTCCTTTTAAGTAACCATTATGATAAATTCTCCTCTTTATAAAATTAAAACCATGAATCATAACACACATTTGTACCGTTGAAATTGAGAAGAAAATATATCTTACATATTAAAAAGATAACTTAAAGATTTAACAATCATCAACTATAGAGAATAATCATTTTTTTCCAACTTTTTAATACAATATAAACATTACGAGCGATTAATTGTGTTACCTCAAATTTGTATCATCGTTGAGTATATATTTCACATTTTCTAGAGACAATCATGTTGCAAATTCTCATGATCCCTCATGATCCCTCTCCAAATAAACTCACAAGACAAGATATTGCATTCCAACAAAACATATACAACGTTGTACTGGGGCTATTCCGAGTTGTGTGTTAAACGATATGCCTTCCAAGGAATTAAACTAACATTTGCACGAGATGCTGCAAAGGAAACGTCATAAGTCGGTAGAGCATGATATGTTAGGTGATCTAACTATAGCCAAATTTGAATGAAAAAAGAAATCTTAATGTTAAATGTAATACAATCAAACAATCTACTCAAAACAGAGGCATGCACAACTTCCTTCCCAAGTGCTCAATCCAAGAGCTTACTTTCATTAAAAATTGCATCCTAGACTGGACCTTTGTCTTTCATTGCCTTGTCTAGACTGAACCCTTCACCCTCATAAGTTCCAGATCAATTTTTTGTGCAAGTATTCTCTAAAGACATTTCCATTTATACACGCCTCCATTAACATAATCAAAGGCCTAGTTTTTTGATAAGGATTTGTGGCAACCCAAATTTCCTGCTCTGTAATCAATTTTGCATCATGAAATCCATAAATTATTCCCATGAAATATTTTTCCCAGAGTACTTGAAAGGCAACCCCTAATGTTTGAAAATTGCAGTGTAAACAAATAGTGTGCCTAAAACATTCGTCAAGCTCCAAGGAGAGAAGCCAAATATGTGTGTCAAGCGGTGAATGGACCAAGTTAATCCTTCTTATTCTTTGCAACCTCAAATACAATATCCTTGAGAGTGTAGTAAAAATTGGGCACATATAGCATAAGAAGCTCTTCACAAGGGGGCTTGGTCTTCCTTTCTTCTGTTTCTGACCTTCAAGCAAATCTTCTAAGCCAAGTTTATTCCTTTTACTACCAAATCTAGAAATTGCGAGTAGACCTTAACTTGACTTTTTGAGTTTCATTTCAAAATCCAATATTCTCACACGTAGCTTGTAAAAGGTGAACGTTACAAGCTGAAGAGTTGAAATGGAGTTAAATGTTAATACTAAACAATACCAAATATTTAGCATTGTGAATTTAAGAAATGTGATTAAGAATTCCCCAAAAGTAAATGCTAATGCTTAAGATGTTGGAAACGTGCCAAATAAATAGTAGTTTTGAAATTGGAATGACTATTGACCTTGAAATTTGTTATAGGTTTGCATTCATATTTAAGCATCATCCCATTCAACACATGGAAATTCAAAAGAGTATTGAGAACGACCCTTTGCAAAAGAAAGAAATGAGAGACTTGGGAAAGAAATATCATGAAATGCTTAACCAAATAGGTGTCCAGAATGAAGCTTGATGTTAAACTTAGGAATTCTTCAACAATGAAAATAATTATCAAATTTTTACCCAAATGAATTTTTACCAAAATTCAAGCTCATTTGTGAGTTTAGCAAGTTAGTGTTGAGTGATTAGACCATTAACCTTTCAACTTGCCATCTTAGGGGCCTCGACAACTCATAAATATACTGAGAAAAAAAAATGTATGCAGTGAATTAGATTCACAAATGTATATGTCATGAAGGTAACTAATCAATTTTCAGTGTTAAGACTGTGTATTAATGTTGCAAGATAAATAAATCCATGATTGGTAACCCAAATGTTTAGTCACCAAACAAAATAAATGACCAATCAATTATATTACTTCTGTGAGAGCATTTACCATGATTGTTTCAAATTATTTGTGCACAATATACATTTGATAGTGCCACTTATTGGGTGAAAAATCGTGAGAGCATGGAAAATGTAGTCAACCATGTATCTCAGTTATTTTTGGAGAAAATCCACAATGTTTATGCCATTTAACTCAAGGAAAACTATGTTGTTCTCAAAAGTAACTCATGATAAAATTGCAAATGTCCCTAGCCAACAAAGTATTAGATTAGGTTCGCCATTACACCATGAGTGAACTATAGGCTCGAAAGAAGTAATTTATCATCCACCATTAAACTTTTAAGAGAAACGTGTAGCTTGCAAAAAATGTAAAGAGCATTAAACCAAAGCAAACCATTTGGTTTCTATGCTGACTGCAGGGTTTCTTATCCATTAAGCAACTACAATCCTTGATGGTGTAGTGAAAAATAGAGAGGTGCATGATCTTTGATACAAGCAAGACTTTAATTGAGGGCTTATCTAAGAAAGGCCAAATGTTGGAAGCATTAAATCTTTTGCATGCAATGCTAAAAGAAGATTTCTTATTTGATATCAATACTTGCAGTGTCTTGATAAATGGTTTTTGTTTAAAGCAGCAAATGCATGAAGCATATATGCTCGTTAGCTTATTACTTGACAAGGATTACATTGCAGATAGTGACATTTATAGTGCATTTAAAAGTGCATTCTGTAAGTATGGTAATATTAATGAAGCCCTAAAGGTCTTTAATCATTTGGAATCTAAAGGATGCGCTCCAGATACAGGGACATGCAAAATTCTACTAGATACTCTTCACAGTGTAGGTAGAGTAATAGAAGTAGGTAGACCTAATTCTCCTAAGATTGCATCCACAACATAATGAAGCAACACATTAGCATCAAAGTGAGCATCACAACCTTTTTCATGAGGAATCTTCATTCCTCCAGTAATCAAGGGTAGTCTAGGTTCCAATCTATGCAAATCCAAACTGTGTCCAACTTTAAAGGGTAGCGCTGGGGCACACCTGGCTATATCACTTTCGTTTTCAATCTCAACTATGGTAGAGATAGCTTTGTATATTGTGCTTCTAAATTTGTGTCCTCTAAGCAAATTTTGGGCTTTGATAAGTACATGGATGTTGAATTTATTGTAGCGAAGTTGATGGGTTGTGATGACCCTTAAGTTGAGGGAAGTGTTGTATGTGCACTTCAGCAATACCACTACAGAGAATGCATTATCCGTACTTGTTGCTCATAGAACCTAAATCATGCAATAGACTTCCAGTGTCTACAAATAACTTCCCGAAGGAAACCCAATGAGTCCATAGAAGAATACCATGACCTTTTTATTACACCTCCCATAGAAGAAACGAGGGTTGAAATCCACAAAATCCATCTTTGAAGATCCATATGCCGCTGTAAACTTTCCAGAAAAACAAAATATACAACCATCAAAAGGTGCAGTGTTGGTATACAAAATGTTGATTTGACAGAGAATATGATATAGGAGAGAGGAAGGGAAACAAATCTTAATGCTCAACCAAAGGATATTCATATACTCTCATAAGCAGTACCATAGTATGTGGAAGGCCTTCGCGACTACATGCTAGTTGTAGTAAGTAGAACATAGTGTCAATGTGAAGATACAGATGGTAAGAATGAGGATAGCAATACATTGGAGATGAAAACATATGTTCCAAATATGTATCCATTTTGCCCCCAAAATAGAAACAAAGAGGATAAATGTTTTGGCATTTTGTAATGTCCCAAATGAAGAAATTTGGAACAAGCACTTCACATAAAACTAATCATGCATTTAACAGAAGATTGCCATGTAAAATTAAAGACAAACAGAGCACTGCAATCAATAACACACTGAACAAGAAAACTCTCAGCTTTTTTATATTAGCTAAGATGGGATTTTACATACACATACAACCCATGTAGTTGAGATGAAAAGTTGGCCTCAAATAGATCTACAATAATGCTGCAAATCGGCCTCCAAAACAAACTGAAAAACAATACACTACAACATGTGTGTCGATTTTGGGTAGCATTGGATGTGCTCAAGCCATGAAAATTGGTGGAGAGGCTAAAGCACATGAGATCTCCAAGGCCCAGAAATCGTTTGGAGAAATTCCACCCAAATGAAGAAATATTAAAATAATTAATATTTTTAATGGGTTCCTAAGTCTAAACTTAGGAAAATAAAAATCTTAAGGTGTATTAATATAAAATGGGTGAAAAAGTTCTGAGTGACGAGGATAAAGCCAGTTTTAATCTTACCCGTTGATTAGGGATTTAATCTCAGTCATTGAATTGTCAACATGAAATATATAAGAGGAGGCTTGAGAGTCAATTGGAGATACACCAAGAGAGATCAATAATTCGATTTTCTGGGACAAGGTTTGCTGAGGAAATCGAGTTAGTGATCAAAGTTGCAACGAATTGCAGTTCAACAAGGCATTTTCATCCAACGCTGAAGAATACATAGCAGAGAGGCAATGTAGTACCGGAGAGACAACACAGGCCCTAGTAGGGCTGACGTAGAGAACACAAAAGGTCGTAGAGGCTGACGTAGGCAGTGCAGAGGGTCGTAACGCTAACGATGGGATTCAGAGGTAGCGCTGGTGAGATTATATGGGGCAGACTGAGAGCAGATAAGCCGGGAAAGGGTGACGCAGTTTCAGAGCAGTGCTTGGAGCAACTTTCACTATCTAGCACAAGGAACAGTCAGAGTCACTGTGGGGTTGATCATCTGATTGTTCATTTGTCGGAATATTTGTCTCCGAATAGAGGTACTATTGCTAAGGATTTCTCTGTTGGATGAGCCATTTCTGGCACCCTAGCTGTATTCAGGAAATATGCTTAATAATAAAACCCTCATATTTGTTGCACCGATTTTCCCACATTGGGTTTTTCCGGGGACGATTGTCCAAAAATAACAGTGTCCCTTCTGTTATTGCTTCTATTTACTTCAGTGCATGATATATATATCTATGAAGGCTACATTTGTGTTTACTTTGATGTTTACGCAATTAAATAACTTGTTAATGTAAATAACAAGTAGGAGACAATAAACTTGAAATTGCAGTAGGGGTTTCTGATGTGTTAGATTCAAGAATTTTCACACTATGAGCACTGCATGGATTCACCAAGGGAAGAGATGGGTGCTTGCCCACTCTCACTGAATCACCTAAGGGTTCCCGTCAGAGTAGAGAATCGAGTTTTCAACCTCTCATATAAGAAACAATATCAAATCCAAGATATCTTGAAATGACCTCCTTGTCTTTTTATAAATATGATGGATAGATCTCCAAGCCTCTAGAAGCATCTTATTTTATTATTTTATTATTATTCTAGAAGCTCCTCCATTGACTTTATCTTAAGTAACCCTTTTATTTTATTTTATTTTACTGAAGTCACTTTTGGCCATTTTTACTCTAATTAATTATTTTTCTTTAATTAAAGTCATTTTTAACTAAGGAAAATGGTAAATCACCCACCATATTCTCTTCTGCCCCTGGAAGTCACTTCTCAACATCCTATCTTGTAGATTTTCTCGTTCTGGTTCCAACGAGCTATTATGCTGAGGCGTTCCATTGATTAATCTCCCTGGAATGCCACATCGAGCATAATTAATTAAGTTATGCCAATAATAACCCCGTTTTACAAGAATTATCAGAAACTCACGAAACCAAAAACAAGATGTGTGAAACTGCTCATGATGATAAATATGCCAAGCGAATGCCAATGGAGCTCATGAAAACTCCTCAAAACTCCATTGGAACCCCTAATGACATAAACCTGCTCCACTGACCTGGCCCATCCTCTACCCTGGAAATCAACCCTGACTGTACTATGAAGAAGAATGAAAATGGGGACATTACACATTTAGGTTGATCATTTGGCTACAAATTTGTGAATATGGAGAGCTTGTGTTGTATTTTGTCCATTGTTGAATATTAGATGATACTGCACAAGAATAAGGGGTTAGGAGCACAGATATAGAACTTGCCTTGAGAACAATTTATATACAATTAGTCCTAATAAATTATCTGAATCAAAATGCAAACTCAACTTAATACTTACACTGCACTCAAGAAGAACCAACCAACGATTACAAAAAACAATCTTGACTGAATCCCTAGATGTAGGAAATACACGACTTGAAGCCTTTCTTTAAAAGCCAGAGGAAATTCTTCATAGATCAACCGCAATGTAGACATCCTAGGGTAGTTTTCACCCCTCTGTACAAAAGTATGCATGTAAACAACACAATAAGGTCCTCTTGGAATTCATTCGAGATCTTATGGTAAACATATTTTTGTAGTCTTTGTCCACTAACAAGAGCAGTTGCAGAGATAAAATATAAACTACATCTCTCAGTAAAAGGTATGCATAATCTAAAAGCGAAAGATGCAGTACAAACCAAATTTATATTATGATTTATTTAACATGCTTAAAAATCATTAGATGGTTAATATAAAACGAGAACATCCTAATCTAAACCCCTTATTATTGCCTGCTAAGCCAATCAACTCCAGTGATTGGGGTGTAAATTCAAGTTTAACCCCTAAAATAAAGGCATCTAAGGAAGTGAAGACAAGATTGAATCAAGCTGCAGAACTTGAAGATGCACATGGAGATTTTGTTTATGTTCTGGATGAGGAACGAGCAATCGCTGAAATGGGCATGGGGAATGGTTCACATGCTCAAGGTAGAATCACAAAGGTATTCAACAAATTCAGGTGATAATAATCAGATGATGGATCTGCCTAAAAGTTATCATGACAATCATTCTAAAGCTACACTGTTAGACAATTCTCATTGAGAGTAGTCCATTCTTGGGTGCCCTTATGGTGCTAATTTACAAAATATTGCAAGTGTTGGTTAGGGAATTGCAACATTCATTGTTTCGTGCGGTATATTGTATGTTATCTCTCAATCTCTATGTACAAGGAAAAGTCCTAACCTTGTTCGGGGAGAACCTAACTGTACTATAAAGCAAATCACCTACTGCCATTTTGGTGATTTGTTAAACTCTTTAGATTAAGAAAAATTTAACCAACGAGAATCTTTGTATCAACCTAAACTTAATCATTGGTATAAGCGGAAAAGTAACTCAGGGAAACCTCACATAATCAATTAACTCATTTTGAGGATGGAATCTCCAATTGTGTATGTGTAAGAAAACTGCCTATGGTTCAAGGGTCATGTGTATGTGTAAGAAAACTCCCTATGGCTCAAGGGTCACAAGAAGGTCAACAATGCCAGTGCAAGTTGCCCAATTTGGGCAGGTTGAAGTAAAAAAGTGAGCAAATCATGAGGTGATTCAAAACCCAATATTCTTACAGGTAGCTTGTGAAAGGTGAATGTCACAAGGGAAAGAGTTGAAATGGAGTTAAATGTTAATACTGAACAATACCAAATTTTTAGCATTATGAATTTAAGAAATGCGATAAAGAATTCCCCAAAAGTAAATGCTAATTCTTAAGATGTTGGAAAAGTGCCAAATAAATATTAGTTCTGAAATTGAAATGACCATTGACCATGAAATTTGTTACAAGTTTGCATTCATATTTGAGCATCATCCCATTCAACACATGAAAATTCAAAAGAGTATTGAGAATGACCCTTTTCAAAAGAAAGAAATGAGAGACTTGGGAAAGAAATATCATGAAATACTTGACCAAATAGGTGTCCAAAATGAAGCTTGATGTTAAACTTATGAATTCTTCAACAATGAAAATAATTATCAGATTTTTACCCAAATGATTTTTTACCAAAGTTCAAGCTCTTATGTGAGTTTAGCAAGTTAGTGTTGAGTGATTAGACCATTAACCTTTCAGATTGCCTTCTTAGGGGCCTTGACAGCTCATAAATATACTGAAGAAAAAAAAACGAAGTATGCACTGAATTAGATTCACAAATGTATATGTTGCGAAGGTAACAAAACAATTTTCAATGTTAAGACTTTGTATATTAGTGTTGCAAGATAAATAAATCCATGATTGATAACCCAAATGTTTAGTCACCAAACAAAAGAAATGACCAGTCAATTATACTACTTTTGTGAGAACATTTACCATGATTGTTTCAAATTATTTGTGCACAATATACCTTTGATAGTGCCCTTTATTGGGTGAAAAATCATGAGCAGTGAAAATGTAGTCAACCATGTATCTCAATTATGTTTTGGAGAAAACCCACAATGTTTATGCCATTTAACTCAAGGAAAAACTCTATTGTTCCCAAAGGTAACTCATAATAAAATTGCAAATGTCCCTAGCCAACAAAGTGTTAGATTAGGTTCGTCATTACACCATGAATGAATTATAGGCTTGAAAGAAGTAATTTATCACCCACCATTAAACTTTTAAGAAAAAAGTGCAGCTTGCAAAAAAATATAAAGAGCATTAAACCAGAGCGAACCATTCGGTTTCCATGTTGACTGCAGGGTTTCTTATCCATTAAGAAACTACAATCCTTGATGATGTAGTGAAAAACAGAGAGGTGCATGATCTTCGATACAAGCAAGACTTTAATTGAGGGCTTATCTAAGACTCTCCCGTCAGTCGCTGGAGAGCTTGTTCCATCAAGCACATCAAGGGGCTCAAAACTATTATGACAACAATGACCATATTCTCCTGTGGAATCGCCAATCAAGTCACGGGCGTGCAAAAAAACACGTTCGCCATTTTGCAGGCCTAGACCATGGACCAGAGGCTCAGTCCAACGACTTCCAAATACCTGCAAGATCGTTCTCCGCTTCTCCCTGCTGACTCTCATCACATCGCTGCCATTTTACGAGAGGGTAGTGGTGCCATCGCTCGACACATAACAAGGTGATCACCATGCTTTAGAGAATGGATCGAATTCGCCTTTTCAACATTATCTATGCTCGTGGCCGGTTTAGTCGAAGTGAAGAGAAGGAACAGTGCCCTAAGCCATGGACTGGCGGAGCAGGCATCATCCATCGTCCTCATCTCCGCGTTGTGGCTTCTTTCCCAGTTTTGCATCGCTAGTGTGGTAGAAGTGTTCCACATGATCGGTAGTGCAGAGCAAGGGCAAGGTCAGCCTGCTGCGAGTCTTATAATTTGTAACTAAACGTGTAACTAATTTAATACTTGTCGAATTAATCAGATGGATCAAACTATTTTAATTGTCTAACACCTAAATCAAGGGCACATGAATGTACAAATAACCTGAGAGGGGAGTTGTTTTCAGAAGGGAATGCCTTACATCATAATTAAATATGAACTAATACGTCTTACGATTCATATCATACACACATTTTGGCAGCGAAAATAATCAAAATTGTTAAAATACTAAATCAATATGAATGTCCCTGTAAAATTATATGGTCAATATTTCTTAATAACTCCATTGAGTTATTTGTTGGTTCAACTGTTCAATGATTCTAGTAGGCAAGGCAGAAATTACATCTTACTAATTGTAAATAATTCAGGACCGTGCAATTTTACATAATGCTAGACAATTTAGAAATTCAATAACTGTAGTCCTGAAAATAGTGGAATTTTGCAGTTCATTATCAAAGGAAACGGGCATTCAACACTAGCACGATTAAAAACCATGCAAAAATACGTGCTTTCCTTGCAGTCTGACTGCAAATAGAATAGTGACATAAGAACACAAACAATAATCGAATTTTCTACCCAATAAAAAACATGGTTTCTTAAAATTGATTATATGATGGATTACTGGATAGCATTTTCAGTCGGATCTTGTACTTGAAAAAGATCTTCTACGCCTTCTGTACTTGGGTACATACCAACTTTTCCACTCATGTGGATTCTACAGACTTCATGTCTAACAGTCTGAGCTGGATTTATGGTATATTTTAGTGGCGAATTTTCACCAATGGTCAACTTCAGCCCTTTTTTTAATCAAAAAATGATATTTTTTTTCAATTGACCATTTTTTCTTTATAAATTCACTTGTATGTCAAAAATATAATATGCTTAGACTGGTAATATTTGCCAAAATTTACAATTTTTAATATTAAATTGTATTTTTTTCACCTACATCTCCATACGTATGGTTTTTTAAACAAAAATTATCACCTAATATACTACACTAAGGTATTTGAATCCTTAAAAAATACCCTCGTTTCAATTTGGTCAAATTCTTATTGTGTTTTTCAACAATATCTTTTGGGTACCAACTCTGGTGTGAGGAATCCAAGCTTTCTCCGCTTCTTGCCATGCTCATTTTTGCAGTTCTGACATGTATAGCTAAAATTTGTCAAAGCTACTGCATCACCAACAAATAAAATATATTTATCAAATTCGGTGTCACTTTCACAAATGAACAATATCAGTTTCAGATACATCACATGTGTAAATAAAATGCAAACCTTCATCTAAACCTTTTCCCTCCAAGTTCAAATGGGTATCAGAAAATCGCTGCTCACATTTAACACATTTGACCTGTATGAAAAACACAATCAGGTTTGTGAATCGGTGGTGGCTATATCACTGAGTGTGTTGCAAGCAATAGTGAACATCACTGTTTGAACTTCCTCAAATTTATGTTCTGCAGAATCCAGCAAGTTAGTTGAGTTACGATATGAAGGACCATTAGAGGTGCAATTAGTAATGGGCTTACTTTAGATGTTGACAAATTATCATCACAATCCTCATGTACATATCCCAATGGTTCAATAATGTTGGTTTCAGTATCATTGAAATTGCGGTTAAATTCCTTCTCAGCAGTGGAGCTGTTATCCATTTCAGTGGGGCACTGTATTTTCACTTCACCAGGTAATGAAGTCGAATGTGTACAAACAAGTGACGTAACCACCCTTTCCTGAATGTTATCTGGGAATATCCCTGCATATCACGTGCTATATTTTACACTCTGAAAAATTAAAGTGCCCATGTATTAAGAGATCAATCAAAGTGCAAGCAGTAACATGATATATATAGTAACAGTCAAACGTATCATATCTTATGGATGCCAACTGGAAGAGGGCACTTTCTTAAGGACAAACAATGGAAGCATCTTCTACATGCCATATCAGAAAAATTACGTTTGAAGCAAAGAATTGTTTTAACTGTTAGATGATGAACCGATTACTTGTTTGGTAAGGCTGTGTAAATGCAGATTACTAATAGGTAGAATTTCCAAGATCAAGAAAAGATCATGATCCAAGAAGCTCATACATACTTGTCATTATTACCATGTTTCATAAATCTGGGATGTTTTGATTCATTGCAAAAGGCAGTTAAAGATACTGAATCAAGTGCTTGTTCATTTTCCTCTCTTAAATTGCTATGTTTTGTTACATTATGAACTCCAATCTGATCAACTGAATCCCGTATTTCCTTGTTTTCCTCTGTTAAAATTTTCATGTTTGATCCATTTTGATCCACAGAGTCCACTGCCTGTTGATTTGCTTCTATTACATTTGTCTCATTTTTTGCATCCAAAGATGCAATATGATTTGCCAAATCCAGTGCCTGCTCTCGTTTTTCCATTATACTGGTTTGAAATGTCACTTTCTGAAAAGAAGCCCAACATGCTGAGTCTATTATTCTGTTGTTTTCATCTGTTACATTGGCTCCATTTGTTGCATACTCAAATACAGCCTGATCCACTGAGTCCATTACTTGCTTGCTTCCATTCATTACATTGTCCTCGCTTCTGGCATTTTCAGATGCATTCTGATTTTCTGCATCAATGACTTTCTTGTTTTCCTCTGTTATGTTTGTTGCAGTTTGATTTGATGAGTCCAATAGTTGTTCTCTTTCCTCTTTTACATATGTCTTGCTTGAAACTTCACCAATCAATGCTGAAGCTGAACCATCTGTGCTAAGGGATAACGATGATAATGAATGGGATGATGCACGATGATCTAAAGCGTATGGGTATAAATCAGTCTTTTCAGATGCTAGTAAGAAACCTGATCGGTCCAATTTCAGGAATATAGAATGTATGTTGCTGGCCTTATCCTGACAAGAGATTGATTTTTCTATATTTCTGTGATTCCTAACAGTTTGTCCGTAAGTCACTTCAGTTATAGGTGAGCTTTGAACATTAACTTGTGAAGCTTGCAAGACGGGTGCATTTTTAGATGCTGCCAGTTCTACTGACTCCTGCAATTGAAGTTCAAGATAAAATACTGTTCCAAATCTGCAACGTTCAACTAAAAAAAGATTCATGCTAGAAATATAATGGAATGCTATGGCCAATGAGTAAAGCGTCAAAAGGTTCATACCTTAGACAGTGTACATGTTTGACCACATTGAGATTTTTCCTTTCTAGTGCCCAAATAAACCTGCGTTGATTACAAAAGTCAATAAACTCAGACTAAAAGTTTTGCAAAGAAATATCATTGGTATGATGAGAATATGCAAGAAATATTAAATATTGATATATTGTTAATGAAACATACAAAGATACGAGTATGAACAGTCAAGAAAGACTGCCATATATAAAATAGAAGGGTAGGGTTACAAACAGATACACACCTGAACTGTCACATACCCCTACTAAATTTATTCTAACCACATTAGCAAAAACTTGATTTTCATCTCTCATACATTTTGTCAAACACTTTACACGTAAAACCTTTTTTCAAATACTTTGTATACAACCAAACAGTGTTGCACATATCACAATAATATCAGATTTATCACGATATTATCGCCAGAACCACACTTGCTGATATTGTCTCTTGAAATCATCATGATAATTTTCCCAGTCGAAATTATCACAATAATTTCAAAATTATCGTGAGTCGAAAGGAAATAATCACCCTACTGCTGGAAAAGGCAATATGAAGTTTCAGTTTGGGCTTTTTTAGGGTCAATTTCATTTTTTCTTGTGCTAAGATAAAGCTTTGAAGGTTGTATGAGTTTTCTGGTCATCTTTCATCAAGGAAACAAGGGAAATTCCATAAAAAAAAATTCCATCAACTGAGCATTTTTGGAGTGGATATATACTCCAATATACCAATGTTGTGAACATTGCGATCGGGATTAAATCGGCGAGAGTATGAAATCGGAAAAAATCGGCAAAAGAAAAACAAAACAAAACAAAAAATCAAGATTTTTTTTGAAAAAATCGGGATTAAATCATGATTTTTTCAACAACAAAAAATCCGTAGCCCCAAAGGATAGCTCAATTGGTCGAGTTCCCATTGCTAAGTACCCTGATAATTGGGAGGTCACAAGGTCAAATCTCCTCTACGCCCTTGGGGTTGGGCCCGACCAAATAAGCCGGCGGGTAGATCCCTTCGGGTGGATCTTCCCGGATTATTACTCGTGGATGTAGCAGTCACTTAGTGATTGTGAACCACAGTTGGAAAAAAACACAAAGAATTCCTTCACTAATCTTTGCAGTCCCTCGACCCTGCCCTCTCCAGTGCTGGATGTGCCACACACAACCAGGACCATTTGCAATCCTCAGAGTCATCTAGTCCAAAGAAAAAGAACTACAACAAATTCATTTTCTATTTGTGATATCCCCAAATGCATAAATTGATGAAGCGTAGCACAAATTTGTAATTTTGGCATTGGAGACAAGTTTGGGCCTTTTTGACTTAGGAAAAGTGGGTCGATGGGTTCCATGCTTAGGAAAGGGAGGCACTATACACCAAGAGGGAAAAATATAACTTCCACTACAATGTGGGGGCCACCAAAGGAGGCAATTCGAACCTCTAGGAAAAGGGAACGAATTGGTGGGTTATGGGGGCCACCAAGGAGAGAGAAGGACCCATGACTATAGAAGGCAACAAGGAAGCATTGGAGCTCATCTTTGGACCATTACATTTACAAATTCGACCTCTCTTGGAGTTGTTTAGTGCAAGGGATTGAAGTGTTGTTGAGCACAAGAATTTTAAGCGAAACTCCACCTTAGTTTTGTAGAACTACGAGTGTCTCCCCAGTTGGGCCTTTGGGGATTCCACTCCGGGTTTCAATAGTGCTAGTTTTTGGAGTAGCAGCAGATAAGTGTTATAGTCTCTATGGTTTCTAAGAGGCTAAGGAACATGAGATCTCTAAAACCCATAAAAGGTTTCATTAGAAAATCCTAAGAGACATCTCAATTAGAGTAATTAACCATAATTAAAATATTTCCCAAGTCTAGTTTAGGAAAAGTGGTTAATTAAATCAAATTAATTGAAGGAGGTCGATTTTGCTCTAGAGACTTCCGAAAAATTTAATTGACAAAGCCAAGATGATCATAGTCGTTGATTGAGATGTGATCATGGTCATTGGTTGCCCAATAGAAGATTATAGGAGCAAAGTCGATGGGGTTGGAGAGGACACAATGAACATTCAAGCAATTTGACTTACCCAGTTGTAGTGATTCAACAAGGGCACAGATGAAGCTAGGGAAGCATCAGAGGCAAGGGTTCAGCAGAGATTTTGGAGCAGGAGTTCGGAGGAGATTTCCTCAGTATTTTCCAGTGTTAGAGTGACAAGAAAGGGAGGTTGAATTCATCTGCAGAGGTGACTGATTCAACCAGTTCGTGTAGCCAATTTGATAGTGCAAGTGGCAGAGGAGCTTGTTTCAGAGTGTCAAAGCCAGATCTATCACCCAGAGGCAGAATGAGTGAACCTAACGCAATCCAAGAGGAAGGACGACTTGCTGGGAAGGGTTCCCAGTGGCTGTATGAATTTCTGAGAGCAACGGTGCACATTTCCGAGAGGCAGTGTGAATAGCCTAGAGAAGTGCAAGTTTCCTAGAGAGGGCAAGATCGAGAAGCAGAGGGAGACAGTTAGTATCCAGATTATTTTGCCTGAGGAGATCAGTATTTGCTGGAGGTTTTCTAGTGAAAGGCAGCGAGTTGTAATATTTCTCAAAATATTGAATAATAATAAAACCCTCATCTAGTGCACCGGTTTTCCCTTCGTGGGTTTTTCTAGGGACTATTGTCCAAAAATAACAGTGTCATAATTTTTGTGTGTGTGCGCATATTTCTCAGTTCCAGTATTTAATCTTCGCAAAGTTTTTATTTGTCAAGATCGCAATAGTGATTTAATTGTTATTTGCCATAAATTAAATTACACAAGACAAATAATCTCCAATAGATAAAAGATTAAATTTTGGTTTATTACAATCATGGGAATTTCACATGGTATCAAAGCAAATCGGATAAGAGACGCTCTAGAGCAAGGGTTGTTCAGTTCACAGGGAGATCTGAAGCACATAAATCCATATCTACGCAGGCCAAGTTAGGCGGTGTGAATTGCAGAGGAAGCAATTTGATTTCCAGTCCAAGGAAGTTATTCGAAGGAAGTGCAAGTTGTCTCAATTATAGGCAGCAGACAGTGAGGTTATCGGAAAATGGTTTCCAGAGGCAGATTAGATATTCACAGAGCAGATCTAGCGCAAAGGGTTTGCAGCGTAAGGGTTTTGCAAGTATAAATCAACACAGGGTAAGGAAGAGAAAGCAAATGAGGATTTCGACCCGGATTACATTTCTCCAGTATTCTTAAGGCCAGAGAAGGTTGAATTCAATATGCAGAGAGGGTCGAAGCAAGAAGAAAGGGATAGCCAGTTTACCCAGTTCACAAATTTGAAGCAGTAATTTTATTTCCAGTACCGGCAAGTGATCTAGAAGGAAGTGCTAGTAGCTTTGGAGGAAAGAGGTGTGAAAATTCCATGATTGCAATAAACTGGAAACTATTATTCTAATTGATGTAGTCTATTTGTCTTATGTTATTTAATTAACGACAAATAACAAATAGCTCACTACTGCAATCTTCACAAATAAAATAAATGATGCAAAAATAAAACAGGAACTAAGAAATAGATGCACACATAAAAATGGCACCAATGTTTTTGGACTAACGTCCCCGAAGGGAAAACTTGCCCAACAGATGAGGGTTCATATTTTATTATCTTCAACAAATTTGAGAGTACATAGATCTGCTTCCCAAAACACTGGCAAAGCTTTGGAAAATTTTCTCCACCACTCTAATTGGCAGATTGACTTGGAAACCTTTTGATTTCCTTGCAAAATCAAACTTGGCCTCCTCCAGTAAATGCGCACAAGAAACGTTGTTGCAGGAAATGCGCACTAACTGGAAATTGAGATACTGTTGATCCTGCACTCACACTAGGCAACTTGCTCTACCTTTTGTTATTGATTTCCAACAACTGGAAAAACGATCTGCTACCCAAATCTGTGCACTAAAGTATTCACACCCACTAGTACGACCTTTGCTATAGAAGAAATCAACCTTCCCTTTGACTCTGGAAATCTATCGAGAATCTCCCTTAGAAATCTCTCTCCAATTTTTGCTAAGCCCTCTCACTAATGCTTTTCTGGCTCGAACTCTTCCCTCGCTGAAAACTACGAACTGGGAAATTCGCACTGCCTCGCTCGCTTGCTCATTCGATGTGTCTTCTCCAAGCCCTGTTATCGCTCAAACTAGTAGGGGTCCTAGGAGATGATCCTGAAAGGGAAACTACTAGGTCAAGGGCAACAATGGATCGATAGCCCACTGTCACCTCAGCTAAGACACCCTGCTCTTTATGGACTTTCATCAATGGGAGGAGACCTAGTATAAAGGGAATCACTAGATAAATGAACCAATGAAAGGATGAGGAGTGATTCCTAAGGCCTATTCAAAAGGGAGACTCAATTGTATGGTTTGCTCGCTTGAGAAGCAAGGTATAAGGCTCCCTAGGAAGGGCCAAGGGGATTTCAAGGGCTAGGATTTGAGGATAAGACTTGTAAGGAAGATACCTAGTCTTAGAAATCCTTGTGAAAACTTGGTTTCCAAGAGGCCTTTGTGAAATTAACTTGAATAGGTTGTGGGGCCACACGAGACCAAGTGGACTTAAAATTAGGTCAAGGGGATGGAATTGATCAACCAGGGGTGTGCTTGACCTAATTGAGGGGAAGAAGGGGATCAAAGGAGAAATTTTTGGTGATTTTGATGCAATGATCCCAATGAGGGCACTAGCCAAGGGAAACCAAGGGCAAGAATTGATCTCGGAGCTAGGGCTTGAAATATCTCAAGATCCCATTGTCGGAATTGCTTCAAATTTGGATGGCTTCTAGAAGACACAACAATGCAGTAGTGGGCAAGAGATCGAACTTTTTAGATGGATGAATCGAGAGAAAATTGATGCCCTAGGTCACCCATGGATGTTAGGCCTAGAATGAAAGGGAGAGAGGTGAGGAAACATATGCTTTTGAGTGATCACCTATGGAGGATTAGTGCCTTGTCCTTTGGGAGAGATGGAGTCAAGGAGATTTTAACATTTGGAATGGATTCACTTCGTCAAAAAGGCCTTGGAAACAATTTTGCATGGCATTAGGGCATGCGAATAATTGCTGCAAGGTATTTATACTTGATCTACAATATTTGATGACTTGTAAAGATAAAATTTTGATACAAAACATCTCTAGGAATATTTACTCATTCATACATGGCCCATGACATGATGCAACGCTATAAAAAATCAAATTTCCACAATTTCGCATTAGAAAAACAATAAATTTCAGCCTAGTATAGCAAAAATCCCAGCAACATGCATGTGACAAGAGAAAATAACAAGTATAGCATTTAAAGAGTACTTACATGTAAGAAAGAGTATATCCAATCATCAACATATGCCAATAATGAAGCTCCAAGACAAAATGAAAGAGATCCAAACATCAAAATTCATCCATTCATCCAAACTCGTCCTCCAAGAAAGATAGCGAAAATCTCACAAGAGAAGATAACTCAATCCAAGTGATGATGATCAAAATGAATCATCTCACTTCTATTTATACACTCTCTATTGAATTCGATTTAGCTAAATTGGCCTAATTGAACCCTTAAAATAAAATGATGTGCATAATAACAATACTTTTCGTGACAAGCCTACCAAATAACCCAATAATACGTGAATAAGCCTCTCAAGAGGGCCAAATGATCAATAAAGTGAGTCGTTGGGCCTTTGAGGAGGCCTAATAAAGTCAATCGGGTGACATGATGTAGAAATGGACTCCCAACATAGTGGACAAGGGGTTGGCCCCTTGTTTTCCAAGCAAGAACCTGTGGTGCTCCCAAGTGGGTGTGGGGGCACAAAGACATCCAATTCTACCAAGTGGATCGAAAATGGGTATCCAAGTGGATCGAAAATGCTTGTCGACCATCTATAAGGGCTAGGATGGTGATGTGAGATTTCCATCTGCAGCGAGAGACATCCTCTAGACTCTGGAACATCTCCCAAGTGTATGGTGCAAGTGTGGAGCCGACTGGGCATGGTGCACCAGGTGCATCATCCTCATCCAAAAGGGTGGAACACAAGCAATCAATGATCGGTGCTAGGGATCCACGAAGTACAAGGCTAGGTTCGTGGAAAAGGAATATGCACAAAAAGAAGGGATAGATTATGAGGAGACCTTCACCCTAGTTCCCAGATACACTTCTATTCGGTCAATTATATCTCTAGTAGCTCAGATGGGATGGAAAATTCACCAAATGGACGTCAAGACAAGCTTCTTGAACGAGCTGATAGAGGAAGAAGTGTACATAGAACAACCAGAGGACTTTGAGACTCATGAGAGGCACACGCATGTGTGCAAGTTGAAGAAAGCTCTATACAGACTCACGCAGGCTCCTAGGGCATGGTATGGCAACAGATGGGGTTTGTCAAGAGTGATGCAAATCCCAACCTTTACTATTTGATGGTAGAGGATGAGCCTCTCATTCTAGTTTTGTATGTGGATGATTTCATTTTGACAGGATCATCAGAGCTCATAGTGGACTGCAAGTGGAACCTGGCAATAGAATTTGACATGAAGGATTTGGGGTTGATGCACTATTTCCTAGGATTGGAAGTGTGGCAAAAAGATGGGGAGAGCTTCCTTGGGCAAGGAAGATTCACTATAGATATTCTAAAGAGGTTAAGAACACAGGATTGCAGACCTATGTCTACGCTCAAGATTACCAATTGGAAGAAGATAGACGCATCAAATGACAAGGATGTCGACCCCACCTTGTATAGACATCTCATTGGATCTCTCATGTATCTGGTCAACACTAGGCCAGTTATCTACTTTGCAATCAATACCCTTAGTCAATTCATGGTAGAACCGAAAAAGGTACATTGGGCAGCAGCGACACATATTCTGAGATATATTCGTGGCACAATTGAGTATGGGTTGAAATTTAGTCAAGGAGATGGGGTCAGACTTTGTGGGTACACAGATGCTGATTGGGCAGGTAGTTCAGTTGACAGGAAAAGTACCTCCGGGTACTGCTTCAGTGTTGGATCGGGGATGGTTTCTTGGTGTACCAGGAAGCAGAAGTTAATAGGACTATGCTCTGCAGAAGCAGAGTATATGGAAGCCAACACAGCGACATGCAAAACTATATGGCTTCGGAAGCTACTAGTAAGCTTGTTCAGGCAGAGGATGGAGGCGACTAGTGTCTATTGCGATAATCAGAGTTGCATAAAGCTCTCTGAAAATCCCGTGTTTGATGACAAGTCAAAGCACATCAATATTCGATGTCACTTTATCAGAGATTGTGTACAACATGGAGCAGTCCAACTACAATATGTTCCCACAGAAGAGCAAGTCGCAGATTGTTAAAATTGGCAACTTGGGCCAAATAACACCTTAGGATAGCTCATATGATGGAGATAATTATTGCATTGGAC
The DNA here is from genome assembly GCA_031772625.1 of Pinus tabuliformis. Lineage (NCBI taxonomy): Eukaryota > Viridiplantae > Streptophyta > Pinopsida > Pinales > Pinaceae > Pinus > Pinus tabuliformis. The sequence continues at coordinate 232,611,836 of CM062810.1, read as the reverse complement.
TCCTCTTTTCGAGAGGTCCAATTTTGATGTAAAGATGATCTCATTCTGACAAGCAGAAGTGGAATTTTGAATTTATTCTCTCTCATGCACAAATTGTCAAGGTCGGCCTCAGTCAAATGTAGGCTCAAAAGCCCAATAGATGTGTCTCCTCACCCTCAACAAAGTGCATAAATAGGAGTGACCTCTCTCCTCATTTGGACATCACTCATATCATGACATATCTCTCTCCCCCTCTATTGATTAGTTCGTATAGCTTGGAGGCAACTTCTCTCTACTTCACACATGTGGCAGGAGGCCGAATTTCTAAGATTGTTTGCTGGCTGAATTTCTAGAAAACAAACCAGCGTTGACCAAGGCTCTTTTGAAAAACGATGACTGCGTTTTCTTGGGCAAAATTTTGATTTTTGGAGTCCGCATTTATTGGCACAAATATCGAGGAGTTTGGGACAATTTGACTAAGGTTGACTTCAACGTTGACTTCAGATTTGACCGTAGAAATTTGTAAGGCTCCTAAATATTTAACTAGAAATGTAAAGTTTCAGATTGTAAGGGCCATTAAAGTAGATTCATGAACCTGTAACTAATTTCTTTTATTTACAGAATTAACTAGCAGAATTTAATGAAGTTACTTACCTGTGTACTTGCAGTTGCTGATGTCTTCTGCAGCTCTCTGTGTACTTGCAGTTGTTGATGTCTCCTGCAGCTCTCTTACAATTACCAAAAGACCGAAACCACCCAGCCAAACTGAGCAGAACCTCGCTGCTCAGTCCAGTAAGCTTCTGAGTCGAAGCAGACTGTTCCCCCGTGCTCAGAACAATCCGCACTCTTCCTTCCTGTGGATAATTTCAGATTCTGCTCCTCTTCCTCCTTCCGTTCCTCTTTTTTTTTCTTCCTCTCATTCTTGGTTTATAAACTAATTCTTAGCGGTGGCCATCCTTCCTCCAGCACCCACCGCTTCCTTTCCTCACGACACCCTTCCCATGTCGTGTCAAAATATATTGATTTTAATTAACTTTCCTTTTTCTGATTTTTATTTTAATATAAAGATTAGACTTATATTAAATTACTTTATTATTAGTTTATTTTTATTATTTTATTAATTTGATTAATATAATTTATTTATTAAAATTTATTTGATATTATTTCTATAAATAGGTCGTTACATACACCCCCCCCCTTCAGAAAACTTCGTCCCGAAGTTAGAATTTTATCTTATATGAATATTCATGATAGTGCTTAGGATTATGTATTGAGGTTAAATTCTTACTTAATGTAAGAGCACTATAAATTTTGGTGGTTTGAATACTTTAGGTTTATGACTTTAATGATCATGTTTTATTTCATTAGGTCCCTCAGCTATTACAAAATCATCCTATCCTTCCTAATCTCTTCCGCTCCCATCCTATCCGTCCTCTACTGGAGTATGCCATGGCGTCAGTTATACTGACCTAACCATTCATAAACTCTAAGGATGACAACGTCGGTTATACCGACCTGATTCCCAGTAGGCATCCAGCAGTCATCATCACACGTCTAGGGGAGTGTGACTCGCACAGTCCTCCCATGACTCCAGGGTTTGGAGGATAAACGGTGGGCAACACCTCCACCCCTCTCAATAGAATTAGGGTTAATACCCTGTCATAGAATCTCTTTGAGCCTTAATTGTTCTGAGGTTCTGTCATCACGTGGTCATTTTGGTAACGGATATTATCTACAATCATAAACACTTGTCCATACATTTATAAAATGTGCATTAACATATTCAAAAACAATTAGCTTATGTATAATTTACACATGTCAACTACAGTATAACATACTTTGTCATATTCTATTCATGTCATTGACTTTCATATTAAAATGTAATTATTCTTTGATTTCTATTTCATCAATCATATTGGTACGCATAATAAAACAGAATTATCATATCTTGATTCCGATCAGAAGAAAAATCGCCTAAATATTTTAAACTTTATTATGAGAACTATAATTTAGTAAGATTAATATCATATTTCGTCTTGGTATCCCTATACCAGCGGAATTTAAACAGATATCATGTCATAAAAATTTACGTTTATATATGATCATTCAAAATGGTTCTGAACCTCTGATTTACAGTAAAGTAAATATATACAAAACATAGTTTAAAGTTCTTCAAAATTGACACAGATTAGGGTATCTTTGACATATGTTCTCTGTATCTTCCCAAGTAGCTGATCCAGGGCTATACTTGTCCCACTGGACCTTAACTTGGTCTATTAGACGATTTCTGAGTTGTCAAACTCTACGTTCCAGTATACGTAATGGTTCGACCGATATTATTCCTTCGTCCGAAACCTGCAGTTCCTTCCATTGAAGGTTATGAGATTGATCAGCTATATAGTGTCTTAATACAGATACATGAAATACATTATGAATTTTATGCAAGTGAGGTGGCAGTGCAAGACGATAGGCGACAGGTCCAACTCTTTCCATGACTTTAAATGGTCCAATAAATCGGGGTGACAACTTTGTCCCTTTTCCGAATCGAATAGAACTCTTATTTGGTCTGATGCGGATGAAAACCTGATCCCCTACTTCATACTTCCTATCAGTTCTGTGAGCATCAGCATAACTCTTTTGTCTATCATGTGCTTCCTTTAACCATTGTCTAATCTGTCTTACCTACTCTTCCATTTCTTGGATTAATTCTGGTCCTATTATCACTCGATCTTCTAACCTGTCCCAACTTAACGATGTTCTGCAAAGTCTACTGTATAATGCTTCAAATGGAGGCATTCCAATCGAACTGTGGTAACTGTTATTGTATGCGAACTCGACTAAGGATAAATACTTTTTCCAGTATGATTGCTGATCCATAACATACATTCTCAACATATCTTCAAGTACTTGATTTACCCTTTCTGTTTGCCCATCGGTTTCGGGGTGATAAGCTGTGCTTAAATTTAGTTGAGTTCCTAAGGCTGACTACGTGCAAGTCCAGAATCTTGAAGTGAATCGTGAGTCTCTATCGAATATAATATTTTTAGGTACTCCATGAAATCTAATAATTTCATTTATGAATACTCGAGCTACGTCAGCAACTTCGTAAGTATCTCTTACAGGAATAAAATGTGCGTTTTTCATTAATTTATCCACTACTACCAGAACGGCATTGTGTCTTTGAGAAGTAAGAGGTAGTCCAGTGATGAAATCCATAGAAATGATTTCCCATTTGGTCATAGGAATGTCGTGAGGTTGTAAGAGACTCGTTGGATGACAATGATCTACTTTTACTTGTTGACATTCCAAACATTTTGCAACAAATTGAATGATATTACGTTTCATGCCCGACCAGAAAAAGAGTTTCTTGGTATCTGCATACATTTTCCTTACTCGGGGATGTGCACAATACACTGCTCTATGGGCTTCCTTAAGGATAGTGTCTCGAAGATCTTTATTATCTGGAATATACATCCTTCCATGGAATCGTAAGATTCCATCATCTTCTAGTTCATATCCTTCAAACTTAGATTCTTTCGGCTTCTTACCTTCAAGACTAAATCTCACCCTTAAATACCAACTATCTTTTATGAGATATTCTAGTACTCGCTGCCTTAAATCTACTTTGATAGGTATGAGAGAGAATATCCGTGGTCTTCTGCTTAAAGCATCTGCTACTACATTTTCTTTTCCCTTAATATATGATATTCCAAAGTCATATTCACTTAGGAATTCACTCCATCGTCTTTGTCTAGCATTTAAGTCTCTTTGGGTGAACAAATATTGTAGACTTTGATGGTCGCTTTTAAGTGTAAAACTTCGTCCCACCAGATAATGTCTCCAGATCTTTAGAGCTAGTACTACAGCGGCTAACTCTAAATCGTGAGTAGCATAGAGTTCTTCATGAGGTTTTAACTTCTTGGAGGCATATGCTATTACTCCTCTATCCTGCATCAATACTGCACCCAGCCCTTGTTTGGATGCATTAGTACATACCATAAAATCTTTGTCCATATCAGGGACTCTTAAAATTGGTGCACTGGTTAGTAGTCTTTTGAGTTCAGAGAATGCTTTATTACATTCCTCAGTCCATTCATACTTAACACCTTTACGTTGAAGGGTTGTAATCGGCTTTGCAATTTTAGAGAATCCCTCCACAAATCTTCAGTAGTAACCGGCTAAGCCCATAAAGCTTCGTACTTCATGTGCATTTTTTGGTATTGGCCATTCCATGATTTCTTTTACCTTCTCAGGGTTTACTGAAATCCCTTCACCTGATATGATATGACCTAAGTAATGAATCTTTTCCTGAAAGAATGAACACTTAGATAATTTTCCATACAACTGATTTTTTCTAAGGCAGGACAATACTATTCGTAAATGATCTTCATGCTCTTTTTTATTCTTGGAATAGATGAGAATATCATCTAAAAAGACTTGTACAAATTGATCAAGATATTCGCGGAAAACACTGTTCATAAGATTCATGAATACTGCTGGAGCATTTGTTAATCCAAATGGTACCACAGTAAATTCATAATGTCCAAAACATGTCCGGAATGTAGTCTTAGAAATATCGCTTTCAGAAATCCTTAGCTGATGATAGCCTGATCGAAGATCAATTTTTGAAAAGACAGCAGCTCCTTTCATTTGATCGAAAAGATCATCGATTCGAGGCATAGGATATCGATTTTTTACTGTAGCTCGATTCAAGTCTCGATAATCTATGCATAATCTTAAGGATCCATCTTTCTTCTTGACAAAAATTACAGGAGCACCCCAAGGTGATATACTGGGTCGAATATGTCCTATATCCAATAGTTCCTTCAATTGAATTTGCAATTCTTGAAGTTCTGGAGTCGTCATTCTATAAAGTGTTTTAGAGATTGGTTGAGTACTAGGTTTCAATTCAATAGTGAGGTCTAGCTCTCTTACAGGTGGTAATCCTGGTAGTTCCTTTGGAAATACATCCGGAAATTCGGCTAACACCAGATATTGTTCTAAGGATGGTCCTTTTTCTTTACTTACTTCTTGAATTACATATGCCTGACAACCTTTTCTTAAGCAATGCTTCATTTTCATTGCTGATATGTAGCGTAAAGATACTTTTCTCTTGATTCCTTGAATTTGGATCGCTTCTCCTTCATCATTTATACCTAGAATTCTTTTCCCATAACAGTCTACCCAAGCTTGATGAGCTTCTAACCAGTCCATACCTATGACAAGATCATAAGTTCCTAAGGCCGTGACATAAACTTTCAATTTAGTCGTACAGACCCCTAGGTCAATTTTACATTGATCCACACTTAAGTCTACGGATTGGAGTTCTCCTGAGGCCATTTCTACCTGTCTAAAATCATTTTGTCTGCGAGCTGCCAACCCACATTTGTTTAATGCATATGATGAAATGAAACTATCTGTGGCACCAGTATCAAATAAGATTTTGAGTTTTATACCATTAATAATACCTGAAGATTCTACTACAGTGGATTGATGTGCTGCTTGGTCGTCGTTGACTATGGCATGAATTCTATGATTACCTTGATTATTTGACATTGGTTCCTTTCCAGTCCTATGCAATACACTTGATGAAGCTTCTGGACAATCACGTTGAAAATGCGGTCCTCCACATCCCCAACAGTTAACCTGCGTTGGTCCTCTTGAATCAGGACGTGAATTTCTAGATGAAGAGCTTCGTCCTCTCATGTTGTTTCCTCTCGAATTTCTTCCTCTATTAGTAGTTCCACGAGATGTCCATGGACTGGTGTTGGATGATTCAGCGGCTATAGTATTAATTGCCATGGGAGCTCTTGTTCCTACATTTCTTGGGGAAAATCTATTACCATAAGGTGGCCTTGAGCTGCCTCCTCTGAATGAATTTCGGGGAGCCTTTCCAGAAAACCCTGATTGTACAGGTTTTGCTAGCCCAACATCCTTTTGGATTCCTAGATGTTCTTCTGCATAACGGCCACATTCTACCACCTCAGCTACTGATGATGGTTTCCACATGTTCACCAAGGCCCTGATGCGAGGATTTAATCCAAATATGAAGCGTTCAGCCTAACGTTCATCAGAATCTAAGTAGTGAATGTATTTCACAAGTTCCATAAACCTTATCTCATATTCCTCGACTGTTTTATTACCTTGAACTAATGTATGAAAGGCTCTGGCTTCTTGTTGTTGAAAATATGGAGGTAAATACTTTGCGCGGAATTTTTCCTCGAACAGTGCCCAAGGAACATTATCTGTTGTAAGGTGTAGTTGTTTTTCCAGATTTCCCACCAAATCAAGGCACTTTCTTTTAATTGAAATACAACAATTTTTGTTTTTGCAAAAGAAGAATATTCTCTTAATTTAAAGCATCTGTTCATTCCTTCTAACCATGCCTCAACACGTTCTCCAGCTCGACCTCCTGAAAATTCTGGGAGTTTAATTTTCTGAAGCTCCCTAGAAATATCTTCCTTTGATCTTTTATATCCAAAATTCTTTGGTTCCGCTGAATTGGTTGTTAAGGGTTGCAGTTCTTCTTTGGTCTTAGCCATGGTTGACCCTTTTAATGTTTCCAATAAAGCTTCCAATGAGTTCATTATTACGGTCAACTCTGGTGCTGGAGTGGTTGGTGTTGATGGTGGTGGTGGTGATGGAGATGGTGATGACGATGGTGGTGGCATTAATGATGGTGATGCTGCCCGGTCACGTCGTCGTCGTTCATATGTCCTTACCATCATAATGATTCCTGTGTATATAAAGGAAATTTGTAAAAATTTAAGGTATTTATTCAGATTTAACATATATTTTGCAATTTCACATTTCTAGACGGGTATAGTTTTGCTATTTTTATCTGCTAGGCAGATCTTACTGGTACCGAGGTCAAGGAGGGTGGTCTCGCGACCTCCTTGTCCTAATGCAAGGTATTCTATCCTAATGCGTAACAATACTTATTTTAATGCATGGGTCTTGAATTTTTTTTATTTTTTTTTAATGGAAAGAAATATCGTATAATAAATCAAGGGTTATCTATAGTAGCAACTATATTGATATATAAAGCTAATCATAAAATACCTTTGAACCACCCCTATATTTCATTTAGTTTCATTTAGAAAAGTGTATCCTTTAAATTCTGGAATTACTTTTTTTTTTCATTTATTTAATATTTGTATCGTTACTATATTACATAACTAGATGTTTTTACATTTATGATTGTTTCACCTAATCACTGAAATCAATACAATCTTTATATTGATGATTAAATTTATATTCCATAATTAATTTCTAAATTTATATTATATACTTACATACTCAATTGTTATAGTCACTCTCATTACAACAATTCCCACATATCGTGCTCTCTCTATAAAAATAAAGATAAATAAAAATATTAAATACCTAAAAAAAAAAAAATCCAAATAAATTATTTTTATATATACGTAATACTTTCCCTCACCATTTTATAGTAATCAAATTAATGTTTAAACTCTTTTCAACCAGACTTTTATTAATTATCCTTATTCACATCTAATTTTCTTATTTTACAAATCAACTTAACTCTTTGCAACCAAAATTACTTTTACACATCTTTTATCATCGATAAACCTTATCCACATATAATCCTTTTAATTTCGCAATAATCCGTAAAGCTCCTTGTGGGCTCCTCCCTGCGGCTTCATGATTTTGTATTAAGCATTGCCTTGGTTTGTGACCTTCGTTAACATATATGGCTGGCGTTGAATGGAAACTTCGACATATAACATGTATCAATTTTTTTCTTTTCTTTTCTTTTTTTTCTTTTCTTTTTTCACATAATACATTAACCACTTCATATACGATGCTTCATAGCACCCAAATACTTTATTTTTTTTTATTCTTCACCTGGCCACTACTCGAACTCACACGTATCCGTGGGTATTCACATGAACTGCCACGACGGTGATGAGGACCAGCCTGCGGTTGTTCCAACTCGAACTCGCGACATAACCTGCAGCGTTTTCATAGGTTACCACAAGTCCGATTGCCACCGTGGAGTATTGCTAAGACATAGCGCTGGTGGATATGAAGTCGTGGGTTCAAACCACAATCCGTTTGCAAACCACTTTTATCACATAGAAGTTACGCACATCAGATTGCTAACCCTTCATATATCAATACGGATTTTTATCCTTATGATACTTGCCCACGGAGTATGCATGACGCGTGGATAAACTACAATTCTCAACCCATATCTTAACACGCAGCTAATTAACTGAGCGGGTGTCCAGTATAGATCCTTTGAATTTATGCGCAGAGATGAGAGGTCGATTTTCTACTGCAAAAAGGGCGGTATATCTGGCTGTGGCTTTAGAGGTATGGAGTCCATTTCATCATGGGATCATGAAATCCACGACGTTTGCACCTAAAGCACGAGTTTCTACCCCCTGCTGCTACACCTATGGCCACGTCCACCTAATAACCGCTCCCAGGAAGCGGTGGAGCTTAGGCTCCCTCACTTGGAACCAATTTGCGACGCTCCGGTTCGGGTGGTCATCTGTTACCAGGACGGGCCACTTCAATGTCAAGGCTACTGAACATAACAAATTGGAACACATTCCAAGGGGTAGCAGCAGGTCAGAGGACTGGAACTTAAGTTTGGATGGTGGAACTGCTCTTGAAGAGGGCTATATAGGTAATATAAAATCAATTTAAACTAACATAATATGAAAATATTTTTTTTTTTGAATCAACCTTCTAAAATTTCTCTTCATACACATTACTTGGACTTTGATTTTCTTGTCTGTACCCAGCTTGAGCACGCTTCTAGTTGGACAATTAAATATTGATACCGTATCTACCTAAGCATCATTCTTCTGCTTTTACAATAGGATGCAGGTTGTCTTTTGCAAGACGAAGCTATATGACATTACATATTACAGGAATGTGCTACCATTTAATGTTTTCTATATATCACTTTCAAACCTTTTCATTTTGCACATTGAGTATTTCATTTCATTTCAGTGAGTATAGAAAGCATTACATGAATTAAGTTCGTGGTACTCTTAGAGAAAGGAGAGATAGGCTTCTTATCTGGACAATATAAGGACAGAAGTTTGAATTCTGAAAAATATCATAATCTAATTTACAATACACAACCCTTAATTTGACTATTATTGACAGTCTTATTCTTGCATGCCTACTTACTTGAACATATTACTGTGCTAGGGACTTGAGCTTTAAAACAGTATGCTTTATTTCCCAAAATAAAACAGTATGCATGTGCATCTGTCATCAATACTGTATATAATTATAATATATATATCTTTTCTCATTAGTAGGGCAACGGCAGGGAGTATTGTTTAATGGGCCTTTAGGATTCCAAGGGTTTGAAAACCGGGCTCTGATACCAAATGTAAGGCTCCTAAATATTTAACCAGAAATGTAAAGTTTCAGATTGTAAGGGCCATTAAAGTAAATTCATGAACCTGTAACTAATTTCTTTTATTTACAGAATTAACTAGCAGAATTTGATGAAGGTACTTACCTATGTACTTGCAGTTGCTAATGTCTTCTACAACTCTCTGTGTACTTGCAGTTGCTGATGTCTCCTGCAGCTCTCTTACGGTTACCAAAAGACCAAAACCACCTAGCCAAACTGAGCAGAACCTCGCTGCTCAGTCCAATAAGCTTCTGAGTCGAAGCAGACTGTTCCCCCGTGCCCAGAACCTCAGAACAATCCGCGCTCTTCCTTCCTGTGGATAATTTCAGATTCTGCTCCTCTTCCTCCTTCCGTTCCTCTTTTTTTTCTTCCTCATTCTTGGTTTATAAACTAATTCTTAGCAGTGGTCATCCTTCCTCCAGCACCCACTGCTTCCTTTCCTCACAACACCCTTCCCATGTCGTGTCAAAATATATTGATTTTAATTAACTTTTCTTTTTTCTGATTTTTATTTTAATATAAAGATTAAGCTTATATTAAATTACTTTATTATTAGTTTATTTTTATTTTTTTATTAATTTGATTAATATAATTTATTTATTAAAATTTATTTGAGATTATTTCTATAAATAGGTCGTTACAAAATTACAACAGCGTTTTCTCTCTCCTTTGACTGGGTTGAGCAAACTATTTTGGGTTGACTTTGACTCTCTTGGAAGGCCAAATTAATTTGTTGTTGACCGAGCTGCTTGGAGGACATTTTGGTGTTGCTTTGACCAGTGTTGACTTTCTGGTTAGGGCTGCAATTGAATACTATTGAACGCTGATTTTGACAAGACTGTTTTGGGCAAGTTAATTTGATATTTGTACTCTCTCTCTTTGCTGAATTATTGAATAATAATAAGAAGATTTGATCAAAGGGTTTTCCCCACATTGGAGTTTTTCTGTGGCATTCACCAAATCTTGTGTCCTATTGTCTTGGCTTGTCTTCTGCACATGTTTTTATGTTCTATTTGCATTTACTATCAATGTGTTTAAGATAATGTGATTACTACTGGAAATAATTGGAAATTGTCATTGGGCTAAGAAGGAACATTGAACTAAATTGTGCTAAAGCATAGAACATACCATTGTCATCAAAAATTAGCATGGTATTAGAGCTCAGGTGAAGACAAAGCCCAGGCAAGAGTGAGGAAAAGCAATCACTAAGGGAAGTTGTTGGAGAAAAAACATGGAACTAGTCCCAATGACGACTACATCTTACTTCAAATCCGACTATCATGCATGGAAGATGTCTCTAGATCCAACATCGGAAGAAAATGATGCAATGGACTATGTCAAAGGAAGAGTAGTGGGGCCTCCTTCAAATGCATCCCCAACTGCACAAACAAAGTACAAGAAAGGTGAGGTTAAAGCTAAGAAAATTATTGTTGATTCTATTCACAAGCCTTTAGTTGCCTATATTTATGATTTGGAAACATCTAAGGAGATGTATGACAAGCTGGTTGGGATGTTCAAAGTAAATAATGCAAATCAAGTTCTCTTTCTCAAGAACAAGTTGAAAGACATCAAGATGGATAGAGGAGAATCCATCTAATGCTACTTCATGAGGATTAACGATATCAATAATGATCTCCCATCTACTGGAGAAGTCATTGGTGATAGGGAGCTCACTCTTATTGAACTTGGAGACCTTACAAGAGAATGGAATGTGTTCAACACCACCATCCTCAACAATGACAATGTTGGTATTATGATACAGGTATGACACAAGTATTGTCCTTGATGGCAACTCTCTCAGATGAAAGATCACAGTATAACAGGTAAACAGCAAGAATGAAGAAAAAAAGGTATACGCAAGTTCACCATTGACCAAGTCGCGTAAACACGCAGATTCACTGTATACAAATTCGCGTATACGAAAAGGTATACGTATGTTCACAATATACCAATTTGCATATACACGCAGGTTCACTATATACAAAGGCGTGTATAACGTACATACGCACTTTCACAGAAGGAAAGGCGTGTACATGTTGGAAAACTAAGTTTTGGTCGTGGTATTTGGACCATGGTATTTCGGTATTAGTCCATGGTATTAGGTCTGAGGTATTGACCCCAGGTATTGGGTCCAAGGTATCGGTCCTATGTGGTTTTGGACCATGGTATTGAGAGAAGCCTAAACCTATATAAGGAGAAGAAGATCATTAGGCCAAAGGGCAAGTGTGCAAGTGATGAATATCTGATGAAGTGTGAGATCTAGTATGCAGGTTATGGGTATGTGATGCTTTGCTAAGGATGCACCTATGTGGCGAATGAAGGTTGATGGACCGAGATCATGAAGACTAAAATGCACTATCATTATATGGTATGATCATAAATAGTTCAGATCTGAATACTGACGCATGTCTTATCCTTTATGTCTAATGATCTGGGTATATCTGAAGTAGAAAACTGCAACGAAGGTATAAGAAATTATTTTCAGATCTGTACGCTGGTTCCCTTTGGTGAAAGGGCGTATACACGCTGGTTAGACACAGCCAAGTAGCATATACATTATGAGATTTGATATTTGAAGTTGTTGTTGGTTCTAGTGGTTGTTGCAGAGTTCTTGGTTCTGCTTTGTGTTTTGGTGGTTGTGTTTCGACGACAGGGTTTTAGTGATTCAGAAATTGATAATGCAGATATAGTTGATGGTCGTATTGCAGTGGTGATTGATTTTGTATTGATGGATCCAATCTGAAAATTTATGAAACGTGGTCCTTGGAAGAAAAGAGAAGGTCGTAGCCTTCTGTAGGTCGGCGCCTACATACTAGTAAATATATCGGCTAGTACAAGAGCTAGGGGGTTGTAGCTCCCTTCCAGTAGAAGCTGCAGAACGAGAGAAGGTTGTAGCCTTCTGCAAGTGGGTGCCTGCGTACTAGTATGAGTCTGCGCCAGTACAAGATTGTAAAAAGGTTTTCTTATCTTAAAGAAAACATCAGCAGGTGGTTTTTGTCCTGCATTGGGTTTCCACCTTATAACATGGTGTTAATGTGTGTCTCTTATGTGTGATGATCTGTTCTATTTTTAATGCACCTGATTACTGTTTATAACTTTATATGGTTAATGATGTTCTGATGCACTGATTAAAGATCAACATATGATGAATTAACTGAATCATAAGTTTGCTGGATATACGCTAGTTGCATTAAACATAGTTGCATGTACACGTGGGTTTCCTTAACTGAAGTAGCGTATATGAATCTGATTATGGAAATGAAAAAGTTATTGATTTGCTAATACTGATTCACCCCCCCCCCTCTCAGTATTATTTCCAACAATTGGTATCAGAGCAGGTCCTTCAGAAGAAGCTTGATCGCTTGAAGGAAGATCCATCATCATGAGTAATCAAGAAAGAGAGGGATCCATCAGACCACCAATCTTCGATGGGAGCAATTTTGTTTACTGGAAGATAAGAACCACAGCCTATCTACAATCGCTTGGAATGGATATTTGGGAAATCGTGGAAGGAGGATATACATTTCCATCAGCAATTCCTATAGATACGGCAGGTAGAAAGCAATATGAAATCAATGCCAAAGCTGTTACTATCTTATTGGGAAGTTTGTCAAAATCAAAGTTTGTCAAGGTCATGTAGCTCAAATCAGCCAAAGAAATATGGGACAAAATCATTCTAAGCTACGAAGGAGACACTCAGGTAAAACGTGCTAAGCTTCAAACTCTCAGAATTCAGTATGAAACTCTTAAGATGCATAGTGATGAAAGCATAGCTAATTACTTCCTATGTATAGATGAGATTGTCAATTGTATGAAGAATCTGGGTGAAGAAATTAAGGAAGTTGTCTTAGTTGAGAAAGTTTTGAGATCAGTGTTGCAGAAGAAGCGCCCCCCCCCCCCCCCCGGATCCTAGGCCGGAATCGCGTCCCGTACGGAAGCGTTCCGGAAGCGCCCAAGGAAGCGCGATTCCAACTTTTCCGAAGCGCGATTCCTAATTTTTTATGCGCTTCCTGGTTTTTGAGAAGAGTTGGCCCCGAAGCGCGCTTCGGAGGGCGCTTCGGGCCTCCGGAAGCGCCACGCTTCGGGCCCGGAAGCATACGCTTCACGAGCGCTTCGGAGCGCTTCCGAAAAATCCGCGCGGGCTAAGGAAAGACACTTCATTTTTTTTAATTTTTTTAAAAGTTAACTTAACTTAGCAATGAGGGGGTGGGTTAGGGTGAGTTTAGGTGAGGAATGAAAAGCATAAAGCTCCCATTCATTTCTCATTTTCTCACTTTGAGTTTATGAGAGTTGGAGAAGAGAAGAGAGTAGAGGAGAAGAGAAGAGAGGAAAGGAGAGGAGAAGAGAGGAGAGCTTGGAGGAGTGAAGAAGGAGGAGCTAGGAGAAGGAGGAGGAGCTTGGAGCAAGAGCTTGGAGGACTTCATCTACAAGAGCTAAAGAGGTAAGTTCAAACCCCAAACTCCCTTGTTTTTTTGAAAAAAAAATTGTATTTTTCTCCTCCCTCTCCTACTCTTTCCCATTGTTTCTACTTGCTCCTTTATTTACAGGTTGTCCACCACCTATATCCATATTCCAAGATGGTGTTCTTTTGGCTTCTATGTATCATTCCACTCTTGGTTTTAATGATGGCAAGGGTGAGGAATAGAAGGGAAGAGGAAGGGGATGAACTTGGTCCTAATAGTAGTGACCCAATGTATGATGAGGAGGAAGGGTTTGAAGAGGAAGGGGATGAACTTGAAGGGGACACTGAAGCACAAGATGGGAAAGGTACATCAACACCCTTGTGGAACTATGTGACCAAACTTGATGGGGGAAAGGGTGGTGGATCTTACAAATTTGTGTGCCCTCATGGTTGTCATGGAGGAAAACCATATTGTGGTTCATATACCCGTCTGAGGAGGCATCTTTGTGGGGTGCTGGACAGTGATGAAAAAAAGGATTCTGTGGGGGTACAAATTTGCCCAAACATTTCAACTGAAGAAAGAAGAAAATACATCCAAATAGAGATGGCTGCACAACAAAAAAACAAGAAACAAAAAACTCATTCTGAATCAAGTGCAACCTCTAAATTTGGTAGTTGCCCATCTCCTCATGGTACTTCTGCAACCTCTGGAGGTAGAAGAACAATAGGGGATTTCCTTAATGTTGCTGGGAGGGATGATGTGGATGGAAAGATAGTCCGTTTTCTTTGTGCTTGCGGTGTACCATTCAATGTGCTTCGCTCTCCCTATTGGCATGACATGGTAAAGGCCATCAATGAAGCCCCAAAAGGATACAAGGCCCCCAACTATGAGAAAGCTAGAACAGTGTTATTAGAAAGAGAAAAAGCTAAGGTTCAAAGAGCTTTGACACGTTTTACACATGAGTGGGTGGATTCTGGGGTATCCATTGTATCAGATGGGTGGACAAATATTAGAAACCAACATTTGATAAATGTTCTTGGTGTTTCTTCTAGTGGTGCAGTATTTATTGCATGTCATGACTCCTCCTCCATCAGTGCAACTGCACAAAACATTGCAGATCTCCTATTGAAATCAATCAAAGATGTTGGTCCGAATAATGTGGTTCAAGTGATCACAGATAATGCAGCAAATTGTAAGGCAGCAGGAAAAATTATTGAGCGTACTCATCCACACATCTTTTGGTCTGGGTGCCTGGTTCACACATTGAACCTTTTGATGCATGATATTGTGAAACACAAAGATTGTGGGTGGATTGCTGAGGTTTACAGGAAAGGGAAGCAGCTCATTAAATTCATCACAGGGCATACAAGGGTAAACTACTTCTATGGCACTTACTCCAAGTTGCAATTGCTTAAAATTGCAAAGACAAGATTTGCTAGTTATTACCTCACCTTTAGGCGGCTAGTGAGGGTGAGACAAGCTTTAACTAATCTGGTGTGTGCTGAAACATGGGATGAAATTAACACTGACACAGATGGTGCTAATGCAGTCAAGGACACTGTTCTTGACAGTTACTTTTGGTCACAGGTTAAATATGTTTTGCAATTCACCAAACCAATTTATTACATGATCAAGTTTGCAGATTCAGATCGACCAGTAATTGGGGAGGTGTATGAGCAAATGGATAGCATGTTGGGGCAGATTAAAGACATTGTTGAGCCTAGAGATACCACCTTGTACAATTATATTCGTGTAGAGGTGCAAAACCGATGGGAAATGCTAAATATTCCATTGCATGCATTAGCATATGTTTTGACACCTAAATACTATCATCCATCATGGCTTTCAACACCAGCACCTGGGGGGGGAAGCAGGAAAAAACCACACCAAGATAGAGAGGTTCACGAAAAATATATGGCTGCATTGAGTAAATTAATCCCTGATGAGGAGGAGGCTGCATTGGTACGGAGACAGGTGAGCAACTATACGCTCAACACTGGTCCATTTGGGAGCATGCATGCAATTCAAGATCGAGAGACTTTTTCTGCTCTTGAGTGGTGGAACATGCATGGAGGGGGTACTCCACTTCTACAGAGTTTGGCATTGCGGGTGCTATCACAGGTGGTAAACACTTCTTCTGCAGAGAGGTGTTGGAGCTCTTATTCTTTCATCCACAGTGTTAAAAGGAACAGGTTGAATTTAGACCGGGCAGAGAGCTTGGTTTATGTTCATTACAACTTGCGATTGTTGTCCCATTATTGTGAAGATGCAAAGTCTAATAAAGACTTGTTGATTTGGGACAAGAATCCAAAGGAGCCCAATTTGGAGGATGGAGTGTTGCGACTAGAGCAATTAGAGGATGCTCTTATCCAGGTATGTCCATTGTGGTATGAATTTTCCAATTTTCCCTTATAAAGCATTTCTCTAATTCATGTTTTTAATTTTTTTGTTAACTAGTGTTTTTTTTTTTGCATGAATTTTTTGAGCGATTCTAGGATGATGATGACCGTGTTGATATGCCACCACCCCCACCCCCATCTGGTCCCTTGGTTCCTAGGTTCCATGGTTCAACACCAACAGCAGGGGGTTCTTCTTCATCAGTTTCAGTGCCACGACTTACACAGGGACCATCTTCTTCATTGCCACCACGTGGAGGCCCGCCATCACGTTCTATTCGTGATGGAAGGAGGAGAGATTAGTAGATATATTCACAATCTACTACTTTTTGTCATAGATTACTCATTAGACTTGTAGACTTGTGAATTTGAATTTTGAACCTTTTTGGCTTGGCGGTGACCAAGTGACATATTTTGTAAACATTATTATTTGAATTTTGGACATGACAAATGTTGACAGTTGCTCACTTGCTAGATAAATCATAATATGCTCTATGTTTTATGTTTTATAATATGCTTAAATGTTTTATGTTTTATAATATGCTTAAAAATTTGATGTATGTTTGTAATAGCTAGAATATAGATGATTGTTGTACATACTAGTAACTACAATGGAATCATGGATGCCATATCTATCTTGATTTATGCAAAAATATGCATGTTTTCATGTCTTCTACAATTAATTTGGTATTTGGGATGTTTGTTTTGAGTATAAATGCAAAAAAATATAAAAATATATATATATATAGCAGACGCTTCCGCGGACGCTTCGCTTCCTAGATTTTTGGAAAATGACGCTTCCGCGCTCCCGCTTCCGCTTCCGCTTCGCTCCCGCTTCGTGCAACATTGTTTGAGATCCTTGATTGCTAAATTTGAACCCAAAGTGTCTGCCATAGAGAAAAGCAAGATCTGCAGAATATCACTATGACGTAGCTTCACGGAATCTTAATTGCTTTTGAAATGAGAAAAGGATGACCATTAGATATGAGAGAAGCCACATTTAAAGTATCAACCAAGGGAAAAGAAAAACTCAATGAATCAGGATACATTTCAGAAGAAGAATATGAGGTAAATTTTGTCAAGAAGCTTCAATGGAGATCTAGAAGGTTCAAAGGTAAGCTACCTTTCAAATGTTTTTCTTGTGGTAGAGTTGGTCATTACGCTGCTAGATGCCCTCATAACAAAGGAAAGATGTCTGAAGAAGGTAATAGAAGTTATTATACTCATGATAATAGTGATGACTCATCCAATAGTGATGAAGATAATCAAGAAATTAAACTTCTCATGGCATATGAAAATAATGACGTAGAAAAAGAAGAAGTTACCAGATTAAAAGTTCAGCTGGAGACAGTAACCAGAGTAAGGGAGCAGCTGCAAGATGTAGTAAAAGATCAGAGCATAACAATCCAGAGACTTGAATCTAAGATCCTCTCTCTAAAAGAAGATCTTGAAGAATCAAAGAAGCAGAATGAAGAAGCTCTTGAAGAACAAGAACATGAAGTGCTCGAATTAAGGCAACAAGTGGAAAAAGGAAGAAAAGTTGAAGAAAACATAAAGAAGCAATATCTGGAAAAGGAAGAACAACATCAGGTTGAGGTAAATATCTTAAAAGGTAAATTAGAAGAAAAGGATAAACTGTTACGATTTCAAGACAATACTAAGATTTTGGATGATATTCTTAGTAGTCAAAGATCCCCTGCTATCAAAACTGGTCTTGGTTTTTATGAAACTGTTGAAGGTGAATCTAGCTCATAGGGTGAGGCAAGGAACTCTAATGCAAAACCTGAAATGCTCAACAAGGAAATAAGAGATCAACCCCAGCAACAACCAAGGAAAGAAATTCTTCAAAGAAAATCCTTTGCTCCTAACTGTGGAAGTGATAGACGGTTATTTCCTCCAATGAATAATGTTGAATGTTATGAATGTCATAATCTTGGACATGTTGCAACTAGATGCAGAAGTAGAATGGTTCAAGACCATCACACAGAAAGATCATCACGTTCCAGGTACTTTAAGGGATATTGTTTTGCTTGCAATATGTTTGGTCACAAAGCTATTGATTGCAATAAAAGGAATATGAAACATGTAAGATGTTATGCATGTAACAAGTTTGGACATAAAGTAAAGGAATGCAGGAGAAAAATTCGAACACCAAAGCAAAAGGAGCATACATCATCTCAATCCCAGGTATTGAAGAAGACAGAATTAGTGTCAGAAAGATGTGGCATAACTCAGTTAGCAGACATAACAAACCCAGGGGAAGCTGAAAGTGTAAACCTTCAATATTCCAATTTGCATACGCAGCTATTATGAAGAGAAGTCGCGTATATACGCAGCTATTATGAAGAGAAGTCGCGTATATACGCGAGTTAAAGGCTGCAGAGTCGCGTATATGGAGCTCTGAAGAAAAAGCAGCAGAACGGACTCAGGAAAAGAAGTCTGATATGGTTCGGTCATGATATATGTTGGTTGGCACAGGTTCAGGGGGAGCATATGCTTCGAATAATGCATTGTCGGCATTATGGTTAGAAGTCTTTGGTGATGATGCTTGTTGTCACACAGATTGTCCAGGCAACGCGACAACGCTCAGACCGAGGGCTATCACCCTGATCCCTGTTCTCTCTGTTTAAGCTGTCTCCCAATAGCAAGCTAAGGGGGGTAGACCCTGTGGGAAAAATGAAGACCAACTGGGAACCAATTGGGTTGGGAGACACGGCAGGGGGAAACAAGCACTTGATCAATTTTAGAATTTGATTAGATCTTTAAATGCTTAAGACCAGTGCCTTATGGAGTTAATGAAAACCAAGTAATTAATTCGTTGTTGCTGCTTATGAAGTAATTTAACGATTGCTTGAAAATATTTACAAAATATCCAACATATAATGAGCATAATATAATCCAAGCAATGATTGATTTCACCAGATGCAAAATATTCAACAGATGCGCAAAGTTCTAGCAATTAGATTTCAAAAGATCAAATACTTTAAGCAACCACGAAATTTAAATGCTAACCAGTTTCAAATAGTTAATCTCCAAATATAAACATTTAAGCACATTTAACTATACCACAATAGAAAAAAATGAATAAATAAATAAAAAGACTTTAAAAGGAATTTCCAATTTTTTAATTAGTCTTTTTTTTAGAATTTTTAAAAAAAAATTTATATATATTTTTTTATTTTTTATGAGATTTTTGTTAAAGTGAAATAAACAAAAATCTAAATCTAAATGATAAAAAAAATAATAATAATAATAATAATCTAAACTATACAATAAAAACAAAATTCCTAATAAAAGCCTAAGGATTAAATTTTTATGCTTTTTAGGATGATTTATTATTTTTATTATTTTATAACTTTTGATTTATGAAATCGGAATCAAAACAAAACTAAATTAAAACTAAAAGCCTAAAAAAAAAGCAACACCTAATCTATATACATAAAATGAAACAATCTAAATTCTAAATAAACAAAACTAAAAAAACTAAATCAAAATCGAAAATAAAAATCGAATTGTAAATAAAATTGAACCTATAATATAAACTTGCCAAAATCTTAAACTTACCATACGTACCACCATGAAAATCCTAACCCGTCATAACAAAAAAAAAAAAAAAAAAAAATTCGAATTTTATAATGAGTGACCCCAAATCTTACCCACGGCATATCGTTTCATTGTTTTTGCGTTGTGCGTGGGCGTGTGCAGGGCCGCGGAGGGAGAAGGGAAGAGCAGGATGGAGGCTCGATGGTGGAGCGATGGGATGAGGGACGGAAAGAAAAAGGACGGCAAGTGGAGAGCAATACGCAGGTGGGTTGAAGAAAAACAAGGCAGCGATGGCACGAGGCAACTACGAAGGATGGCAGAGGGTGCTGCGGATCAATGATGAAGAGCGATGAAGAGGGGAAGGAGGTTTTCGCAGCGTTTTGAGACTGCACAGGATGGAAGAGGAGATCTGTGGATGAGGATAGCTGGAGACAGACAGGCTTTCTAACACAGGTCATGAACGGTTCAATGATAGCGTGGATAATGAAAAGGGTGGTGGTTGCAAGGGATAGAAGGTAAGTCGATGGCGAAGAAAGGATGAGGGTTGCACGCATAGAAAGAAGAGTCATGGGAGTGTTGTAGTAGCATGAGGAAGGATAGTTGCAGATATGCGTGGAATGAGCAGCAGAAGATACAGGTTTGCAACAAGTTATGGCAGTTGTGTATGAAGTCCTGAAAAAAGGTAGATGCTGCTGGGATGATGGGCAACAATGTGGGAGAGAAATGGTGATGAAAACGGAGGAGAGAGCTGAAAGATGGCAACACGAAGGCTTGGCAACAATCCAAGAGCCTGCCTAAAAAAATTTTCGAAAATTTTCCTGCGAAAATGAAACCCCAGCAGACAGATAGCTTGGAGAGCCTCGAATTTCTCCAGAAAAAACCCTGCAAGAACTGATCCTGAGGCCAGATCTTACCCTCCAGGGCCTAGATCTGGTTTCAAACAAAAATTTCTTCTCAGACCTGTAACCTGCAATGGCAAAACAAAATACTTAGAAACAACATGCGCAAGAAACAAAACTAAAAACCCTAAACCTGCTAAATAATTACACTATTCACAGTTTAAAGGCTCTAAATAGCCAGATTTGTCAGTATGCCACAAAAATATTTTTTTAAGATTTTGAATATAAGATTATGTGCTTCAGAAAACCCTTCATGCATTCACCAGAAAATTTCAAATGATAAGCCCGGGATCAAAACTGGTTGGACTCTTCGAAAAATGCAATCCGGGAGTTCATTGGTTCAGCTGAGAACTTCCCCAAATGCTCGGTAATCTCAAAAAAAGGATTTCCTACACAACTTAATTCAACCATTAACAAAGAGGGAGAAAACGATACTAAAATCCAGATCTAATGGAGATACCTGCCATCATATTCAGAAATTTAACTACCATTCAAACCCTAGCGACTAAACAAGATACCTGTGTTTAAAATCACTCTTCATCAAGCTATCATCAATGGCTGAAAATAAATTTATGCAGAAAAATAAAACATCTTACAACACTTCCAGAAGAGTAACACCAGCAAGATTTCAACCCCAAAGTCTTTCTTTATTGCACATGAAAAATGACTACAAGAGAGCTTTCTTTAGCACACAACTCTCAGATCAAATCATCTCAAATGACCCCTGACACCCTATTTAAAGGAAAATTTCCCAACAGCTAGTTCGAGTGATCCATGTCAAAATGATCTTGACTGTTGATGAGGATCAAAATCTCTTTTAATCACATCCATCGAAATTTTAAATGCATTTTAATATATTAAAAAATTAAAATTTTGCATTTATTTCCTCAAAACTTTGACTTATTATTATTTTATTATTTTACTGTATTTTTCATTTTTTATTTATTTTTTATTTTATTTTATTTTAATTTTTTAATTATTTTTTATTTTTTTATTTTTATTATTTTTTATTATTTTTTTTTTTACCCTCGAACTTAGCCTTTGGGAAAAAACACCTAGGACCTAGGACTTATGAGGGGATAAAACATTTTCTAACCCTCAAGACACTTTACATCATGACTTTTACAATTTTACATCTTAAGGGGGAAAACCCATTTGACATAGACCCTCATAGACCACCCAGTTCTGCGACACAAATATAATCTAGCAGATCAAGCAATTTGTAATAATCTAACCAAGTAATCAGAATTATTTCCAATTACTTTTACATAGACTTGACCTAGCACACTAGGATTCCCCTAAGATTCTAATGACAAAATCCATTCCGGCTTTGGGGTTAGGCTGAAAGAAAACTCTGCCGATCATGGATTGGTGAGACAAAAAACCTTCCGGAACATAGATTATCACTAGAAAATTAGGTTTACCTAGGCAAATACATACATGACACAAATTTGCTAAGATTATTTACAATTTACACATGCAGACTGGGTTTACAACATAACATGATCGGGCTGATGATGATAGTCGAATGGCACGGACACGTCGATCAAGCGCTATCCCTTTTGCGAAAAAAGGGGGTGTACTGCTATGGGTAGTTGACACGTAGTGGTCAACATCTGGCTCTACTTGGGGACACGTTGCTGCATTGTAGGAATGTGAGAATCCAGAATCTGCATCCACGCAACACACAATAAAACATAAGTAGCGTCCATCCAAAAATCATCATATAACATTAAGCACAGGAAAGATATAAGCTCTTCATTTATTAATTATCTAGTAACATGAAATGTAAATCTAATCCTAAAACAAAAATGAAATGTTGAAAGGACAAAGTGTAGGGTTAGAAATACAAAGGATGTCCCATGGCATCAAATGTGTTAAATATAGTGTATACTAAGCAGGCAAATTTGTCGGCTGCTTATCGAATGTGCCATGTCCAATTCTGCATAACGTAGGACTTTTTCCTATCCGAAAATCCAGCTGCTCGCGGCCATTTGATGCATCAAATCTTCTTCTCGTTCTCTTTATTTTGCGTTTTTTCTTTGTGGCAGGTTGTATTACTGATGACGTGGAACTTTCTGCTTCAAAGCTTTCAGATGAAATATGTAAGATATGCGTGACATGTCTTTCTTCATTCTGCATTTGCCCTGTCAAGGATGATGGATCAATCTCACAGGTGCCATGAGTTATAACTTGATCTTCTATGACTGGTGGATTAACCGTGTGAGCATCAACCTGATTATTAATTTCCCTTTTATCCAAGTCACCTTCAATTAGCCACTTTTCAATGGAACAAAGGACCTCATAATAAGATGGAGCTTGTTGCAGCAGATAAGGAGGCTTTTGATCTATTGATGTTCCCTGGTTTCTTTCATCCTCTGACTGTTGTTGAAATTTCTGAACCTGTATTGTAATGGCATCCATCTGACTAGAGTGTTCAACCTTCATAGCACTGATTTCCCTGGCATGGTCTTCTTCCATGGTCAATAACTTATTCTGAAGACATATCTAATTAGCTTCCATATCTTTTATTACTTTGTCGTCCTTTGCCTTTATGGTCATCCAGCAATGTTGCATAAAGTTTATCTCTTTCTTATGATTTTCTTGCATGGTAGCTAACTGATTATTATAATCGAATGTCATGATAGTCATTTCTTCATCCATAGTTGACAATTGGTTCTGAATAGCACTTATTTCTTCTTGAAAACTTGCTTCCCTGGCAGTCACTTGATTTGAATGATTGAGTTCCATGATCATCATATTTTCCTCTAAGCCTGATAACTTGCTTTGCATAAAATTAATTTCCCTGTCATGATTAGCTTTCATGGTCTCAATTTCCTTATCATGCTGACTCTGTAAATCGATTATGTGATCATAATGTTTAATTTTCATGATTTCCATCTCCTTATAACGTTTTTCCAGGTGGGTGCATAAAGTTCTCATATCATTGGCGTAATTAGTTTGATTGATCTCCATATTTTTTACCAGCCGCATTAGTTCTTCTATAATTTGCTTATGATTTTCCCTTTCATTGTCGACACTGATTTTACAATTTGTCCCTGCTTTTCCACTATCATGGATTTGATTTGCAATGGTACAGGTGGATGGCACATTCTGATATGAAGAATTGTCTTGAAATCTTTCATTGACAACTGGACCTTTCATAAGATTACTTTCATTCTGTTGCACAATTTTAGGGGCACAAGGCGAGCTATCTTGATAACCATATCTATCTTTAAAAGCATTGACAATGTCTTGTAAAGAAGTGAAAGAATCTTCAGGACAATTATTAAACCAATTCAAAGCATCACCCTCTAAAGAAAGGACAAATAGACGCATTTTGACATCTTCATGATTATACTGAGGAGATCTACAATATATGATCATTATACGAGTAAACTTGCTTAAATGCTTTCTAACAGCGACTGAATCACCACCTGAGAACAAAGGTAATTTAGAAATGGCCACTTCCGGAACATCATGGAGAACATCAGTAAAATGACATGGGGTAAACGAATAATCCATGATGAATAATGAGGGACCAAATGGATGATAGAAAGAGATCTCTGCTCAAGAAAATCAAGAGATGAAAGAAGTGGAGTCGCCACTTGAACATGAATCTAACTCTAGGATCCAAAAAGCAACAAACAAGCAGATATGAGGGAGGCTTCTTGTCTAGGTAAAAATAAATGAAAAGAAATGGAGTCGCCACCCAAACAAGAAACGAACTGAAGAGTAGGTGTTGATTAAACGATATGACGAAAGATCAAATGACGCCAAAGAATGTTGGCCGTTTGACAGGCTAATGAATGGCAAAAAAGATGAGATGATGCCAAAAAATGTTGACTTTGCCGGCTCAAATGAATGATAGAAAGATAAATGATGAAAAGTCGTATAAACCAAGGACAGAAAAAACTCTATCCCCGGCAACGACGCCAAAAAATGTTGTCGCACAGATTGTCCAGGCAGCGCGACAACGCTCAGACTGGGGGTTGTCACCCTGATCCCCGATCTCTCCGTTTAAGCCGTCTCCCAATAGCAGGCTAAGGAGGGTAGACCCTATGAGAAAAAGGAAGACCAACTGCGAACCAATTAGGTTGGGAGACACAGTGGGGGGAAACAAGCACTTGATCGATTTTAGAATTTAATTAGATCTTTAAATGCTTAAGACCAATGCCTTATGGAGTTCATGAAAACCAGGTAATTAATTAGTTGTTGCTGCTTATGAAGTAATTTAACGATTGCTTGAAAATATTTACAAAATATGCAACATATAATGAACATAATATAATCCAAGCAATGATTGATTTCACCAGATGCAAAATATTCAACAGATGCGCAAAGTTCTAGCGATTAGATTTCAAAAGATCAAATACCTTAAGCAACCACGAAATTTAAATGCTAACCAGTTTCAAATAGTTAATCTCCAAATATAAACATTTAAGCACATTTAACTATACCACAACAGAGAAAAATAATTTAAAAAAAAAAAAAAAACTTTAAAAGGAATTTCCAATTTTTTAATTAGTCTTTTTTTTAGAATTTTTAAATTTTTTAATTTATTTTTTTTAATGAGATTTTGTTAAAGTGAAATAAAAAAAAAATCTAAATCTAAATGATAATAAAAACAAAAACAAAACAAAAATCTAAACTATACAATAAAAACAAAATTCCTAATAAAAGCCTAAGGATTAATTTTTTATGCTTTTTAGGATGATTTATGTTTTTTATTATTTTATAACTTTTGATTTATGGAATCAAAATCAAAACAAGACTAAATTAAAATTAAAAGCCTAAAAAGAAAAAATCAACACCTAATCTATATACATAAAATGAAACAATATAAATTCTAAATAAACAAAACTAAAAAAACTAAATCAAAATCGAATTGTAAATAAAATTGAACCTATAATCTAAACTTGCCAAATCTTAAACTTACCATATGTAACACCATGAAAACCCTAACCCGTCATAAAAAAAATCGAATTTTATAATGCGTGACCCCAAATCTTACCCATGGCGTATCGTTTCACTGTTTTTGCGTTGTGCGTGGGCATGTGCAGGTCCGCGGAAGGAGAAGAGAAGAGCAGGACGGAGGCTCGATGGTGGAGCGATGGGATGAGGGACAGAAAGAAAAAGGACGGCAGGTGGAGAGCAATACGCAGGTGGGTTGAAGAAAAACGAGGCAGCGATGGCACGAGGCAGCTACGAAGGAAGGTGGAGGGTGCTGCGGATCAATGATGAAGAGTGATGAAGAGGGCAAGGGAGGTTTTCGCAGTGTTTTGAGACTGCACAGGTCGAAAGAGGAGATCTGCAGATGAGGATAGATGGACGCGGACAGGCTTTCTAACGCAACTCATGAATGGTTCAATGATAGTGTGGATAATGAAAAGGGTGGTGGTTACAAGGAATAGAAGGTAAGTCGATAGCGAAGAAAGGATGAGGGTTGCATGCATAGAAAGAAGAGCCGTGGGAGTGATGTGCAGCGTGAGGAAGGATAGCTGCAGATATGCATGGAATGGGCAACAGAATATACAGGTTTGCAGCAGGTTATGGCAGCTGTGTATGAAGTCCTGAAAAGAGGTAGATGTTGTTGGGATGATGGGCAACAGCGTGGGGGAGAAATGGTGATGAAAACGGAGGAGAGAGCTGAAAGATGGCAACGCGAAGGCTTGGCAACAATCCAGGAGCCTACCTAAAAAAAGTTCGAAAATTTTCCTGCGAAAATGAAACCCCAGCAGACAAATTGCTTGGAGAGCCTCGAATTTCTCCAGAAAAACCCTACAAGAACTGAACCTGAGGCCAGATCTTACCCTCCAGGGCCTAGATCTGGTTTCAAACAAAAATTTCTTCTCAGACCTATAACCTGCAATGGCAAAACAAAATATCCAGTAACAACATGCGCAAGAAACAAAACCAATGTTACTTGGGAGCGGGAGCGACATTTTCAGAAGCTCCCGATTTGGGAGCAAATCCCGGAGCATTTTTTATAATATAAATATATATATATATATATATATATATATATATATATATATTATATTTTTATACATATATGTCAACAAAAACATGTAGAATAATGAATTAGATATAAAAAACATAAAAAAAACATAGATTGAACCATACAACAACAATCATCTAGAAGTTATAATCTTCATCAACCACGTCCACAAGTTAGTAACATAGTAACATACAACATATTGAGTCTCATGATTCATCAATATTAAAGTTTCAAGCTTTCAGAATTCAATATATAACATTTATCATCATTGATCACCATTACAACAAATAATATCTAACATGAAATGAAATGTTATAAAATGAAATGAAATGAAACAACTTTCAACTTTCATGAAGCATCATATTCATAATTCATTACTAATGAGTTATAATTGCCAACTTCAAACTTAAATTGTCATATATTGTTTAAAAAAATATCATAATAAATATGAAAGATACAATAGTTATAAAAGCTACTAGAAACTAGAAAAGAGAAATAAATCTATTATCTATTTCTTATGCTTGGGCCTCTTGCCACCACGAGAAATGTCTAATTTTTTAGTCTTGTTGGAAAATCAGGATCTTTGTCATTAATATCACCCTTTAAGCATTAATATCCAAAGGTATCTTTGTCATTACCTTTGTATCTGTATAGGGATCTTTGTCATTAATATCACCCTCTAAGCATTAACATAATATAGAACAAGCATAGCATGTCAAGTCAAGATTTTGTTTGAGTGATGTGTACATTTTTAGGAGGGTCATGATAGAGGAGTTCGACAACCAATGTCACTAACATCAAGGTACATAGAGGGATTGGTGCTCTCGATTAAATACGAGTTCCATACCCTAATACATGACAAAATTCAATGAAAACA
Organism: Pinus tabuliformis; assembly: GCA_031772625.1. NCBI lineage: Eukaryota > Viridiplantae > Streptophyta > Pinopsida > Pinales > Pinaceae > Pinus > Pinus tabuliformis. The sequence continues at coordinate 232,584,332 of CM062810.1, read as the reverse complement.
TTGCAATCCCCCAATCCTGAAATCTTGAAAAACTGATAAGTCTACTGGATTTTGAATGAAATCTAAAATTCTACTTTCTCCATATGAAATCCAATGAGGCCGGAACCACTCTCAAACATCCTGAGTCATTTCATGGTAATGTTAAAAATTTAAGTAAAAGGATGAAATTCTCCTTAATATTCATTTTCATCTTTTTACTTTAAGAATTTAACATTACCATAAATAGCATATCAATACTAGGGCCTAGACTTGATCATTAAGCTGCCCCACTCAAAAATTATTTGTTTCTTTCAAAACAAATTGCATTTCAAACATTACTACAAAAAAAAAAAATTGCAAAAAAGGTAAAACGCTCCCGAAAAAGCAGGGAACGAATTTTTTTTTAGGGAGCGCGCTCCCGAGTCGCTCCCGCCTGAAGCGCGGATTGGGAGCGGGATCGGGGGGGGCGCTCCCCTGCAACATAGAAAAAAACTAAAAACCCTAAAACCTGCTAAATAATTACACTATTCACAGTTTAAAGGCTCTAAATAGCCAGATTTGTCAGTATGCCACAGAAATATTTTTTTAAGATTCTGAATATAAGATGACGTGCTTCAGAAAACCCTTCATGCATTCACCAGAAAATTTCAAATGATAAGCCCAAGATCAAAACTGGCTGGGCTCTTCAGAAAATGCAATCCGAGCGTTGGCTAGTTCAACCGAGAACTTCCCCAAATGCCCAATAATCTCAAAAAAAGGATTTCCTGCACAGCTTAATTCAACCATTAACAAAGAGGGAGAAAACGATACTAAAATCCAGATCTAATGGAGATCCTTGCCATCATATTTAGAAATTTAACTACCATTCAAACTACCATTCAAACCCTAGCGACTAAACAAGATACCTGTGTTTAAAATCACTCTTCATCAAGCTATCATCAATAGCTGAAAATAAATTTATGTAGAAAAATAAAACATCTTACAACACTTCCAGAAGAGTAACACCAGCGAGATTTCAACCCCAAAGTCTTTCTTTATTGCATATGAAAAATGACTACAAGAGAGCTTTCTTTAGCACACGACTCTCAGATCGAATCATCTCAAATGACCCCTGACACCCTATTTAAAATAAAATATCCCAACGGCTAATTCGAGTGATCCATGTCAAAATGATCTCGACCGTCCATGAGGATCAAAATCTCTTTTAATCTCATCCGTCGAAATTTTAAATGCATTTTGATATATTAAAAATTAAAATTTTGCATTTATTTCCTCAAAACTTTGACTTATTATTATTTTATTATTTTAGTATATTTTTTGTTAATTTTTTTTTAATTTTTTAATTTTTAATTATTTTTTAATTTTTTAATTTTATTACTTTTTATTATTTATTTTTTGGACCCTCGAACTTAGCCTTTGGGAAAAAACACCTAAGACCTAGGACTTACGAGGGGATAAAACATTTTCTAACCCTCAAGACACTTTACATCATGACTTTTACAATTTTACATCTTCAGGGGGAAAACCCATTTGACACAGACCCTCGTAGACCACCCAATTCTGCGACACAAATATAATCTAGCAGATCAAACAATTTGTAATAACCTAACCAAGTAGTCAGAATTATTTCCAAATTACTTTTACATAGACTCGACCTAGCACACTAGGATTCCCCTAAAATTCTAATGACAAAATCCATCCCGACTTTGGGGTTAGGCTGAAGGAAAACTCTGCCGATCATGGATCGGTGAGACAAAAAACCTTCCGGAACGTAGATTATCACTAGAAAATTAGGTTTACCTAGGCAAATACATACATGATACAGATCTACTAAGATTATTTACAATTTACACATACAAACTGGGTTTACAACATAACATGATCGAGCTGATGATGATAGTTGAATGGCATGGACACATCGATCAAACGCTATCCCTTTTGCGAAAAAAGGGGGTGTACTGTTGTGGGTAGTTGACACGTAGTGGTTAACAATGCTTATGTGGCTAAATGATACATCTTGCTACTTATTGTTGGTTGGCCAAGAGAATGGTATTGTAGGTTACAGGGCTGGATGTTGGTGACAGATGCTTATGGTGCAAATCATATATGGTGTACGATAGTTGTTGATGACTATCATGGTCTTGTTTAGATTGTTGGTCTTTGTTATAAAAGTCATGAATATCATTTGGTGTAAAGGTCTTGCAAAGACCTAATTTGTACCCCCACTATGCATGGGAAGGATGATGTAATAATTTCTATTTTCAGTCATGTATAAACATTTGGTATACCCCCACTTGGTTGGGTGGATGAGTCAAAGTGGTGTATCCCCACTTAGTTGGGAGATTGATGTATGTATGAGCCATTGGTGATAGGAAGGTCATACTCACTTAGTTGAGTTGTAGAGTCATGTAATTCTTTTAAAAAATATTTTTGCAGACTCGGCATGTGCTCAGGGGGAGCATGGACGAATTGATACATCTTAGCATGTACAAAGGGGGAGCTCAATCAAATATTTCAGCATGTACTCAGGGGGAGTATGGACAGTAGAATGTATATCAAGGGAGAGAATATCTTGGTCCGCCCTTTGCCCTTAATGTCAAAGGGGGAGAGTGACTTGGTCTTGTTGTTGCCATCAAGTCCAAAGGGGGAGATTGTTGGCATTATGATATAGGTATGACACAAGTGTTGTCCTTGAAGGCAACTCTCTCAAGGTTAAAGATCACAGTATAGCAGGTAAACAGCAAGAATGAAGAAAGAAAGGTATACGCAAGTTCACCATTGACCAAGCCGCGTATACACACAGGTTCACTGTATACAAAGTCGCATATACGAAAAGGTATACGCAGGTTCACTATATACCAAGTCGCGTATACATGCAGGTTCACCATATACAAAGGCACGTATAACGTACACATGCACTTTCACAGAAGGAAAGGCACGCCCATGTTGGAAAACTAAGTTTTGGTCCGTGGTATTTGGACCATGGTATTTCGGTATTAGTCCATGGTATTAGGTTCGAGGTATTGGTCCTACGTGGTTTTGGACCATGGTATTGAGAAAGGCCTAAACCTATATAAGGAGAAGAAAATCATTAGGCCAAAGGGCAAGTGTGCAAGTGATGAATATCTGATAAAGTGTGAGATCTAGTATGTAGGTTATGGGTATGTGATGCTTTGCTAAGGATGCACCTATGTGGCGAATGAAGGTTGATGGACCGGGATCATGAAGACTAAAATGCATTATCATTATATGGTATGATCATGAATAGTTCAGATCTGAATACTAACGCATGTCTTATCCTTTATATCTGATGATCTGGGTATATCTGAAGTAGAAAATTGCAGCGAAGGTATAAGTAATTATTTTCAGATTTGTACGTTGGTTCCCTTTGGTGAAAGGGCGTATACACACTGGTTCGACACAGCCAAGTAGCGTATACATTATGAGATTTGATATTTGAGGTTGTTGTTGGTTCTAGTGGTTGTTGCAGAGTTCTGGGTTCTGCTCTGTGTTCTGGTGATTGTGTTTTGACGACAGGGTTTCAGTGATTCAATTGTTGGGTGATTCAGAGATTGATGATGCAGATATAGTTGATGGTCGTATTGCAGTGGTGATTGATTTTGTATTGATGGATCCAGTCTGAAAATTTATGAAACGTGGTCCCTAGAAGAAAAGAGAAGGTCATAGCCTTCTGTAGGTCGGCGCCTATGTACTAGTAAATATATTGGCTAGTACAAGAGCTAGGGGGTTGTAGCTCCCTTCCAGTAGAAGCTGGAGAACGAGAGAAGGTTGTAGCCTTCTATAGGTGGGTGCCTGCGTACTGGTATGAGTCTACACCAGTACAAGATTGTAAACAGGTTTTTCTTATCTTAAAGAAAACAACAGCAGGTGGTTTTTGTCCCGCATTGGGTTTCCACCTTATATCATGGTGTTCATGTGTGTCTATGGTTGATGATTTGTTCTATTTTTAATGCACCTGATTACTGTTTATATGGTTAATGATGTTTTGATGCACTGATTAAAGATCAACATATGATGAGTTAACTGAATCATAAGTTTGTTGGATATACGCTAGTTGCATTAAACACAGTTGCGTGTACACGCAGGTTTCCTTACCTGAAGTAGCGTATATGAATCTGATTATGGAAATGAAAAAGTTATTGATTTGCTAATACTGATTCACCCCCCCCCCCCCCCTAGTATTATTTCCAATAGACAGGATTCCGGATTTGATGAATTATTGGCTAGAGGTACTCAAGAAGAAATAAGGATGATGGAAAGAGACAAGCCATCCAATGGAAGCAATCCTACCACCTTCTCCGCTCATGCTAAGAGGAAGAACAATGTTGGTCCAAGAAGACAAGGTCAAGGGTTCAAGCCGAGATTCACATAAGGAAGGAAAGGAAGATGCTTCAATTGTAACAGGTTTGGCCACTTCGCTAGAGAGTGTCCTCACAAGTAGGATACTCCAAGAGATGATGACAACCATAACAACAACTTCAAGGGAAATGGAAATCAAAGGAACAACAGTTTCAACAACAAAGGAAAGAGGAATGCTCCCGCTGCTCGAAATGGAAATGGTCGTCCTCCCAAGAAGTTGAGAAACTCCAGGTATGAAGAAGTTAATGTTGTAAAGCAAAAAAGATTTTCTTATTTTTGCCCTCACCACCGCCTCTCCTCTGGATACATTAGATCATTGGTTGATTGATAATGGTGCCTCAAGGCACTTCACTGGGTACAAAGAGGCTCACTCAAAATTGATTGAAAAGAAGACGGATATGGAGATTATGCTTGGGGATAATGCCACTTATCCTGTGAAAGGAATTGGGATTGTTACTCTTCACTTAAATCAAAGTCGAACCCTTCATTTACAAGAAGTGTTGTATGTACCTGATCTAAAAAAGAACTTGGTCTCTATTTCTTCGATGGAAGATAAAGGTTTCAAGGTGACATTCACTGATGGAAAAGTTTGTGTTTGGCAAAGGAAACCAAGAGATGCATTCAGACTTTGATTCAAGGTTGAAAGTCTCTATAAGGTTGGAGGAAGTCTGTGGGGAGCAATGACTTGTGAGACCTCTCTTCAATCTGAATTATGGCACCGAAGATTTGCTCACCTTCATTTCAAAGCCTTACCTGAGGTAAGGAAGATGGTCACAAGTATGCCCGAATTCAACTTAGAATCTAGATCATGAAGGTGTTTGTCAGGGATGTAAAGCTGGAAAACATACATGGGGACCATTCCCCCCAAGTGAAACTCAAACCACTGATATTCTTCAATTGGTCCATTTTGATCTATCAAGTATGTTGCCCGTGATATCTTTGGGTGGATATTTGTACTATGCTATTTTTGTGGATGAATTCTCTTGCAAAACATGGATCTATTTCTTAAAGAAGAAGGACGAAGTGTTCAAATGGCTCCACTCTTTCAAAGCCTTGGCCGAGAATCAAATAGGGAAGAAGATAAAAATATTGAGGACCGATAATGGGACTGCCTATGAGTCAAATGAGTTCAATGACTATTGTAGAGAAGTTGGCGTTAAGAGGGAGACCACTACTGCATATACTCCTGAACAAAATGGTGTTGCTGAAAGGAAGAATGGAACTATCATAGAAGCCACTTGTGCCATGCTTCATGACCAAGGTCTACCGAAGTTCTTATGGGGAGAAGTTGCCAACACCGTTGTATATGTTCAAAATAGATGTCCACATCAAGCATTGGACTTCAACACACCCGAAGAAGTTTTCACCGGTAAGAAACCTGATGTTTCTCATTTTAGAACTTTTGGTTGTCCTGTATATTTTCATGTGCCGAAAGAAAAAAGAAACAAACTAGATGCATGTGGGAAGAAAGGAACGTTTGTGGGCTACAGTGAAACTTTGAAGGCATATAGAATCTATTTGCTTGGTCAAAGGGAAGTGGAGATAAGTCATGATGTCACTTTCGATGAAGATTCTGCCCTATCCCTAGGAACGACGATAATAATGAAGATGATGCAGGAAAGCAAGATGAGTGTAGTGACAAACACAATAACTAAAATCTGAAATACGGAAAGCCTGAAGAATTAATTTGTACTTACCTTAACTGCTGCTGGTTCTGCTACTGAACTGGTGATTCTGCTGTTGGTGATGCCGTGGCTATTTTGATCCAATCTCCGGGAAACCAATTCCTCCCAGCCAGACTGAACAGATGGCTGCTCAACCCAGTAAGCTACTCGCAGAAGCTTACTGCCCCCGTGCTTAGAACCTCAGGCCAGCTAATGCTTACAATATGTTTTGTATATATTTACTTCGTTACAGTCAGAGACACAGAAACATTTTGAATGATTATGGATAAACATGAAACCTTATGGCATAATATATGTTTAAATTTCTGCTGGTACATGGATACCAAAATGATATATGTGGTTCGTTTTACTAAATTATAGTTGTCAAGGTAAGGTTAAAGGCCGTTAAATGATTTTACTTCTGATAGAAATTGAAACAATATAAATCTGTTTTATTTATGCATGTTAGGGATGAGTAACTGAAATGGAAGACAGGAAGTGAATATCAAACTACATGCATAGAATATGACAAATTATGTTATGCTGTAGTATCATATGTAAATAATACATGAGTTATTTTGAATATGTTGATGCACATTTTACAAATGCATGGGTAAGTGTATGATTGCAGATAAACTATGATTGCAGATAAATGATCCAATCTCCGGGATGACCACGTGATGACAGAACCTCAGACCAATTAAAGCTCAAAGTGATTCTATGATAGGGTAGTAGCCCTAATTTTACTGGGAGGGGTGGAGGTGTTACCCACCGTTTATCCTCCGAACCCTGGAGTCATGGGAGGACTGTGCGAGTCACGCTCCCCTAGACGTGTGATGATGACTGTCGGATGCCTACTGGGAATCAGGTCGGTATAGCCGACGCTGTCACCTTCGTGTTATGAATGGTTAGGTCAGTAAAATTGACGCCATGGCATACTCTAGTAGAGGACGGATAGGATGGGAGCAGAAGAGATTAGGGAGGATAGGATGAGTTTGAATAGCTTGGGGACCTGGATAGAAAAGGTCATGTCCATTAAAACCTTGAACCTAAAGCTCTAACTTCGGGACGAAGTTTTCAGAAGGGGGGATGTATGTAACGACCCATCTAAATTGACCCATTAATAAAATTTTAAACTTTATAATATATATATATATTAAATTTTATAAAATATATAATTAGACTTTATAAAATAAATTTATAAAATATATCATAACTGAACTTTATAACATATATAATATGAATTTATAAACTATATCATTAAACTTTATAACATATATAATATGAATGTTATAAATATATATCATTAAACTTTATAACATATATAATATGAAATGTTATAAAAGATATCATTTAACTATATAACATATATAATGGAAATGTTATAAAAACATAAATGGACTTTATAAACGTAAATCTAAACTGTGTTAAAGAATCTATATATACCACAATTCATTAAAGGGGCGCGTCCAACCTGCTAAAAATTCATAACAGAGCACCTTGCCGGGAAATATCGGAGAGTTAATTGCATGCAGAGGCGTGTCAAGAGGGAGAAGAGCGGTGGCCGTAAGCAGGAGGGTGGCCACCGCCAAGCCTTCCATTATAAATCACGAATCTGAGCCGATCAGGGGGGAGGAAAAACGGAGATGGAGGGCAGGAGAGTTCAGACCAGAGGACTAAGAATTACCAGTGGAAGAGCATTAGCCGGCCTGAGGTTCTGGGCACGGGGGCAGTAAGCTTCTGCGAGTAGCTTACTGGGTTGAGCAGCCATCTGCTCAGTCTGGCTGGGAGGAATTGGTTTCCCGGAGATTGGATCAAAATAGCCACGGCATCACCAGCAGCAGAATCACCAGTTCAGTAGCAGAACCAGCAGCAGTTAAGGTAAGTACAAATTAATTCTTCAGGCTTTCCGTATTTCAGATTTTAGTTATTGTGTTTGTCACTACAATGAGCCTCTTGTTAGGATATTTTGACACATAGGAAATAGTTAAGTATAACTTGGTCTAGTATAGAGTTAGGTCACGATATGTAGTGATCCGACGATTCATTCTCTCCTCGGTATTACCGACACTTGATCCGTGGCTTAACACCCGATTGGTCCATGATCTCTATTTAAAGAGCATGGAGGGTCATTTGTAGGTTAACCGTTCATGAGAGAAGCTTATGTAAATTTTCATTCTTTTATTAATAAATTGCCTGAAGTGGCCGCGTTGGCTCAGGCTGTGGACTGTTTCCCTCTTTAAGGGTTTTAACCATGTCAAAAGTACTGGTGTATTGATCTGAGATCTGTTTGTGAGCGGTGTCCTTTGGTGTTCTGTCTGAGGAACTTACCCTGTAAATTCCTACATGGTATCAGAGCTATTTGAGGGCCGCGTCCGTTAGTGATCCAAATCTGAAGCCGGTAGAACTGCATCCGACTACCATTTCCTAGATCTACTGTTTCTGACTGCTTTCGGGCCGAGAGGACTGCTCTGTTGTGTTGGAAGCATCTGTTCCAGTGAGGAACCCCTTTCGTTTCACGCGAAAAGGTTTCCGGTAGCCCTAGCTGCGTCATTTTTAAGATCTGGAGGTATATAGTGTTTATTTGAAGATTACAATTATTTTCTCTATGTTTATTTCAGTTTCGGTTTATTTAGCTTTTTTTATTACCGGATCTATACCTTTCATTTTTGCGTATGCTCTTTGCCCCGCGACTCTGTGCGATCTGGGCAAATCAGAAACAGAAAGGAAGGATTTTTCTCATGCGTATGCTCTTTTCCGCTGCGCCTTAGTGTGATCTCGGAAAATCAGAAACATTGAGGAAAATATTTAGTTTCCAGCTAAAGCTAACTTCGAGCCGTAAGGTTCGTTTTTTTTTGTATGTCCGTGTTGGGTTTTTTGTTTTTTGTTTTGTAGGGAAAAAGAGCTTTCTCAAAGCAAGCACGCAACCCAAAGCTTCAACCCCCCTCTCTCTCTCTCTCAAACTTTTTGTATAGCTCACTTGGTTCAAAGCTAATTTATGAGAGTAGAGGTCTTGAGTTCAAGTCTCCTTTTTGTTGGAAAGGGGGCGTTTTTTTCATTTCCACACATTCCCACACTTCATCGGCATCTTCATCAATTTTTTTCAAAAAGCCATAACTTCTTCATCCGGAAGCCGTTTTCAGAACCGTTTTTTTTAAACGGCCTAATTTTTCGAAATCTTTCCATTGGAACACTTAGTTTCAGCATCTATAGCTTCAGTTTCTGTTAAAATGGGAAGTCCATGCCAAGTTATTCTTAACAGCACCAACTACTTCCAATGGTGGTCCTACATTGTGGATTTACTTAGAAGTAAAGGTCTCTACAGAATAGCCACAGGCCAAGAAACCAAACCGAAAGATGAAGATAAGGCAGCTAAATGGGAAAATAAGCAAGATCAAGCACGTGGGTTGATAGGGATGTCTATTTCTCCAGATCTTAGATTCCATATTGCAGAACTTGATGCTCCTGATGAAACAATGAAACAGATTACTAAAGTCTTTGGAATTAAAAATGAACTTAGAGCCCATCAACTTGAAAATGAGTTGCTTACATTGGACCCCAATAATTTTTCTTGCATTGAAGATTTTCTGTCCAAGTTCAAGACCCTTAGACTTCTCTTGGAAGGTGTTAAGGTTAAGAAACAAGATAGTAACCTTATATATTCCATTCTTACTAAGTTGGGACTAGCCTACTCTGTGTTTGTTTCCACCTTCCATTCTACAAGAGAAGCCTTCATTTCTCAAGGACAAGACTACAAGTCCCCTTCCTTTGATTCTTTTTGTGATTCCTTAATAAGAGAACAAGAAAAACTCTTACACCTTGGTCTTCTTAATCTTGGAAACTCTTCTAAGAAAACGTTAGCCGCCCAGCAGCAACCAAATCCAAAGAATCCTAAGAAGTTGTATCCTAAAAAGAATGGTCATAAACCAAACAAGGGTCCTAAGCAATTTTAGCCTCAAAATGAAAAGTCATTTCAACAAAATGATAAGACAAATAAAAACAAAGGGAAGAAGACTGATAGACATTGCAACTTTTGTAATCGAGATGGCCACTTAGAATCCAAATGCTTTAAGAAGATGGAAGCCTTGGAAGCAGCAATGAAGAAGCATAACATCCATTTGGAGCACTCTTCAACATCAACTTCATCTTCAGGAATGGCACTTTCTACATGTGGTTGTCAAGCATCTCGGTCTGGCTATGCACTAAATGTATCTTCTTCTTCTCATTCTCATGAGTGGCTCATTGATTCTGGAGCTTCTTATCACATGGCCAAAAACAAAGCCATGTTTTCTTCTTTAAATGATTGTAACACCAAAAATATATATGTTGGTGATGATAGATCTCTTAGTGTTGTAGGGACTGAAACTGTTCATATAGACAATGGTCAGTTTAATGATGTATTATGCGTTCCAACCTTATCCTGCAACCTTCTATCTGTATATCAGATAACCCATTCAGGTGAAGGTAAAATCGTCGAATTTTCACCTCACGATGTTGTAATTAAGGACCTAAGAGATCCTAGACAGATTTTAGCTACTGGCATTACTGATGATTCTACAAGGTTGTATAAGTTTCACAACTTTGGGTCATCAAATCTTCCCTCAGTATTTGTTGCTCATAATGATGAAGTGAGCAAACTTTGGCATGAGCGATTTGGTCACTTAAACTATCGCTCTCTTCAGAATCTATGTAAAGAAAATATGGTGACAGGTCTTCCAATGGTATCTTGCAGAGATGGTGTTTGTTCCGGATGTGTACTCGGAAAACATCATCGGGACAGTTTTGAAAAACATGCCTCTTGGCACACCTCAGCCTCTTTACAGCTTGTGCATAGTGATTTATGTGGTCCACTTCCAGTTGTTTCCTTCTCTGGCTACAAATATTTCTTAACTTTCATTGATGATTTATGCAGACGCACTTGGGTATACTTCTTAAAACTCAAGAGTGAAGTATTTAACATGTTCTTGGCCTTTAAGGCCTTTGTTGAAAAACAATCTGGACATTAAATTCTTAAGCTAAGATCTGATAATGGCGGAGAATATGTTAAAAACAACTTCATCAACTTTTGCACTAAGCATGGAATTCAAATGCAACATATTGTTCCATATACTCCACAACAAAATGGTGTAGCTGAAAGGAAGAATCGCACCTTAAAGGAAATGGCTAATTGTGGGCAGAAGCAATTAACTGTGCAAATTACATAATAAATCGCACTCCTACTAAGGTTTTAAAGAATATCACTCCAGAAGAAGCATGGAGCTCAATTAAACCAGATGTATGTCACTTTCGTGTTTTTGGAAGTGAAGGATGGGCCCATATTCCAGATGAGAAACATAAAGCTTTAGAACCTAAGAGTGAAAAATGTATTTTTGTTGGATATTCTGAAGATGTCAAAGGATATAGACTTATTCCACTTAAGTCCAAGAATGTTATCATTAGAAGAGATGTAAAGTTTGCTAAAAATATACCGGCCTACGAGTCTAGTTCGGCGGATGTGCCACCTCTTCCTATCTCTTCTACTTTTGAAAATATTTCTTCTTCAGATGATGAAAGTGAGGATGACAATCCTCCCCCACCTTCTCAGGATCCTCCTTCAGCTCCTCAGCTTCCAAAATGGGTCCGTGCTACTCGGGATGCAGCAGGTGATCTTGCCAGTGATCCTACAGATCAGCGACATACACGTTCTCAGTTCGAGAGAGCCTCTTCTTTACTGGCTCAAGCTTCAGTGAATTATGATCCTGACACCTTTGCAGAAGCTTCAGGCCATCCAGATTGGGAAGCAGCTATGAATGAAGAATATCATTCATTATTGGCAAATGATACATGGGATCTTGTTCCTCTACCAAAGGGACGAAAACTTGTTAGATGCAAATGGATTTATAGAACCAAGTATGGACCAGATGGGAAAGTTGATAAACATAAAGCTTGTGTTGTTGCTAAGGGATTTTCACAAGTCGAAGGCATTGACTACACTGAAACCTTCTCCCCTATTGCCAAAATGAACGCTATCCGCCTTGTTCTTTCCCTTGCTGCCTCTTTCAAATGGGAAGTCCATCAGATGGATGTTAAATCTGCCTTCTTGCATGGGGACTTGCATGAAGAAATCTATATGGAACAACCTATTGGCTTTATACAAACAGACTCCAGCCTTCTATGTCGGCTTAAGAAATCCCTTTATGGTCTCAAGCAAGCTCCTCGAGCTTGGTATGCCAAAATGGATAACTTTCTTTTAGAAAATGGCTTTTCTAGGTGTCATTCTAACAATATTGTCTACACCAAGAAAGTGGGCAAGTCTCTTATCATTCTTGTTCTTTATGTTGATGATCTTATCCTGACTGGTAGTGATCCCAACCTCATAAACCATGTGAAGTCTAGCCTTAAAAGGAAGTTTGAAATGACAAACTTAGGACACTTACATTATTTTCTTGGTCTTCAAGTCTTGCAATCCAAGGAAGTTATTTCCCTTTCCCAGTCCAAGTATGCTTGTGATATTCTACGCCATTTTCACATGGAAGACTGTAAGCCAGCCCCTTCTCCCTTCAGTCTGGAGTCAAACTTTCAGTCACTTGTACTTCTCCTGAAGTTGATGCTACCTTATACCGTCAACTTGTAGGAAAACTTTTGTATCTAACCCATACTCGTCCTGACCTTTCCTTTGTTGTTGGCCTTGTTGCTCCGTTTATGCAAAACCCACGTGAAAGTCATTGGAAAGGAGCTAAAAGAATACTTCGTTATGTTCGAGGTACAGTTCAGTTTGGGATTCATTACAGTGCCGAAGCATCTCCTCTATTGGTTGGTTTCACTGATTCCGATTGGGCTGGTGATCCTGATGATCGGAAGTCTACTGCAGGTTATGTGTTCACTCTTGGTTCAGGACCTATTATATGGGCTTGCAAGAAACAAGGTGCCATTTCTCTTTCTTCAGCAGAAGCAGAATATCGTGGTGCCGTAGAAGCTAGTAAGGAAGCCTTGTGGCTTTGTCAGATCCTGTCAGAGTTTGGCTTTCAGCAGCAACATCCGACTACACTTTGGTGTGATAATCAAAGTGCCATCCAACTATGCAAAGATCCAGTCCAACATCAGCGCAGCAAACACATTGAACTGCACATGCACTTCATCAGAAAGCTCATCCACGACCATGTTCTTGAAGTGCAATATTGTTCAACAGATGATCAAGTTGCAGACATCTTTACAAAGGCTATCACAGAGGCAAAGTTCACTAAACTTCGATTTATGGTTGGAGTTCAGGAAGTTGTCACTAAGGGGGGATAGGCTCTAGTGCCTCCTTCCTTCTCCTATTGTGTCATATTTGTAAATCCTTCAATCCTATCCCAAGTTGTTCTTAAGGGGGGATGTTAGGATATTCCGACACATAGGAAATAGTTAAGTATAACTTGGTCTAGTATAGAGTTAGGTAAAGTGTGTTTCTTTACTATGTACATTTTGTAACTTACAATCCGACGGTCACGATATGTAGTGATCCGACGGTTCATTCTCTCCTCGGTATTACCGACACTTGATCCGTGGCTTAACACCCGATTGGTCCATGATCTCTATTTAAAGAGCATGGAGGGTCATTTGTAGGTTAACCGTTCATGAGAGAAGCTTATGTAAATTTTCATTCTTTTATTAATAAATTGCCTGAAGTGGCCGCGTTGGCTCAGGCCGTGGACTGTTTCCCTCTTTGAGGGTTTTAACCACGTCAAAAGTACTGGTGTATTGATCTGCGATCTGTTTGTGAGCGGTGTCCTTTGGTGTTCTGTCTGAGGAACTTACCCTGTAAATTCCTACACCTTTGTCTGATGATCTGATGCTTGATGTTGAAGATCTGATGGATCTCATTGATCCACCTCCTAGTGAGCCCACTACTTCAAGAAAAAGACCTTTGTGGCTCAAAGATACTCTTGAAGATGTTGAGAAACATATTGCACCAAGGGGGACATTTCGTGAAAGTAAGAAGCAAAACAAATACCAAGGGTACTTAGTTGCCATGAGTACCATTGTACAATCTGAGCCTTGCACATTCAAAGAAGCCGTAAAACACCAAGTTTGGAAGGATGCGATGAACGAGGAGTATGAGTCGATCATGAAGAATGTTGTCTAGAATGTGGTTCCTAGACGCAAGGACAAGTTAGTGGTCACTTCAAAATGGCTCTACAAGATCAAACATGCTACTGATGGGAGTGCTGAAAAGTTCAAGGCCAGATTTGTTGCTCGAGGCTTCTCTCAAAAGGAAGGAATAGACTATGATCAAATATTTGCATTGGTTTCCCGATATACCACCATCCATTCGATCATAGCCCTTGCCACTTCGCAAGGATGGAGCCTACACCAGATGGATGTCAAAACTGCCTTCTTGCATGGCTCGCTTAAAGAAGAAGTCTATGTGGAACAACACAAGGGGTTCGAAGTTCAAGATCGTGAGACACAAGTATGCAGGTTGAAGAAGGCCCTCTATGGGTTGAAGCAAGCCCCTAGGGCTTGGTATGAGATGATTGATAGCTATCTTATGAAGTTGGGATTTACAAGGAGCGATGTTGACCCGAACCTATACTTCAAGATTGAAAAGGACAAGCCTCTCATTCTAGTCCTTTATGTGGATGATCTCTTTCTAACAGGTGATGACCCTCTCATTCGTCAATGCAAGAGGGAGTTGGCCTCCGAACTTGAGATGAACGAACTACGACTGATGCACTACTTCCTAGGGCTGGAGGTCTGGCAAAAGCCAGGTGAAATTTTCCTTTCTCAAGGAAAATACATTTTGAATCTACTTGAGAGATGTGGGATGGTGGAATGCAAGTTTGTATCTACTCCGATGGAACTAACCTTTAAGAAGCTATGTGGAAGCAAAAATCGGTTGCACTAAGCACCACCGAGGTCAAATACATTGCTGCAAGTATGGCCTGTTGTGAAGCTGTTTGGTTGAGGAAGCTCTTCAGTGAGCTATTTGAGCATGTGCTGATATCACCGTGATCTTCTGCGACAACCAAAGTGGGATTCGTCTATTAGAGAATCTTGTGTTCCACGACCGCTCCAAGCACGTTGATATCAAGTACCATTTTATCTGGGATATGGTACAACGGGGAGCAATAAGGCTCCAACACATCAAGACAAACGAGTAGGTCACAGAAATTCTCACGCAGCATTTGGGGAAGGTCAAATTCTTAACCTTCTGAGAGAGACATGGAGTCGTGGAATCACCCTCCTATGAGGGTCGGGTATTAACTGGACACTGAACTCTGGGAGCTCCTGGGGGCTTGGGGTACTTCTTAGAGCTATGAGCGACCATAGGGTGAGTGGTTCACCTTCCCCTAGTGGTGCACTAGATACAGGGTGAGTGGTTCACCTTCCCTTGTGATACCCCATGATGGTTGACATGTGTGTAAGGTGAGTGGTTCACCTCCCCCTACTAGGACACATGTATGTAGGGTGAGTGGTTAACCTTCCCCTACGATTGACATATGCATAAGATGAGTGGTTCACCTTCTCCTATGGCATATAAACAGGATGAGTGGTTCACCTTCTCCTGTTGATGCCCCAGCGCACATCCTACCCATAGAGTTTGGGACTCATGGGAAGTACCTCTTGTCTGGCCAATGATTTGGGAAAAGATGGTTAGGGACCATAGCACTACCAATGGACGCATTGTGCACTACCGTACTCCCTATGACTAGGATGCTTGGTGTTCAACAACTTGATCTAGGATTAAGGACTAGCTTTTGTTAGTGGAGAGTGGTATGATCTTATGACTCACTCTCGATCACTCTTCATTATTACTTCATGGTTCAGTAGAGCAGAGTGCAATGATGACAAAAATGGTGCATGATGACAGGATGGCATGATGATGATAGATGGATTGGTAGGTGGAATTCTTCTTAGTTGAGAGGGAGTGTTAAAATTGGCAACTAGGGCCAAATTCCACCTTAGGGCAACTCATATGATGGAGATGATTATTGCAATGGATTCCTCTTTTTGAGATGTCCAATTTTGATATAAAGATCATCTCATTCTGACAAGCAAAAGTGGAATTTTGAATTTATTCCCTCTCATGCACAAATTGTCAAGGTTGACCTCAGTTAAATGTAAGCTCAAAAGCCCAATAGATGTGTCTCCTCACCCTCAACAAAGTGTATAAATAGGAGTGACCTCTCTCCTCATTTCGACATCACTCATCTCATCACATATCTCTCTCTCCTCTCTTGATTGGTCCGTACAGCTTGGAGGTATCTTCTCTCTACTTCGCACGTGTGGCAGGAGGCCGAATTTTTGGGATTGTTTGTTGTCTGAATTTCTGGAAATTAGTCCAGCGTTGACTACGTTTTCTTGGGCAGAAATTCGATTTTTGGAGGTTGCATTTATTGGCACAGATATCGAGGAGTTTGGGACAGTTTGACCAGGGTTGACTTCAGATTTGACTGCAAAAATTACAACAGTGTTTTCTCTCCTTTGATTGGGTTGACCGAACTGTTTTGGGCTGACTTTGACTCTCTTGGAAGGCCGAATTAATCTGTTGTTGACCGAGCTGCTTGGAGGACATTTTGGTGCTGCTTTGACCAGCATTGACTTTCTGGTTAGGGCTGCAGTTGACTGCTGATTTTGACAAGACTGTTTTGGGCAAGTTAATTTGATATTTGTACTCTCTCTCTCTTTGTTGAACTATTGAATAATAATAAGAAGATTTGATCAAAGGGTTTTCCCCACAGTGGGGTTTTTCCTTGGGATTCGCCAAATCTTGTGTCCTCTTGTCTTGGCTTGTCTTCTGCACATGTTTTTATGTTCTATCTGCATTTACTATCAATGTTTTTAAGATAATGTGATTGCTACTGGAAATAATTGGAAATTGTTATTGGGCTAATAAGGAACATTGAAGTAAATTGTGCTAAAGCATAGAACATACCATTGTTATCTAAAATTAACACAGATAAACTCACGAAAGCTCTAGGGAGAGCTAAGTTCGTTTATTTTAGAGAACATATGGATATGGCAGAGAACCCATTTCAGTAGTAGGGACAAGCTATTTTGGATACCTTTCAGTTGCACATGTTGCAGTTGCAGTAGCAACAGATGAGAGGGAGTTGTAGTGCAGAAGCAGTGTTAGCAGCAGTTCAGCAAGGTCAACAACATCGTACATCAGAGTTGCGCAGTGGTTGGTGGGCAGCATGGCCAAACATCAGCAACGCGACAGGAAATGATACAGAGACAGGGTGCTGCTACAAGATGAGCGTAGCACTAGAACACATTCCTCGCTAAGAGGAAGCGTTAGTTTTTGTAGCATCAAATGTGTTCTAGCTTTGAAATTTTGTGGAGAGGCTAGAATACATGAAATCTCCAAAACCTAAAAATCGTTTCTGGAAATTATACCTAGAAGTGTCTCAATTAGATCATTAACTGATTTTTAAATATTTCCTATGTCTAAACTTAAGGAATATTGTTAATTAATCAGTATTAATTGAGATAAGGTGAGAATCATCTAGAAACTCACACAGATTGATCCAATGATGATCCTAGCCATTGATTAAGTTTTAATCTTGGTTGTTGGTGCTCCAACAGAGGATTATAAGAGGAAGTCGATGTGGTGATCGAGAAATTATCCAGTGTAGATACTCAGTTGCCCAGGCAATTCGATTTTCTCAGAAGCAGCAACTCAGCAGAGAAGAGAGAGCTAGAGGGTGAGTAGTAGGTTGAAGAGGAGGGCAGTAGCATTTCGGGAGGAAGTTTTTCAGTGCTCGAAAGAGGCAAAGGAGAAAAGGCCGAAATCTCCAGAGGGCCAACGTAAGCTCTACGCAGAGGGTGACGCAGGGAGCTCAGCACAAAGGCTGGGGAAGTGATTTCGGAGGAAGAAAATAGTTGCAGGGTTAGAGAAAATGATCCAAAATGGATTTTGGATAGACTCCTAAGTCTAAGTAGTCCTCACAGAGGAAAAATGGAAGTCCAAGGAAGTTCCTGGAAATAGCCCCATTGCAGAGATCTTTTTCTTCTGAATCTACTGCAACTTGAATGGGCTAAAATGGACTTAGGATGTAGAAGTTATCGCATGCAAAAAATGCCCAGTTTCTTTGAAAAAAGAGGCAAAAACCCCTAAAAATGGCAAAAACCCTTAAAAAGAGAAATCGCATCAAAAAAAGGCAATGGCCAGATTTTACGCGAAGGTGGAGGAAACTCCGATCCATCGTTCTGATTGATCAGATCGGAGGCAAACAAAGTTGCGATATCGGCGCCTGGATCAGCCGATCGTTGATCACGTGATCGCCGATCGCCGATGATCGGATCGGTGAATCGGTGTCGGCGATACACAGAACCCCTAGCCAAGCGACATTGTGATCACTGATATTGGCAATCGACGATCGACGACCCCCGATGCCGATGAAAAGGCCAGACTTGATAAGATCACAGAGCCCGATTGTATAAAATTTCAAGTCCAGAAAAAGGACTTTTTCAATGTAAATCGCATTTTTGTTAAATGAACGAAAAACCAAAGAAATGTGAATAAAGCGATGAAACCAGACCCAAAAGGGTTTGTTAATGCAAATATATATTATTTCAAGTCCGATATGAGCGGGATTTTCTTGTTTCAATGTATTTTTAAATACAAAGGGAAATCACGATACAAGCGGGATTTCGGGTGGGCCGAAGGCAGTAAGTGGTTTTGGTCGAGCTCCACCCGAGCCCATACAGTGGCTGCCGTATATCCAAGCCCTGGAGAGAGAAAACCACTCTTTCGGGCGGTTAACTCTCGTATGCATGGGCCGCCCGAAATGAACCACAGTCGTTGGATCTAGATCTTCCAGATCAATGGTGGAGATGCGATAAGCAATTAAAAGGTGGACCCGATAGAAATATAGGGCAGATTTATGGATATTTGAAGTCCGATGAATGGTGTTTTGGCTTATTTTTCCGTGTTTTGCAGTGTTTCTCTATGTAAACAGAGAACGACTGTTTCTAGGGATTTCAAGCGTCGATGGGTCCATTCTATTACGGAACAGGTGGCCACCATCCCTGAAGGCATTTAGCAATGATTGCTAATGCTCAGAGGGGGATTCGAGCGGACAGAGGCCAGGAAGCCAGAAGAGGGAAAATGAACAGACAATCACCGATTGGCTTAAAAGCCATGAATGTCAGAGACAAAGGGGGTTGTTGGGGTTGTTGCTAAAACAGAGAATAAGCAAGAGCGTAGAAGCAAAAAGAAGCCGAGAGAGCAAAAGCTGAATGCGCAGAGCAGCCAAGGGAGTCACTTGGAGTTCAAGTGAAAAGCCAAAGAGTTGTACATTGCTGAGAGCCAAAGAAGCCAGAGCCAGAGCCAAGAGCCAGAACCAAGAGCCAGAGCCAGAAAGCCGAGAGCTTCAAGAGCCAGGGATAAAATGATGTCTAAACCCATTGTTTCTGTGTAAAACCAATGGAGTTGAGCCAGGGAGCTTGTAAAATGACTTTACCATAATCCCAGAGAGCCTAGTTGAATTGACTAGAGCTCGCGGAGACGTAGCCCAAGAGTTTTGGGTGAACTCCTAATTAAATTGTTGTCTTATGTGTTTGTTCTTACTGCTGCATTATTTACTGTTATATGTATTTATATATCAGCTTCAACTCATTAAATTACAACAAATAAACAACACCAACATACACCTTCTATTCAAGCACATATTTAATTCTACACTGGTTAATCATAAAGACTTGGGAATATTTAAAGCTTTGGAAGTGGGAGAGGTTCTTGTAAGTTAGACAAGAAGCCTAAGTGCCCTACTGTTCAAATCAAAAAAAATTCACAATATTTTTTCCAGTATTTTCCTCATATTAGATTGTCAGTTGGGCATCTAAATTATTGTACTCAAAATTGTTGATGAACATTAATAATAAAACCCTCATCTTCGGCACCAGTTTTCCCAAGTTGGGTTTTTCCAGAGACAATTGTCCAAAAATAATTGTTTCAAAATCATTGTGTGTGTGCTATAATTTCTCAGTTTCTAGTATTTTATTTTCTGTAGTATTTTTATGGTCAAAATTGTAGTTGTGATTTTATTCGTTATTTGTCGTAGCAAATAAATTGCATAATTAATTTTTGAGTTAGAAGAATAATTTCCAGCAGCTACAATAGATAAAATTTCACACCTTATGCATACTATCCATATGTAGTGGGTAGCAAAGGCATTTGTCCAAAAATAACGATGTCACAATTTTTGTGTGTGCGCTAACATTTCTCAGTCTCCAACATTTTTATTTCTGCAACGTTTATTTTATTTTGTGAAGAAATTGTAATGTGATTAATTCGATATTAATCAGAAAATTAATAAGCTGAATAATCAATTAGGAGAATTAATTCCAGTTGTTGCATTTCAAGGAATTTTCACATGATATCAAAGCAGGTTTGATGGGCAGGAAGCTCAAAGATGGAAGAGAGAAAATTTTGTCATTCAGAGGGAGCAGCAAGTCAAAATTTTTAGGGGTTGTGCAATGCCTAGCCAAGCAATGCGAATTGTTGGGAAAAGGTTCGATTTTCCAGTTGCAGTGGTAGGAAAATTTGATTTGTCCAGAAAAGCGATTACAACTAGCAGAGGGAGCAGCAACTCAATATTTTCGCTAAGCAGATTTCTTGTCTGGGCACAAAGGGTTTGCAACAATTTGCTAGAGTAGATTCAGTGTCGGGTGGAAGAGAAATTGCACACACAGAGGGAATTTCTCTCAAAGGGTTTCTAGCTTTAGAAATCCAAATTTCCAATTGCAGAAGGTAGTAGCAGCAGGAAAAATTTCTCTCCAGGAAGGACTGCGAATAGTAGAGCTAGAGGCCAAGTTGGGAAGACAGATATTCTGATATCAGTCTCCCAGTTTTTGAGTTTCGCGGATTTTGTAGCTTTTCAGAGATAGTCGTACTAGATTTCCAGAGGAGGTCAGGCGAGTTAGCCAGAATTCAAATATGGGCAGTAGATCGAATTCTAGTCGTCGGGGCAGGTGCTGAAGGAAGTATGAGTTATCCAGTGCGAGTTGCAAAGAGAAAAAGTGTCCCAGACATGGACCAAGCTCAAAAGGAGATAGTGAAGCACCAAATCCAGGAGGAGGAGGAGCTTGATACTCCAGTGTGCCAGAGCAGGGTCTAGTGCAAAAGCAGCAAGGAGATCAGTTAGATCAGTCCCAGTTGTTGTAGCAGGATCATCACCTTTGCTATAGGGGCCCACAGTATCATAGTAGCAGGTTCAATGTCAGCAGGTGCAGTCAGTTATTCAGATGACAACTGCATAGCAAGTTGTAGTCAATACTCGAGAGAAAGTTAAAGATCTAGTTGCAGTGACATAGGCAATACGAATTGCAGTTGCAGTTCACACAAGAATATTCCAAGCGCAGAGCCTTGCAATTCAATTTCCAATGCAGGAGGACAATGCAAGTTCCAAGGAGGGAGTAGAGAGATTTCCCATAGGGAGATCGAGACTCAGAGGGAGTAGCCCTATGGAAGCTTAATGCTTCAAGATCTGAGAATATCAAGTACACAGCTACAGTGATAGTAGCAACAGCAATACAATTGCTTCAATAGTATCAGATCATAATTCACCATTTTTGCGGCTATACGTCCAGGAGTGAGGTGGGGTGATATGGAGCTTGAGTCCCAGAGTTGCGCAAAGATTTGTGTAAGGTCCAATGAGGCGAGCATCGAATGGTGTTTCCTCATGGATCATTACCCTTGCTACAAGGGCCCACAATATTCAGTAACAGGAGGATCAGTGTCAGTTGGTGCAATTAGTTCCAGAGTGACAGTTGCAAACTAGTTGTAGTCAAACGTTGAGGAGCGCAAAGCAATGTTGATAGCAGAGAAAGAGGCTCAGTAACAGAGTCAGCAACAAAGCAGATTTCTCAATAGACAGTGCAGAGGCTAGTAGCAGTTAGAGGCTCAAGAGACAGTTGTAGCACAAAGATGTTGAGAAAACTAGGGCAGCATAGTTAGGGCTTCTTATTTAATTGATTTCTCTTTCACTTGACAATTTCTTGTGATTAGTTCTTATTTCTTCTTCTTTGTTATTACATGTTTATCATCAAGACAATTGCCAAAACTTCAAAGACAATAAGAGTACACATGATGAAGGCACTTAGCCAAGGCAAAACCCCTAACAAGGGGAAAACCCAGTCAAACTCTTCCACTATTAGATTCAAATCAATTTGAGACAATCTTGACCACTTGACCCAAACAATGACCTCCTTCAATCCTCCAAGTCAGCCCAAGATTCAAGGGTTTGACTTCACATACTTCAATAGTTAACAAGACTTGAAGTAGTCATCAGAACTTAACATACTTTAAGAGAACTTCGTTTAGGGACATTTGTACTTCGTAGGAGAAGAACTTCACATGACAATAAATCTTTACTTTGAACCCTTTCCAATTGCAACTTTATATTTTTTGCACCTGCAATCTACCATTGATATCTTCGCATATGTGGCAGATTAATAACAAATTTTCGACTAATCTTGACCTCCTTTTCTATGCCTTCGATCCTTTCTTTAGATTTCCTTTTTCACACCCTTTAGTTGCAAAGATATATTGTCGATGATAATCTTCATCCAATGGCTCAAATACATGGCTACATATAGGCTTCTATTGGATGGTCGAGTCCTTTCATGAGGGCAACTTGATATCTGCTTGCGGCCGACATGGAAGATGAAGTATACGTGACACTTTTGACCTTAAAATTTCTTTCTTGATTTTAAAAAGCCCAAGAAGGGTCTAGTACAAAATAATGATGACAATGACTCAAGATATAATCCTAGAAGCCTACAATGGAGGCTTGACCTATTAACTATTGACGCAAGCATGAAACCCATGCTTTAATAAATCAATTTCTTTTAATAATAATAAAATATTTTTCTTTCTTTTAACCAATACAATTATGAAGACCGACACTAGTTACATTTCTCAACAAGAGACACAGTTGACTCGGTATTTTGGATGCTTCTCAATTGCAGTAATTGCAGTAGCAGCAACAACATTCAATAGGGAGTATTAGTTGGGTTGCATTGCAGATGTAGAGTTGGCAGTTGTACAGTGCAGTGTCAGCAACAACATAGATGCAGCATGGTTCAACTACAGTCAACGAAAGATGAATCAAAGTTAGCATTGCAGTGCAAATGTAGAGTTGGCAGTTGTACAGTGCAGTGTCAGCAACAACATAGATGCAGCATGGTTCAACTACAGTCAGTGAAAGATGAATCAAAGTTAGCGTAGTGGCTAATGGACAGTGACTAAGGTAACAACACAATGATTCAGGGAGCAACACTGTGACTAAGGGAGAAATGCAATCATTTCCAACAAATTTTCTTGTGAGACATCAACAGCGTATGTGGGAGGATGATGCAGATGCCAGAAACAAGGTGTTGCAGCGGTTCAACACTAGAACACCTTCCTCACCAAGAGGGAGTGATAGTTTTTGTAGCATCAGATAGTGTTCTAGACTCGAAACTTTAGGAAGTGGCTAAAACACAGGAGTTCTCCAAAACCCAAAAATCTTTTCTGGAAATTCAACCTAGAGATGCCTCAATTAAATTAATTGGCCATAATTAAAAAATTCCTAACTCACACGGATCAAATTGGAGATGATCTCAGCGATCAATTAAGTTTTAATCTCGATCGTTGGAGTCCCAACTGGAGATTATAAGAAGAGGTCGCTGGGTAGATGGAGAACACACCAGTAGTGTGAGTGCCTTGACAAATTGAGCTATCCAGCATCTGAGGTCGAGCAGAGGAAGAGAGTTCGATCCAGAAGGGATGCAGGTGTCAGAGGTAAAAAGACAATGATTCTTGAGGAGAAATTCCAGTTTCGGAGAGTCAGCAGCAGAAGTGTTGCATTTCCCAAAGAGGTTGCGCAGAGACTGTATAGACAACTTTAGAGGGAGATTGATTTTGCTGAAGGGAAGCGTGATTCAGTTTCAGTGGGCCCGGAAAATCTCCAAGAGGCCAAGCAAGTCACTTCCAAAGGTAGAGTCAGCCAAGACGTCATCATTCCAGCAGTTCCAGGGGTATACCGAGTAGAGCTTGCGCAAGCATTGCGCGGGGGATCACACAGATGCCAGAGACTGTATGGGAAACTAGTTTTGCCAATTTTTGAAGCAGGATCAGACATGGTGTTGAGGTATTTGCCTCATAGATATTTTAGCCATATCATTATATTGATTGGATAGCCAGTTGGGCATCCAGAGATTGTACTCGGAATTTCATTGTTGCATAGTAATAAAAACCCCATTACTCCACCGGTTTTCCCATATTGGATTTTTCTGGGGACTATTGTCCAAAAATAACGATGTCACAATTTTTGTGTGCTAGCATTCATTAGTTTCCAACATTTTTATTTCCCTAGTGTTTATTTTGTTTTGTGAAGAAATTGTAGTGTGATTAATTTGATATTCATCAAAAAATTAATAAATTGAATAATGAGTTAGGAGAATTAATTCTAGTTGTTGCATTTTAAGGAATTTTCACAAAAAATACATAAACTTGATAACACTAGGACTCACCTAAGACCTCATCAATGAGCTTCACTCTAGCTTTGGGGTATGTCTGGGAGAAAAACCCTCAATTATCCATGTTTACAAACACAGACAATTTGGTGAGGTTAAAAACTCGCTAGAGTGGAAACCGTTGAGAATAATCATAGGCTTACCTAGGTGTTGTTACATGGCTTAATATTCATACTATAATCATTTTTACAATATAAAAGCAGAATTTGGGATTATAATGATGACATAGACGAATAAAAAAAAATATGTTGCTTTATACCTTGCTTCTTGGACGGTTGACATATACATGTTCAACATGCATCATTGTCATCTACAATATTTTGTAGGTCAGTTTCAACATGCAGAAGATTATCTGGTGGTTGTTTTTCTCTCAACTAATTCTAGCTATTGTACCAATCTATTATATCATTGTTAATAAAGCTCAGTTGTCGTATTTCTTATGTGTTTCTGAGTTCCAAGTTGTAAATCTATTTCATTTTATTGTAATTTCATGGTGCTTGCTTTATTATTGATTGGAGGAATTTATGGTTGAATTTTTATTAAGCAATTTCCTAGCAAAATTATAATTCGACATATTACACTAATAGAGGTCCAACATCCTAAGTGTATAGTGTAAGGAGGGAGAAATCATGGAGGCATGAATTACCCCTTTCCTCATCTCTCTTTTACCACGCTTATAGTGCCCCTTTTACTTATTAATGATTTGCTTTGATTTAGGTGCATAGCTTAGGAGCCCAAGGTTGCCTTTTGAGATTTAGCATTTAATACCCCTTAATGATGAGTCAATGTATCACTAATCAAGGTTGGGACAATACAAGAGTTCCTTTTATAGATGGAGCATCATGTGCTCAAGGACTGGGTGATGGCTAATGAGGAGAGTAGAGCTCATGCTAGGCTTTTCCCCACATGCTAATCAAATATCCCAAGTTCCAACCATCTGTTGCACTTTATCTTTCTCTTTCATTGTGGATTTCTTATGTTTTTAACTTTTTTTTAGTTGCATCAACCTCTAGGGCAATGTTTTCTGGCCCAGACTCTAGGATGAAGATGAAAAGGTGTCAATCCTCATGACCAATAACCACCAACCCAAAGAAAGGAGATGCAATAATGGAAAAGATGGAAAGTGGAAAGTATGGAATATCACAGACACACTATTTCAATCAAAGCCTCCCCAATAGTGTCCTTCCTAAAACCCTAAGGCCTTAGAGGAGGTCCCACTGGATTAGAGTCAAACACTAACCTCCCAATTGAAGTGATGTTACAAGAATACAGTCAAGATTGATATTCATCTAGTTCACCCTTTGATCCATATTAATATGCCCAAAACATTAAGTGAAAGCACATGATTACCAAATGGTTAAAGTACCTGCCAATGGATCACGTGCCTTTCTTTAAGAAGTAATGCCAGACGGGAGAGGGAAATCTAACCAGAGCAAGAAGTGGATGATCTTGGCATCATGTCATGTGCTGATGTAATGTCCCAAATCATAAACTTTTGGAACAAGCGCTTCATATAAAACTATCATGCATTTTCCAGAAGATTACTATGTAAAACCAGAACCATAAATCTATAAATTGCACAAAATCTCATTAAAAGATCACAACACAAGGAACAATGAGAAATGCAGCAACCAAAATCCAGCTTTATTATATATAGATAGATGCCAATACAATAGATGGGAATGACCCTCTGGTCTCCAAACTAAAATAGAAAAACAATCACTACACCTATGGATTCAGAATGAATCCACCAAGGGGAGATGGGTGCTCGCCCAATCTCTCTATATCACCCGAGGGTTTTCATTCTGGGGCTACCAAATGAAGTAGAGAACCAGGTCCTCAACCTCTCATACAAGAAACAATATCAAAAACCAAGATGTGCTCCAATGGCCTCCTCCTCTTTTATAGATCTGATGGACCCCTCTAGAACCTTCTATTTTATTATTATTTTAATCATGGAGCACTTTTCCCTCTTTTATTTTAATTAAAATATTCTTTTTAATGCGGGAAAAAGGTAAATTGGCCACCATGTCTCCTCAGGTCACTGAAACTCACACCCAGAAGTCCCATCATGTAGATCTTCTCGTTCCGGTTCCAATGAGCTATTACACTAAGGTTTTCCATCAATTAATCTCCCCAGAGTAACACCTCGAGCATAACTAATTAAGTTATACCCACTAATAATGTTGATTTTTGAAAGTTGTCGGAATGCAACAGAACGAAAGACAAATTGTGCTGATGATGGAATATGCCAAGCGAATGCCATCAAATCCCATAAAAACTTCTCAAAACTCTGTCTGGACCCCTGATGACATAAACCTGCTCCACTGACCTGGCCATCCCCTGTCCTGGAAGTCCACCCTAGCTGTACTATGAAGAAGAATAAAAATGGGGACATGACAGCTGATCAGATAGGGCTGCTGGCTGGCTGGTCATCCAAGGAGGAGAAAAGTTCTCTCCCATCAATTACCCAATTTTTGGTGGATAAAAAGCCCCTTCATTTTAATAGCTCATACTATTCTTCTTTGAACAACTCATCGCATCAACAATTTATAGAAAAAACTAATTTATGTAGAGTCCGCAGGATTTTGAATAAATACTTCTTTCAAATATTCAAAATACTTTGGAAAACAAAGGAATATATTTTGCTTTATAAAGTACAATGGAATGAATTAGAAATAAGTATCCATTAATGATGATTCTTTAACATTGATAAAAAGTATAATGATTTTCAATGCAATTAAAAAGTTTCTTGGTCTTGCAATGATTTTCTTACCTTTTCGCTTCTTCTCATCTGCATTTCGTTTGTGCTCGAAGAGTCCCTTTGATACTGATTCAGATTATCCACTTCTTGTTTCACGTATGGAGAGCTTCCTCTGTCACAATACTGTGTTGTATAGTGTCAAAATCATCAACATTGATACTAGCAATTTGTTTAGAAACATGATGAACGATGCATTTATGATGCAAAAAAAAATCCATGTGAAACGAACCAACTCTATCATCTGCAATAATCAAAATGGAAGATGAATTGTCTAATGCCCATATGTTAAACATGCCAAGAATAGTTCATTGCACTGAAGTCATACAAGAAAAGTATGATACTCTTGTTGCCAAACCTAATGTTGCTCTCCTGATCATAAACCTCTCTACCTGAGTATTGTTCTCTGTCAAATCATGAATTTGAGCTAGAAGTTCTGATCTCTCACTCTCCGAGTCATGATTTTCTTTTTCAGCCCTGATAAATATAAGTAAATACAATTTTACAATTGGATCATGCAAAGAGATGAAGTAAAATCTTGATTAATATTGTTTAACATAGACTGTATTCAGTTCAACTCATAAATAACTTATATTTACTGTTATTGGAGAGTGATACGACTGTTCTTCAAGTTGAATAATAGTTGACTTGATTGCATATTTACCTCATACATTCTTCTTGGTTTTGTTGGGTAAGTGTTTCTTCTGCCTAAAAATAGCATGGTCGATTTAACTTCAATAAAAACAAATGAAGGAATCCACCTATTTAATTAAATATCATTATTCCAATAAGGATAAAATCTAAAATTCTTCCCGCAATTAACACCAGTATGTCTATTACCTTGTTTAATTGGCTATATGCATTGTCATTCTTCCATTGAAAAATTATATCAGCAACATTTACAAACATCCAAAATGGATTCTGTGAAGTGAAAACATACTCTCAGTATCTGCTCTTGGAGAGTGTATTCCACTTCTTGTGATTCCAGTAACCTTTTCGGAGATGTTTCCATTTGCAGATCCTGGAACTTGGACAAGACTAACTCTAAACTTTGTACCTCTGACAATAGTGCCTGTTAATTTGTAAGGTTCAAAGTCTTAAAAATGAGAGAAGTATGGGTGAGTGTACTGCATCATTTGAGACGAGATATGAAATATTACCTCTTTTTCCAAAAGAAGATTTTGTATAGCCTCTTCTTTGACTTCAACAAGCTTCTGAAGGTAATTTCAGTAGAGTTAAGTGCTTCATTCTGTACAAATATGGTGGTAAAAGCAACTAAAGAAAAATGATTGTAAACCACTCCATATTTTATCTATTTTGTCTGACAAAGTTTCCCTAAATATCAAATTGGATATTTCTTCAATTTGTAGCTGAAGCTTGCGATCATTGATCATGTATTCCAATCTATCTTTCAGGTCTGCAATAACTGTATCCTTCTTTGAGAGTTCAATCTGCTTCTCCTTCATATGATTTTCCAACAGATGAATTTTTTCTACCATCATTACAAAAGAAACAATTGACAAAAGAATGGTCAAAATACACACAAACTAAGGGCATGAGAAAAACAGTTAAATCAACAATGATTCAAAAATGTGTTTTCTATAGATAAGGTAAGAAAACAACATGAAAGGAAAGACATGGAGTGTATACCAGGACTATACATGCTGAGCTTCATATAAGAGGACTTATTTGAGTTTATATTCCACATTGATAAAATGCAAAGATCAGGAAGCACTTCAGAACCAGAAGCAACTTCAGCGTCCTAAAGCAGTACAAGCCCAGATAGAATTCACACATAGGGATAGGGCCCATGGTTGTAAGCAAATGATATGGAGATGCATATCAGTCAAAGGTTGCCTAGGGAGACAACAGGGGGTCCCTGAACAAGGTGTTGCATCTAAAAGAGATAATGATGTGTTGTTTGTCAAACATTTTTTGGTACCAACTATCAAGTATCTAGGCTCAACAAATCACCTGATTCATAAGTACTCAAATTAATTACAATTGAAGGATAGTGATTCAAATACAAGTTCATACCTTTATAAGTCTTGGATTCACAGGTAGTTGTCAAATCAACTTCAATAAAATAGCTCATATCAGCAAAACACCATAAAGTGGTTCATCAAAAGTTAATATTGAAATCATCACTCACAACAGTGTAGGAAATTAGGATGCGTAAACAGAAACACATGAGAGAAATAGATACATACAAAATATATTCTTAGTTAACAAGGGAGTCATTGAAGACATCTCCATAAGCTTCTTTTATACACTGACAGATATAGGTTATTTAACTACTACCTCAACTAACCTATATTTAATGTCGGGCCATCAACATTTATTGACACCCACTAACATTAGAACTTGCTAGCACATTGTTGACCACTACGTGTCGACTACCCATAGCAGTACACCCCCTTTTTCGCAAAAGGGACAGCGCAGGATCAACATGTCCATGCCATTCGACAGTGATCGTCAACCTGATCATGTTATGTTTTAAACCCAGTCTGCTTGTGTAAATTGTAAATAATCTTAGCAGATCTGAGTCATGTATGTAAACTGCCTAGGCAAACCTAATTTTCTAGTGATAATCTACATTCCAGAAGGTTTTTTGTCTCACCGATCCATGATCGGCAGAGTTTTCCTTCAGCCTAACCCCAAAGTCGGAATGAATTTTGTCATTAGAATCTTAGGGGAATCCTAGTGTGCTTTGAGTCTATGTAAAAGTAATTTGGAAATAATTCTAACTATTTGGTTAGGTTATTACAAATTGCTTTATCTGCTAGATTATATTTGTCACAGAACTGGGTGGTTTATGAGGGTCTATGTCAAATGGGTTTTCCCCCTTGAGATGTAAAATTGTAAAAGTCATGATGTGAAGTGTCTTGAGAGTTAGAAAATGTTTTGTCCCCTCATAAGTCCTAAGTCCTAGGTCCTAGGTGATTTTTCCAAAGCCTAAGTTCGAGGATCCAAAAATAAAAAATAATAATAATAATAATAAAAACAATAAAAAATAAAAGATATAAATAATAAAAAATAAAATTACAAAAACACAAAATTTAAAAAAATTAAAAATAAATAAAATAAAATTTAAAAAATAAATTAAAAAAGATGAATAAAAATTTGAAAAATAAAATAAAATAATAATAAGTCAAAATTTTGAGGAAATAAATGCAAAATTTTAATTTTTAATATATTAAAATGCATTTAAAATTTTCAACGGATGAGATTGAAAGGGATTTTGATCCTCATCGACAGTCGAGATTAGTTTCACATGGATCACTTGAACTAGTCGTTCGGATTTTTTCCTTTAAATAGGGTGTTAGGGGTCATTTGAGATCATTCGATCTGTGAGTCTTGTGCTGAAGAAAGCTCTCTTGTAATCTTTTTTTTGTGCAGTAAAGAAAGACTTTGGGGTTGAAATCTTGTTGGTGTTACTCTTCTAAAATGTTGTAAGTTGTTTCATTTTTCTGCATAAATTTAATTTCAGCCACTGGTAATAGCTTGATGAAGAGTGATGTTGAACACAGGTATCTTGTTTACTCACTAGGGTTTGAATGGTAATAGAATTTCTAAAAATAATGGCAGGTATCTCCATTAGATTTGGATTTTAATACTGTTTTTTCCCTCTATTGATAGTTGAAGTGAGTTGTGCAAGAAATCTAGATTGTAAAGATTAACGGGCGTTTGGGGAAGTTCTCGGCTGAACCAGCCAACTCCCGGAAAGCATTTTCTGAAGAGCCCAGCCAGTTTCGATTCTGGGTCTATCATTTAAATTTATCTTTTGAATGCATGAGAGGTTTTCTAAACTGTCTCATA
Source organism: Pinus tabuliformis (assembly GCA_031772625.1). Taxonomy (NCBI): domain Eukaryota; kingdom Viridiplantae; phylum Streptophyta; class Pinopsida; order Pinales; family Pinaceae; genus Pinus; species Pinus tabuliformis. The sequence goes on along the minus strand of CM062810.1, from coordinate 232,553,243 downwards.
GTAAATCTAAAGTTCTGAAAATATTTTTGTGGATTATTGACAAATCTGGCTACTTAGAGTCGTAAATCTGTAAATACTGTAATTATTTAGGGTTTTTAGTGTTTTAGTTTTAATTCTTGCATATATTGTTTATGGGTTTTCAGTTTTTGTTATTGCAGGTCGCAGGTCGGAAAAAAATATTTTGTCTGAAGCCAGATCTAGGCCCTGGAGGGTAAGATCTGGCCTCAGGTTCAGTTCTGGCAGGAATATTTACTTCATATCTGGAAAATTTTGCAAGGTTTTCATCAAGCAATCCGAAGCAGAAAGATTTAAGATTTTAATTAAGTTTTCTGAAAATCATTTGTTCAAGGGTTTCTGAGCCACTGGTTTCAGTTTATCTACTGCCCAAGCTGTTGTACCTGTGTTTTTCGAAGCCCCCCCAGGCGTCCCTCAAGTTGCAAGACTGGCCATCAAATATTTCACACTGCCCATTTATGCGCAGTGAGTCTCCCTTTCCATTCACGTAGTCTCAAACTCCAACGTTCAAACCTGCAAGGAATCGAATTTTTCTTTCACGCTGCTTCATTTATGAAATCTCTCCCTTGCTGCCCTGGTCATTACTGTTAAAGTTGCCATAAAAATACCCACGCAGCTCAAAAACTTCACGCAGCTTTGTCCTCTCCACCTCCACGCAGCTGCCTCTGTTCCACGCATACCTGCACACACAACAAGTCAGCAAATCCATCAAACTCCTCTATGTATCCATCTTTTTGCTACATTAACCCTGCGTGAAACCCATCTGCAACGCATCTACAGCCATATATACACTTTTGCATGTGTTCATACCTCAGTCCTTCAAACCCGCAGCTCCTTGTCTGCTGCCCGCACATTCCATCGCAGCTTCCATTCTCCCATCGCTGCCTTCTGTCTGTCGTCGAAGCACTCTTCTGCAGCCCATACCTATCACATTCCTCTTCACACTGCTCAGCCACCTGCGTGTTGCTCCTCACCTGCAATACATTTGTTTTTTTGTCCTACTCTTCCCATCGAATCTTCGTGGACCTGCACACGCCCACGCACAACGCAAAAAAAACGCTATAACGTATATGACGTGGGTAAAATTTGGGGTTTTTTTTATATGCGTTGGCCACTTTTAGGATAAGTTTGTTTAATTTAGATTCAGTTATGAGTCTTTTTAGTTAGGTTTCGATTTTAGATTAAAGTTTAGATTTATTTTTGGTTTAGCCGTTAGCTCATTTTAGTTTTAGATTCATTAAATTTTTGTTTTAGTTTTAGACTTAGATTTCTTTAAAATATTAGATTTAATTTTTTAAAGTTTGATTTTAAAAATAATATCAAAAAAATCATAAAAATTAAAAATTAAAAAAAGCATAAAAAAATAGTTTTCTTTTATTTTAGATTTAGTTTAGTTTAATATTTGATTTTTTAAGTTAGGTTTTAGTTTTAGTTTATTCTCTTTTTCATTTAGTTTAGTCTAGTGTTAATAATTTTAAGTTTCATTTTTTTGGCTTAAGTTTAGTTTTGTTTTATTTTAAACAAAAAAAAAAAAGAATTCCTTTTTGTCTTTTGTGGTATTTGTGTTCCACTTCTCTATAGTTAAATACGCTTAAATGTTTATTTGAAGATTAACTATTGAACAGTGGTGGATTATTGTGTGAACTGGTCAGCATTTAAATTTTATGGTCATTTAAAGAATTTGATTTTCTTTTTTTTTAAGTTTAACTGCTAGAACATTATTAAAGCATTGTGCATTTATTGGATATCTTGCATTGCTTGGGTTATTTGATGATAAATAATTGTTTTACAAGGCTCATATTTCTGCAATATTTAATAAGTAATCATTTAATCATTAACTCCATAAGGCACTGGTACATTAATTTCTAAAATCAATCAGGTGCTAAATTGCCTTGCTGTGTCTCCAACCCAACTGGTCCATAGTTGGTCTTCCTTTATCCCATAGGGTCTACCCCACTTAGCCTTGGGAGACGGCTTAAACAGAGGGATCGGGGATCAGGGTGACAGTCCCCGGTCTGAGCGTTGTCGCGTTGCCTGGACAATCTGTGCGACAACATTTTTTGGCGTCGTTGCCAGGGATAGAGTTTTTTCTATCCTTGGTCCTTTCCTTTCGAGCTTTTTCGTGTTTCACTTCTTGTCCAGGTGGCGACTCCACTTCATATATCATCTGCAAGAGCGTATACTAGAAGACATCCAAGCAGTTTGTGCAATCCTGCTCCTAACCCTGAAAGGGCTCTCTGGGTACGATTACACAAACTCTCTTCTCGTACACTTCTTGTTAACTTCGGACAAGAAACCCTCTCTGATATCCATTTGCTTTTTACTTGCCCGGTTGGGCACGACATCGTGGATATATATGCCCCTTGCGATTTTTCTAACATTCAAGGTTATCCCAATGATCTTCCAACACTTGGGATAGATAAGTTGTCTAGCTTTCATGGAAATAACATGATTAGTGCTAATTCACATTTGAGAGCTTTTAGTATATGGATGGCTAAGTATGCAAGGTCAGTTGATTTCGATCATGAAGATGTTAGAATGACTCTTTTAATTATAACCTTGGAGGGCGATGCTCGTGACTAGTTTTCAGAAAAGCCTCGAAATTCATTTAATTCCTTACAATCGATCATTGATGCCTTTAAGGAAAAGTATGGAGATAAGAGAGAAGGAAGACACCTCGTGAAACCGTTGAAGAATTTAACAAAAGGTTTAATGATATTATTAAAGAATTACCTCAAGATTATAAACCTACCGACAAATCTCTTCGAGATTTTTACATTGATGCCTTTAGTCCTGAGCCCTCTTATGAATTGAGGCGTGCTAGACTTAATGATTATAGGGATTGCCAAGCCTTAGCAATAGAGCTTGAAAAGGACAAGGCGACATCTAGGAAGTCTGAGATCCCAGGTTTCGATAGGGCTGCTACGAAACTAAAAGAACCTAAAGGAAAAGCAGTTCAAGAGCCTGAAAGCGAGCTTGTTCAGAAATTGCTCCAAAAGATCGAAAGCATGGAAATTAATCATAATAAGGAGATAGCTACTTTGCAAAATAGGTTGGTCCAAATGGAAAGAGCACAAACGCAAAATTTCCAACCTAGAAATAATAATAACAGAAATAACAATTGGCAAAAGAAGGGTCAATCTAGTGAGCAGAGACCTCTTAATCCGCTTACTAATTTGGTCGATAATGCTCCACCTTACTGTCGGGTTTGTGATGCTCTTCATGAAGAGGCCACTTATCCCATCGTTAGAAGAATTTTAGATAATGGAATGTTTGGGTTAGGTGATCAAATAAATGTAGTGGGTAACAAGTTTCCTTTGTCTATGGATGATTGGATTGAGGTCAAGGAAAATAGTCGTGACGTTATGAATCCCTCGTTAGCTTTTAGTATATATAACCTTGAAAATGAAGATGACATTTTGGCTAAGTTATATGGTGAATAACCCTCTCCAGAGCAAATCATGGAAATTGCTAGAGATACAGGTTTAACCTATCAGAGAAGGGATAAAGATCAGAGCGGGAATCAAATTCCCCCTCGAACTTTTAACCCTGGTTTAAACTCTAGATTAGATGTTGATTTGGGAAGTTGGTTTAACAATGCGAAAATCTGGGTTCATGTCTCCAAGATTGCTAAAATCCCTTCCCAAAGAGATAAGTTACTAAAAGCTATTCAAGGTCCTCAATTAAATATTTCTCAACAGAAGACCCAGGAAGTTGACTATCACGATGCTCCCATATATTTGCAAAGCTTAGATGCGGATAACAAAGATCACCAGCCTTTCTTTATCACCTTGTTGGTTAATGGATATAAATTGAATAATTGCATGTTGGATTCTAGTGCGTCAGCTTGTGTCATGACTAAAAGGATCATGGAACAGCTTAACTTAAGAGTTTTTAGACCCTACTATAATATATGTGCCATGGATTCTAAGAAGATTGAAGTGCATGGTTTGATCAAAGATTTACAAGTTCATCTATCAGTTTACCCAAACATCATGATTGTTATGGATATTGTTGTTGTTGATGTGCCTGATGCCTGGGGTATGCTTTTATCTAGAAAGTGGGCCTTTGATCTAGGAGTAAGTATTCAAATGAATTGGTCATATGCTATGATTCCTTCTCCTAGAGGTGATGGTTTTGTAAGACTTAATAGGGAGCCCGAAAGAAAATTCCATGTTGAAGATCCTAAGAAACCTCACAACGAGATAATTAAAGAACAATCTGACATTGGGAATTACGCTATCATGTCTAATATCATAATTCCTCCTGATGATAAGATTAAGGATCTCAATGATAAAGTTTGGCACATGTACTTTGATGGCGCATCGTCTAGGCATGGTAAAGGTGCAGGGATAGTGCTTAAATCTCCCCTTGGTCACATTTTCAAGTTTGCCTATCGATTAGAACTTGAAGCAACCAACAATGTCGCTAAATATGAGGCTTTATTATTGGGTCTTTAATTGGCAAAATCTTTGAGAATTAATTTGCTTAGCATTAAGGGGGATTCTGATTTGATTATCATGCAGCTTAAAAATAAATTTACATGTAAAAATCACAAATTAAGGAATTATCGAAATGTTGTGTGGGATACTTTGGAACACTTTGATGCCCTTGACCTTGAAGCTATCCCAAGAGAGCATAATAGTTTGGCGGATGAACTTGCCGTAGCTGCTACTACCTTCCAGTTATCTAATGAGCTAATTAAGGATAAGATCAAAATGGAAGTTATATTTAGACCGTCTGTTCCAGATAACTCAGAGCATTGGCAAGTCTTTAATGATGAAAAGCAAGTGATTCGTTTTCTTGATAGTCTGGATGAGTTTGAAGATTTTCGGATAGATTCTGAGGAGGATGGATCTGTTGATCATGAGCATATCATAAATCCTACTCCTAGGAATGTGGTTGCCTTAGAGCAACACTTTGATCGTCATGATGCCACGAAGTTGAGAGAGGAAAATAAAATGGACCCAGGTGAATACCTCGAGATAAACATTGGTACTCCTGCAAACCCAAAGATTGTTAAAATTGGTAAAGGTACTAGTGTGGAGGAAAGAAAAAAGTTAACTAATTTACTTCGCGAGTATCGAGATGTTTTAGCATTCCCTTATGATGAATTAAAAGGCTATAGGGAAGATGTCATGGAACATACTATCCCCTTAAAAGATGAAAATGCTAAACCCTTTCGCCAAAAGCTTAGGCAAATTAATCCTAAGTTAGCCCCTTTGGTTCAGAAAGAGCTTTCAAAAATGCTTGCGGTAGGAATTATCGCTCAAACAAGGCATTCGACATGGTGTTCCAATCTGGTGATTGTTAGGAAAAAGAACGGTACGATAAGGCTTTGTGTCGATTTTCGAAATCTTAATCTAGCATGTAAGAAAGATAATTACCCTCTGCCAAAAATGGAGACTTTGTTGCAAAGAGTAACCGATTCTAGAATGATGTCATTGCTAGATGGTTTTTCTGGGTATAATCAGGTATGATTTAAAAAGGAAGATAGTCACAAAACCACATTCACCACACCATGGGGTACTTTTGAATACATTAGAATGTCGTTTAGATTAACCAATGCCGGGGCTACATTTCAAGGGCTATGGATTATGCCTTCAAGGGGTTAATCAGGAAATTTATTGAAATTTACCAAGATGATCTTACTGTATTTTCTAAAGACAGTATCAGTCATATAAATCATCTTAGGCAGGTTTTCGATAGATGTAGAGAATACGGGATTTCTTTGAATCCAGCTAAGTCTTTTTTTTGGAGTAACCGAAGGGAAATTACTTGGCCATATCATTTGTAAAGATGGAATCAAGATTGATCCTGAAAGAATTGAAGCAATCCAAAAGATTCCTCTTCCTCACAATCTTAAATCCCTTTAGTCCTTCCTTGGAAAGACAAATTTTCTTAGAAGGTTTATTCCAAATTACGTAGAAGTAGCTATAAGCCTATTCAAAGTCTTCTAAAGAAAGATGTAAAATTTGTTTGGCAAGAAGACGGCAAAAAGGCTTTTCAGGAAATCAAATGCGCTATTGCAAGAGCCCCTGTCATAGTGAGTCCCGATTATTCCAAGGATTTCATGATTTTTTCTTTCGCTTCTGAAGATACCATTGCTGGTGTCCTGTTACAAAAGAATAAAGATGGTCACGAGCAGCCTATTGCTTTCATGAGTAGAGCGCTTCAAAATTCCAAATTAAAGTACATTACCATGGAAAAGTAGGCCTATGCTCTGGTCAAGTCTCTTAAGCATTTCAAAACTTATGTGGGTTATTCTAAAATCATTGCTTTCGTCCCACATTCTGTTGTTAAAGATATATTAACTCAAACCGATTGCTTAGGGACTCAGGCTAGGTGGGTTACTAAAATACAAGAATATGATTTGGAGATCAGACCCACCCAGCTAGTCAAAGGCCAAGGTTTAGCTCAAATGTTGACCAAAGGTAACGAAAAAACCCTTGGTTTGTTTTGTCTTAGCGATCTATCTTCGCCTAAGTTGCAAAGATTAGGAGAGCATGAGTGGTACAAGGACATTGTTTACTATTTGATGAATCTTACATGTCCTAACCATTTAGTTGCTCATAAGAGAAGGGCTCTTAGACTAAAAGCCACTAAGTATTGCCTTATGAAGGATGGCCTTGGATGGAGAAATCCTGAGGGCATAGTACTTAGGTGTGTTGATGAAATTGAGTCCAAGAAATTATTCTCTGAGTTTCATTCAGGATTTTGTGGTGGTCACTATGCTGATAGAACTACCACCCACAAAATTCTGAGAGTTGGTTATTATTGGCCTTCAATTTTTTCTAATGTGCATAAGTTTGTTAGAACTTGTCAAGCCTGTCAACTGTTCACTGGGAAACAGAAGCTTGTTTCCCTACCCTTACAACCTGTCATTATGGAGGCACCTTTTCAACATTAGGGTCTGGACTTCATCGGGAAGTTCCATGAAAATTCTAGCAATGGATACTCATGGATTTTGACTGCTACTGATTATTTCACTAAATGGGTTGAAGCCATTCCTGCTAAGAATGCCACTGAAAAGGTTATTATGGATTTCATTGAAAATAATATCATTACTAGATTTGGTGTCCCTACTAAGATCACTACTGACAATGCCAAAGCTTTTAGTTCCTCAGAGTTTTCATCTTTCTGTTTCAAGTATGGCATTGTCTTGTCTCATTCATCAAATTACTATCCTCAGGGTAATGGTCTGGCTGAATCAAGTAACAAGAATCTCATAACCATTATCAAGAAGATAGTAGGAGATAATAAGAGATCATGGGATAGAAAAATCAAGTATGCTTTATGGGCAGATAGGATCACTAAAAAGAAAGCTACTGGTAAATCTCCCTTTGAATTAGTTTATGGCTTGGATGTAACCTTACCTATGCGCCTGAAATTCCTAGCTTATTAGCTCCTTCAGCATTTTTCTACTAATAAAGATGTCGTTCAAAATAGAATAGATCAGATTGTGGAGTTAGATGAAGCTCGTAGGACAGCTTTTGATCCTATATGTAAAAATCAAGAAAAGCTTTGATAAATCCTCTCGATCTAGATCTTTGCAGGTTGGAGATATGGTACTTCTTTGGGATCGCAAGAATGAAAAACCAAAAAAACATAAGAAGTTCGACAGTTTGTGGCTGGGACCGTACATCATCCGAGACATTGTTCGACCAAACTCATTCCACTTGAGCAGATTGGATGGTGAACCACTTGATTTACCTGCAAATGGCCAAATGCTCAAGCTGTTCTTCAAAGATGATATCTAATGCCATGGGGCATCCTCTATATTGTATTTCTAACCTTACTCCTTGTTTTTTCAGTGTTTTCATTTCTGTTTTAGGATTAGATTTACTTTTCAATGTTCATGTTACTAGATAGTTAATAAATGAAGAGCTTATATCTTTCATGTGCTTAATGTTATATGATGATTTTTTGGATGGACGCTACTTATGTTTTAATGTGTGTTGCGTGGATGCAGATTCTGGTTTCTCACATTCCTACAGTGCAGCAACATGTCCCCAAGTAGAGCCAGATGTTGACCACTATGTGTCAACTACCCATAGCAATACACCCCCTTTTTCGCAAAAGGGACAGCGCAGGATCAACATGTCCGTGCCATTCGACAGTTATCGTCGACCAGATCATGTTATGTTGTAAACCCAGTCTGCATGTGTAAACTGTAAATAATCTTAGCAGATCTGAGTCATGTATGTAAACTGCCTAGGCAAACCTAATTTTCTAGTGATAATCTACGTTCCGGAAGGTTTTTTGTCTCATCGATCCATGATCGGCAGAGTTTTCCTTTAAGCCTAACCCCAAAGCTGGAATGAATTTTGTCATTAGAATCTTAGGGGAATCCTAGTGTGCTTCGAGTCTATGTAAAAGTAATTTGGAAATAATTCTAACTATTTGGTTAGGTTATTACAAATTGCTTGATCTGCTAGATTATATTTGTCGCAGAACTGGGTGGTTTATGAGGGTCTATGTCAAATGGGTTTTCCCCCTTGAGATGTAAAATTGTAAAAGTCATGATGTAAAGTGTCTTGAGTGTTAGAAAATGTTTTATCCCCTCATAAGTCCTAAGTCCTAGGTCCTAGGTGATTTTTCCAAAGGCTAAGTTCGAGGATCCAAAATTTAAAAAAAAAAAAAAAAAATTAATAATAATAATAATAAAAACAATACAAAATAAAAGATATAGATAATAAAAAATAAAATTAAAAAATATCTAAAAAAGGAAAAATAAAATTTGAAAAATAAATTAAAAAAGATGAATAAAAATTTGAAAAATAAAATAAAATAATAATAAGTCAAAATTTTGAGGAAATAAATGCAAAATTTTAATTTTTAATATATTAAAATGCATTTAAAATTTTCGATGGATGATATTGAAAGGGATTTTGATCCTCATCGACGGTCGAGATTAGTTTCACATGGATCACTCGAACTAGCCGTTTGGATTTTTTCCTTTAAATAGGGTGTTAGGGGTCATTTGAGATCATTCGATCTGTGAGTCTTGTGCTGAAGAAAACTCTCTTGTAATCTTTTTCTAGTGCAATAAAAAAAGACTTTGGCGTTGAAATCTTGCTGGTGTTACTCTTCTGAAATGCTATAAGTTGTTTCATTTTTCTGCATAAATTTAATTTCAGCCATTGGTAATAGCTTGATGAAGAGTGATGTTGAACACAGGTATCTTGTTTACTCATTAGGGTTTGAATGGTAATAGAATTTCTAAAAATAATGGCAGGTATCTCCATTGGATTTGGATTTTAGTATTGTTTTTTCCCTCTTTATTGATAGAGGAAGTGAGTTGTGCAGGAAATCTAGATTGTAAAGATCAACGGGCGTTTGGGGAAGTTCTCGGTTGAACCAGCCAACTCCCGGAAAGCATTTTCTGAAGAGCCCAACCAATTTCGATTCTGGGTCTATCATTTAAATTTATCTTTTGAATGCATGAGAGGTTTTCTGAAGTGTCTCATAATAAATCTAAAGTTCTGAAAATATTTTTGTGGATTATTGGCAAATCTGGCTACTTAGAGTCATAAATTTGTAAATACTGTAATTATTTAGGGTTTTTAGGGTTTTAGTTTTAATTCTTGCATAGATTGTTTCTAGTTTTCAATTTTTGTTATTGCAAGTCGCAGATCGGAAGAAAACATTTTGTCTGAAGCCAGATCTAGGCCATGGAGGGTAAGATCTGGCCTAAGATTCAGTCCTGGCAAGAATATTTACTTCATATCTGGAAAATTTTGCAGGGTTTTCATCAAGCAATCCGAAACAGAAAGATTTAAGATTTTAATTAAGTTTTCTGAAAATCACTTGTTCAAGGGTTTCTGAGCCACTGGTTTCAATTTATCTGCTGCCCAAGCTGTTGTACCTGTGTTTTTTGAAGCCCCCCAGGCGTCCCTCAAGCTGCAACACTGGCCATCAAATCTTTCACGCTGCCCATTTATGCCCAGTGAGTCTCCCTTTCCATTCACACAGTCTCAAACTCCAGTGTTCAAACCTACAAGGAATCGAATTTTTCTTTCACGCTGCTTCATTTCTGAAATCTCTCCCTCTGATACCCTGGTCATTACTGTTAAAGTTGCCATCAAAATACCCACGCAGCTCAGAAAATTCACGCAGCTTTGTCCTCTCCACCTCCACGCAGCTGCCTCTGCTCCACGCATACCTGCACACACAGCAAGTCAACGAATCCATCAAACTCCTCTACGTATCCATCTTTTTGCTCCATTAACCGTGCGTGAAACCCATCTGCAACGCATCTGCAGCAATATATACGCTTTTGCGTGCGTTCATACCTCAGCCCTTCAAACCCGCAACTCCTTGTCTGCTGCCCGCACGTTCCATCGCAGCTTCCATTCTCCCATCGCTACCTTCTGTCTGTCATCGAAGCACTCTTTTGCAGCCCATACCTATCACGTTCCTCTTCACACTATTCGGTCGCCTGCGTGTTGCTCCTCACCTACAATATATTTATTTTTCGTCCTACTCTTCCCATTGAATCTTCGCGGGCCTGCACACGCCCATGCACAACGCAAATAACCAAAAAAAAAAATTGTAACGTATACGACGTGGATAAAATTTGGGTTTTTTTTTTATATGTGTTGGCCAGTTTTAGGATAGGTTTGTTTAATTTAGATTCAGATATGAGTTCTTTTTAGTTAGGTTTCAATTTTAGATTAAAGTTTAGTTTTATTTTTGGTTTAGCCGTTAGCTCATTTTAGTTTTAGATTCATTAAATTTTTGTTTTAGTTTTAGACTTAGATTTCTTTAAAATATTAGATTTAATTTTTTAAAGTTTGATTTTAAAAATAACATCAAAAAAATCATAAAAATTAAAAATTAAAAAGGCATAACAAAAAAAAAAATAGTTTTCTTTTATTTTAGATTTAGATTAGTTTAATATTTGATTTTTTAAGTTAGGTTTTAGTTTTAGTTTATTCTCTTTTTCATTTAGTTTAGTTTAGTGTTAATAATTTTAAGTTTCATTTTTTTGGCTTAAGTTTTGTTTTGTTTTATTCAAAATATATAAAAAATTTGAAAAGGATTAACTAAAAAAAAAAAAATTGAAAATTCCTTTTTGTCTTTTGTGGTATTTGTGTTCCACTTCTCTATAGTTAAATACGCTTAAATGTTTATTTGAAGATTAACTATTGAAAAGTGGTGGATTATTGTGTGAACTGGTCAGCATTTAAATTTTATGGTCATTTAAAGAATTTGATTTTCTTTTCTTTGAAGTTTAACTACTGGAACATTGTTAAAGCATTGTGCATTTATTGGATATCTTGCATTGCTTGGGTTATTTGATGATAAATGATTGTTTTACAAGGCTCATATTTCTACAATATTTAATAAATAATCATTTAATAATTAACTCCATAAAGAACTGGTACATTAATCTCTAAAATCAATCAGGTGCTAAATTGCCTTGCTGTGTCTCCAACCCAACTGGTCCACAATTGGTCTTCCTTTATCCCATAAGGTCTACCCCACTTAGCCTCAGGAGACAGCTTAAAAGGAGGGATCGGGAATAAGGGTGACAGCCCCCAGTCTGAGCGTTGTCGCACTACCTGGACAATCTGTGCGACAACACACCTGAAATTACATGCTTTGCAATTGTAACTTGGAAATTTACTTTTACATCCATCACGTTGTAGCACTCAAAGTTCCATGGAGGATTCATCAATTCATTCACCAATGCTAGTTGAGATTCAGTGTGCTTGCATGGATGATTCTATTCAATCTACTATCATTCAGTTGGATGCATGCCACATTTGATGCTTTGGAAATGATTTAGGATACATGCAAGAGTCTCTAGGTGCTTCAAAGGTGCATGTGGAGTTTGTGGTCAGTTTGCATCAACATCCATGCAAATCAAAGACACTGTTATTTTTAGCAGTTGGTGTTCCAATGTTTGCATGTTGGGTTTGTCAAAACATCCTGGTTCCTTGGTATCATGCAAGTCGAGGGAGGTCATTTTCAGCAACATGTCAATTTTTTGGTAATACAGCTATTTTTAGCAATTGAGGTTGTACATCTTCCATGGAAAAACAACCCACATATTCTCGATCCTTTAAAGCACACGGCTACGATGATCCTATTACACACCAAAAGTGGGTGACCCCATAGGGAAAATTTTCTCCTAGAGCTCTCTTCAACTGGCAGCCAGTAGCCCCTAACAGCCACCACTGTAGCCGATACATTGTGTCGTTTGATCTCCGCTCCCTAGATTAGTCATATGCCCCCTCATCCATCTGTCGAGAGTGTATGTCAGAAGATGGGCAATCCAACCCAAAAGGTATGTTTTTCATTGTGCAATTGTGAAAATTCCTATCCTCAAGGAACCCCTACTGCAACAAAACTGAATTTACTTCTCCTACTTGATTTTAATATGCATTATCAAGTTATTTTCTGAAAGATACTAAACTAAATTACTTCTGCAGCCTACACCAATTTAACTTGATTACATGAAACAAGAAACTGAGCAAAGAACAAGATACATAGGACACCGTTATTTTTGGACAAAATAGTCCCCAGAAAAACCCAATGCGGGAAAACCGATGCAGCAGCTCTGAGGGTTTTATATTATTAAGCAATAGTTTTGAATACAATGTTGGATGCCCTCCCGACAATCCAGTTACAGAGAAAAATGTAATGGCGGAGAACTGAGTGAGATTACCTCACTTCACCAGGTAGTCTCCGGCTGATCCAGCAATAGAACTGCCTAACCCTGACTATCTCTGCATTGGCCCTGCATAGGCCCTATGTCAACCTTACAGGCTCTGCGTCATCCCTGTGTTGTCTCTTCTACCTCCTGGAGTTTTTGCGTCAACGTCTCTCGACTGTTTCGGTAGCTCCCCGACAGTTCCGAATTTTTGCGTGAGGGCAGCTTCTCCTCTGTGTTGGCTCTCCCTGGTTCAGCATTAGGCCTGCATGGGCCCAGACTAGCCCAGCTTCAGTCCCTCCAGGTGTTGCGCTACCTCCACTAGTGGCTCTCCACCTCTCTGTCCAGTATTCCCAAACTATCCCTGCCCCTTTGCTGCAGAATGATCACTTAGTTCGAATTTCTCAGCTTCCTAGCCCCAGAAATTTCGAACTCTAGATCAATTCTTCTCTTGGTGTTTCTTTCTAAATAAACCCCCAACCTCCTTATACTTTTCTCATTGAGACTTCAATGGCCGAGATTAAGTCTCTAATCAACGAAGAAGAATAAAACTTGACTTTATCTGCTTTCTAGAACATTCTCACCCATATTTTGATTAATACCCATTAATACTTTAATTTTCCTAAATTTAGACTTAGGAACCCAATTAAAAATATTAATTACTTTAATAAAATACAATCCAGGTGGAATTTCACCAAACGGTTTATGGGTTCTTTGGAACTCATGTGTCTTAGCCTCTCCACCAATTTTCAAGGCTAGAGCACATCCGATACTACCAAAAACTAGCACTCCCTCTTAGCGAGGAATGTGCTCTAGCAACAATGTCCAACTGCATGTTGCTCTGTCTCTGAAGCATCTCCTTTCCGCATTGTTACTGCCACCAACACTGTGTTGCTGCTGCTACTGTATTGCTACCCATGACACCGCCACTGCCACTGTTGCATCTGTGCTACAGCTCCCTCTGCATCTGCTACTAACATTGCCATTGTTAGCTCCGCACAGCGTCATTTTCCAATTGCTGCTGCTCAACAACAGAAAAGCATCCCAAATTTCTGAACTAGTGTGTTCAACATAATACCATGTGAATGTTGGAATCTGACTGCTACTAGTCTCTGACCCTCTGAATCTTTTGTGTTGTTGTTGGCTTCTGCACTGTGCCATCTACACTGCTGCCAACCTTGCTCTGCGTTGATCAGTCTTTGGTCTCAGGCTACTGCATCTGTCTTTCCAATCAACCCATTGTATCATCTGTCACTAAGACCATCTCGCTACTGTTGAATCTTTGGGCGCCTGTAGCAAGGAATTGATCCAAGAGGTGGGTTCCTCAAGGATCCTGCACACATTTAGTCCTCATGACTACAGTTCTATACCGCCCGATTTCCATCCTAGAGATGCGTGGGCACTCATGGCAAACTCATCTTCGTCAATTTTTGCTAGAGTAGCCTTAGGATCATGTTTCTCATCTTTATTCTTTTGCTTCAAAGGACACTAGGATGCAAAGTGGCCCATCTCGCCACATCTGAAACATTTCACCTTCGAAATGTCCTTCCGCTTCTGCTTCTACTGTCCCTTTGATGCTAGAGCTGCATTCTCCTCCTCCTCCTTGGTCTTCGTGCCACTCCCACTGCTACCATTGAGGTTGACCTTAACTAGATCCCTCCTTAATTCTTCCTGTTGAAGGGCTGCCCACATCTCCTCCCATGAAGGTAGTCTTTCCCTGCCCAATATACTTTGGACGAAGACTTGCCATTCATCCGAGACTCCATTCAGGGTTGTCCTTACCATCGCGGTAGACTGAGGAGTAGACCCCACTGCAACAAGCTAGGTCTCTGGTGTCCTGAAGACGTTGAAAATAGGAGTTAACCCATTCTCCCTTCTGCATCAATGTCCACTGCAACTTTTGTTCTAAGTACATCTTCCGTTGTTCGAAAGAACCTTCATACAGTGAAGACAAAGCTTCCCACATTTCTCGGGCTGTATCTTTGCCCTGCAAGTGTGAGACCACATGATCTCGAACTCCATCGAGTATGAACCTCTTCACCTTTCCCTGCTCGGCCTTGTACTTCTTCTTCTGATCATTGTCTGCGGGAACAGCCACAACACTCTTGACATAAGCTTCAAGATCGTACTCCTCCAGAACAACTAAGATTCTGGTCTTGCATATGACATAGTTAGAAGCTCCTTCCAACCTGTCCTGATCTCTGAGCCCATGTGATGCCATCTCACCCAAACTGTCGAACTGACTCCTCTAGTCACTGCACAACACTGGTCTGCTACTCGACAAGTGAAAAATTTGAACTTTTGGCGAGAAAAGTCCTCTGAGGAGAAAATTCCCCTTTTATGTGTCTTCGCTATTTTCCGACGGATTTCTTCCCCAACAGAAACTGTGCGTTTCAAACATTGCGCTAAGGCTCTATATCACTCCCTCTGCCTCTGCCTCTGCCTCGGAGGTGTTGCCACTTCTGCTAAGATAGATGCTCTCACGAAGAGGTTAGAGGAGGAGGACTTTGCTATGATCTCTCATTTCTTGCAGGGTACTATTGATAAGGTTGGATGGTACGTGGACAATGGTGTGTCGAAGCATATGACAGGGTCACAAGATGTTTCTAAGACTCTAGTTGAGTGGTACTCAAAGTTGCACATGGTGTTGGGTGACAAGAGTCAAAAGGAGATCCGAGGATCGAGAGTTGTGCCATTTAGAATGGACACAGGAGTGATGTGAGTCCAAGATGTAAGTTTGTATTAGGACTCAGATATAGCGTGATTTCTGTCTCGATGATCAAGAGGAAGGGATTCGAGGTCTTGTTCCAAGATGGGATGGCAAGACTCAAGCCCAGAGGCTCTAGATCTGCAAGTATTGTACTTGGAGTTAGAGAGCATGGTCTATACAGGCTAACGGGTAAGCCTATGGACCATGGGAAGAAAAAGAAGGAGCAAGTGCAGGTTCCAAAGAAGCAGTTGCAGGTGCAGGCTTCAGAGCAGGTATAGGTTCCCGAGAAGAAGATCCAGGTTCTAGAGGCTCAGAGGGATACAAGTTCTAGTAGGATCTTGCAGATTCAAAGGAAGACTTTGCAACCCAAGAAGAATGTGTGGTCAATGGGGAGCAAGGGTGCTTCCACATCTGGCAAGAAGGAATCATGGAGGGATTGGAAAGTGATACAGGAGAAAAAGAAGAAGCAGGATACTCCCAATGACAGCGACACTTCTGAGAGAGGCGTAGTTCATGCTACAAGGATTGTTGTAGTGGTAAGAGCTAAGAGTTGGGCAAGTGTTGCAAGTAGTGATGATGATGATGAGTTACTTCCTAGTCTTGGAAGTACCTCCCTCGCTAAGAGGGAGTGTTCATTTTTGTGTAGCTTGGGAGGTACTCCAAGCCCTAGGGTTCAGGGTTTGGAGGGCAAAGCGCCACAAGAGTCACTTGTGGGCTTGGAACCCAAGGTTGGGGTTTTGCACCCATTGTGATTTGGGCCAAAACCATGGACACATTTCAACATGTGATGGATGAGGATGATAGCTCTCATCGAGACGAATCCGACGCAACGAAAATCATCCGATTCCGAGTTGTAGAAATGGAGTTATGAATTTTTGAAGGTTATGTGTGGGCATGATGGCACAAGGTCAAGGTCGGCTTGATGTTAATAAGCCTTGTGACAGGTTGTCTAGCCCTATGATGACGTTTTGAGGAGCCCTTGTATGTGGTATAAATAAAAGGTGAGTGTGAGACCATTTCTCACATCCAAAAGTGCAACACAAGCATAAGAAGAAGCTCGTTGGAGGAGAAAGAGATTTTTTGTTTTGGGCCGCAGGTAGGAGGGCATTTCAACAAGAGAAAGAGGCTGCGTAGGAGCCTTTTCATGGTTGTTGAGGGGCCATTTTACACCTACATGTAGGTTGAGTAAGCAGAGGAGGACACAGGTCTGATTGGGGCACATTTTAGGGACAGGCATCTCTGTTTTGTGCAGCCGCAAAGCCTTGAAGACTGGTGTGCTAGGCTGCAAGCCTTAACACCTCAGGATAGGCATGCAAAGGGCTGTTTGAGGGCTAATTAGTGCCCAGAACTTCAGCGTAGAGGCAGAGTATGCTTGTGAAGGGAAGCCGCAGCAAATGAAGGGACTGTGTGGGTATTTTGTTAGGGTTGTTGCAGCATGTTAAGTGTTCTAACCAGGAACAGTCAGGGACAACTGTGATATATCAGACTTGGAGCAGTATTTGTCTTGTGTTGGGTCATAGTATTGACCAGTTTTGGATCAGAATTGATTGGAGCCTATAAGTGCCATGTGTGGAGGTTGACTTGGGCAGTTGGAGACCTCAACTAGGAGCAGAACTTATAGTGAAGTGTTGGCTGCCATTGGACTGGTGGAGGGCAGCGTTTTGGCTACCCAAAGTAACCCTTGACAAGCCATCATAAAGTGACGTTGACACCTGAAGGACGAAAGAGGCTAATAGAAGGCAGTTTGGAGCTCAGGTATTGGCCAGCCTAGAAAGCAGATTGGATCAGCCCATGTTCATTGCAGCAGAAGCGACTTGCAGCAGCGATAGGTGGCAGCCCTCCTGGAGACTCTGTGTTGTCCTTTGATGGACTAAGGGGCAGCTAGAGAGCAGAACGGGAGCAAAGGACTGGCAAGACGAGATACGACATATCGTCTGCAACATGATTGTCACTGTATCTTGTATTCCATAGACTGTTGCATTATTCAGATTGGTCTAATATAACGAAGCTTGGGTTGTACATTATTGTACAATATTTTGTTAAAAATTGTGTATACTTGTGCATATGTGATTTACTGCTTTATATTTTCTGCTGTGCAAAGTAATTCTTAATGAGATTCTTGGTTTGGTAGCGTCAGCGATTCTAAGATTCTATCCTAGACCCAAGATCGTGGAAATTCAACACTTCTGGCATACTTTTCTATGGTTTTCGATGATATGAATGAAGTACTGCACATCTAACATAATTACCTCCATAACACTACTTAGGCAATCACATGATAATGAACAAATCATGTCATAAATAAAGAACCATACCATACCCTAAAAGAATAAGAGGGATGAAACATTAATAATGTACATAAAATTAACGATTATAAAATAGACATTCCCAGGCGATCTAAATGTAAGTATCACATTGTTTAAACCAGTGACATCACTATCCATGGGCCAGCTACAACTATTCACCCAAATAACTACTAACTATGCAGGATTTGAGGTATGTAACAATGTAACACAGTTGTACAGACTACAAATGTAAACATTTTATCCATAGTATTTCTCATATCTTCTCCATTTTTCTCCCTCTCATATATGATTCGATTAATTTAATTCGAATGAAATGCACATTAGCAACAGAAAATTAATAAAACACAGGAAAATCCCGTATGACGCTACAATCTGCTTTTCATATATTTATTCTGCAAGTTAGTCTGGTCAATCCTTTTTCAAAACAAAAACCCTCAACAGTAATGTAGTTAATTCCATACTTGATATCACTTATACCGTATAGTTGTTGAATGAGTTTAACATGTGTGCATGTGTGTGTGTGTGTGTGTGTGTGAGAGAGAGAGAGAGAGGAGATACGAATCTTACCAATAAATAACTTCTCATATTCCATGACCTTATCTAGCTTTTGCTTCAACCCAAACACTGTATAAAATTTAAATTAGCTTAATTAAGACTTGCATAGAACTGTGGCTGACTGCAGTCTAGATTGTTTATAATTTTCCAAGTATCGTGCCACCAAAATAAGCTAATCAGTCAATATCCTTTTTAGTGAAGCTCAATTTTGTACACATTTCCTTGTAACCAACTTACAGTCAACTGACCTTAAAATTTTGAGAGAAGGAAAAGTTTGAGCATTATAAATAACTTGCCTTCGTCTTCCTTACCCCGGAGCATCTGGCAGGTTTCATCTATAGCAAGTTTCACACAAATAACTTCTCTTTCTACTGCCTCAAGCAAGGCCAAGTTCCTACTCAACTTTCCCTTTAAAAATGCAAGCATACTTTCTTTTGTATCAATATCACGCTTCAGTTCATAATTCGATGCCTGCATAATACTTACCAAATTTAAGAAAATGTTTCAAGAATGTTGTAATCAGTTTACTGAAAGATATTACAGTTCCTTTAATTAAGGTAGAACTTTTCCAAAATCCAAAGGCATGTTTCAGTTCTCACCAGAATATGACAAAAACTCGGTTTAGAAAAGATATTGTCCAGGCCAAGAAAGCTCAAAACATGATCACAGAAATTTCATACATACGTACAAGCATGCATCTAATGTATTAAATTATGTATTACAAAAAGAGAAACATGAAAAATTATAGTTGAAATTTTACCAACTCCAAATCTGCAAAGCAATAGGATGCAGATAAAGCAAGACACAAGCATATCTGCTGCAGAATAGAATCGGAAAAGCAATAATCATTTCTAGGATTATCAGAAAGCTTTTTTGGTCCTCTATGTTTTCACTGTCCACCCAACTTGTAATGAAATTTATGGGAAGCTACATCAAATGTTTCCAATTTTTGCAAAAGAATTCAAGAAGAGATGCACATACTTGTTTTCATAAGCTTTGGACCATAAAATGGATTTTCAGTTAGAATTTTATTTATGAACCATCATACCAAAATGTTAACCGCCAGAAAGACTTCAAACAATGACAATTTTTTCAAGTGTCTGGTAGGTAAAAGGGCTGCCAATTTATCTGCAGAGAAGTTGTCTGCTACAATTCCAGAAGATGAAAAAATCAATGTCACATTTATGGTATCGGTGAATATCTCACCAAGGGTCCATAATATAACTTACTGGAAAATCAAGGAAAATATTGGAAAATATGAGAGCTTGGAAAAACTAAAAGAATACAAAAATAATTATTTTTCCCCTTTTTTAAACATTAAAGCAGCAACAACATCAACAAACTTTGTTGCATAATGTAATAACCCTTTAATTAATTTATCTAAAATTCCTAGAAGTTTTATTATGGATTTTCTTCAGGAAAATAAACCATGATTTTGCTGAGAAATTCAACTCACTCATAAAATCACTTGTCATAATCTCAAGATCTAATATCTTCTTGAATGGTTAATATTCTTTGAATTGCTCATTGGACTTGGGCATATTCGCATTTCTTGTTCTTTCACATTAGGATTGGAGATCTAATTGTTCTACATGAAATTGGCATTGTGATAATTTGTTGTCATAAATTCAAGAGTTGCTAATTGTGTTTAAAGAACATTAATCATCTAAATTTTCAATCTCTTGAGCAATTGTTTATTGGTACACTTTTCATTCTTGTATTGTCTCTAAAGAACCTTGACTAATTGTTCTAAGTAATATCGTGGATAAGGGATCTAATTTTTCTTATTCACCATTACTGTACACTTTTCATTCTTGTATTGTCTCTAAGAACCTTGACTAATTGTTCATGGCTGATCTATTACGATAATCTAATTCTATCTTTGACATATTGGTGAATTGTTATAAAGAGCGTTAATTTTGTCTTTTATTTAGTGCTTGAGCAATTAATCTTGTCTTTTATTGGTTACATTGAATATATCTTTTGGGCACTATTGAATTTGAGCACTCTATTTTGTGGTTGAGATTATCCTTCATTCGTCATTTAAGTACTCTTTTGTCACATCTACAAAGCATTTTTCATCTTGCATTTGCATCCTAGGAACAGTCTTGCATTAATTAACGAACCTCCAAGCCTAAGCTTGGTTGATAGAAAGATAGAACCACCCTTCATCTTGTAGCTTGCAAACGATAGACCCTCTCTAGTGGTTAACATGATGACCTTGTAGTCATCAGAGCCACAATCTCTGCAGCGCCAGAGGCATTGGGTAGTTAGATTTCAAGGAGAGGTATCATTAACCAAGCCATTGTTTGCTTCACCTTGACTTCTCTCTACAACTTACTTTAGAGACTAGCCTCAAAACAGCTAAGGATTAAGGGATTCACCTAGCTAGGCATTTAACTAAAATAAACCAAGACTTTGCACCCCACCTAGGCTACAGGATTTGCATAGCATATAGGATAGCAAAGCATCTTCAAGCAGCAACTATTCATCCCGTCATTTGGTATATAATTTATATAAAGAAAGTATTTGACTCCATAAGGCACTGGTCTCACGCAATAATCTAATCTAATCTCTAAAACTTGCTAAATCAACCAAGTGGCTAGGCCATTCAATTGTGTCTCGTAGATTTGTTGGTTGCCAACAAATCTCACATTCTCACATTCCATAGGGACTACCCCCCATAGCTTGTTGTTGGGAGATAGCTAGAATGGAGAGGGTAGGGATCAGAGTGACCACACCCCCTGAGTTGTTGTCGCATCGTGCCTGTACAATTTGAACAACAAATTTTTTGGCGCTATTTCCGAGGATAGATTTTTTCTATTCCCCTTTTCACGACATCCTTCTTTTTACATCATTTTGTGATCTTTCATCCTTCATTTTAGCTGGCAAGGCCACAACATTTTTGGCATCATTGTCAGAGATAAGTTCTCAGTGTTTCCACGACATTTTCTCCATCCTTTCATCTTCTCATCTTCATCATCACACCATCTATGTTTCTATCTGCACCTTAGCACTTGAACATTTGAGTTAGTTTCATGTCTGGGTGGCGACTCCACTTATTCATCCATTCACAAGAGCTCATACTAGAAGAAATATTGTTAGTTTTTGTAGCTTCAGATGTGTTCTAGCCACGAAATTTGGTGGAAATGCTAGAATACATGAAATCTTTGAAACCCAGAAATAATTTTTGGAAATTCCACCTAGAGATGACTTAATTAGATTATTAACCATTTTTTTAATGTTTCCTAAGTCTAAACTTAAGAAAACTGGTTAATTAATCAAAATTAATTAAGTCAAGGTGAGAATTCTCTAGAAACTCACACGGATCGATTCAAAAATAATTTGAGCTATCAATTAAGATTTAATCTTGCTCGCTGGAGTCCCAAACAGGCAGATATAAGAAGGGATCGATGTGGTGATGGAGAACAAACCAAAGTCACTTGGAGAATTCGATTTTCCAGAGTAGTAGCAGTCAATTTCCGGACAGTTCGAGCTTCAATGAGGAAGCATAGAAAGTGAGGGGCAGGGACATTGAGGTTGGAGGAAGATTTCCATATCCAATGAGTGCATTTGCAGAGAGGCAGAAGAGGCATAGTGAGGATGACGCAGGGACTGCGCAATAGCCTCTAAAGGCAGTTCAATTTGTAGATTCGGGAAGTCGTTTCAGCGTTCCCGTGGCAGAAGAATTTTGCAGAGGCGAGAGAAGTGTTTCCATAGTCAGTGGCAAACAGAAGAAGCAACTCAAATTCAGATCCAAGCCATACGAATTAGAGCCTGCGCAGAGCCCACGCAGAGGGTGACGCAGGGCAATTCATAGAGGGTTTTAGAGGTCAGTCTTCAGAGCCAGATTTGCCTGTGGGGTTAGGAAAATTCATCACTAGACTTTTGCCGATCTTTTTTCTCTGCAGGATTTCCAAATTCGGCATCCAGATTATTGTACTCAAATTTCACTGGTGCATAATAATAAAAACCTTGATCGTTGCAACGGTTTTCCCAAGTTGGGTTTTTCCAAGGACATTTGTCCAAAAATAACGCTATCATATTTTTATGTGTGTGTGCTAGTATCTTCTTACTTTCTAGCGCTATTATTTCTGTAGTTTTATTTGTGAAGGTTGCAGTGTGATTTATTTGATATTTGCCATAGCATATATATTGTTAAAATAGTTAACAATTAGAAAAATAAATTCCAGTTACTGCAACAAGATTTCAATTTTGGAATTTTCACATGGTATCAGAGCGTGAGTGATCAGCCGGGAAGCTCAGAAGAGGAGGAAAGAATTTCATTGCTCAAAGGGAGCAACATGCCGAAATTCTAGAGGTTGCGCAGTTCATTGACAGACAAACCAAATCGTTGGGGCAAGAATTCGATATTCAGTTACAAGATTGCAGAAAACTTGAGTTGCTTGAGAAAGTGATTCTAGCAGTCAGAGGGAGCAGCAACAACTCTGATTTCTGCTGAGTAGATTCCTTGGTTGGACGGAGAGAGTTTTGCAATAGCAGAACCAGCATCAGGTGGAAGAGAAAAGCACGCACAACAAAGTGAAAATTTCTCTCAAGGAACTTCAAGTTCCAAAGGTTCGATTTTTTCTAGGAAGATTAGCAGTAGCAGCTAGCAGATTCGCACATTCCAAGCGGGAGTGCGAGTAGCAAAGCAACATCCAAGCAGATGGAAAGGAGTTTTCGACTTGATCAGAGATGGCCACAACAGGGCTTAGAGATCAAGATAGGTTGGATGGAGCTTCCAAATATGTCATCTGGAAGGCTAGGATGTCTTTCTTTTAGATGAATATGGCCTCAAAGCCTACATGGATAATGTGGTGGCAGTTCCCCAGGATGCAAATCAGCTCAAGGAATACAAGAAGGAAATGGCGAGGGCGAAGTGGTTGTTCCTAGATGGAGTCTGGGATCATATACTCTCACATATAGCAGCCAAGGGAACGACCAAAGAGATGTGGAATGTGTGAAAATTTCTGAATCTTTACAAACATAAATCATACTGCAGTTACCGGTTTAACATCTCCTACTTGTTATTTCATTCAACAAGTTATGTAATTAGATAAACAATGATGTAAACAGTACTGCAGACTACACTGACATACAGATCATAAACTGAAACAATAGACGAGACAATCACACAAGGAACAATGTTATTTTTGAACAACACATCCCCAGAAAAACCCAATGTGGGAAAACCATTGCAGCAAATAGAGGGTTTGTATTATTAAGCAAGAAGAATCTAAGTACAACAGGTTGCCTCTCACACCAACTAAACTTACATAGAAATCACGGCAACAAGAAATACATTTGAAGGTTTACCTCGTTCCCCATGTCACAGCTGATTTAATGAGTGATCTGACCCTCCCGGCAAACACTGCGAAGTCCCTGCACAATCACTACGTGGAACAACGTCTTGCTTCTAGAAGACTACATCACCCCTTCGGCTGGATCAATTTGTTGGAAGAAGACTACTATTAAACCCTCCTGTCTCAGAACCTCGCTTCTCCAGCAAAATCTCAGACTTCTAACGAATATTTTGCATTGCCACTACAAGAGACCCTCCTGGCCTGCGTCAGCAATGCGTGAGCCCCTTCCTCGGCTGCGTAAGCCTCTGCGCTGCCCCTCTCTGATGCTACTGCTGCCACTCTACCACGTACTCTTTGGCTCGGAACTCCTTTCCAATCCAAATCTTTGCTTCTGCCCCTCTCACTGCAACTCAGACCACTTGTTCGATTTTCTCAACAAACCTCACCCCAGAAAAATCGAACTAACTGATCACTTGGTGTATCTCCAACTAACCCTCAAGCTGTAATGATTGTCCTAAGTTAAAGAGTCCTTACCGAAACTGTAAAGATTACTGAGACTGTGAAACTGTATTAATAAATTTGATGGAGTACTTACCTGATCTACTACGACTGTTGCGATGATCTGCTGCAGAACTTCTCTCGTTACCGAATGACCAAACCACCCAGCCGAACTGAGTATACCTGGATACTCAATCCAGTATGCCTCTCAACCGAAGCATACCATTCCCCCGTGCCCAGAGACTTCAAAACAAGTAAGGCTCAATAGTTCCGAATTATAAGCAGTATGGATAATTTCCTCTCCTTCAGCACTCTCCTTTGTCCTTCAACAGCCCCCGGTTCAGTTTTTTTCACTCACAGTCAATCCCACCTTCCCCCTGAGACATAGAACACCCCCCCTTTTATAGCAGAGGTTCCTCCCTCTCTACGCACCAGTTCACCGCCTTTATGAAAGGATAAGATTTTGTTAGGCGGTGACCGCTTTGTCAAGATATTTGCCTTTAATAGAATCCGATCTTCACACATCGGATGGTGTCACTTTAATTTATGACAGATGGTACTTTAATTTAAATAGTATAAAACCATGATGATTTAAATATTACATATTATTTTATGTCTTATAAAATATTAAGTCTAATCATAAGGTTTATGGGTCTAGTTTTATTAGTACACCTTTTGGGTTATATGTATGTAACCATATGAATAAACTCAACTATATTTCTCAGTGAGTGTATATTTCTCTATTTACGAGAATTAGGTATTTAGTTACACCTTTGATAATTAATTCATTTATCTTATATTTTAGACATTCTCCATGAATAGTCGATATATAGTCGACGTGTATATATATATATATACTTATACTAGTGCAATGTAAATGATGCATGCATATGTAGCTATCATATGCATGCCTCACATGCATGCTAATATTGCTATGCTGTTCGGGATTTGAGATGGGTTGTTACACAAGCCTCCTCTTATACTTTTCCTATTGATGAATCAACGGCCGAGATTAAGTCCCTAATCAATGGCTAAGATTAAAACAAACTTGATCCTCATCTCTTAGAAGCTTCTCACCCATATTTTTATTAATACCCATTAATATTTTTATTTTCCTAAGTTTAGACTTAGGAACCCCATTAAAAATATTAATTATTTTAATAACTCACAATCCGGGTGGAATTTCTCCAAACGATTTTTGAGTCTTGGAGATCTCATGTATTCTAGCCCCTCTACAAAATTTCAGAGCTAGAGCACATCCGATGCTACCCAAAATCAACACTCCCTCTTAGTGAGGAATGTGCTCTAGCAATACTTCCCAATAGAAGCATCACACTGATCCATGACATCGGTCCTCTGCGTTGTTGATGCTTGGCCAGCTGCCCTTCATCCACTACACTGTTGCACCTTGTACCACTGCCCATGACACTTCCACTTCCACTGCTGCATATGTACTACAACTCCCTCTCAAAATGCTGCATCATGATGCCCATAACACTGCCACTGCGAACTGCTGCACTGCAACTCAATCGTTGAGAAGTAAGCAACTGAAAAGCCACCCAAAAGATGACATGTTGGTCAGTCTAGATGCCTCGTGATGCTAAAGCTATCTCTGTTGCTAATCTGTGCTAACCCTCTATTGCTACTACGCTATTGCAATTTGCTATGTGCCTCTCGCACCTCCACTGCGTTGCTTCAGACTCTGGCACTCTAGCTCTGCCACTGTTGCTCCATCGTCCCTCGCACCAACTGACTCCCGTCAATCTGCGACTGTCATTAAGGGCTCCCATAGCCGTATGTGATCCAAAAGTTTGGGCACCTCAAGGATCCTGCCCCTATGTAGTCCTCCCGACTAGAGCTCTATGTTGCCCCACCTCTTCTCTAGACCTGAATGAGTTGTTATGCAACCAGCGCACAAAATAGAAGAAAAGATACATCAATGACTTCAAAATCAGTCTCTTTGAGGGAGCAACCTCCTTTACATTACACAAATGAACAATTCTTGGATGATTCAAATGACAAAACCTCTTTTCTATATATAGGAGTCTAAGGGGTCACAATATAATCAAACCCGACATAACAATAATAATATAAGGGCACAACAATAACAATAGTGGGATTCTTTGGGGCACAATAATAACAATACGGGGACAATAGGGGCACAACAATAACAATAAGGGGCTACAATGACAATACTAATGGGGAATCGTTATTATTATAGGGACCTAACATGCCCGTCTCCTTCAAAAAAGTGTTGTCCTCACGCTTGAGTAGTTCTAGATGCTTCTGTATAAAATTCTCATCCTCCCATGTGGAATCTTCAGTGGGTAAGTTCTTCTACTTGATGAGACACTCTGAAATTGATCGATTTTGTAGTTGTCGTTTCTTGTTTCTGTGACTACTTCAGGTTCCAATATGATTTTTCCTTTCTTTTCAAGTTCTGGCAACATTGTTTGAACTGGGAGCTTGTTACCTATAACCTTCTTTAAGCATGAAACATGGAAAACTGGGTGCACTCAAGAAGCTGCAGGAAGCTCCAATTTATATGACATAGTACCAATCTTCTACAACACCTTGTACGGACCCTAATACTTTGGTGATAATTTATTATCCTTCTTAGCTTGCTTGAGGGACATTTGTTTATATGGTTGTAGCCGTAGAAATACCCATTCACCTACATCAAAACTTCTTTCGCTGCGATGTTGATCTACCTGTTGTTTCATTGTATTCTGCGCCAAACTGAGGTTATCCTTTAATGTTAAAATTGGCAACCAGGGAAAAACTTCATGTGGGTCATCTTATTTATGGCAGCTGATATTTTTCTTGGATTCCTCTCATAGAGAGGTGTACGATTGATCTAAATATAATCCGATTCCGATAAGTATTCATGGAGATATGAATTTATTTGTGTTATGGGACAATTTGTCAAGGTCGGCTAGCAACCAAACCGCCCCCACTTGTGCTCCACATTTTAGTATAAATATAAGTGCCTTGCAAGTCATTTGAACACACAACTCTCTTGAGATTTCTTCTTCTCCACTTGTTTTGGGTTTTAGTGGAAAGAAGAATCTCTAAGGGAAAAACGCAATCCTAGAGGATGATGCCCTAGCTCATGAAAGCCCTACGCATAGATCCAAGACAATGTCATATTAATAAGTAGACATGTCGAAATCCTCCTCACTGTCATAGAACATAGCCCTTGTCTAATACGTTGTCCAAAGGGAGACCCTCACTGCTGTCATGAAGGATATTGAAGTAGGCTCCCTCGTTGTCCTATAAGGGTTTACTATATGCCCTAAACTGTTGTGCGTTCAAGCCCTAGGTCTAAAGGAAGATCCCTATTTTGAGGCCACAACATGGGAGGCTAGGGCAACATGGGTTGGAGGACTGTTTCATGGGTTAAACAAAGTCCAAAGTCTGTTTTTGAAGGCTGAGACAGAGAGGATAAGTTTCAGGGCTATTTGTGGTGGTTCTTGGGTGGAGAAGCCTTGGGAGAGACAATGTAGATTGATGTGGTTAGGCCGCAAGCCCTACCTCACTGTTGAAGGGCGGTGTAGGGTATATTGAGGGTTGTTCATGCCCAAAACAACATCAAGTCGGGTGAGCATCTCTCCTAGTATAGGCCGCAGCCAAGGAGGGTTGTTTGGATCACTGTTTAGGGGCTGCCAATATGCCCTAACTAGTTACAGTCACAACAGCTATATTGCAAACCTGAAACTGCAATAAGACATAGTGATAGTGCAGTAAGATGCATGGGTAGAATGATGCAGTAAGGTGCATAAAGAAGCATGATAAATGCAGTGACTATTGTAGGCAGCATGGATGCAGTACAGTGCAGCACATTGGTACAACCTGGTGATGATGAGCATGATGTGAATAGTGCAACAGCAAAAGGTATTGACGCAGCATGTTGAAGTGATGATACATTGCAGTATACATTGAGCACAGTGATGGGTATAGTCATGATTAGTGAAGCATGGTGAGATGCAGCATAGTGATGATGGGTGCAACATGGTGCAACACTGTGAGGTGCAACATGATGATGAGGTGCAGCACAATAATAGGTGCACCATGGTGATGGAATCACCTTGGAGAATCAGTTGAAGCAGCATGTCTTCAACTGAGGCCAGCTACCTCATGTATCATCTTCTTAGAGATGATCTCTGCTCTTATTTAGATAAGTCAAAGTGTTGACTTTTGTTGTATATGTACTCCCTCTCTCTCTCTCTGTTGATCT
The DNA here is from genome assembly GCA_031772625.1 of Pinus tabuliformis. Lineage (NCBI taxonomy): Eukaryota > Viridiplantae > Streptophyta > Pinopsida > Pinales > Pinaceae > Pinus > Pinus tabuliformis. The sequence goes on along the minus strand of CM062810.1, from coordinate 232,524,955 downwards.
ATTGAAGAACATATAAGAAGAATTGATCAAGGGTTACCCCACATTGGGGTTTGTCCCTGGCTAGCACCACATCTTGTGTCCTCTTGTCTTGGCTTGTCTTCTGCGGTTTATATTTATGTTCTATCTGCAATTTACTATTATACTGATGTGATTGCTAATCTGGAAAAGATATTGAGCTAACTGTGAAAATTGAAATAAATTGCTCTGAGCATAGAACATATCTAAAATTAGCATTTAAGAGTTGGAGGACTTGTTGTTGATGCTCGATGTGATCTTCTGCTGCTTAAACCTTAGAATTTTCTCTTAAATATGATGTGATGGATGGTGGATGATATCCATAAAGTGCCATAAATGGGGTAATTTTTGCTGCAGTATGAAAGGAAGTGTTATAACACCATGAGCTATGAGCTAACCGAGTACCCAGACAAGAAAATAATTTTGTCCAAAAATTTCCAGTGAAAATGGGATCTCTGTCGCTTACAATAATCTTTGGGTTTCCATGTAGCTTTTGAAGTGTTTCCATAAATGCAGTAGCAACTGTAATGGCTTTAAATGGATGAGATAATGCACAAGTGTGCATACTTGGTAAGTCTATCAACTACCACCATGATGACACTCTTTCCTTCGGACTTGGGTAAACCTATGAGAAAATCCATTGAAACTTCCTCGCAATGTTGACTTGGAATGGATAAAGGTTGTAATAGACCTGGGGTCTTAATTGTTTCAACTTTATTTTGTTGGAAAACCAAACATTCCGCCACAAACTTTTGAATATCAAATTTAAGGTCATCCCTAAAAAATTCCTTCTTAACCCTGTGGTAAGTTTTTAAAAATCCTGAGTGCCCTCCTAAGGGAGAGGTGCAATTCCATAAGAATCTTTTCTTTGAGTTGAGAATTCTTACATAGGTATAAGCAACCTTTGTACCATAATGAATCATTTTTCCAGCTAAATATATCAAATGTATTGGGATCTTGTTGTAGCTTTTGAATGAGTGCCCACACTTCTTCGTCATTCTTCCATTCATCCCTTGCTTCGTTTATCCAATCTGGTTAGATAATAGAAATGGCGCAAAGCAATGCTTCCACATCCTCATCCTTTCTTGAGAGTGCATCTGCAACAACATTTTGCTTCCCTTTTTTGTAGATGATTTCAAAGTCATAACCCAACATCTTTGTGACCCATTTTTGCTGCTCTTCAGAAGATAATCTTTGTTCTAAAAAGTATTTAAGACTATCATGATCCGTTTTTACCTTGAAGAGTCTTCCCATTAGGTAGGGTCGTCATTTATTAAGTGCATGTAGTATTTCCAACATTTCCTTCTCATATATAGCTTTGTGTAAATACTTTCCTTGATTGGACAACTTTCGAAAGCAATGTGTCTTTCTTCTTGCATTAAAAGAACACCAATTCCATTTCCTGATGCATCACATTCCACAATAAAGGTTTTTGTGAAGTCCAACGTAGCTAAGACCGGTGTTTGGCACATTGCCTCTTTAAGATGTTCAAAGGCCTTCGTTTCCTCTGGAGTCCATGAAAATGCATCTTTCTTCAATAATGTTGTTAGAGGCACTGCTATTCTCTCATAATTCTTAACAAACTTGTGATAATACCCTGTCAACCCGAGAAATCCTCGCAAATGCTTTCTGGATGTGGGGATTTTCCATTCCTTAATGGCTTTAATTTTGCTAGGGTCTACCTTAACACCTTCATGAGATACAATATGACCCAGAATTCCACCTCTTGTACTCCAAAGAAACATTTGGGGGTTTTTGCATATAATTATTTCTCCTCCAATAGTTTGAGCAACCTATCAACATGTTGAACATGATCCTTCCAAGACTTGTTGTAGATTAGTATATCATCAAAAAATACTAACACAAATTTTCCAAGGAAGGGTTTGAAAATGGAATTCATCAAACCTTGAAATGTAGAAGGTGCATTGGTAAGGCCAAAAGGCATGACCAAAAATTCATAATAACCCTCATGAGTTCTAAATGTTGTTTTCGGAATGTCTTCAGTCTTCATTCTAATTTTATGATATCCTGAACAAAGATCCAACTTGGTGAAGTAAATTGATCCATGCAATTCATCTACGACAGGAATGGGAAATTTATCTTTAATAGTGAGCTTGTTGAGCTCCCTATAATCCGGACATATGCGCCATGATCCATCCTTCTTGTGCACAAATACTATTGGAGCACAAAAAACTTTGACTAGGTTGAATTATACCAACCTCTAGCATTTCTGCAACCATACGTTCAATTTCACTCTTTTGGGCATAGGGATATCTATAAGGCCTGATGTTTGGAGGAACACTTCCTGAAATCAAATGAATAACATAAACATGATCACGAATAGGTGGAAGGCATTTGGGAGTCTCAAATACCTTGGAATGATTGTCCAAGACTTTTTGGAGATCTAGAGAAATAGATGATTTCGATGTGGGAACCTCTAGCGAACATAATTGTCCAATTACACCTCATTCTTTCTTTAGAATCTTTCTCATGTCATTACAGCTGATTATATTTCCTAGTTTCCCTGCGATACCCCTTAATTCAACTTCCTTTCCTTCCGAAATTTTTTTCAAGAAAAGTTCTTGAAAATTAAAAGCTATCGTACCCAAAGATTGTAGCCATTGGACTCCTAGTACAACATCAGCACCACCCATTGGAATGGAAAGCATTAGACTATTCAATACATATTCTCCCATGGATAACTTGATGTTATGCCACTTTCCAGAGCAATTTATGGTTCCTCCATTTGCAACCATTTTCAATTCCTTGGCTATCTTACAATGAATAAAATTATGGGTATTGCCTGAATCAATCAACACTATTACCTTTTTCTTCTTGATATGTCCTTCTATCTTGATAGTTTGAGGAGTGGTAATTCCAGCCAATGCATTACAAGATATGGTCGGATTCATTTCTTCTCTCTAGGGTTTGTTCTTGGTATATATCCTCTTCTTTTGACGTTTCTTGTTCCTTTTTTCCTCCTCTTCACAATCTATGTAAAATAATTTCTTCCTAGCTGTTGGGAGCAAGTCCCCTGGGGTCAATTTTGGGGTTAAAATCCCAAGTTTTGGGGCTAAAGGCCCAAGTTTTGTGTAAAGGAATGTAAAGTCTCCGCATTTTATGGTCATGGAGCGCGAAGATGTCAAGAGTCAAAAAAAGGGATTCCTCCCTTATTTTGTGTAAAAACATGCCAGCTTTAGAGATCTACTCATGGTCCGGACCATGGGATCGTATAAAAAGGAGGTCTTAGAGGTGTCTAAGAGAGTTCAATTGATAGTTGATACTTGATGTTTATGCATGGGTCTACGAGAACTAAGAGCGAAGAGTTTTAGCGTAGGAAGAGGCTCTGCAGCTGAGTGCGTAGAACCCTAGGGTAGAAGTCCGTCGCTGAGTGCACGGACCCCTGTAGCTGTGTGCGCAGGGTAGTCAGAGTCTGTACTGGATATTTGAATCAATAATAAGAGTATTCTGAAATTAACTGTGTATTTTACTTCTGTTCATTGCATGCAATTACGTTATGTTGAATACTGGGTTTATGTTTTAAAGCTACTATGATGCACGAATCTATAGGTTTCTCTGTTTTATATGACCGCAAGTAGAGATATATGTTTTCGCGAAGCTCACTGTAATGCATGTTAAAGTAACCAATACTTAAGCAAATCTAGGCAGATATAGAAGTAAGAGTAATTATAGAGGCGCGTAAGTGCCTGATCCATCTATTTAGGGTCCACGAAGGACGATCGAAGGCTTTTGCGAAGGCTTCAAGGACGAATAAGAGAAATACTTTGATAAGCCCTAAAGGGCTTATTGATCTGCGCAAAGGAAGGTTAGGGCAAATAACCGACATCACAACCATCTCAAGGTGCAGAAACTTGGTTCCTTCACCCCCCCCCCATACTGCTTCGGGTGAGATTTCAATCTGCGCTCCGTGAATTGATGCCGAAAGGGCCAGTAGTGTAAGGATTTGCTTAGTTGCTTAACGCTGAACCTGGGTCAGGGCCCATGAAACCAACAAATGGTTCCGTTGTCGGGACCGGGATCCACATAACGAGATGTGTGATGTCGCATCATTGGAATCCAACTAAGGAGATTGAAAACTAGTTGGATAGAAAGATCCACGAATTCGCGGCGCAAGAAAATAGGAATCCGCGATTGATGAAAGAACAGTGGTTGGACAGATATCTGTACACAGAGATACACGAAATCTTCTTTTTGTTCCTTCCCAGTTGAATTATACGAGTGGATCGCGAAGTTGGCAGACGGCCAAGGGAGGTGGAGGCTTGACGGTCCAATTGTCTGGACCCTGGAGTTAGTGCAGAAATTGGAAGCCTCTGAAGATAAGATCGCACGCGCTGTTGATCATTGGCTCGACCGTATCATAGGAGGGTTTGTGACAGAGTTCGCGGTTGATACTTCGGTCAGTTACAGCAAAGCAGAGCGCCGCTTCTTCAAGGGTCGCGAGGTAAGTATTTGAAATCATTAAATACTTGGATTAAGATGCTCTTGTGTGAAAAGCGGGTTATGCAGTTACCTTGATGTTTGGGGCTACGCGAAGTGGAAGGACTTTCAGGGACAGAGGAAGAAAAGGCCCTGAATATAGCCCGCTGATTGAGCCTCCTCTGAGTGATGACAAAGGAGCAACACAGGCTTCTCCGCTGAGCATTATTCAATTGATAAGACAGGGGTTCCCGCGAATACCTACACCGCCTCCATCCTCACCTCCACCGCTTACCCCCTCACCCACACCGCCGCCACCTCCACCACCGTTCAACATGGCGAACTCCGTAAAGCTACCTGTGTTCAAGGGCGTAGGAAATGAAGATCCGGACCAGTTTTGGTTCGTCGCGAAGGCTATATGGGAAGCTCAGGGTATCACGAATGATCAAATGAAGAAAGCAACGTTGGTTAGTGCTTTGTAGGACCGCGCACTAACTTGGTACATTAAGTACTGCACTGATAATCCAACGTCCACGTTGGCCGATATCCAGACCGTGCTGAATAAGGAATTTAGTAGACCTAAGTCTGAGGCACAATCAATTGTTGGATTCAAGGTGATCATGATGAACCCTGGAGAGATGCCGTGGGATTTGAATCAAAGATTGAACTTTTGAAGTGTACGATCTGTGTAGCCAACATGAATCTAACTAATGGGCAGCACCACGAATGGCTTGTGGCCTCGCTCCTGCCTCACCTAAGGGTTGCGTTATCACAATAGAAGATCGAGACCTAGGCGAAAGCTCTGGAAATCGCAATGAGACTGCACGACACACCAATGCAAGATGTTAATCTAGGGGTTTAGCAAATTCACGCGCAGTTGCAGAACCTTTGGCTCGAAATGCAAAGTCTGAAGAAAGATAGAACAGCTCGACCAGAGTCACGCGAAGAAGTGTGGTCCCTAAAGTGCAAAAGCCCCCGGGCATGACAAAGATCACTATCCTATTTTCGCAAATTATGTTGCATCAGGGGGACCAATGCCTCTGAGGTCAGAAGCTGCAGCAGGGCCAAGTACAAGGCCCGCGCTATGGTGTGCTATCTGTCAGGTAGCTGGGAAACATGCAACAAACAATTGCCATTTGCTGCAGAAATTTATACAGACACCGCAACAGCTCTTCTGCAACTTTTGTCAATCTATGGGTCATGATGAGCACAATTGCCGAAGTTATGAATTAATGATGGACAGGACACCTACATACAGGGTGCAGGCAGAAATGCAGCCTCCGGACCAAGGCACTGGAGGAGTGCGAGGCGAGTATCAGGGGCACGGACGAGGTCGAGGTGGAGGAGGACCTAGTAGAGGTCAAGGGCAAATTATTTGTTACAATTGTGGAGGACTAGGACACTACGCGCGAGACTGCCCGAATCCGACGTGGCTGTCATGCCGCTATTGTACTCAGTTTGACCATGCGACGAAGGATTGCCCTATATTGTTAGCCAAAATACGTGAGAAGGGGATGCAACCTCCGCAACCAACTCAGAACCTGCAGATGATGAGGGCTGAGCCTTGCGAGGAAGACCCTCAAGTAAATATTGTGTTGCGGAGTGAAGTGACAACTGGTGAGGATAAGGGGAAGCAACCTGAAGAAGGCGACTGGGTTCGCAAAGCACCAGAAAAGGAAACCGGGTTTGATCTAGAACACACAAAAGAAACATTTATGGAAGCAAAGAAAAGTTTCGCTGAGGCCTCTACCTCAGGGAGTCAGGAGAAACCGGTTGAAGAAATGGACCCGTCCATGATTACCACGTTCTTAGAGACCTGCATGAAACTGCTCCGCGATAGTAAGGCTGTGAAGGGACTGCAGGAGCTAATCAATAGGTGCACTGGCAAGGAAACCGCTACTGACGAACCGCGCGTAGTTAGGAAGCTTGGTAAGCATAAGGCACGAACTGGACGTGAGATGAGACTCACTGTGCAAATAGGAGAATACGAAATGGACCAAGTTATCTTGGACCTAGGGTCTGACGCGAATGTTTTGCCGAAACAGACATGGGAAAGAATGGGGAGACCTATGCTACAGTGGTCTCTGATTCAGTTAAGGATGACGAATCAGCAAAAAATCATCCCAATGGGGAGGTTGCAAGGAGTAACACTTGATATCGAAGACACGAGCATACTAGCGGATTTTGAAATGATAGAGATTGTGGATGACAGCAATCCCTACCCCGCGCTCCTTGGGATCGTGACGCAGATTGCCAATTGAACAGCCGCGAGCAATTGAACAGCGTCGCAATTGAACAAAAATCCGCAATTAAACAGCAGTCGGATTGAACAGCAATCCGTAATTGAACAGCAACCAGACTGAACAGTAATCGGATTGAACAACAATTCGTAATTGAACAACAGTCTGGAGATTGAACAGCACTTCCGGAATTGAACAGCAAGTGCGATTGAACAACACTTCCCTCTACGTCATTGATCTCCTCTCCAGATCTAACGGTCACCAGTGATATCGCATCGGGGAACTTGCGTGACGTTTACCCGCCTCACAGAGCCGATATGATTTATAAACCTTGGTCTATAAAAGTTCGGGTCTGGGTTTAGACTTAAACTCCGATCTCTTTTAAACCCCGATATCCCTTGGATAACAGAATCAATCAATCCTACGGCTCACGAGATTTCAACTAACACACAGGCTTAACCCCACTGTTGATGGTGACGTCAGTTGTTGACTTTGCGATCGACGACACGATTGCGTATGGGACTTCAACCCCATCAAGTCTCTTTATGATCTTCTATCCCCGCTATTGATACTAATGATTGTGATTAGTGCTAAAACACCTGATTAACGATAAACACAATAATTAACAATTTAAAGTGCGAAACAGGGAAAATACCCGATTTTGTTCAGAATGCGAATACACAGAGTTAAACAAGAGTTTCCACCAAGATCAACACACAGATGCACACTAAAACAAATTCATTCAATATAATAATGGTTACAGAGTCTTGGCCCTCTCGGCTCAATCACAGCAAATTAACAGACCTCTGTTTCAATCTAAAAACCCTCTCTATCACTCAACTCTCACCTCTCGCTCAATCCTCAATCATCTCAGCTAATCCTTCTACATTACATTTTCTTCTTTTTATGAGTCGAATCCTACTCTAACTGTACGAACAACTCAATCTCTATTTTAAACAATCTAACAATCAAATCTCTATTTTCAAGCTCCATTACACACCTACGCTAACAACTTATCCTTCAATCTAAAATAAGACAATTTCCTAACTATTACAATAATGTATTACAAATCATTTTCGAGAGATCCAACCCTCTCGACTAAACTGACTTTTGACCACTCAGGTCAATGAAATTCAACTCTTTTAGCCACAACATGTGAACAAACCTTCACATTGTTGGCTAAGTCCAAATGCTTCTGCATCAAATCGATTGGGCCATTGACGTGAATGGGATAATCAACCTGAAGAAGCGAAAGATGATATTTGAGAAGAAATCGCTCCACGTAGTGGTGCCACTGGACCCTGCAGAAGGACCGCGCTATACTGAACTGGTCCGCGATTATGAATGTGACGCGCGATTATGAAAGTGATGACGATTTGGACCAAATTTACAAGATAACGACGCGAGATCAAGATTGGGTAAATCCGACAGCAGACGGACGTATTGCATGGGACCGCGAGAGCTACTGTACATCATATTCAGACGAAGAACTGGAACACTAGCAGAATCAACTACATGGAGCATCTACGCTGCGCTGTAATATGATGACCAAGTCGTTTCACTATGTATCATCAGAGGTAAGATATCAGCCTTACTCTGATGGGTTAACTGACGTTGATCACTTTTTGGATGCATTTGAAAGGGAAGTACCAAAGAAGCATTGCTTCTAAGCATTAGATTGGGCGTTGCATGCTACGCCCGCAAGATGGTGGGGTATGCACAAAAATAGTTTTGATGATTGGCGCGAATATAGGAGGATGATGAGGGTATGCTTTGGTCATCTGAAGGTGCGATTAACAAAAAAATATGATGTGAGAAGTGATCTACACGACCATTTGGCCAAATGGACTGAAGCGTACAGAACGAAGCCTCAACCGGAATGGGTCCATCTATTTTGTGACACCTTGGATGTTAAACCAATGAATTGGTACTTGGAGACGGAACTCTTCCATGGCACCAAAGAATGGGATATTTTGTGCCAGGGATTTTTGATGACGTTTAGTTTTGAGGATGGATTTGAATCTATCAATGAAGTGTTGCAGGAGGTTAAAACGGAAACTCTCAGGATACCGTAGGATCCTCTAGATTTGATTCAACCTGATTGGACCACCCAACGGAGCCGCGTGCTAGAGTGCTACAATATCACAACGGAAGAAGAAGACGAAGACCCGAGGAAGATCAATATTCCAGAGACTAAAGGACACTGTGAAGTTGAAGGACCACAACTAGAGAACCCAGACATAATTGAGCTGCTCAAAACCAGGCAGGTGAATGTTGGCACAGAGGTAGAGCCGAAGTTTGCAAAGATTAGGGATTACTGGGACGACGCGACAGTAGATAAGATCGTCGAACTACTCCACGAATATCAGGATCTTTTCCCCACGAAATTTTTAGATCTGAAAGGGATAATAGGAGATCTGGGTGTCATGAAGATCACCCTAAAACCCGACGCAAAACCTGTAAAGCAAAGACCTTACCGCCTCAACTCGAAGTATAAAGAAAAGGGTCTGCTTAGAGTTAGATAAGATGATCGCGACAAGCATTATTGAACCAATCGAAGAATCTAATTGGGTGAGCCCAATAGTAGTTCAAGAAAAGAAGCAGAAGGAAGAAATAAGGATATGCGTAGCTTTCAGGAAATTGAACGATGCCTGCGTGCGTGATCCCTTCCCAACTCTGTTCACCAATTAGGTCTTGGATAATGTTGGCGGCCAAGAAGCATATTCTTTCACTGATGGGTTCTCTGGGTGCCATCAGATCAAGATCACGCCGGACGATAGAAGTAAGACGACCTTCGCGACTGAATGGGGATGCTTCCAGTATACAGTGATGCCTTTTGGGTTGAAGAATGCGCCAACAATCTTTTCGCGTGAAGTCATTGCAACGTTCAAGGATTTCATTCATAAATTTCTGGAAATATACTTTGACGATTCGATAGTGTTCGGACTGGTGAAGCGCCATGTGGCAAGTTTGTGCTTGATGCTAGATACATGCCGAAAGTACTAGATTACGCTCAATCTGAAGAAATGTTTGTTTTGTGTCCCTTTTAGAATCTTGCTGGGCCATGTGGTATGCAGACAAGGCTTGATGGTAGACCCTGCGAAGATCGCAGTCATAATCAATTTGGAGGCACTGAGTGTGAAATAGCTACGCGCAACATTGGGGTATACAGGGTACTATAGGAAATTCATCAAGAACTATGCCCAGATCACCGCGCCGATGGAAAAACTTGGAAAGAAAGATGTTACGTTTTGTTGGAATGAAGAATGCCAGAAGAGCTTGGATGTGCTAAAGGAGAAAATGGTCACTGCGTAGATCCTAGTCTTCCCGAATTGGACGAAGAAACTCCATGTGCATGTGGACGCGTCATGTATTGCGCTGGGAGCAATACTGACACAAGCCGGTGAAGGGGACTTGGATCACCCAATAGCGTTCGCAAGTAGGAAGTTGTCCAAAGCTGAATAAATTATTCCACGACAGAGCGCGAAGGATTAGCTATGGTGTACGCGCTCCAGAAGTTCAGGCATTATCTGTTGGGCGGACATTTTAAGATGTATACAGACCATTCTGCATTAAAGTACCTGGTCAACAAGCCTGTGTTGGGGGGAGATATGCAGGTGGTTGTTGTTGTTCCAAGAGTATGATTGTGAAGTTATTGCGAAACCAAGACGCTTGAATGCTGCACTGGATCATCTATCACGCATTGAAACAGGAGAGGAACCTACGAATTTGGAGGAAGGGCTACCTGACACGCAGCACTTTGCAGTACGCGTCGCAGACAGCCACTTTGAAGATATTATACACTTCCTCACAACAGGTACGACTCTAAAGGATATACAAGCCAACGGAAGAAGGAACTGGTGGTGCGCGTGGCAAACTTTTATGTCATTGTAGGGCACTTGCACAAAATGGGATCAGATGAAATATTGCGACGTTATGTGCCAAAGTTTGAATGAAACAGCATCCTCGCTGAGGCTCATGGCGGAGCTGCGAGAAGTCATTATGCAGGAAAAGCAACAGCGCAGAAGATTCTATGCGCTAGGTTGTGGTGGCCGACCTTGCATAAGGATTCAAAAGCGCATTGTAGGGCATGCAACGCATGCCAAAGGACGGGCAGACCCTCGCACATGGATGTGCTGTCGCTGAATCCACAAATCTTGCTACAGCCCTTCGAGAAGTGGGCGATTGACTTTGTAGGACCAATTCAGCCTCCAGGGAAGAAGACGGGTATGCGGTAAATCATCACCATGACTGAGTATTTAACAAGATAGGAAAAGGCGCAGCCAGTTAAGGACTATACAAGCACGACAGCAGCGAAATTCATCTTTGAGTACGTGTTGACAAGGTTTGGATGTCCAAAAATTTTAATGAGCGATCGCGGTACACACTTTCTTAATGAGACGATTAGCACAATGACAGGGGAATTTCAGGTCTACCATCAGAAGAGCACGCCATATCATTCGCAGGCTAATGGAACGGTAGAAGATTTTAATAAGATACTGTAGAACGTGCTAACAAAGGTTTGCAATGCTCAAAGAAACGACTGGGATGTTCGCGTGCCCGCGGTGCTATGGGCTTATAGAACGACTTGCAAGAAGTTGATTGGACAAACGTCGTTCAGACTGGTTTATGGCGTGGAAGTTGTGATGCCGATGGAGTACATTGTACCTAGTTTGCACATAGCGGCATTCATAGGAATGGCGGATCGCGGAGCCCTGGAGGAGAGGCTCACGCAGCTAACAGAGCTTGAAGAAGATAGATTTCTAGCTAGATTCCATCAACAAGTTCAAAAGGAGCGCGAAAAGGCATGGCACGATTGGCACATCAAACTGCGCACCTTCAAGGTAAATGATTTAGTTCTATTATATGACAACAAGTTTGATAAATTTCCATGAAAATTTCGAATGCATTGGCTGGGGCCCTATGTCATTAAGGAGATTACCAATGGTGGAGCAGTTCAGTTGGTAAAGTTGAATGGGGAACCATTCCCAGGGCAAGTGAATGGCAGCCAATTGAAGCCATACACCGGCGATCCGGCTAGATGACTACATGGTGGAAGCACAGTCTTAGCGCTCCAGGCAGCTGAAAGGAGGCGCGGGACTATAAACTACACTGCCCGGGTTGGGGAGCTGCGCGATTGGGGAACTACGCGGAATGAAGAAATGTCACAGTGTCAGTAGAAACACGCAGAGAGTTGCGCTATCCAAGAACGGACCTTGCAAGGCAACCAGAAAGTGACCATTATGGTCACTATTCATGACTTGACAGTGGGAAAACGGCCAAATGGAGTGGGGGGGGGCATTTAAGTCGGAATTTAAGGGCAAGATCTGTGAAAATTTGTCGCCAATCCAACATTTATGAACGAATTTTGGGGGGAACAGTCGGATTTGAATTCAAAAATGCCTATAAATTACAGGTGGCTGCCCAACGAAAAACACTTGGCATTTTGAGAATTGAGGTGTTGAGCTCTCAAGCAGATGGCGCAGGGCCAGGGACAGAGCAACTGGTCGAACAGATGATGCAGGCGGCAACACAGTGCACCGCCGAAGTTGCAGTCGTACAGGTGGAGCTAGGAGGTCTTCACGACAAGATCTTCGCACCAGCAGAGTGACTAGAGGGCGAGTCACCAGATTTGTGTTGGGAGCCTGTTGGAAGCGGGTCCCCTGGGGTCAATTTTGGGATTAAAAGCCCAAGTTTTGGGGCTAAAGGCCCAAGTTTTGTGCAAAGGAATGTAAAGTCTCCGCATTTTGTGGTCACAGAACGCGAAAATGTCAAGAGTCAAAAAAAGGGCTTCCGCCCTTCTTTTGTGTAAAAACATGTCAGCTTTAAAGATCTACCCATGGTCCGCGAACCATGGGATTGTATAAAAAAGAGGTCTTAGAGGAGTCTAAAAGAGTTTAATTGATACTTGATACTTGATGTTTATGCGTGGGTCTGTGAGAGCCAAGAGCGAAAAGTCTTAGCGTAGGAAGAGGCTCTGCAGCTGAGTGCGTAGAGGCCTAGGGTAGAAGTTTGCAACTGAGTGCACCGACCCCTACAACTGTGTGCGCAGGGTAGTCAGAGTTTGTACTGGATATTTGAATCAATAATAAAGAGGAGTATTCTGAAATTACCTGTGTATTTTACTTATGTTCATTGCATGCGATTATGTTATGTTGAATACTAGGTTTATGTTTTAATGCTACTCTGATGCGCGAACCTATATGTTTTTGTGTTTTATATGACTGCAAGTAGAGATATATGTTTCCGCAAAGCTAACCGTAATGCATCTTAAAGTAACCAATACTTAAGCAAATCTGGGTAGATACGGAAGTGAGAGTAATTACAGAGGCACATAAGTGCCTGATCTATCTATTCAGGGTCCATGAAGGACGATCAGAGGCTTTCGTGGAGGCTTAGAGAACGAATAAGAGAAATACTTTGATAAGCCCTAAAGGGCTTATCAATCTGCGCGAAGGAAGGTTAAGGCAAATACCCGACATCATAACCATCTCATGGTGCGGAAACTTGGTTCCTACATCCCCCCATACCGCTTCGAGTGAGACTTCAGTCCACGCTCCACAGATTGATGTTGAAAGGGCCAGTAGTGTAGGGATTGCTTGGCTGCTTAACGTTGAACCTGGGTCAGGGCCCATCAAGCCAACACCAGCACACTTATGACATTCAGTGTATTTGTTATCACAACTGTAACAAAGTCCTTTTGCTCTTTTTTCTTCCAATTGTTGTGGTGTCAACCTTGTAGGTTGTGGAAGGCTAGGAGCAACAACACTTCCATCTTTATTGTTGTGAGTGTAGGCTTCCTTGTTGCCATAATTTTGCTTTCAATTTTTCTTTCCAACCTGAATGTCTTCTCCAATGAATCAGGTTCCTAAAGGCGAACCTCATGTTAGATGTTATCCTTTAAAGTCCCTATTAACACATCAATCCTATGCTCCTCTGGAATATCTTTTACCCTTATATTCAATTTCTGGAAGTCCTCAATGTTCTCCACCATTGAACCCTTTTGTTTGAGATTTATCAATTGGCTAAAAAAAATGTTGCTTTTGGTATCCTCATAATGTGTTATCATTTCTTCTGTGAAAATTGCCCAAGTGACAATTTGTTTACGAGAGCAAAGCCATCGATACCATACAAATTAATTGGATTCCAAATATAAAGTTGCAATGCGTACCTTTTGTGTGTTTTGCACATTATGGAGATCGAAATATTGCTCCATCTCAAGTATCCATGTTACGGGGTCCTTGCCATCAAACTTCCTCATATCGATCTTTGGAACATGGTGGGTCCTCAATCCAACGTTAGACTCTAAGAAATCATGATTAACATTTCTTTTGTTCTCATCATGAGTTTCCTTTACTACCCTTTCGCCATTAATAAGCATTTCTTGTAGCAACTTTGTCAAACCTATCTTCAAATATTCCATGTTGCCTTTAAGTTTTGCTTCTATACCATCCATCTTAGCTTTTGCGCCATCCATCCTATCTTCCATGCCTTTCTTTAAGCCATCCATCTTAGCTTCTATTACTTTTTGTGAGAGTGAAAATTGTTGCACTTGGTCTTGTAATTTTGATATATCATGTTGCATGTCTTCCTCTTCTTCATGAGTCATGGTAGAGTTTTCAGGTTGCTTACTAGGTGCTTCCATTTTCTTTCTTCGAGGCATTAATAAATGATAATTATGCCTCACTATGCCCTTTAAATCAATTCAAACTAATTTTTCAAACCAAACTTATGCAAATTTTAAAATAAAAAAACTACACACATTTTTTCTCTTTATAGGAGCTCAATATTGAATCTGTTGTATCTCTGTAATTTCGGATCTCCAAGGTCTGAAATTGTGTCCTATCGTAGCCCTCAGATTCCTCTTTCTAACCCCACCAGTCTGATCAATATTGGATTCTTCAAAAAAGGGTTATGCCAAATCTCCAACGAAGACCTGATTATAGAATAGTTCAGTAGAGCAGAATTGTACGACTTGCCACGTGTCACTGTTTTGACCTGAAAGTGATACACAGAAAACTTCAGCCTGACTTCTTTTATAACTTCTTACAAAATTCAATCCGATGCTCAAAGAGAAAGTTATGACGATTTTCCCAAGGTCACCTGTTTGGGATGTAATTCAGAAGCCTGCAAAAACCCTAACTTCCTATCTCTGAAAATATAGCAAGAAAAGCACTGAAATTCGGATTCGAGGTTCATCAAGATTTCGGCTCAAATGGGTTTTAATTTCAATGTCTGAAACTTCGTATAAAAAACGTTATAGAGAAAATGCCACGATGGCATGTTTGGAGCAGCGAAACCCTAGAATCCAAAGCTCCAATACCAAATGTTATGCAACTAGCTCACAAAATAGAAGAAAAGATAGATCAACGACTTCAAAATCAGCCTCTTCGAGGTGGCAACCTCCTTTCCATTACACAAATGAACAATTCTTGGATGATTCAAATTACAAAACCCCCTTTCTATATATAGGAGTCTAAGGGGTCACAATATAATCAAAGGTGACATAACAATAAAAATATAAGGGCACAACAATAACAATAGTGGGCTTCTATGGAGCACAATAATAACAATATGGAGACAATAGGGGCGCAACAATAACAATAGTAATGGGGGAATCGCTAGTAGTATAGGGACCTAACATGAGCACTCATGGCACAATCCTCATCATCGTGCTCCTTGTCAACTTTTATTGGAGCAGCCTTCGAGTCAAACTTCTCTTCCTTGCCCTTCTTCCGAGGACACTATGTGGCAAAATGTCCTAGTTCCCCACACTTGAAGCATCTGACTTTGGATATATCCATTTTCTTCCTCTTTTGCTGCCCTTGCTATCTCGATGATGCAAGAGTTGCATTCTCCTCCTCCTCCTTCTTGGCTCTAACTCTTTTGCGGCTACTTCCCACCTTGGTTAACTACCTGATCTCTTCCTGTCGAAGAGTTGCCCACATCTCCTCCCAACTGGGGAGAGAAGCCCTGCCCAAAATTCTCTAGACAAAGGTCTCACTGTTTTCAGTGACTACATTCAGGGCAGTCCTGACCATGAATTCAGGATCTGGTGTAGACCCTACGAAAGTCAGCTGGTCTCAAATCCCTTGTGTTATACTCCACAATATCCCAAGGCTGAGAAAAGAGATCAACAAAGGTAACCTCAAACCACTTAGGGTTTCGCAGCTAGCCGTACTAAACCAGAGAGGGATCTCCCTATAAAGCTCATAGCCAAATATGATTGGAGTGGAACAAGATATTAGACTAGGTATGTTCAACTCTAGGGTTTTGAAATTTAAGGTTTCGTTGGATCAGCAGTGAAAATCAGGAACTGGGTCAAAAGATCAAAGGTTCCAGTTGCAAGAGATATAGAGCAAGGTAGGTATGCTTTTGTGATAATTTGGGGTTTTGTCGATGTAGTGTAGGGTGGAAAAGCAAAGATTCAAAATGAGCATGGCAAGGATGAATTCATTTATCAGAAGACTAAGTACACAAAATGATATTCCTAACCAAAACAAAGCTTAATTAAAAAAAATTGTTTAAAACCTCTTAGGAAAATCACTGAGGAAGGAAGATATGGAAAAGAGGCTTGTTTATCATTCATATAAAACTATAACAAAGAAAAAACATTATCACAAACTCACAACACAAGAATTCCTTAATAATCGCTGCAACTGTCCTTTGATTTCCTATAAAAAATTGATAAGTACAAGCTCCAAGCCTTTCACTCACTGATGTCCAACCCACAATACTTCGAAATCTGAAGTATTTATATAACGTTTTAAAAAAAAAAAAAAAAATCTTGAAAACAAATTTCAAGGTTTGTTACAAAAAATTCATAAAAGTAGATCAAAACCACTAAAGATATCATTTTGCTGAGCTCTAGTATTGTTCTGGGCATTCTAGTGTAACTTAGGCCTCGAATAGACATTTCTGTTAATCCTGTTGACTGATGAACTGTTTGTTGTTCCATATTTTCTGCATTTTATTCTGAAAGTTGTTGATGTGCAATGTTGGCTCCCTTTTTCTGTTGTTTTTCTATTAAAAGTGAGTCAGGGGGACCGATTATTCCTCTATCGTTGATCCTTATCGCAATCACATTCGGGACAAACCTGTGTGGTATCGCAATCGCAATACAAAGAAAGGGCTTTTACACTAATTTTCGATGTTTTCCCAATAGGACGGACTTGAAAATTCAAGAACCGCAATATATAAAATATTGCATCCATCCAAGGCCTTCCACATTGCAATCACAACCGGGAAGGGAGTAATGAGAGTGGGACCATACATCCAGACCCGAAACCTTTCAAAACTCAATTAATAAAACAGGCAGGTCCGGAAAGGGGGTCGTGTATTGCAATCGCAATTACAATTGGGAGTAGGGCCTTGCGGGGGAGGGACTTTGGATTGGTGCGATCGTCAGGGTCCGAGACTATCACAATCAAGGGAAGGACCATGCGAGGGGAAAAGACTTAAGGTTGTGGGACTTAACGCCAGGACTTATCACCGGGGTCAGGATTTTAGATTGGTGCAAGGGCCGGAACTTGATAACTGCGGGGATGTTATCGCAATCAGGAGTCGAGGGCCAGGATTTATCGTCAAGATGCGGGATTGTTGGAAACTTTAACATTATAGGCAGGCGAGTCTTTTGCGATATGCGATAGCGGGATGGTGCAAGCACGGTTTATGCCTCGGGGGTGGTGGATTTATATACAATGTATTACATTGTAATGCATTACAACGTAATGTATTACAAAGGCAATGTAGGCATGTTTGACGATATGGGAAAACAATAGAGTTTATATATGAAATGGACATTTCGGCTAGAGAATTGGAATTTTAAAAGGGATTTCGGCTAAGACTCAATGTATAACAATGGAAATACAGCTAAAGGAATATACAAAGGATTTTTGGGATAAGACTAGAGTTATCAGTGACCAATTTTTTATTTGAAGACCTACTAAAAGATAAAAATTTGACCAAGGACCCTAACAAAAACTTTGAAATAGCACATTTGATCACTAGTGACTGGAAGGACTAACAGACACTAACATTGACTCCAGTAGGGGATGAAATCTCCTTTAGGAGGTGTCAAGAACACCATAGACCAAGTAGCCTGATCCATTGGGCATGGAGTCAAAAACAAAAAGACCAAACTCAAAACTGAAAACTGACTGACAAACTAAACTGACTTGACACACTAAAAAAAATTGATTTAACTCTAAAACTGACTACTAACTGAACTTATTTATCGCAGTAGACCATCGAGATCTTAGGGCCTTCACCTCGGGCTTCAAATCCTGAAGATAACCGCCCAACAGCTGAGGATATATATACAATCATGTGAAATGATCCCTCCGGTGTAACCATTCCAACAAATGGCTACTTATTTGAATAACACTCACACTTTCCTTGAGCAGGTAGAAAAAACAAAAGGTAGGCCACTCCAAGTCTGCACTGAACATGTATACATGATCCATAAATTCAATAAAACTCATCTCCCTTGATGACTGCAGCAAATCGACAAAAGGATCCTGAAACTCGCGCATGACTAGCTTTTCTTGATGATCAACAACAAACATTGGTTGTTTTATAAAATGAAGTTTGTCATTCTCAAGCGAAATAGATGTAGACTACAAATTTTTGGATGAACTTTGTAACGAGACTCCCGTTGAACAAGACAATGAAGCCAACTGCCTGATCAAATTCGTGTCATCTTTGTTTTGAAGCTCATAATTAACTAATGGAGGACTTTGATCACAGATATCATCCAAAAAAACAACTATTGGGTCATGGAGAACTTGAGAGGACTACTGCAACTTGTCATACGTTGGTCTAGTCGGCATATCACTAGAACTCCTCAACAGTATGACAAGTTGCAGCAGTCCTCTCAAGTTCATGAGAAGGCTGCCCATTTATGCTATTGACAACTCGCTTATCCGCTTGCTTATAGTTTTCTCTTATTTTTTCAAATGAGGAGAAACACAAGGGTAAGGAGTCTTGATCAAGAAGTTCATTGTCTTCTTCGTGCTCAATATCACAACTGAAAGACTGTTGATTTCTAATCTTAGGAAAGTTTTCTCTCAATAATTGAAATGAAGTAAAACATAAAGGCAAAGACCTTTCACCTGCTTTGAAATTTTATGGATTCTCTTCATTGTTGTCATGATTGATATGCATAGGCTGAGTGCTATATTTGAGTTGTTGTAACTGAACTTCCTCCTCCCAACAACATGTCGCTGATTGCCTTGAAGAGTCAGCCTCTATTTCAACAATATAATCATCATCATACTGATCATACTTGGGTAACTCATCAATATAAGGAATGACATCAAGCATACACATTAGATCAGCAGATTGCTTCTCCACAAGTTGATCTACAAATCCATTTTCATGACTATCCATAAATGAATACATAAAACAATCATTTTCTGATCTATGGTAACTGGAATTAGCAAGAAAATGATTAGGGCCAACAACCTTTTCTTCTTCTGCAATAAGTGGGACATGATGTTTCTGAACAACAAGTTCATCTCTCATGGTGATATTTTGTATCATTTCTTCCATTGTACTTACCAAAATGTCGAGCTTCACTTCTGAAGATGTCAGGTGTTCCTTCTCTATGTTCTCCCTCTTTGCTGCTTCTTTCAACTTTGACCTTTTGACCAGTAGATTAGCTTCCACAGCTATTGCACTGTCCTGCATTTCTTCAAGTGTTGTAGTGTTCCTTTCTCTCAATTGAAATGCCATTTCCGGATCAAGGCATTCGGGTAGTGTAAGAGAGCTAAACCAATTGGTGGTTTGATATCAGCAGGAATTGAATGGAATACTTGATTGAACGTGGCTGAAACGTGTTGCACTGTTTCTCCTGGCTGTCTTTTCAAATGATTATATCCTTCTAAAATCATAAGAGGATTCCTCTTGATCACCCATTTATTAAAGAAGACTTTCACAAACTGATGGAAATCAAGAATGATTGCAACTCGCAATTTTTTGAACCATTTCTTGGCTTCGCCTTGCAAAGATAAAGAAAAAATCCTGATACTGACATCATCTTCTTCAACCTCAAAAAGGTCAAGAAAATTTTCAAAATTCTGAATGTGTTTTTCAGTAGTGATGTTACCATATCCTCCATCAAACCTAGGAAGATATTTGTAATAATTTTCAAGGAAATCATGGAGTATAGGAGGTAAGATGAGTGGCTAGTATCTATCTGGAATTTTACAAGGTGTAGGAGTATGTACAGAGTTTGTAGGATTAGTCTTGATCTCTTGAGCCTCATCAAGTTGAAGATGATCAACATAAGATACGGAAGAAGGGTCTTGATCAAAATCAAAATTTGTATTCACAATCTTCAAAGGAAAGCAATCAAATGCTGGAATCTTTTCTCAAATACAGTGTACTTTGGAAAACCTTCTTGACATTCTCAGTAAAGGAAAAGAAATAATTTATGACAAAGAACATAAGTCTTCGATGAAATTATAGCTTGAATACCTGATCTTCCCATATTGTCCTTTCATTTCTCTATTGCTAAGGTTCACCCTCCAGTGGAGTCTTTGAATTAAATTTCAAATTGATTTGGAGTCACCAGGTGAATGATTTCAACCTTCATATGTGTCTGATCGTTGTCCACCATCAGCAAATCATATTTGATCCTTGTCGTTCTTTCCCAGGGAAAATATGATCTTGCGTTCCCCGACAACGACACCAAAATGTTATCCTCCACAATATCCCAAGGTTGAGAAAGGAGATCGACGGAGGTAACCTCAAACCACTCAGGGTTTAGTAGTTAGCCCTACTAAACCACAGAGGGCTCTCTCTATAAAGCTCATAGCCAAATATGACTAGAGTGGGAAAAATATATTAGACTAGGTATGTTCAGCTCTAGGGCTTTGAAATTTAAGGTTTTGCTGGATCAGGAGTGAAAATCAAAGAACTAGGTCAAAAGATCAAAGGTTTCAGTTGCAAGAGATATAGAGGAGCAGGATAGGTATGCTTTGTGGTAATTTGGGGTTTTGTCGATGTAGTGTAGGGTGGAAAAGCAAAGATTCAAAATGAGCATGGCAAGCATGAATTCATTTATCAGAAGACTAAGTACACAAAATGATATTCCTAACCAAAACAGAGCTTAATTAAAAGAATTCAGTTTAAAACCTCTTTGGAAAATCACTAAAGAAGGAAGATATGGAAAAAAGGCTTGTTTATCATTCATATAAAACTATAATAGAGAGAAAACATTATCACAAACTCACAACACAAGAATTCTTGAATAATAGTTGCAATTGTCCTTTGATTTCCTGTAAAAAATTGATAAGTGCAAGCTCCAAGCCTTTCACAAACTGATGTCCAACCCACAATACTTCGAAATCTAAAGTATTTATACAATGTTTTACAAAAAAAATATCTTGAAAATAGATTTCAAGATTTGTTACAAAAAGTTCATAAAAATATATCAAAACTACTAAATATATCATTTTGCTGAGCTCTAGTACTGTTTTGGGCATTTTGGTGTAACTGAGGCCTCAAATAGACATTTCTATTAATCCTGCTCACTGATGAACCGTTTGTTGTTCCATCTTTTTTGCATTTTGTTTCGTAAGTTGTTGATGTGCAATGTTGGTTCCCTTTTTATGTTGTTTTTTCTATTAAAAGCAAGCAAGGGGACCGATTCTTCTTTTGTCGTTTATCCTTATCGCGATCGCATCTGGGACAGGCCTATATCGTATCGCAATCGCAATACTGAGAAGGGGCTTTTACACTAATTTTCCATGTTTTACCAATAGGAAGGACTTGAAAATTCAAGAACCGCAATATATAAAATATCGTATCCATCCAAGGCTTTCCACATCGCAATCGCAATCGAGAAGGGAGTAACGAGAGTAGGACCATACATCCAGACTCGAAACCTTTCAAAACTCAATTAATAAAACCAGCAGGGCTGGAAAGGGGGCCATTTATCACAATCATAATCGCAATCGTGAGTATGGCCTTGTGGGGGAGGGACTTTGGATTGGTGCGATCATCGAGAGTCGGGACTATCGCAATCGAGGGAAGGACCATGCGGGGGGAAAAGACTTAAGGTTGTGGGACTTAACGCGAGAACTTATCGTCGGGGTCAGGATTTTAGATTGGTGCGGGGGCCGAGACTTAATAACTACGGGGATGTTATCGCAATCAGGAGCCGGGGGCCGGGACTTATCATCGAGATGAGGGACTGTTGGAAACTTTAACATTATAGGCAAGCGGGTCTTTTGCGATATGTAATAGCGGGATGGTGCGGCCCAATTTATGCCTCAGGGGTGGTGGATTTATATAAATGTATTACATTGTAATGCATTACACTATAATGTATTACAAAGGCAATGCAAAATGTTTAACGATATGGGAAAATGGCTAGGGTTTATATATCAAATGGACATTTGAGCTAAAGTTTTGGAATTTAAAAGGGATTTCTGCTAAGATTCAATGTATAACAATGGAAATACAGCTAAAGGAATATACAAAGGATTTTTGGGATAAGGCTAGAGTTATCAGTGACCAAATCTTTTATTTAAAGACTTACTGAACCATAAAATTTTGACCAAGGACCCTAACAAAAACTTTGAAAGAGCACATTTGATCACTAGTGACTGGCAGGACTGACAGACACTAACACCTTATAACCTGAGAAGAAAGGAATTGATTTCTTCTCCCTTCTGCATCTAATATTATTTTATCTGATTCTCCAGCAACATCTTCCGTTAGACGAAAGTTCCGTCATACAAGGTGGTCAAGGCCTCCCACATTTCCATTGTTCTTTCCTTTTCAGCAATATGTGGAATCACATGATCTTTGACCCCATCCAAGATCATGCACTTCACCTTTGCTTGAGCCTCCTCGTATTTCTTAAGAGGATCAACATCGACCGAAACAACAACTACTTTCAAGGCATAATCCTTGATGCTATTCTTGTCCAAGACTGCCAGGATCCTAGCCTTCGAGATGACAAAGTTGGATGCTCCATCCAATCTGTCATGATCCATCAGTCCATTGACTTCCATCTCTGCTCAAACAAGTATAGAAAAGGTTCTCTTCTCCCTCTCTCGTTGCTGCGCCAGTAAGACTCGGATCTGGATTTATTTGGCGCTAGAAATCCTCTAAGGAACAAGTTCTTTCTAGACTCACTTTGAGTTCTCATTTCCTTCACGAAAATCCTCCCGCCAAATAATGTCGAATCACCCCTTCTCCAATCCTCCTTTGTTGTTGCTCAGCAACCCGGACCTAGATTTCTTTGGCAAGAAATTCGTTAAGGCAGTGACTCCCTCTACCTTGGCTTTGTCTCCACAAACAATGTTCTACAACAACAACAGCAGCATCCCACCAGCACCACAGATCGAATTTGCATTGCTCCTACTGCCCCGACAACTGAAGAGTTTGAGCTCCTCTAGCTCTGCGCAGTCACTGTGTGAGCTAGATCAACTCCTCCTTGCCACTGTGTCACTCCTTCCTGGTCTAGAAAGATAACGTGGCTCTGCTTTTGTGCTGGCCTAGATAGCTGACACAATCACTGCGTGGGCTCCTCCCAGCTACTGCGTCACCCTCTCCTGGCTCAGAAAGCTGACGCATGCACTACGTGAGCCTCTGCGTCACCTTTTATGCACTGCATCACCCTTCCTCTGCGTTCGGCTCTGGAACAGCGATGTCACTCGGGATAGCTACCTCTTTGTAGCAGATTTTCTAGATCTCCTAGATGATGGCTTCAGTATCCTATGATCTGCAATGCTTTGATACCGTGTGGAAATTTTTGAATCTTTACAAACAGAATTCCTATTGCAGTTACTGGTTTAATATCTCCTACTTGTTATTTCATTCAACAAGTTATTTAATTAGAAAAACAGTGATGTAAACACTGCTGCAAACTACACTGACATATAGATCATAAATTGAAACAATAGATGAGACAATCACACAAGGGACACCGTTATTTTTGGACAACACGTCCCCGAAAAAACCCAATGCGAGAAAACCAGTGCAATAGATAGAGGGTTTGTATTATTAAGCAAGTAGAATCTAAGTACAACAGGTTGCCTCTCACACCGGTTAAGCTTACAGAGAAATCACGGCAACAAGAAATACATTTGGGGGTTTACCTCGCTCCCCAAGCCATAGCTGATCCAATGAGTGATCTGACCCTCCCGACAAATACTTTGAAGTCCCTGCACAATCACTGCGTGGGCCAGTGTCTTGCCTCTAGAAGATTGCGTCACTCCTACTGGATCGATTTGTTGGAGGAAGACTTTTGTTCAGCGCTCCTGGCTCAGAACCTTGCTTCTCCGGCAAAATCTCGGACTTCTGACGAATACTCTACACTGCCACTATAGGAGACCCTCCTGGCATGTGTCAGCATTGCGTGAGCCCCTTCCTAGGTTGCGTAGGCCTCTGCGCTGCCTCTCTGATGCTACTGTTGCCTCTCTGCCACGTACTCTTTGGCTCGGAACTCCTTTCCAATCCAAGTCTCTGCTTCTACCCCTCACTGCAACTCAGACCACTTGTTCGATTTTCTCAGCAAACCTCGTCCCAGAAAAATCAAACTGACTGATCACATGGTGTATCTCCCACTGACCCTCAAGCCTCCTCTTATACTTTTCCTTTAATGAATCAATGGTCAAGATTAAGTCCCTAATCAACAGCTAAGATTAAAACAGACTTGATCCTCGTCTCTTAGAAGCTTCTCACCCATATTTTTATTAATACCCATTAATATTTTTATTTTCCTAAGTTTAGACTTAGGAACCCCATTAAAAATATTAATTATTTTAATAACTCACAATCCGGGTGGAATTTCTCCAAAAGATTTCTAGGTCTTAGAGATCTCATGTATTCTAGCCCCTCCACAAAATTTCAGAGCTAGAGCACATCTGATGCTACCCAAAAATCAACACTCCCTCTTAGCGAGAAATGTGCTCTAGCAATACTTCCCAACAGAAGTATCACACTGATCCACGACATCGGTCCTCTGCGTTGTTGATGCTCGGCTTGCTTCCCCTCATCCATTGTGTTGTTGCACCCTGTACTACTGCTCATGACACTGACATTGTCACTGCTGCATCTGTACTGCAACTCCAACTCAATATGTTGCATCATGTTGCCCATAGCACTGCCACTGCTAACTGCTGCACTGCAACTCAGTTGCTGAGAAGTAAGCAACTGAAAAAGTCACCCAAAGATGACATGTCGGTCAGTCTGGATGCCTCTTGACGTTGAAGCTACCTCTGTTGCTAATCTGTGTTGACCCTCTAATGCTACTGCGTTGCTGTTGTATCTGCTCTGTGTCTTCTGCACTGCTACAACACTCCACTACGTTGCTTCAGACTTTGACACTCTAGCTCTGCCACTGTTGCTCCATCATCCCTTGCACAAACTTTATCAAGCCATCTTGAACAAAGACTCAAGAGTTTAAACAAACTTGAAGCAGATATTGGTCAATACAAGGAAGGGGTCTCCTCCCTTAGATCTCAACGAGACAAAGCAAGGAAACAAGCACAAGGAGTTGAGAAGGTGATGGAAGCTTTGGCATTCATAGAAGGACAAGTTGATGAAGCAGAAAAGGAGAGAAACACCATGACATGCCAACTAGAAGAAAAGAATGATGACATCACCAAGTTAAGATCAGAAATCACTTCTTTTAAGGCCCAATAATGTGAAGCAACCAACATGAAGGAAGAAATGGAGATCATACTATCAAAGAAGGATGAAGAATGCAAGAACATGAAAGAAGAAATTATCTTTCTTAAAAAGGAAGTTGACTTGCTAAATAAGAACTTGAAGAGCTCTCAACCCCTAGATGACATCCGAAGTCATCAAAGATATCCCCTTGATAAATCAGGTCTCAGCTATGCAAGTGAATCCTCAAGCAAGAATGATGCAAACCCTAATGCTTCAAACAACAACGATGTGAGGAAGCCCGGAAGAAATGTTGATGCTCCCAATTCAAGCAAAGGCAATGAGAAGAGTCAAGAACACATTGAAAGAAATTCTACTCCAAGAAGGCTTGCAAATGGTGTCAAGAATACAGAAGGCAATGAATATCATCAAAGAATCCCAAGGCAAAAAGACTTCAGAAATACATCAAGGAAATCTTCATCTCCCAGGTGCCAAAGTATATTTCTTGGTTATTGCTATTCTTATACAAACTTTAGGCACATGGAAAAAGATTGTAGGGCATATCACAAAGACAAATATAATGGTCCCCATCAACATCCTAGAACCAATTTTGCAAGAAGTGTGAGAATTTGTAACATGAAATTCTACTGCAACAACTGATTTATTTCTCCTACTTATTTCCACAATAAGTTATGTACAAAACCATTCAATAAACATCAAAGTAAATTCTACTACAGTTGTCACATAATAGCATAGAGAAAAGAACATGGAAATACAAGCACAAAAATCAATCACAACAACACAGTTATTTTTGGACAATAGTTCCCAGAAAAACCCAATGCGAGAAAACCAGTGCAGCAGATGAGGGTTTATTTATTATTCTTCAGCAACAATCTCTTTACAAAGAATGATTTGCAGAGCATAGAGAAACCTTTGTTGAAACACCTGAGACAATTTTCCTCCAAACACAAGAGAAATTATGACACTCGAGACCATCCAACCTCCACTATGTCACCTTTGCATCATCTTTTGCATGAGGACTGCGTCCTCTGCTACACTGCCTCTCTGAGTTGTCCCTTTGCGTTGTCCTTCTGATGCACTTGGTCGCCTCCTCCTCAGTCTCCAACTAATGCTGATACCCTCCTCTTCCTTCACCCTGCAACTCTCCCTCTGAAATAGAACTCTTACTTTTGAAGAATTGACTTCCCTCAGGTTACTGAGTATTTTGCCGATGTGTCTCCAAATGACCCTCAAGTCTTCACTTATACTTTTCCTGTTGAGATATCAACGACCGTGATCTAATCTCTAATCAGTGGCAAAGATTAAATTAGACTTGATCATCATCACTTAGAAGCTCCTCACCCATATTTACATTAATTCACTTTAATTATTTTAATTTCCTAAGTTTTAACCTAGGCACAAAATTTCTAGGTCTTGGAGATCTCATGTGTTCTAGCCCCTCCACAAAATTTCGGAAATAGAGCACATCTGATGCTACCCAAAAATCAATACTCCCTCTTAGCGAGGAATGTGCTCTAGCAATACTTCCCAGCAGAAGTATCACACTGATCCATGGCATCAGTCCTCTGCGCTGCTGATGCTCGGCCTATTTCCCTTCTACTACATTGTTGCTGCTATTGTAACGTTGCCCATGACACTACTGATGTCAATGTTGCATCTGTGATACAACTCCCTCTTAAGTACTGCACTATCCGTTTCTGCTACTGAAACAGATTCTCAATCATCCCCACCTTCTCTCTGAAATAAATAAACTTTCTTCTTCCTAGAGCCTTGGTGAGAATGTCTGCCACCTGTTCTCCTGTCAGAGTGTACTGTAACTGTACTGCACCCCGCTAGACACAGTCTCTGAAAAAGTGACACCTAATGTCAATGTGCTTCTTGATGCAACTCTGATTATCACACAAAATATTGTTCGCTTCCATCCTTCTTTTGAATAGATTCACAAGCAACTTTCTAAGCCATATGGCTTCACACGATGTTGTCTTAGCTGCCATATATTCAACTTCAGTTGAGCTCAAGGCTACAGACTTTTGTTTCCTACTGCATCAGGAGGTCATCCCTGATCCAATGTTGAAACAATACCCAATGGTACTTTTCCGATCTATTGAACTTTCAACCCAATCTGCATCAGTGAACCCGCTCAGTCTAATATCATTGCCTTGGGTATACATTAATCCATGCTCGACTATTCCTCATATATATCTGAGAACATTCTTGGTTGCTGCCCAGTGTGCCCTCTTCAGTTCCACCATGAACTGACTGAGGGTGTTGACAGCATAACAAATGTCTGGCCTAGTGTTGACCAGTTACATCAGGGACCCTATGAGCTGCCTATACAAGGTGGGATCTACTTCTTAATCTTTAGATGCATCAATCTTCTTCCAATTGGTAATCATTGGAGTAGCCATGGGTCTACAATCCTGCATTCTGAACCTCTTTAAAATTTCTGTAGCATATCTCCCTTGTCCAAGGAAAATCTCACCCTTCTACTGCCAAAATTCCAACCCCAGAAAATAATTCATCCGTCCCAAATCCTTCATGTCAAATTCTGTAGCTAGGTTTTCCTTGCAATCTTTGATGAGCCTAGATGAACCTGTCAGAAAAAGGTCATCTAAATATAACACCAGAATTAGAGGCTCATTCTCTACAGTCAGATAGTAGAGGTTGGGATCTGCGTCACTCTTGACGAATCCCATCTTCTCCAAGTAACCATCAATTTTATCTTACCATGCTCTAGGCGCTTGTTTAATCCCATACAAGACTTTCTTCAGCCTACATACATGAGTTTTCTTCTCATGTGTCTCAAAACCCTCTAGTTGTTCAATGAATACTTCTTCTTCTATCACCCTATTCAAGAACGCAATCTTGACGTCCATTTAGTGAATCTCCCACCCCATCTGTGCTGCAAGGGATATCACGAATCTAATAGAAGTATACTTAGCTACTGGGGCGACGGTTTCTTCATAGCCTATCCCTTTTGTTTGAGCATACCCCTTAGCCACGAACCTGGCTTTGTATTTTTCCACAATGCCATTTGCAGCATACTTGACCTTGTAGATCCATCTTGAACCTACAACTGATTTCTCATGAGGTCTAGGTACCACTTCCCAGACATCATTGGTCATTATAGAACTGTATTCCTCCACCATAGCATCTACCCATACTTGATGTTGAACGGCCTCCTGAAAACTAGAGGGTTATCCAACCTGAGCCACCAAAGCTTGGTATCTATCTAGTTGTCTACGCTTCCCTTTTTTCATTCCTAGGAGCTCCAATGAAATCCTCTACGTCCCGTAGTATCTGTCGAATTTCACAGCACATTCTTCCACTAGTAGTGGGTGGATCTATTTGCTCCTCCTCCTGAGATTCCACCTACTGTGCTGCTTCTGGATTCTTATGCCTTGGAGAAATACTAGTTTTGGTTTATGTTGGTCGAAGTGGCTGGACCAATGGATCATCCTTTGACTGCTCTTCAGAAGGAATTTCTCGGGATTTCCTAAAAGTTGTGTCCTCCATGAACTTTACATCCCGTCATACTACGATCTTTCTAGGTCCGGAAGGTAGATTCTATATGCCTTAGCATTCTAGCTATATCCCACAAGATATCCTTTTTTTGAAGTTTGATCCAACTTCTTCCTCTTTTCTTAGAGTATATAGCAGTATGGCAAGCTCCCAAATATCCTGAAATGACTCACTTCAGGCTTCTTGCTGGTGAAGACACTCTCCGAGTAATCTTACCTAATGCCCTGTGAGGAGTCCTGTTATGAACATATACTGTTGTGTTTCATGCTTCTGCCCATAGAAATTTGGGCATATCCTGATCATACAATGTTGCCCTCGCTGCTTGAACAATAGTTTTGTGCTTCCTCTCTGCTACTCTATTCTGCTTCGAATTATATGGAGATGTCCATTCCCTTTTGATGCCTTCCCTTGCGCAGAACTCAGTGAAATCTTTATCAATATATTCTCCACCATTGTCTGAGCGCAACACTTTTATGCTCTTCCATGTCAGATTCTCTACCAGAGCTTCAAACTCTTTGAATCGATCAAAAACCTCATCCTTGGTTCTTAGAATGTAGGTTCAAGTCTTCCTGGAATGGTCATCAATGAAGGTGACGAAATATTCGGCACCACTAAGAGATTTTGTGGACATTGGTCCGCAGATATCTGAGTGTATTAATCCCAGAACACTCTTTGCCCTATTGTTACTTCTAGAATAAGCCGCTTTGGCGTACTTGCCCAGTATGCAACCTCTGCATACATCGTCTCGTTTGGTACTTAATTCTGGAACTCCTGTGACAGTTTCTCTGAGAATTCTTAGAGCCCCATGGTGTAAGTGCCCCATCCTTCTGTGCCATAGTTCATTCAAATCTTTTTCACCACTGCTGCCTATCAGTGCCATTGGAGACTAGTTGTAACTTATACAATCTGTTGCATTTGACTCCAATTTGGGCCTCCTTCCAACTTGGATGTTTGACATATACTTTCTTCCTAATGAAGTATACATCATAGCCCTTGTTCTGTAACTGAGATACAGAGAGTAAGTTCATTCCCAATCTAGGCACATGCAGCACATTGGTAGCTCGAAGCCGATCCCCTGCTTTTGTTTGAAAAACTATAATACCTCTTCCAACAAGAGTACATTTTGCCTTATTTCCCATGGTGATTTGGAAGTTCATCTATTCTTCTTGATAGCTTGAGAAACATTCTCGTATTCCCATGATGTGCGCAGAAGCCCCGCTTTCAATATACCAAACCTCAATGGAAGCAAAACTTGACAAGCAAGTGACTTCTTCTTCCAGTCTGGAAGCCAATACAGAACTGTCGTGATCCATTATATTCTTTGTGCTTTCCTCTTTCCCAGGAGAACTGCGTGAGTACCTTTGAGTTGCTTCTCTAGCAGGATCATTTCCACGACTCATTGCAGATTCTCTAATCCTGTTGCCCGATGCCATGTGAAAATTTCTAACATGAAATTCTACTGCAGCAACTGATTTATTTCTCCTACTTATTTTCCACAATAAGTTATTTACAAAACCCTTCAGTAAACATCAAAGTAAATTCTACTGCAGTTGTCACATAATAGCATAGAGAAAAGAACAGTGAAATACAAGCACAAGAATCAATCACATCAACACAGTTGTTTTTGGACAATAGTCCCCGGAAAAACCCAATGTGGGAAAACGGGTGCAGCAAATGAGGGTTTTCTAACTTAGCAACCGGAGAACCCACAGTAAAAACAGTCCTGATGATGGCTCCCTGTTGGGATTTGAAACGTTGACAATGAAAGGTTTTCACTGTGGGTTCTCCAGTTGCTAAGTTAGAAGATATTAACCACAGAAGTCTTAAATCAAAAATGAGGGTTTATTTATTATTCTTCAGCAACAATCTCTTTTCAAAGAATGATTTGCAAAACATAAAGAAACCTTTGTGAAAACACCTGAGATAATTTTCCTCCAATCACTGGAGAAATTTTGACACTCAAGAGACACTTCAGCCTCCACTGTGTCACCTCTGCATCATCTTCTACGTGAGGACTGCGTCCTCTGCTATGCTGCCTCATTTGTCCCTCGATGCACTGTGTCCCCTCTTCCTCAATCTCCAACTAATGTTGATACCCTCCTCTTCCTTCACCTTGCAACTCTCCCTTTAAAATCAAACTCTTACTTCTGAAGAATCAACTTCCCTCGGGTTACTGAGTATTTGACCGATGTGTCTCCAAATGACCCTCAAGTCTTCATTTACGCTTTCCCTGTTGAGATATCAACTGTTGTGATATAATCTCTAATCAACGGCTAAGATTAAATTAGACTTGATCCTCGTCACTTAGAAGCTTCTCACCCATATTAACATTAATTCACTTTAATTATTTTAATTTCTAAGTTTTAACTTAGGCACCATTAAAAATAATTAACTATTTGAATAACATGTACTCCGGGTGAAATTTCTCCAAACGATTTCTGAGTCTTGGAGATCTCATGTGTTCTAGCACCTCCACAAAATTTCGAAAATAGAGCACATCCAATGCTACCCAAAAATCAACACTCCCTCTTAGCGAGGAATGTGCTCTAGCAATACTTCCCAATAGAAGTATCACACTGATCCATGGCATCGGTCCTTTGCGCTACTGATGCTCGACCTGCTGCCCTTCATCTACTGCGTTGTTGTTGCTACTATATTGTTGCCCATGACACTACTGTTGTCAATGTTGCATCTGTGAACAAGCTCCCTCTTAAGTACTACACTATCTGTTTCTACTACTGAAACGGATTCTCAATCATCCCCATCTTCTCCCTGAAATAAATAAACTTTCTTCTTCCTAGAGCCATGGTGAGAATGTCTACCACCTGTTCTCTTGTCAAAGTGTACTATAACTATACTGCACCCCGCTAGACACAGTCTCTGAAAAAGTGACACCTAATGTCAATGTGCTTCGACCAATCATGAAAAACTAGATTCTCAGAGAGCTTGATGCAACTCTGATTATCACACAAAATATTGGTCGCTTCCATCCTTCTCCTAAATAGATTCACAAGCAACTTTCTAATCCATATGGCTTCACACGATGTTGTGCTAGCTTCCATATATTCAGGTTCCGCTGAGCTCAGAGCTATAGACTTTTATTTCCTACTACACCAGGAGGTCATTCCTGATCCAATGTTGAAACAGTACCCAATGGTACTTTTCCGATCTACTGAACTTCCAGCCCAATCTGCGTCAGTGAACCCACTCAGTCTGATATCATTGCCTCGGGTGTACATTAATACATGCTCGATTGTTCCTCGTATATATTTGAGAACATGCTTGGCTACTGCCCAGTGTGCCCTCTTCGGTTCCACCATGAACTGACTGAGGGTGTTGATAGCGTAACAAATGCCTGGCCTGGTGTTGACCAAAAACATCATGGACCCTATGAGCTGCCTGTACAAGGTGGGATCTACTTCTTTATTTTCAGACGCATCAATCTTCTTCCAATTGGTAATGATTGGAGTAGCCATGGGTCTACAGTCCTGCATTCTGAACCTCTTTAAAATTTATGTAGCGTATCTTCCTTGTCCAAGGAAAATCTCACCCTTCTACTGCCAAACTTCCAACCCCAGAAAATAATGCATCTGTCCCAAATCCTTCATGTCAAATTCTGTAGCTAGGTTTTCCTTGCAATCTTTGATGAGCCTAGATGAACCTGTCAAAAAAAGGTCATCTACATATAACACCAGAATTAGAGACTCATTCTCTATACTCAGATAGTAGAGGTTGGGATCTGCGTCACTCTTGATGAATCCCATCTTTTGCAAGTAACCATCAATTCGACCGTACCATGCTCTAGGCGCTTGTTTAAGCCCATACACGGCTTTCTTCAGCTTACATACATGAGTTTTCTTCTCATGTGTCTCAAAGCCCTCTAGTTGTTCAATGTATACTTCTTCTTCTATCACCTCATTCAAGAACGCAGTCTTGACGTCCATCTGGTGAATCTCCCACCCCATCTGTGCTGTAAGGGATATCACAAATCTAATAGAAGTATACCTGGCTACTGGGGCGAAGGTTTCTTCATAGTCTATCCCTTCCTTCTAAGCATACCCCTTAGCCACAAACCTGGCTTTGTATTCTTCCACACTGCCATCTGCAGCATACTTGACCTTGTAGATTCATCTCGAACCTACAACTGATCTATCCTGAGGTCTAGGTACTACTTCCCAGAAATCATTGGTCATTATGGCACTGCATTCCTCCACCATAGCATCTACCCATACTTGATGTTGAACAGCGTCCTAAAATCTAGAGGGTTCTCAAACCTGAGCCACCAAAGCTTGGTATCTATTTGGTTGTCTACACTCCCTTTTTTCGTTCCTAGGAGCTCTACTGAAATCCTCTGCGTCCCGTAGTATCTGTCGAATTTCCCAACTCGTTCTTCCACTGGTAGTGGGTGGATATATTTGCTCCTCCTCCTGAGATTCCACCAGCTGTGATGCTTTTGGATTCTTATGCCTTGGAGAAATACTGGTGCTAGTTTTTGTTGGTCGAAGTGGCTGGTGTGAAAATTTCTAACACGAAATGCTACTGCAGTAACTGATTTATTTCTCCTACTTATTTTCCACAATAAGTTATTTACAAAACCATTCAGTAAACATCAAAGCAAATTCTACTACAGTTGTCACATAATAACATAGAGAAAAGAACAGTGAAATACAAGCACAAGAATCAATCACATCAAAACAGTTGTTTTTGGACAATAGTCCCCGAAAGCATTGAGCCTTTTGTTGTGTCTCTCCCTAAATGGAATTTGCAGAATCACTTCATACCTAAATCACTGCAATTGTCACATAATAACATAGAGAAAAGAACAATGAAATACAAGCACAAGAATCAATCACATCAACACAGTAGTTTTTGGACAATAGTCCCCGGAAGCATTGAGCCTTTTATTGTGTCTCTCCTTGAATGGAATTTGTAGAATCACTTCATACCTTAATCATTGACCTATTCATTCTAAGTGATTCTCTTCCTACCAAGACTCCTTCCATCGGTGAAATTTCGTAAAGAGCAGGGGACTTTCACTGAGGTGACAATGGGCCAATGTCCCATTGTTCTCACTTAGTCTAGTAGTTGTCTCCATAATATTAAAAATTGGTCGTTCTAAACTGGAAATCGGTCAAACCGGTCGGTTCATTGGCCAAACCAACTGAACTGGTCAAAAAACCCAGTCAACCGTCCTCATTCACCCTTTTTTTTAGACAAATCGGGCATAAACTAGCCAATTTGTGAAGGAACCAGGTGACTTATGATGAAATTGACTGGTCTTCCCATAAACCGACCGGTTTTCTGTCATAAACTGGTTGGTTCATTGCCAGGCTGGCTGCGGACCCACCAAAGACATTCTTGGAGGCTTGTGAGGTGGTTTGGGGGGGAATAAGGGTTGTTTCCCTCCAAAAACAACCCCTCCAAGCCAATAAAAGGTGGTCTCCCCTCTCATTTGCCTCACACATCTCATTTAGAGTTTTTGTGAGCTTGGAGAGTGTTGAGTTTTTGCTATACTAGTGGAACAACAAAGAGTTTGAGCTAAGTAGTAGTCACCATGCCTCCAAAAGCCAAGGATATTGCATGGGCTTATTATGATATGATTGATGGCAAAATGATCTGCAAATATTGTCAAAAATCTATTGAAAGAGGGGGTATTAACAGGTTCAAGCAACAATTGGCTGGGATAGGAGGCCATGTAAAGCCATGTGGAGAACCAAATGAAGTAGTAGGGCATATTAGGGCAGAATACCTTCAAAAGTTTGAGACTCAAGTCACTGAACCAGCAGAGAAATTTGTGACTCAAGCAGTTGCAAAGTTTGGGAGTCGAGACTCAACCAACGAAATTTGATCATGATGAGAAGTTTCAAGTGATAAAGTTGATCACTAATATCATATATGTAGACTTCTAGTAGGCCAGTGACCCCATAGCTTGTAGGCTTTGTTTTTGGACTCTAGAAACCATTTAGAGCCTCATTGATTATATATTTTGTTGCTGATATGCATTGCACTTGGTGCCATTTTGATATATTCACATTTACATGGTATATATATGAGCAAAATTTTCATATTTTGTGTCTATTGGTTTGAAATCATGGTTTTAAATCTTAAAAATAGTTTATTTTCATTAAAAATTAATTATTTCGTGTTTTTTTTAAAACCGGTTCTTTGAGATCTAACCAGTCCCATTTTGACCAGTTCTGGTTTGACACCCGGTTTATTAGGTGGACCGGTTCCGGTTTTGAATACTATGGTTGTCCCTTGGGTTTTCCCTTCCTTGGGGCCCTGCTAGATTGTGTGGTAACAGGCCACAGGCTGCCACAGATCTAATATAGTGGACAGCAACCAAAAACAGATTTTTATCACTCTGTCCTGAGAATATGAACAAACCACAGGTCGTTAACACTCTGCCACAGCACAAGGTTCATACAATACTGTGTCGGACTACTGCAGGGATAATGATTGTATGTTGTAAAGACAGTGTCTATCATTTTTGGAGCAATATATTCCTGCAACCATGGTGAACAGAACTGCCTCATGAGATTGTCCTCCTCCTAACCAAAAGCTGCCACCTGCTCCTGAAACAGACACTGCTCTAAATCAACTACAATATAGCATTAACTTCTGAGGTAAAAGCAACTCCGCTGTTGCACATTAACTCTCATAACAGACCCTAAAATAGGAGTGTAATTGCTCCTCTAATCTGTCCTTGCTACTTCCAATGAATCCTTCTAGAACAAACATTTTCCTTGGTGACATATATCCCGAATAGGTGAACCCTCAGGCCGCTCTAAGTTCACTTCATTAGCTCAAAAAATGATGCCCTATGGAACCCACCAGAGCACTAAAC
Source organism: Pinus tabuliformis (assembly GCA_031772625.1). Taxonomy (NCBI): domain Eukaryota; kingdom Viridiplantae; phylum Streptophyta; class Pinopsida; order Pinales; family Pinaceae; genus Pinus; species Pinus tabuliformis. The sequence goes on along the minus strand of CM062810.1, from coordinate 232,489,246 downwards.
AAAGCAGCGGGTAAAGTGAACCATACAAGAATTCTTGGTGTGCAGTCAAAAAGGCTATGATATACATGACAGATAGTCATTAGGTATATTACAAACATAACATGCAATAAAACTCCACACAATATTCACAAATATAAAATGGTCTTATGTAAGGTTGTTTCTCCCTTTGCATCGACAGTGGGAAACATAAATATCTTTTGTCAATCATGTATGTATCATCATGTTAAATTGTTCTGTCTAATATGAAATTTCACATATAATTTACTACCATTTTCCTCAAGTAAAAGAAAAACTTGGAAAAAATTACCTTTAAATCATTTGTCAACTTGTCATTGGATTGAAGCAGGCTATCTATGACTCCTTTTGATTCCTTTTGCTTATTTGCCATTATGGAAATTTCATTCTGGAGATCCTTTACCTGTTCAACATTTAATTAAATATTACATAGTCAATTACTCTAAATTACAACGTAATTTCTTCCATGCTTAAAAGGAATACCTTCAAGTTGGAGATCACTATTACTTTGTGTCGCTTCATTTGTATTAAAAAGAAAGGTAAAGTAAATTTGCATTCAAGAACACTAGGAATAATAAAAGACCAAAGTAGTAAATAACTCTTAGGCTTTAAAATGTCCCTTTAGGTTATCAACTTATGATTAGAAGTGATTTATAATTGTAAACTCCCTTAAAGCAATTAGACAATAAGATTTATGGGTAGGCCGACAAAGAAGAGAAAAGAGTAAAATGACATGGATGTTGATTTTGGGTAGCATCGGATGTGCTCTAGCTCCGAAATTTTGTGGAGGGGCTAGAACACATGAGATCTCCAAGACCCAGAAATCGTTTGGTGAAATTCCGCCCAGACCGTATTTTATTAAAATAATTAATATTTTTAATGGGGTTCCTAAGTCCAAACTTAGGAAAATACAAATATTAATGGGTATTAATGAAAATATGGGTGAGAAGCTTCTAAGAGACGAGGATCAAGTCTCATTTGATCTTAGTCGTTGATTAAAGACTTAATATCAGCCATTGATTCATCAATAGGAAAAGTATAAGAGGAGGCTTGAGGTTCAATTGGAGATACACTGGACAAATACTTAGTAATGCGAAGGAAATCGATTCTCAAGGAGTAAGAATTCGATTTCAAAGGGAGAGTTGCAGGGTGAAGGAAGAGGAGGGCATCAGCATCAGTCAAAAACTGAGGAGGTGACGTAGTGCATCAGAGAGACAATGCACAGGGAGAGCTCTGAGAGACAACGCAGCTAGGGACGCAGTTCTCACGTAGTACTCACACAGATGACACAGAGGTGACGCAAAGAAGTATGGAGGGTCTCTGGGGTGTCAAAATTTCTCCAAAGAGAGGAGATAAATTATTTCAGGTGTTTTCTCAGAAATTTCTCTATGTTTTGCAAAATCATTCCTTGTAAAGAGATTGTTGATGAAGATTAATAAATAAACCCTCATTTGCTACATCGGTTTTCTGGCATTCGGTTTTTCCGGGGACGATTGTCCAAAAATCACTGCGTTGATGTGATTGATTCTTGTGCTTGTATTTCTCTGTTCTTTTCTCTATGCTATTATGTGACAACTGCAGTAGAATTTATTTTGATGTTTACTAAAGGGTTTTGTAAATAACTTATTGTGGAAAATAAGTAGGAGAAATAAATCAGTTACTGCAGTAGAATTTCGTGTTTGGAATTTTCACATGGTATCAGAGGTGAGATCGGGTAACAAGATTAGAGAAATTTCAATGAGTCGGGAGCATGATGCGAGAGCAGCAACTCAAAAGGACTCACGCAGTTCTCCCGAGAAAGAGGAAAGCATGAAGAATATGGATCACGATTATTCTATGTTAGCTTCCAGACTGGAAGAAGAAGTTGCTTGCTTGGCAAGTTCTGCTTCCTCAGAGGTTTGGTATATCAATAGTGGAGCTTCTGCGCACATGACAGGGATAAGAGAATTTTTTTCGAGCTATCAAGAAGAACAAATGAACTTCCAAATCACCATGGGAAATATGTCAAAATGTACCCCCGTTGGAAGAGGTACTATAGTTTTTCAAACAGAAGCAGGGGATCGGCTTCAAGCTACCAATGTGTTGCATGTGCCTGGATTGGGGATGAACTTACTTTTTGTGTCTCAGTTACAAAACAAGGGCTATGATGTTTTCTTCATTGAGAAGAAAGTATATGTCAAACATCTAAGTTGGAAGAAGAAGGCCCAAATTGGAGTCAAAAGTAATAGACTGTATAAGTTATGGCTAGAATCTCCAATGGCACTGATAAGCAGCAGTGGAGAAAAAGATTTGAATGAACTATGGCACAAGAGGATGGGGCACTTACACCATGGGGCTCTAAGAATTCTCAAAAGGACCGTCACAAGAGTTCCAGAATTAAGTACCAAACGAGACGATGTATGCAGAGGGTGCGCACTAGGAAAGTACGCCAAAGCAGCTTATTCCAGAAGTAACAGTAGGGCTAAGAGTGTTCTGGGATTGATACACTCAGATATCTACGGACCCATGTCCACAAAAGCTCTTAGTGGTGATGAATACTTCGTCACCTTCATTGATGACCATTCCAGGAAGACTTGGATCTACTTTCTAAGAACCAAGGGTGAGGTTTTTGATCGATTCAAAGAGTTTAAGGCTCTGGTTGAGAATCTGACAGGGAAGAGGATAAAGGTGTTGCGCTCAGACAATGGTGGAGAGTACATTGATAAGGACTTCACTAATTTTTGCACAAGGGAAGGCATCAGAAGAGAATGGATAGCTCCATATAATCCGGAGCAGAATGGAGTAGCAAAAAGGAAGAACAGGACTATTGTTGAAGCAGCAAGGGCAATGTTGTATGATTAGGATATGCCCAAATTTCTATGGGCAAAAGCATACAGCACAGCAGTATATGTCCAAAACAGGACTCCTCACAGGGCATTAGGTGAGATTACTCCGGAGAGTGTCTTCACCGGCAAGAAGCCTAAAGTGAGTCATTTCAGAATATTTGGGAGTTTGGCATACTACCATATACCCGAAAAAAAGAGGAAGAAGTTGGATCAAACTGCAGAAAAAAAGATATCTTGTGGGATATAACGAGAATGCTAAGGTATATAGAATCTACCTTCCGCGAAATAGGAAGATCGTAGTACGACGGGATGTAAAGTTCATGGAGGACAGAGCTTTTAGGAAATCCCGAGAAGTGCCTTCCGAAGAGCAGTATAAGGATGATCCATTGGTCCAACTACTTCGACCAGTAGAAACCGGCACCAATATTTCTTCAAAAGACAAGAATCCAAAGATATCATAGCAGGTGGAGTCTCAAGAGGAGGAGCAAATAGATTTACCCACTACCAATGGAAGAACGAGACAGGAACTTCAACAGATACTGCAAGATACAAAAGATTTCATTGGAGCTCCTAGGAATGAGAAAAGGGAGCGTAGACAACAAGATAGGTACCAAGCCTTGGTGGCTCAAGTTGGAGAACCCTCTAGTTTTCAGGAGGTCTTTCAGCATCAAGTATCGGTAGATGCTATGGTGGAGGAATACAGTTCCATAATGGTCAACAATGTCTGGGAAGTGGTACCTAGACCTCAAAACAGGACAGTTGTAGGTTCGAGATGGATCTACAAGGTTAAATATGCTGCAGATTGCAATGTGGAAAAATACAAAGCCAGGTTCGTGGCTAAGGGGTATGCTCAGAAGGAAGGAATAGACTATGAAGAAACCTTTGCCCCAGTAGCCAGGTATACTTCTATCAGATCTGTGATATACCTTGCAGCACAAATGGTGTGGGAGATTCACAAGATGAACGTCAAGGCTGCATTCTTGAACAGACTGATAGAAGAAGTATACATTGAACAACCAGAGGGTTTTGAGACACATGAGAAGAAATCTCATGTCTGCAGGTTGAAGAAAGCCTTGTATGGGCTTAAACAAGTGCCTAGAGCATGGTACAGTCAAATTGATGGTTACTTGCAGAAGATGGGATTCATCAAGAGTGACGCAGATCCCAACCTCTACTATCTGACTGTAGAGAATGAGCCTCTAATTTTGGTGTTATTTGTGGATGCCCTTTTTCTAACTGGTTCAACCAGGCTCATCAAATATTGCAAGGAAAACCTAGCTACAGAATTTGACATGAAGGATTTGGGACAGATGCATTATTTTCTGGGGTTGGAAGTTTGGTAGCAGAAGGGTGGAATTTTCCTTGGACATGGAAGATATGCTACAAAGATTTTGAAAAGGTTAAGAATGCAAGATTGTAGACCTATGGCTACTCCAATGATTACCACCTGGAAGAAGATTGATGCGTTTGAAGATAAAGAAGTCGATCCCACCTTGTACAGGCAGCTCATAGGGTCCCTAATGTATTTGGTCAATACCAGGCCAGACATCTATTACGTTGTCAACACCCTCAATCAGTTCATGGTGGAACCAAAGAGGGCGCACTGGGCAGCGGCCAAGCATATACTCGGATAGTGCGAGGAAACAGTCGAGTATGGATTGATGTACACCCGAGTCAGTGACATCAGGTTGAGTGGGTTCACTAACGCAGATTGGCCTACAAGTTCAGTAGATCGGAAAAGTACCATTGGGTATTGTTTCATCATTGGATCAGGAATGACCTCCTGATGTAGTAGGAAACAGAAATCTGTAGCTCTGAGCTCAGCTGAAGCTGAATATATGGTAGCTAGCTCAGCATCATGTGAACCCAGATGACTTAGGAAGTTGCTTGTGAATCTACTCAGGAGAAATATGTAAGCAACCAATATTTTGTGTGATAATCAGAGTTTCATCAAGCTCTCTGACAATGCGGTTTTTCATGATCGGTCGAAGCACATTGAAATCAGGTGTCACTTTATCAGAAATTGTGTCTAGTGAGGAGCAGTACAGTTACGATACACTCCGACAGGAGAACAGGTGGCAAACATTCTCACCAAGGCTCTAGGAAGAAAAAAGTTTGTTTATTTCAGGGAAAAGATTGGGATGATTCATAATCCATTTCAGTAGCAGAAGTAGATAGTGCAGGATGTTGCAATACAACAATTAGTAGTGGCAGTGCTATGGGTAGCATGATGCAGCATATTAAGAGGGAATTGTAGTACAGATGCAACTGTGACAGTGGAAGTGTCATGGGCAGTAGTACAGGTTGCAGCAACGCAGTAGATGAAGGGCAGCGGGCCGAGCATCATTAGCGCAAAGGACCAACGCAATGGATTAGTGTGATACTTCTACTGGGAAGTATTGCCAGAGCACATTCCTCGCTAAGAGGGAGTGTTGATTTTGGGTAGCATCGGATGTGCTCTAGCTCCAAAATTTTGTGGAGGGACTAGAACACATGAGATCTCCAAGACCCAGAAATCGTTAGGTGAAATTCCACCCGGATTGTATTTTATTAAAATAATTGATATTTTTAATGGGGTTCCTAAGTCTAAACTTAGGAAAATAAAAATATTAATGGGTATTAATGAAAATATGGGTGAGAAGCTTCTAAGAGACGAGGATCAAGTCTCATTTGATCTTAGCCGTTGATTAAAGACTTAATATTGGTCGTTGATTCATCAACAGGAAAAGTATAAAAGGAGGCTTCAGGATCAGTTGGAGATACACCAGGAAAATACTCAGTAACCCGAGGGAAATTGATTCTCAAGGAGTAAGAATTTGATTTCAGAGGGAGAATTGCAGGGTGAAGGAAGAGGAGGGCATCATCATTAGTCAGAGAATGGGAGGATTAGGTAATCATCTGGCATCTGATACTCTTTGAGGATGTGTAGGGCATCCAAGACAAGAGTAGGCAAGAGGACCGATATTCTTTGAGGGTTAGGAACCCAAGATAAGAATAGTCCTAGAAGGTCATACTCAGAGAACACCCGGGTGGGCATGTACCTTGAGAGACAATGATGAAGGTGTCTATAAATCATTGGTCTCGCCAGCATTGTAGCTCATGATCTCCTGAAGAGATGGAGTTGTTAGTCAAGGCCTCGCACTATGACAATGCTGACTGATATGATGCTATAACAGATGGATTAAAAATCGGGTTTCTCTTATGTGAATTCTTCAAGATTGATAATAGCCAAACACCTTGTAATGTTGTATGAATACCTCCCTTGTTAAGAGGGAGTGTTGAAGGAAATTTAACTAGGTTCAGTCTTCATAAATGTACTTTTGATATTTGTATTTATTCAAGAAAAGAAATATTATTTTTATAATTTAGATCAATGAGTTTCTTGCTCATTGAAATAGGTCTAGCACATGTTAAGTGCTATAGGTGAGTCAAATAGTCAAAAGGAAATGTTGAAGGCCTTAAAGTCATGTTACACCATGTATGATTATGTATTAGGGTCAAGAGAATACCTCCAAGCAAAGTCAAGTCCCCTCCTATGCAAAGGCACCATCAAAGAAGCTCCTTCAAGCATGTTACACCACCAAAGAAGCCATCCGAAGCAAGCTCAACAAGTCGGCCTACAAACTATCCTCAAGTCGGCCTAAAAGGAAGACAAAGGCTACAAGGTGGCCTTCATCGATGACAAGGTACGTGTATGGAAAAAGAATTTCAAAGATGCTTTCACTCTTGGGTTTCGAGTTGACTCTCTATATCAAGTTGGAGGAAGTTCATTGGGAGTCATGTCTTGCAACACGACTCTTCACTCTGAATTATGGCACCGGAGGTTTTCCCACCTTCACTATAAGGCTCTACCCGATGTGAGACAAATGTTGACCGAAATGCCCGAATTAAAATGGATCAAGAAGGTGTATGTCCAAGGTGTGCCGAAGGACAACTCAAAAGGGGACCATTCCACTCAAGCCATAGCAAGACCTCGGACATTTTGTAGTTGGTTCACTCCGACATATCTGGGATGATGCCTATGAACTCTTTAGGCGGATATTTATATTATCTCACTTTTACAGATGACTATTCTAGCAAGATGTGGATATACTTCTTGAAAAAGAAGGATGAAGTGTTCTCCTGGTTCCGTCACTTCAAAGCCTTGATCGAGAATCAAACTGAGAAAAAGATCAGGATCTTAAGGACTGATAATGGGACCGAGTATGAATCCCATGAGTTCCATCACTTTTGTAAAGAGGTTAGCATTAAGAGGGAGACCACTATACCATACACTCCTAAGCATAATGGTGTGGCGGAAAGAAAGAACTGTACGTTTTTGGAAGTTGTTCGTTCCATGCTCCATGATCAAAGACTTCCGAAGTTTCTATGGGCTGAAGCTGCAAATGCTATCGTATATGTTCAAAACCGATGCCCTCATCAAGCATTGGATTCCAATACTCCCGAAGAGATGTTCACTGGTAAGAAACCTGATGTCTCTCACTTTAGAATTTTTGAAAGTCCGTATATTTTCATGTGCCGAAAGAGAAAAGGAATAAATTGGGTGCATCTGGAAAGAAGGGAATCTTTGTGGGCTATAGCGAAAATTCTAAGGGCTATAGAATCTATGTGGTTGGTCAAAGGGAAGTCGAGATTATTCATGGTGTCACCTTTGACAAAGACATGCCTCTTAGCAAGGTTGACAATCTTCCTATTCTGAGAAAAACTAAAGAAGCTGACACCAAGAAGCCAGATGAGAAGGAAGATGAGACAATGCCCGAAGTGGAAGAACCTATGGATCCTATTGATCCCCCTCCGCAAGAGCCTTCCTCTTCTAGGAAGAGGCCCTCATGGCTTAGGGGGACACTTGATGATGCCGAAGGACACATTGCACCCAGAGGGACTTTCCGTGAAAGTAAGAAGTCGACCAGGTATTAGGGATACTTGACCATTATGAGCACGATCATTCAAAATGAGCCTTCATCGTTCGCAGAAGCCCTGAAGCATCAAGTATTTAAGGATGCTATGACTGAGGAATACAAGTCCATCATGAAGAACGATGTCTGGGATGTGGTCCCCAGACCCCAGGACAAAATAGTTGTCACTTCGAAGTGGCTTTACAAAATAAAGCATGGAGCTTATGGAAGCGCTGAAAAGTATAAGGCTTGTTTTGTCGCTCGTGGCTTCTCTCAAAAGGAAGGTATAGATTATGATGAGATATTTGCACCTGTTGCCCGATACACCACCATCCACTCAATCATAGCCCTTGTTGTTTCGCAAGGATGGAACCTACATCAGATAGATGTCAAGACCGCGTTCTTGCATGGTTCGATCAAAGAGGAAGTCTATGTGGAACAACCCGAGGGATTTGAGATTCATAATCGGGAATCTCACGTGTGTAGGTTGAAGAAAGCCCTCTACCGGTTGAAGCAAGCACCCGGAGGTTGGTATGAGAGGATCGATAGCTACTTGATGAAGTTGGGATTCACTAGGAGTGAAGCCGATCTGAACCTTTACTTTAAGGTTGAAGATGATAAGCCTCTCATACTGGTGTTGTATGTTGACGACCTCTTTCTCACAGGTGCAGACCCTCTCATTCACAAATGTAAGACGGAGTTGGCTTCTGAGTTTGAGATGAAGGACCTAGGACTGATGCACTATTTCCTAAGGCTGGAAGTCTGGCAGAAACCAGGGGAGATTTTCCTATCTCAAGAAAAATATGTGGTGAAGATATTAGAGAGATTCGGTATGGTAGACTGTAAGCCCGTGACTACCCTGATGGAGCTTGACTTCAAGAAGTTAAGTGGTAGTGCTGTCGGACCTGCTTTGGGAACTGCTACCAAGTATCGTCAACTCATAGGAGCATTGATATTCTTGATGAACTCCCGTCCGGATATATGTTTTGCAGTCAACACGTTGAGCCAACATATGGTTGAGCCTCACCACTCACATTGGATTGGTGCCAAGAACCTTCTGAGATATCTTCGAGGCGCAATCACTCATGGGTTGAGATACACTACCAAAGATGTGAGAATACATGGATATACCGATGCTGATTAGGCATACAGTGTGGTGGATCGAAAGAGCACTTCCGGGTGTTGTTTCTCTTTGGGATCTGCCTCGATATCCTAGATGAGCAGGAAGCAGAAGTCGGTGGCTTTGAGCACCACTGAGGCAAAGTACATTGCTACAAGTATGGCCTCTTGTGAGGCTGTCTGGTTGCGAAAGCTCTTCAGTGAGCTATTTGGATATACATTGGATACTATCGTGATCCTTTGTGACAACCAGAGTGGGATTCGTTTATCAGAGAATCCCGTATTTCATGATCACTCCAAACATATCGATATCAAGTACCACTTTATCTAGGATATGGTACAGCGAGGAGCAATAAGGCTCCATTATATCGGTACAGGTCACCGACATTCTGACGAAGCCCCTGGGAAAGGTCAAATTCTTGACTTTCCGAGAACGACTTGGAGTCGTTGAGAGACCCTCTTATGAGGGTCCTGTATGATGCATGCATTGAGCTCTGGAAGCTCTGGGGGGCTTGGGGTACTTCTTGGAGCGACAAGCGACCATAGCGCAACTCACCCTCCCCTAATGGTACGCCATGTACAAGGTGAATGATTCAGCCTTCTCCTATGATGCCCGTTGGCAACTTATGGACAGGATGAGTGGTTCTCCTGTCGAGGCATCCTACCAATGCAATCTGGGACTCATGGGAAGTACCTCTCATTTGGCCAATGAGTAGGGAAATGGGGTTAGGGACCATAGTAGTACTGATGGACGCGTCGTGTATCTACCGTACTCCCTATGCTAGGATGACCGACATTGGTCTGGGATCAATTGGAACTGACTTCGGGTCAGTAAGAGTGATATAGCTCACTCTCTCTTGGAACTGATCTGGGATCAGTAAGAGTGGGATGACACACTCTCTGGAATTGACTCAAGATCAGTAAGAGTGCTATTGAGCACTCTCTTTTATTTGGGACTGACTTTGGGTCAGTAGAGGATGGTATGATACATCCTCAATCATTTCTTCTTCTTCATAGTTCAGGAGAGCAAAGCAGACCAGTGCAGGGCAGTGCATTTGATGGCAAAGATAGTACTGATGGACAGATGGATTAGCAGATGAAGTTCTCCCTAGTTGAGAGGGAGTGTTAAAATTGGCAACTAGGGCCAAACTCCATGTGGGTCATCTTATTTACGGCAACTGATATTTTTCTTGGATTCCTGTCGTTGAGAAGTGTAGGATTGATCTAACGATCATCTGATTCTGACATGTATTTATGGAGATATGAATTTATTTGTATTTCTTGACAAATTTATCAAGGTCGGCCAGCAAGTAAAATTGTGTTGCACGCCCCCAGCTAAACCCCAACGTGGCATATAAATAGAAGAGACCTTGAGGCATTATTTCACATCATCTCAACACTCATCTTCTCTCTCTTCATCTCATTGGGCCAGCGTAGGAGCAGATTCTCTCACACGTGCAAGAGGAAGGACGGATTTTATGTTTTAGGGCAGCATTCACTGATTCTAGGGAAGCATTGACTTTTCTAGGGCTGTGTTGACCAAGTGCAGGGTTGTTAAAGAGTGCGTTGACCTACACGTGCTATTTGGGTGCTACGTTGACCAGCGTTGATCTATTTGTTGACCAGTGTTGACTGGTTAGGGCTGACCGTAGGCTGCTGAGTTTTGACTGCTGTTTTGACCGTTGACTGAGGGTTGTTTTGGGCTGCTGAAGTTTGTTGTTGAAGACCGAGTTCTTCAAGGTTGACTAGAGGTCAATCCAGGGTTGTTTGACTAGCTTTGACTTTGCTGGTTGCTGATTTATTATTGCTGATATAAAATATCAGACTTGTGATATTGTACTATCTCTCTCTCTGTGCTGAATTATTGAAGATTATAGAAGAATTGATCAAAGGGTTTCCCCACATTGGGGTTTGTCCCTGGCTAGCCGCCACATCTGGTGTCTCTTGTCTTGGCTTGTCTTCTGTCGATTTATTTATGTTCTATCAGCATTTTACTTTATGTTAATGTGATTGCTAAACAATGAAATTGACATTGGGCTAATAAGAAGAAATTGAAGTAAATTGCACTAAGCATAGAACATACCATAACTTAACAAGTCCAAACCTACACCTTGAAGAAAGAGCTCATTTGGTCAAGCAGAAGAAAGGGATCATCACAAGAAAAGGAATTTATCAAAAGTTGTCTCTTCTACAGAAAGTGCAACAAGGTCTATCAACAATTGAGAGAAGAACGAAGTCTCAGAAGAAGGAGATCGAAGTGCCAAAAGGAGGAAGTGTCGAGGAAACAAAGTGTCAGAAGGACTTGATTGGAGATTCGAGGATATTCAAGTCAGGGGTCTAGGGTTTGGCATTGATCAATAAGAAGCTTCAATAAGAGAAACTTAGTAAAGGGTTTTCCTCTCAAGAGAGGAGAGGTTTTGGCCCTGGCAGAGAGCCAACATCTTTTGTTCTTGTTCTCATGTTTTGGTAGCAGTTTGATGAAGTTCACACACATCCATTAATAATAAGAAGAAGAAGATTAAGCTAAGTAAGAAAAGGCTCCACAAGTTGTTATCAAGTAACGAAGAATCACACTACACTTATTTTCTCTAGATTCTTCAACACAGATGACGCAAAGGTGACACAAAGGTGACGCAGAGAACTCTGGAGAGTCTCTGTAGTGTCAAAATTTCTCCAAAGTGAGGAGAAAAATTATCTCAGGTGTTTTCTCACAAATTTCTTTATGTTCTGCAAAATCATTCCTTGTAAAGAGATTGTTGTTGAAGATTAATAAATAAACCCTCATCTGCTGCACTGGTTTTCCCGCATTGGATTTTTTCGGGGATGATTGTCCAAAAATAATTGTGTTGATGTGATTGATTCTTGTGCTTGTATTTCTCTGTTCTTTTCTCTATGCTATTATGTGACATCTGCAATAGAATTATTTTGATGTTTACTGAAGGGTTTTCTAAATACTTATTCTGGAAAAATAAGTAGGAGAAATAAATCAGTTACTGCAATAGAATTTCGTGTTTGGAATTTTCACAATGGATATATAAGCCAGATAAAATTTGCCAATAAGATTATTTGTAGACACCATTGCTTGTATTATAGATAATAGTATAGGACTGTAAATATTTAGTTCTTAATTTCCAATTTTCCTACCTTTTGAATCAAGCAAAACGGAGGAGCTTAGAAAGATAATGACATGGAGGCAATCAAGAATTTTTATGTGTGCTTACTAATTAAATAAATATGGAAAGGGAAAAAAACATCATTCACAACAACGCGGGAATTATCAAGAAGCATTTTTTCAACTCTTGCTATTACATAGAGATATGTAAACATGATCAGAAAAATAAATTTATTATAAACAATATACAATGAGAATGTAGTTGTTTTATTATAATGGTCATATGATAATATTATAGTTTAGTACATTAGTGTTAGGCATTTAATAAAGTTAAGTGACATGTCATAAATAATATTAAGTTATTTTAATTTATTAGCTTAATAACTAAATAAAATAAGGTGTACAATACAATCCCCGCCTTTTCACTCTTTTTTCTCTCTAAATTATTCCATATATCCAATCTCTGACATGGTATCAAATCTTGTAGTGTTGGCATCTAGATGACATGGTGAAGCTTGATGAAAACAATAAGGGACTATATGAGCACATAACATAGAATAAGGCCTTGTTACCTCGCATGTCAATAGAGGTGCATACAAAACTTTGTAGCATTTTATCACCAACATTGTAAGCCAAAGATCACAAACCAAAGGATTGTAACAACCATATGAGGTTTGATATTAGGTATCCCAGGTCTCTTGTTAAATCACCTAATACCAGCCCATATTTATTTTCCTGTAACAATTATTTATTCCCAGCAATTTATTTTACTAACCAAATAAATTATGCAGTGTTGAAAAATAAAATCACTAGTATTTTAACTTCCAAAAATATGCGGTGGAAATAAAAGATAGAGAGGATCAATCACACATTACAACAGGGAAAGACCCACAACAATTCTCCTTTATTAATTTAATCTCAGGAAAATCAAGGATTTGACCCACAAGGAAATATGCATTGACTGGAATTTGCAACTTGGCCCCACTGGATAAATTCGGCCCAAGAAATTTTGGCCCATTGGAAATTAACCTCAGAATAAATTCGTCCAAGAGAATTTTGGCCCACCTCATCACTATCAACTCGACCCTGTGTCTTCCCTTTGAACAAACTCTATGCTTTAACAAATTTGGCCCTAGCAAATCAACCTCTCCAACAATTCAACCACCTTCTCACTTCAGCAATTCGACCCTGCAATCTCAAGCAATTGGCCTCCAGGAAATGCTCTTGAATGCACCTACACTCTTCCTCCTCTGTACTACAGTATAGGTGAGCCACTCGTGTTAATTTGGCAGTTGTGAGGACCTATTCTAGGTCTTCTAACTAAACCAATTTATCATTTAATTTAAACACAATAAAAAGGAAAATAGTCTATTTATAGCTCAATATTTATTTGATGATAACATACAAGTAAAATTTATCTACAACATATTAAACAAGTAAGAAATTTCATTGCAACGATTTACATAAGTGATCAACAATGGAAGAATACATGTATCAGTAGCTTGGTTGGGATGCTCTTGACTCTATTGAGATGCTCCTACAGGGCTACCCAACTAAATTTACCTCCCAACTTACTAGGAATGATTTCCTAACCCAAGTAACCTCCACAGGTTTTTTTTTCACATAGGAAAATGGAATCAATCAAATCCCGCCAGCCAGGGCCTAACCCCAAGGGTGTCAAGGAGAATTGACCCTATGACCCCAAGGGCGTCAAGGAGAATTGACCCTATGACCTCTCAATCAGTGAGGCACTTAACAACAAGGACTCAACCAGTTGAGCTAACCCTTGGGGCTTTTCGCCTTTTCGGTTGTGATTGCGATGTGGAAAGCCTTGGACAGATGCAATATTTTATATATTGCGATTCTTGAATTTTCAAGTCCATCTTATTGGTAAAACATGGAAAATCAGTGTAAAAGCCCCTTCTTTGTATTGTGATTGCGATACGACACAGGCCCATCCCGAATGCAATTGCGATACAACATAGGCCCGTCCCAAAAGCGATTGTGATAAGGATCAATGACAAAGGAATAATCGGTCCCTCTAACTCGCTTTTAATAGAAAAAACAGCAAAAAAAGGGAGCCAACATTGCACATCAACAACTTTCGGAACAGAATGCAAGAAAGATGGAATAGCAAACAGTTCATTAGTCAGCAGGATTAACATAAATGTCTATTTGAGGCCTAAGTTACACCAGAATGCCCAGAACAGTACTAGAGCTCAACAAAATGACATATTTAGTAGTTTTGATCTATTTTTATGAATTTTTTGTAACAAATCTTGAAATCTGTTTTCAAGATATTTTTTCTATAAAACATTGTATAAATACTTCAGATTTCAAAGTAGTGTGGGTTGGACATCAGTGAGTGAAAGGAGGAGTTGGATGAGAAAGGTTTAAGATGATCACCTTTGAGTGGACCAGTGCCTAGAGTCAAGTAGAATTATGAATATGGACCTTAAAATTTTCTAGGACAAGGAGGCCTCAAAGACAACTTCACTTGGCACTAGGGCAGCAGCAAAAGCAGCTTCAAAGACTTTATACTTCGTTTTGCACGATAAATGTCTTATCAAGATCAAATTCAGCAATGAAACATCCCTAGGAACATTCATTCATTATACATGGCCCATAGATGAAGCATTCACTATCCAAAAACAAAATTTCCACAACTTCGCATAAGAGATGCAACAAATAAGCCCTAGCATAGCGAAATCCTAGCAACAATGTATGTGACAAAATTAGAAAGAAAGAATAGCATTAAAATGTACTTACATGTATAAGAATATATCCAACCATCCAAAAACTTGCCATCAAGAAGCTCCAAGACATATGAAAATTATCCAAGCATCAAAATTCATTTCATGCTCCCAAAATTCGTCCTCCAAGAAGGATGGCGAAAATCTCTAAAGAGATACAAGTTCCAAATCCAAGTGATGATGCTAAAATGAATTCACATCACTTGTATTTATACACTTCTAATGAGTTCGATTTAGCTAATTAGGCCTACATTAGCCCCTAGAATAAATTAATGGGCAAAATAACTAACTTTTGGTGACAAGCCCACCAAACTAGCTCATAAACAAAAGAATAAGCCTCTCAAGAGGTCGAATGATCAATAGTACATGTCGTTGGGCCTTCTAAGAGGCCTAATGAAGTTCGTAGGTGCCACAATGAGAAGTAGGACTCCCAAAGGTAGTGGACAAGGGATTGGCCCCTTGTTTTCCAAATAATAAAAAGGTGGTGCTCCCAATGGGTGTGGGGGCACACAAGTGTCCTCATGGGTCTCCAAATAGATTGAAAATGCTTGTAGACCATCTGCAAGGGCTTAGATGATCGTATAAGTGATGCCACATCATCATACAGATCCTGGGTTATCTGCGAAGTGCATGATACAACTCGGGCCGGTTGGGCATGGTGAACCAGGTGCATCTTCCTCGTCCACTAGATGGAACTCGAGAAATATTTGAACATCTCTGGGGATCCATGGAATGTTGTCTACTGTTGCGGGGGCCCATGGCTCTCTACACACACCCTACATGTGCCAATGTAGTTCTCTGAAGAGTTAGGACCCCGTATAGGGAGACCAAACCCAAAATGGGGACCATCTGCAATCCTACATAAGATCCAATGTGTCCCCCTACCTTCCTGGTACAACAAGTCATTTAAAGAAATCGAGTTAAGGAGCTTACAAACCATAGACAACAATTGGGCACTTCATAATGGGATGTCCTTCCATAGTGGGCTTTGGCATGTGCTAATGCCTCCAAGCTCCAAAGGGGGTTAACCAAGTACCCTATTAGGTGGTTTCTACTTTTAAAGGGAATGATGTGTCCAAGGTACATCCTTCAAATGGTGGTGGCATGTGATAAAGTGATGGAACCGAGTAGGGGACGGACGGGGAAATCTTGGGTCACATGCCAAGGTATAAGGGTAGCTAATAAAGGGGAAGCCCACACTTGGGTATATAATGTATAGGAGGGAGCAATCATGGTACATGAGTTACCCCGGCCTTGATTTTTCCACCCTTCTTCATATGCCTTTTGCCTTTTATGATTTTTCTTTGGTTAATTGCTCGAGGCTCAAGGAGTAAGAGCATGATGTGTAAAGTATAGCAGTGGATACCCCCTTTGAGGTGGGGCAGTTCATTGCCCACCAGGGGTTGGGACAATCATGGGTTCCTGAATGATAAAAGAGGCTCATCTAGGGCCTATAGGAACCAGGGTGATGGCCATGAGAATGGGGTAGAGCTCATGCATTAGCTTTTGCCCACGTGCTAAATGTGTTTGTCCCGACCATCTTTTGCATTTTGTGGTACATTTTCCTATTGAATGTGCCAATTATGCTTTTACTTTTCTTTTCAGCTACATCAACCTTTGCGGCATCGTTCCAGGCCCGACCCAAGATGTGGGCAAGGGGAAGGGGAGGTTAACCCTATGTGGACCCAATGGAGGAATGTGGGCCTAGGTGGGAGAAGTGATGAATGGGGTTATAATTAGTGGAGGGGAGTGATGTATGTGGATGAGGGAGCGGGACCACGCAACCAAAATCGGGGTTTCCCATGAAGTACCATCCCGAGAACCCAAATGTCAGTAAAAGAGATCCTACAAGACTAGGGTCCAAGGGTAACATCCAAATGAGGTCTAGGAGACAGAAGCACAGACCTAGCTCACTCTTTCCGTTGAATCCTCCCATTAATCCATTCCCAGAAGTGTCCATGATAAGCAAACTACAATACTCAATTAGCAAATGACAAGACATACCCTTAGGTTCGGAGGCCCACCTTCAAACATACGATCATGACAGATGGATGAGGGACCACTTGCTTGGCTCAGGTGGCGAAGAAATGGCACAACGAGCTAGTTGGTGGTTGCAAGGGGCTGCTAGCTGTCGGTTGAGGACCATCTTGGAGAAAATTTTCTCCTAGGGATATCACCCACAAAATTGTGGATAACAGGCAGCTTATAGGCTCTCTCATGTATCTAGTCAACACAAGGTCAGACATTTGTTTCGTGGTCAAAACTCTCAGTCAGTTCATGGTGGAACCAAAGAGAGTACATTGGACAATAGCAAGACATGTACTGCAATAGCTATGAGGTAGAGTCAAGTATGGTTTGAGATTTACTCAAGGTGATGGTGTCAAATTGATGGGATACATAGATGCAGACTAGGCAAGTAGTGTCGTGGATCGGAAAAGCACCTCAGGGTGTTGCTTCAGTATTGGATCAAGAGTTGTCTCTTGGTGCAGGAGGAAGTAGAAGTCTGTGGCACTGAGTTCTACAAAGGCAGAATACATGGCAGCAAGCATGGTTACATGTGAAGCTATTTGGCTTCGGAAGCTACAGCGTGGATCAATTCGGCTATAGTATGTTTCCACAGATCAACATGTTGCAGATATTCTAACGAAGGCCTTGGGTAAGGCAAAGTTTGTCTACTTCAGGCACAAGTTGGGAGTAGTGGAGAACACCTTCCTTGCTAAGAGGGAGTATTAGTTTTTGTAGCTCAAACAAGTGTTCTAGTCTCTATTGGTGTCAATGAAGCTAAGGAACACAATAGGATAATTATCTCCAAGACCTAGAAAGAACAATAAAACAAAAACAAAAACAAAAATCTAGGGGAAATGTCTTAATTAGATTAATTTAGCCAGTTTTTAATTATTTTCCGAAGTCTTAGGAAAAGTGGTTAATTAAATTAGATTAATTGAAACAAATCGATTTTCCTCTAGTGACTTCTAGAAAAGTCATGAGAAGGGGTCAAGATGATCTTAGCCATCGATTGGAGTTAGATCGTGGTCATTGATTCATCAACGAGAGAATATAAGAAAAAATTGATGGGGCACTTGAAGATCATACATTCGAGACATAGAATTACAGTGCTAGCAAGGCCCAGGGGCGCAATGATAGTGTGGAGGACACCAGCAGCGTGGTTTCAACAGAGAAATTTAGGAGAGAATTTCTGCAAAAATTCCTCATCAAGATTCCAGTGTTCCGAGAAGAGAAAGGAGGTTGAATTATTCTGCAGAGAGAAGGTCAAATCAGGTAGTGCATGTAGCCATTTCAGCAAGTGCGAATAGCCAAAGGCTCGATTCAGTTGCGAGTTGTTGGATATCTCTCCAAAGGCAAAGCAAGTGGGTTTATCAGGTTGTTGGAGGCAAGATTATACACAAGATTAATTTTCTCAGAAGCGGTGCGAGTTTCTGAGTGGCCAGTTTGAACTTTGTACTCTTCAATTTTCCAATGCGAATTTCTGGAGGAGGTGTGAACAGCCTGGGAGAAGCTATGTGGATTTGCAGAGGGAGACTTTTGTTTTCCCAGTTCGATTTTGCTAGTAGGAGTGGAGAAAAATATTTGTCGGAGCTTTGCTAATGTTAGGCAAGCAATTGTTGTATTTCTCAATTGTTGAAGATTTATTAATAATATAAACCCTCGTCTGCAGAACTATTTTTCCCCACACAAGGGTTTTTCCAGGGACTATTGTCCAAAATATCAGTGTTTATTTTTTTTTTGTGGATTACTTTTCTCAGTTCGTGTTATTATGGTGAAAATTGCAATAGTGATTTTATTCATTATATGTCGTGATTAATTTTTGAAGACAAATAATTTACATAAGGTAGAAGAATAATTTCAAGTAATTGCAATAAAGGAAATTTCACAAGACACATATAGATTGGAGCGAGTAGAGTCTAGACCCCACGCTCTACCAGTAGTTGATAGGGCCACTTATGTATTTAGTGAACATGCGGCAAAACATATGTTTTGCAATTAACTTTTTAAGCCAATTCATGGTCGAGCCTACCAAGGTGCATTGGGTTGCTACCAAAAACGTATTGAGATATCTCAAGGGGCCAGTAGAGCGTGGATTGTGATATAGACAAGTTGATGGAGTGAGGCTTGAGGTCTTCACTGATGTATATTGGGCAGTGAGTTCCATAGACAATAAAAGTACATAGAGTTGTGCATTCAATGTTGGATCAACAACTATTTCTTGGTTTAACCGAAAGCAGAGATCAGTTGCATTGAGCTCAGCAAAGGCCGATTAAATGGCTGCCATCCTGCCAACGGCAAAGCTATCAAGTTAAGAAAGTTGCTCGTGGGCTTGTTTGGAGCCTGGATAGGAGCTAGAACCCACCGTGATCCACTGTGACAATTAGAGTTGCATCAAGCTCTTTGAGAATCCAATGTTTCATGCTCGCTCAAAGCACATTGAAATACACTATCATCACATCAAGGACATTGTTCAAAGAGGTACAATTAGACTCCAATACATACCTACATAGAAGCAAACTGCAAACATTCTAACAAAGGCTTTGCGAAGAAGGAAGATTTGTTTACCTCAGAGACAGGTTGGGTGTATTGCAAAACACCTTCCTCTCTAAGAGAGAGTGTTTATTGGAGAAGAGCAACAAGGGTTCTGTATGCCTAGGTGCCTAGGCTTATAGAGGGACCCACAAGATAGCCACTTAGCAAAGTATTAATTTAATTTACTATTTCTTAATGTTGCACTTAGGAAAAATTAAAAAGACTAAATTCAATAAATGATAAGATCTCAACCCTTCATCATGAGTTAATCTCAACGACAGAGGTTAATTTTAGGCAACAATGGTATGTTCTATGCTTTAGAGCAATTTTACTTCGATTTCTTTATAATCCCAATATCAATTCAATTTAGCAATCATGTAAGTAAAATGTTGATAGAACATAAACATAAACAGTAGAAGACAAGCCAAGACAAGAGGACACAAGATGTGGCACCAGCTAGGGACAAACCCCAATGTGGGGAAACCCTTGATCAAATCTTCTTTTAGTCTTCAATAGTTCAGCACAGAGAGATAGTACAATTTACAAATTCTGATCATTTATAACAACAACAAAAGAGCCCTACCCAGAAAAGTCAACGTTAGTCAACAGGGCATATTTGACCCTCAAAGATTCAGTCAACTTCGGCCTCCAAACAACACGCTGAAACAGCCTTCAAAACAGTCGAATTCTTCCCAATCAAAGTCTAGTCAAACAGTAAACCTGTGGTCAGCCCTAACCACAGTCAACATTAGTCAAACAGTACGGATTGCCTCGATTTCTGTGCCCAAAAATGTGGCCTGCCCAAACAAAAATTTCCCTCACTAAAATGCAGTCAAACAAGTCAACATTGGTCAAAACCCTTCCTTAAATTCGGTCAATGCTGGTCAACGCCCAAAACAGAAAATTGTTGTCCTTTCCTTCACATGTGTGGAGAGAGAAGCTGCCCAGAAACTCGTACTCAATCAGAAGAGGAGAGAGAGATGGGTGAAGATGAGTGATGTCCAAATGAAGATGATGCATCGTGTATTTATAGGCAAGCATTGAGGATGAATAGACGTGACTATTGGGCTTCTGAGCCTACATGAGTTTGTTGGCCGACCTTGACAATTTGTCCATAATATAAATAAATTCATATCTTCATTTGTACATGTCAGAATTGGATGATCTTTAGATCAATCCTACACCTCTCCGAGAGAGGAATCTAATAAAAATATCAGTTGTCATAAATGAGATGACCCATGTGGAGTTTGGCCCTAGTTGCCAATTTTAACAACAGAAGATCATGGTGCGGCCCAGGTTGACTTATTAGGGGGTGCAAAAGTGGCCAATTCGATTTTCGGCATAGAGTATGTGTTAGCTCACGAAAGGAGATTAGGGTTTCAGTTGTTCAACAACCAAGTGAGAGGAATAGAGAGCAGCACAACCTCTACCTTAACTCAACATCAGCGTGGTTATACAACACGCAGAATGGCAAAGGAAGGTCGTACAACACGCAGAAGTGTGTAGGAGACCATAATGCGCAAGTCATATAGCATGCAGAAGTTTGGAAGGGACCATAGAGGGTAAATTGATTTGATTGGGAGTTGTTCAAGGGGTTTTTGTTGTAAAAAGGAAGTGTTCCCTTGTCATAAGAATTTGTCAAGAATTATTTGTTGAAGCTAATAGAAAACACACACACAGATAGCAGGTTCTCTCCGGAGTTGGGATTTCTTGGGTATATCCCATGTTTTATGTGTTGCATGGATTTGTCTTCAATTTTATTTACTTTCGTTGTGCATCCTATGGTTAGAAAACTCCAATGTTCCAGAGGGACGCATCTCCAAGGTGGGGCGCACGTACCCCATGCTTCCCACGCACCTGGGACAGGGGGACGGCTGGGGAAACGTTCCCCACTTCCCCCTTTTGGAGAGACATGGGGAAACGTTTCCCCATTGTGGGGGACGCGTCTCCCCAAAAAGGGTGCTTCTTGATGCAGCACCTCAAAAGGGGGGCACCTAGAAGCACCCCCTTTGAGTTTCAAGTACTTTTTTGTGGGGAAGCCTAATATTCAAGCCTGTGGCCCTATTATTGCTATGAAATTCATGGTAATGTTTAAGTAAAAGTGACATTCTCCTTTATCTTTCATTTTCATCCTTTTACTTAAATTTTTAACATTACCATGAAATGACTCAGGATGTTTGAGAGTGGTTCCGACCTCATTGGATTTCATATTGAGAAAGTAGAATTTTAGATCTCACTCAAAATCCAACAGACTTAATAGTTTTTCAGTATTTCAAGATCAGGGGGATTGCAACGTTTCCATTGGATTTTGTCATGTACAAGGGTATGGAACTAGTATTTAATCAAGAGCACCAAGCCCTCTATGTACCTTGATGTTAGTGGCATTGGTTGTTAAACTCCTCTATCATGACCCTACTAAAAATGTACCTATCACTCAAACAAAATCTTGACTTGACATGCTACATTTTTTCTATCTTATTTTAATGCTTAGAGGGTGACATTGATGACGAAGATCCCAATATAGGTAATGATTTTGATGATATGTAGGTATTTGTTGTAGCATGATTTTTTTTTGGATGCTAGAGGCCATCTAGAGCCTGTTTGTTGATGTATTTTTGATTCAGAGATGGATTGCACTCAGTGCTATTTTGGTTATATGCACCCTTACATGCTATATAAATGAGAAATTTTTCTTATTTGTGTATAAATGGTTTGGATTCATATGGATGCACATAAATATATATGTTTTTCTTTAAAATTTGAATATTTTAGGTCTTTTTGGTTGATTGTTTTTTGGTCCAATTTTTTTACCAGTTCCAATCCAATTCCGACCAATTCTCGGTTTAGAGGGCTTTCCAGTTCGATCACTGATTTGGTTCTGATAACATTGGTATCTACTATAGTCTATTTTTCTTAGTACTAATTAGATTCCAGAATGATGAATGATGAATTTAAATTTTAAATCAATTTACATTCTAGAATTATGAATGATAAATTTTATTTTTAAATCAATGTAAATTCTAGAATGATGAATGATGAATATGGATCAATGTATTTCATTATTGAATCTCGTGATGTATGGAAGAATGATGAGTATGAATGATGTATGTACCAGTATGAACAATGAATATGGATCAATGTAATTCATTATTTAATTAAATGGATCAATATATTTATGCTTTCATTATTGAATACAAATTTGAATTATATATATATATTGAAAAAAATTATATACCCTAACATCTCCCCGTCCACCCTAAATTTCCCTAAAATTTGAGGGTACTCCCACATGTCCCCTCTGTGCGTCTCCCCACACCCGTGTCCCGCCGTCTTGAAGTCTTGGTGGAACATTGGAAAACTCAGTAGTATATGTGATTTAAGTTTCAGAACATCAATTTAGTTGTATTTTTGGTTACATGCTTAGAAAATCATAAATCAATTACTAGGTTTTAAGGAAATGGTAAGGAAATCTAACAAAAAGTTAGCCAGAAAAGGCTTGTTTCTCAGGAAGAACTTGTGGAATCAAGACACCCAATAATGGCACACATCAAGGACTCTAAACCATGCTCAAAAGCTATCTAGTGCTAACTAGGTTGTTTTAGAGGGGCCATCTCATATGATTCCATAAAGTTCTTTATGTAAAATGCAAATGAATGGGAAAAACTTGGTATGGAGGGATTGGAGATAAAGAGGTAGGGAGCTTATTGAATCTATGAGACAGAATCTTTATGAGTTGATTAAACACTCAAATGACTTGATACTTGGTTAAATAAAAGATAGCGCCTTGGAGATCCAATGGTGCAATGGTTGAGGAGGTCATTAAATCATTTGGAAAGCTGAGATTCTCCAACATATTTTTTTGGAAACAGACTGCCAAGGTTTTGGGCATGGTTTCAAGTTAGATTCCAATCCCTTTTTGTAGCTCCACTCTCATGGAAGGGGCCCCTCATAGGAAACATTTGGATGGTTAGGGGTGGCTGCAAATTGCATTGGCAATCAATTTGATTAGTTGCAATTTGCTTTTTGTGGGAATATTGTAATAAAGTTATATTCAATAAGGATCCCCACCCCTTTACTTTAAGGGATTTAAGGAGCTTATAGCAAGAGTTGGCTTTGCCCCTAAGAGTTAACCTCAATGCATTCTTCCATGATGTTGTGTCTCTTCTTGTGGGGGTTGGGCTCAGATGCTAGCCTTTTTAGCTCATAGACAAGGACTTTCATGGCACCCCTGTTGTCTGCATGTTGTGACCACCTTAAATCCTGATTTACTTATTTGTCCTCTAAAGTAATACATGAAGCATTTTCAAAACACAAAGAAACAGCAATGGTTACAATTCTTTCCGTGTCTTTCTTAAATGTTTACTTACAGAATTATCATTATTGAATCTAGATCAGGTTTGCGTATGCTAAAAGTTCAAGGACGAAATTTTGTCTTCTAGTCGTAGTTCAATGTGCTCAACGGAGTGTATTGTAGCGTGACCGGCTCTTCCCATAAAAACCCTTTGGCGAATTAGGAGCCTTTTTAATATAAGTAAGCTGGCGTCGTATTGAAGGGTTAAGGCCTTATCTAAAATTTTAAATCGCTTAATTCTCAGTGACAAGTTATAGATCAAGAGGCGGCATGCTGGCCAGCTCGTTGTCCATAAAGATGTTGGTCTCCGTTAAAGAGTCAAGCCCGCATGAAGACCTGTGCTATGCCACCTCTCCACAGGCTCGTGTGCCGGGCATTTAATACATGGGCCATAGGGTTGTAATAGGCCTAATAATACCCTTACACCAAAAGAAAACGAGGGACAAGAATATCTGTTTTAATGAGAAGAAATTTGAGCTCTGTTATTTGATCTATATTCTAGATAGTATACGGGGGAGGGATATTACATTTGCTCAATACACAAAGATGCCTGATATACGAATTTTCTCATCGTATACCCAAGGGGAGTTATTATTTGTCAACAAAACCCTACCATACCTAACCTTCGGCTTCTACACATCTTCCGTAAAATTTAAGCGCTTAACTTCTAACTTTTGACCGAATTCTCTCAAAAACGTCTATAACGAGTAACCTTAGATAATTATGAGCATCGTGATCTTTCACTTTATTCCATTCTTTAAGACACCATACAAGGAACGTATATAAACTGTACAAATTTATCTAATGTAGTTATATATATCGAATTTTTAAACCAGCTTCTTTCACACAGGAATCCTCAGTTATAATTTTTCTCATTCTTTACCATTTTCTCTACAGAGATTGAACCTTTGCCGTACCTTGTTTTCCAAATTCGACCGGACTTTGCCAGCTGCGGCTATTTCGGCATGTAGAGCTGCACATTTTTTATGCTGCTCGGCTTCATCATTTCTCTGCTTCTGCATTAAAGCATAGTGACATTACGGTAAAGCTTAAAAAGAAGCACCTAAATTACTACAAATAACCCGACATAAAGAGTATTTACGCAGAACCTCGAATTGTACGGACCTGGACGAGAATTTTCAAGTCTCTCCTCGTATTTTGCTCTTTTTCCTGTCAAATAACATAATAAGTGAAATTTGCGTACATTTCAGGCATGCAAAAAACAAAAAGAGTGCTGGAGCCTCATTTTACTCGAAGTTGCCGGACTTCTGTGATGAGATTTTGGAGCTTGTACTTGAATTTGGAAAATGTAATATGCGCTGGGTATTCTGCGCCTTCCTGCCTCTGCACAACAAAGCATTGTAAATAAATAATTTAAATATTTAAAATAAAATAAAATAAAAACAGAAGTAATTTTAACGAAGCTTATCAAAAGATCGCAGCAGATAGGGTAGCCAGCAACAATTACTTACTCTTTCCATCATTCCCGCCTCCAATGGAAATTCTCGTGAGAATTCCTGCGTTGGAGACTCACAGAAACTGCATTTCTGAAAAGAACCTTTACAATCCGCGAAAGAAAACCTCGGGATCAATTTTCTAAGAATATTCTCCCTCTTGAATGAAAAAGCGGAACAGGACGGCCTCGGGAGAAAGCCACATCTGTTAACGCATGCATATTTTGGAGGAAGAGTTCCAGAATTATCGCTATTTTGAAAGCGCAATTCGTACTAAAACAAGCGCCAAAGCCCTAAATGGAGTTATTCTTAGGCGGCGACTTATTTCGCTGGACATTCTCCACTCGCTGGAAAATAACATAACAATTTGTGTTTTCATACAAGTGAACTTGTGGTTTTAAACAATAAGGCTAGAATGTTGCATGTCATTTGAAAATGATTTAGGGAGTTATAGAATGGTTTCACCGTCAAAGATATGATCTTTAGTTTGAAAGTTTTTAAGATTTAAAATTATCCTAAACAATTCAATGATCTGAAACTATTTTTACAGTAATAAATTGTATAAAATGATAGGGTTCAATTGGTGAATATAATAAATAATATTAATTTATTAAATATCACCAAGTGTTGATTGCATAAATTAATTTATTAAACGTTATTAGTGATTATTTATTCGAATTAGATTTTATGGTAAATTTCACTAAAAAGTATATTTTAAGAAATCAATTAACTATAACACTTACATGTTAAATTATGAAGATGTGTTAATACAAAAATTAAAAATATAAAGAAACATGAAAACTTTATATAAAGGAATAGCATTGTTATAAATTAATGATATTTTTTTACATCATGTTTGTATTAATAATTTGAGATGAACTATTTCTACAAAATAGGTAATTATGTCAAATAAAATTCAAAAATAAGATAACAAGTTGCACAAAAATACATTACATGCATATCAACACATCCCTATCTTTATCTCTACCTTTTCTTTTTTTCCTTGATATATAATACCACAACCATATTAAGGCATTGCATATATATCGACACATGTACATCCTTACCTCTTTCTTTTTCCTTAACATATAATATCACAACCATATGACACTAATGACATTTATATCCATCTACACCTTTAGCCTGAAAAAACATTGATTTACATGCATATTTGCAATTAATTTGCTATGTTGGTCCATTGAAAGGTTGTAAGATTAGTTCAAAGATTAAAACTTATTGAAATTGTGTGAATATGTTATAAGATCTATTGTATAGTCTAACTTATAGATGAAATGGTCTTTTTCATGATATTTTTTCTCGTTAATTTTAATCAAAATCCGATGGAGATTTTAAAAACTTGAGTTTAAATTGTTTAATCTGCATAATTCGAGTGCCGGAGGGATTTTTCATGGAGCTGAATTCATTTATGTATTCAAAAATGCATTTTAAACAACAAAAATTCTTCAAATTGTATTGCCAGATTTTGGTGAATTCCGATGAGAAAGGTTATTTCGTCTATAAGTTAGACTACGCCATATATATATATTGAAAAACTTATTTGGGTTTTTGAGAAAGATGAAGCTTGCATGTATCAATGCATATTTTCATTTTTAGGAAATTGAGGGTAGCAGTTTTGTGAAGATTTTGGTGGCAGATGGGTGGTGTAATTTTGAATTGGAAGGCTTGAAGATTGCTTTTTAAGGCTATTTTTTTACGATTGGTTGCTTATATGTAAGGTATGAGGATTGAATTTTGCTTAGAAAACAGGGTTTTAGCTATATGATTGAAGTTGGGTATTAAAATTTTGTTGGTCAAATTTTTCAATACATATCTCCCACCTTTGTTAAACATCAACCTTTCTTCATTTTGATCATTGTTCTAGAGTGGGGGTGAAAATGCCTTCAAATTTGAAAAAATAATGGAACACCAAAACTTTTCGAGAAAACTCTCATGCTAAGTTTCTTTATATCCCCTAAAAAAAAAAATCAGTATTATATTCCTATATCATAAATGAATATATATGCCCGGCTACATAGAACATTTAAATAAACAACAATTTTATGTCTTTTTAATTGTTATAATTTGTTTTAAATTCATAGTTATTGTTGGCTTATTAGGGCCTGACCCAGGTTCAGAAATGTTTTAGCCAAACAAATCCCGAAACTACCGGCCCTTTCGGCAACAGTCTGCGGAGCGCGGACTAAGGTCTCACCCGAGGTAGTATGGGAGGGTGTTGGAACCAGGTTTCCGCACCCTAGGGATGTCTTGATGAGGTCTAGAGAGTTCGCGGACCGATCTTTCGCACTTGTACTGCTTCGCGCAACTATCCGACCTTCGCGTAGCCCTAGTACCAAGCGCGAAGAGGCGTTGTCTAGATCCCTTATCCTTAGTATGTTTTTATTATAGATCTAACTTAATTCAGTAGTTTTTATCAATCATTCAATATTTGTAACTAGTGTGCGCAAACATAAACCTTAAAGAGATGCATAAAACCATAACAAAAGAATAACCACACAGATCTACGAGCAGATGCACAATATTTCAGAAACACTTATCTTTTATTAATCTTCTGTTCCAGTACAATCCAATTCCACCCTGCACACTTAGCTGCAGGGGTCCGCGCACACAACTGCAGACTCTACCAGGCCTCTGCGCACACAGCTGCAAAGCCTATTCTACTACTACGACCCTCGACTCGGACTTACAAACTCAGAGCGAATATCTCATTCAAAAACCCATACCTTTCAACATCAGCAAAAGCTACTTTCTACACTTAGAGCCTTGCTCTATTTATACATTCCCATGGTCCGCAGACCATGGGTAGGCCGACACATTCTAGATTAAATTTAGGGCAGCCTACCCTTTGACTTGACTCATTACAATTCGCGCTCTACACACTTCATGGAGCCTTTACAATACCAGTACCCAAAATTGTGGGCTTTAAGCCCCAAAATTGTTACGCAGGGGATCCGCTACCCAACACGCCCCCAACACAATCATCGTGACTCATCTCAAGTCACTCGTTGGTGTGGCAAGATGCGCTGCCAAGGCTTCACGGTCTACCAACCCTGTGAGTGACACACTATGATCTGTTGCTCCATCCTTGCCTCTTGCAACACTTCTTCAAGCTCCTGCTCCATTGCCCCTACTAATTCGCTTAACTGATGATGCTCATTCTGCTCTGCTAGGTTAACACAAAGCGACCCCTCATAGGATTTTAGCTCTAGCTGAGATGTCAAAGGTGTGAACTTTTTGTGCAAGAGCAGCAAGCTTGCGATCTCTGGTCCAATATACTCAATGTTTGTTGAAGCTTGTGTTGCATTTTTGCAAGAGAGATGTTGTTGTCCGCGAGGTCCCAATCTTCAAGTTTCGTCGTGGGCACGCGGCCCAGGGACGCACTTTTCAACGAAATTCTGTCTTTTATCCCAAGATTCACCATCTTGCCCTTATCTTTCATAGATCACTTACCAGACCACAGGTTTCGCGGCGACATCCGAACCGGGCTATCTGTCTGGGAATTTGCGGTACATCTCCCACTGCTGGTGTTGGGCTCGGCACGGCGGCCTTAGCTGTCGACATTACGCTGTCCCGAAGGTCCTGCGTCTCTTTTGGCAATGTCGCAACCACGGGGCTTACTCTCAAAGCATCGAATTTGGATGGGTCCATATCTATCGGATAGCGTAATAACTTAAGTCTCAAGATGCCACGGTTTGTTCGGTGGATGAATAGTTGTGATTTATAGGCCTGTTGATATTCAAATTCGACCGTTCCCTCCTTTTCTGGCTCATTAATGCGATACTGGCAGTAGATCGTTTCAAATCCAGTTCTGACTCCATGTTTTAATTGCCCGTCGTCCGCTCCTCGTTGTCTTAAATTGACCATCTTGTCATGAACAGTGACCTCAACAGTCACTTTCCAGCCTGTCTACGCAGCAGCGCAGCCCCTTATGCGCGACCGCGATTCCTGCAACAGACTTGCCCTACGCGGAACCCTGTTTCCGCGCAGCTTTCCTGCAGACTTGTTTATAGTCCCGTGCCTTCTTTCAATTGCTTGGAACACTGAGACTGTGCTTCAGTCGGTTAGTTAGATAGCCAGCCCACTCATGTATGGCTTCAGGCGACTGCCATTTACTCTTCCGGGAAGGGCTCTCCATTAAGCTTGGCCGAGCTGGACCGCGCCTCCGTCTGTGACCTCTTTGACCACATATGGTCCCAACTAATGCATTCGAAGTTTTCCAAGGAATTTTTCGAACTTGCTTTCACACAACAATACTAAATCGTTTACTTTGAATGTGCGCAACTTGATATGGCGATCATTCCAAGCTTTCTCGCGTTGTTTCTGTACCTGTTGATGGAATCCCGCCATAAACCATTCTTCCTCAAGTTCTTCCAGTTGCGCGAGCCTCTCTTCCAAGGCTTTGCAGTCTTCCATGCCTGTCATCGCTGCTATCTGCAAACTGGGTACAGTGTATTCCATTAGCATGACGGCTTCCGTGTCGTAGACTAACTTGAAAGGTGTTTGACCCGTCAATTTCTTGCATGTGGATCTATATGCCCATAGCACGACAGATATGTGCAAATCCCAATCATTTCATTGCACGTTACATACTTTGGTCAACGCAGTTTCCAGAATCTTGTTGAATGCTTCTACTGTCCCATTCACTTGCGAATGGTACGGCGTACTTTGCTGATGATACACCTGGAATTCCTCAGTGAGTGTGCTGATAGTTTCATTTAGGAAGTGCGTTTCGCAGTCACTCATTAGAATTTTCGGGCATCCAAGCCATGTCAACACGTTGTCGAACAAAAATTTCACAACTGTAGCGGCCGTGCAGTCCTTAACCGACTGTGCTTCCGCCCATCGAGTCAAGTACTTTGTCGCGGTGATGATATAGTGTGCTCCCGTCTTCCCTTGAGGTTTGATGGGCCCCACAAAGTCTATCACCCATTTTTCGAATGGTTGCAGCGTAATCTGTGGATTGAGCGGTGTCTCATCCCTTCACGATGGTTTCCCAATCCATTGACATACATCATAGGCCCCACAGTATGCTTTCGAATCTTGATGTAGGGTTGGCCACCATAGGCTGGCGCGAAGAATCTTCTGTGTTGTCGCCCGTCCCGCATAATGTCCTCCTACCGCCCCCCAATCTGCTTCTGCGAGGATCTGTCCTCGTTCAAATTCAGGTACATATCTTCGTAATATCTCGTCATTTCCCATTTTGTAGAGGTGCCCCGCGATAACAGAAAAATCCGCCACGCGTACCACCAATTCTTTCTTCTGCTGGACTGAATATCCCTGCGGCGCGGTCTGTGTGGTTAAGAAATGGATTGTATCTTAGAAGTGGCTATCTGCGACGCACGCTGCATAGAGTTGTGCATCAGGTAGTCCTTCCTCCAAATTTGTTGGCTCCTCACCGTTCTCAATTCGTGATAGGTGATCTAGTCCTGCATTTAAGCGTCTCGGCTTTACGATGACCTCAAAGTCATACTCTTGAAACAGTAACAACCATCTACATATGCGCCCCCCCAACACAGGCTTGTTCACCAGGTATTTCAACGTGGAATGATTGGTATACATCTTGAAGTGCCCACCAAGTAGATAGTGGCGATATTTCTGGAGCGTGTATACCATCGCCAATCCCTCGTGCTTAGTAGTAGAGTAGTTCTTTTCGGCTTTGGACAATCGTCGACTTGCAAACGCGATCGGGTGATCAATGCCTTCTGTTCCTTCCTGCATGATTACAGCGCCCAGCGCGATACACAATGCATCAACATGTACATGAAATTCGATGTCCCATTTTGGGAAAACCAAAATGGGAGCGGATGCCATTTTTTCCTTGAGAACCTCCAAACTTTTCTTACAATCATCATTCCAACAATATGTAGCGTCTTTTTTCAACAATTGTTCCATTGGTGCCGTGATTTGTGCATAGCTCTTAATAAACTTTCAATAGTAGCCAGTGTGCCCCAACGTGGTGCGGAGTTGTTTGACACTTCGCGGCGCTTCTAGATTGAGAATGACAATAATCTTCGCAGGGTCCACCATCAAGCCTTGTTTATAGACCACATGGCCGAGCAAATTTCCAAAGGGGACGAGGAAGGTGCACTTCTTAAGATTCAGTGCAATTTGGTGTCGTCGGCAAGTATCCATTTGTCGGCTTATTGGGGCCTGACCCAGGTTCAGAAATGTTTTAGCCAAACAAATCCCGAAACTACCGGCCCTTTTGGCAACAATCCGTGGAGATTGGACTGAGGTCTCACCTGAGGTAGTATGGGAGGGTGTTGGAACCAGGTTTATGTACCCTAGGGATGTCTTGATGAGGTTTGGAGAGTTCACGGACCGATCGTTCGCACTTGTACTGCTTCGCGCAGCTATCCGGCCTTTGCGTAGCCCTAGTACCGAGCACAAAGAGGCGCTATCTATATCCCTTATCCTTAGTATGTTTTTATTATAGATCTGACTTAATTCAGTAGTTTTTATCAATCATTCAATATTTGTAACTAGTGTGTGCAAACATAAACCTTAAAGAGATGCATAAAACCATAACAGAAGAATAACCACACATATCTACGAGCAGATGCACAATATTTCAGAAACACTTATCTTTTATTAATATTATGTTCCAGTACAATCCAATTCTACCATGCACACTCAGCGGCAAGGGTTCGTGCACACAGTTGCAAACTCTACCAGGCCTCTGCGCACACAGCTACAGAGCTTATTCTACTACTATGACCCTCGACTCGGACTTACAAACTCAGAGCAAATATCCCATTCAGAAACCCATACCTTTCAACATCAGCAAAAGCTACTTTCTACACTTAGAGCCTCGCTCTATTTATACATTCCCATGGTCCGCAGACCATGGGTAGGTCGACACATTCTAGATTAAATTTTAGGGTGGATTACCCTTTGACTTGACCCATCACAATTCGCGCTCTACGCACTTTATGGAGCCTTTACAATACCAGTACCCAAAATTTTGGCTTTAAGCCCCAAAACCATTACGCGGGGGATCCGCCACCCAACAACCCCCCAACACAATCATCGTGACTTGTCCCAAGTCACTTATCAGTGCGGCGAGATGCACTGCCAAGGCTTCGCGGTCCACCATCCCTGTGAGTGACGCACTACGATCTGTTGCTCCATCCTTGGCTCCTGCAACACTTCTTCAAGCTCCTGCTCCATTGCCCCTACTAATTTGCTTAACTGATGATGCTCATTCTGCTTTGCTAGGTTCACAAAGCGACCCCTCATAGGATTTTAGCTCTAGTTGAGATGTCAAAGGCATGAACTTTTTGTGCAAGAGCAGCAAGCTTGTGATCTCTGGTCCAGTATACTCAATGTCTGTTGAAGCTTGTGTTGCATTTTTGCAAGAGAGATGTTGCTGTCTTCAAGTTTCGTCGTGGGCACGTGACCCAGGGACACACTTTTCAACAGAATTCTGTCTTTTATCCCAAGATTCACCATCTTGCCCTTATCTTTCATAGATCGCTTACCAGACCACAGGTTTCGCGGCGACATCTAGACCGGTCCTGTTATCTGTCTGGGAATTTGCGATACATCTCCCATCGCTGACATTGGGCTCGGCGCGGCGGCCTTGGCTGTCAACATTACGCTGTCCCGAAGGTCCTATGTCTCTTTTGGCAATGTCGCAACCACGGGGCTTACTCTCAAAGCATCGAAGTTGGACGGGTCCATATCTATCAGATAGCGCAATAACTTAAGTCTCAAGATGCCACGGTTTGTTCGGTGGATGACCAATTGTGATTTATAGGCCTGTTGATATTCAAATTCGACCGTTCCCTCCTTTTCTGGCTCATTAATGTGATACTGGCGGTAGATCATTTCAAATCCAGTTCTGACTCTGTGTCTTAATTTCCCGTCGTCTGCTCCTCGTTGTCTTAAATTGACCATCTTGTCATGAACAGTGACCTCAATGATCACTTTCCAGCCTGTCCGCATAGCAGTGCAGGCCCTTATGCATGACTACAATTCCTGTGATAGACTCGCCCTACACGGAACCCTATTTCTGCGCAGCTTTCCTACAGACTCGTTTATAGTCCCGCGCCTTCTTTCAACTGCTTGGAGCGCTGAGACTGTGCTTCGGTCGGTTAGTCAGACAGCCGGCCCACTCGTGTAGGGCTTCAGGCGACTGCCATTTACTCTTCCTGGGAAGGGCTCTCCATTAAGCTTGCTGAGCTGGACCGCGCCTCTGTCTATGACCTCTTTGACCACATATGGTCCCAACCAATGCATTCAGAGTTTTCTAGGGAATTTTTTGAACTTGTTGTCATACAACAATACTAAATCGTTTACTTTGAATGTGCACAACTTGATATGGCGATCATGCCAAGCTTTCTCGCGTTGTTTCTGTACCTGCTGATGGAATCCCGCCAGAAACCGTTCTTCCTCAAGTTCTTCCAATTGTGCGAGCCTCTCTTCCAAGGCTTCATGGTCTGCCATGCCTATCATCGTTGCTATTCGCAAACTGGGTACAATGTATTCCATTGGCATGACGACTTTCATGCCGTAGACTAACCTGAAAGGTGTCTGACCTGTCAATTTCTTGCATGTGGTTCTGTATGCCCATAGCACGGCAGGTATGCGCAAATCCCAATCGTTCCGTTGCACGTTACATACTTTGGTCAACGCAGTCTCCAGAATCTTTTTGAATGCTTCTATTGTCCCATTCGCTTGCGGATGATACGGTGTACTTTGCTGATGATACACCTGGAATTCCTCAGTGAGTGCGCTGATAGTTTCATTTAGGAAGTGCGTTCCATGGTCACTCATTAGAATTTTCAGGCATCCAAACCGTGTCAACACATTGTCGAACAAAAATTTCGCAGCTGTAGCGGTCGTACAGTCCTTAACCGGTTGTGCTTCCACCCATCGAGTTAAGTACTCTGTCGCGGTGATGATATAACGTGCACCTGTCTTCCCTTGAGGTTTGATGGGCCCCACAAAGTCTATCACCCATTTTCGAATTGTTGCAGCGTCATCTGTGGATTGAGTGGCATCTCATCCCTTCACGATGGTTTCCGAGTCTGTTGACATACGTCATAGGCCCAACAGTACGCTTTTGAATCTTGATGTAGGGTTGGTCACCATAGTCCGGCGCGAAGAATCTTCTATACTATCGCCCATCCCGCATAATGTCCTCCTGCTGCCCCCCCATGTGCTTCTACGAAGATATGTCCTCGTTCAAATTCAGGTACATATCTTCATAATATCTCGTTGTTTCCCATTTTGTAGAGGTGCCCCGCGATAACAGAAAAATTCGTCATGCGTACCACTAATTCTTTCTTTTGTTGGACTGAATATCCCTGTGGCATGGTCCCTGTGGTTAAGAAATGGATTATATCTTCGAAGTGGCCGTCCGCGACGCGCACTGCATAGAGCTGTGCATCAGGTAGTCCTTCCTCCAAATTTGTTGGCTCCTCACCATTCTCAATTCGTGATAGGTGATCTGGTCCTGCATTTAGGCGTCCCGGCTTTACAATGACCTTGAAGTCATACTCTTGAAACAGTAACAACCATCTACATATGTGCCCCCCCAACACAGGCTTGTTCACCAGGTATTTCAACGCAGAATGATCGGTATACATCTTGAAGTGCCCACCAAGTAGATAGTGGCGGTATTTCTGGAGCGCGTATACCATCGCCAATCCCTCGCGCTCAGTAGTAGAGTAGTTCTTTTCGGCTTTGGACAACCGTCAACTTGCGAACGCGATCGGGTGATTAATGCCTTTTGCTCCTTCCTGCGTGAGTACAACGCCCAATGCAATACACGACGCATCAACATGTACATGAAATTCGATGTCCCATTTTGGGAAAACCAAAATGGGAGCGGATGCCATTTTTTCCTTGAGAACCTCCAGACTTTTCTTACAATCATCATTCCAACAATATGTAGCGTCCTTTTTCAACAATTGTTCCATTGGTGCCGTGATTTGTGCATATCTCTTAATAAACTTTTGATAGTAGCTAGTGTGCCCCAACGTGGTGCGTAGTTGTTTGACACTTCGCGACGCTTTTAGATTGAGAATGACAACAATCTTCACAGGGTCCACCATCAGGCCTTGTTTGCAGACCACATGGCTGAGAAAATTTCCAAGGGGATGAGGAAGGTGCACTTCTTAAGATTCAGTGCAATCTGGTGTCGTCGGCAAGAATCCAACATCAACCGTAAGCTCGCTATATGGTTTTTTTACTAGCCTAAATACAGTCCAATCGTCGAAATAAACCTCCAAAAACTTGTGGATGAATTCCTTGAACGCAGCCACCACTACGCGCGAAAATATCGTTTGCGCATTCTTCAGCCTGAAGGGCATAATAGTGTACTGAAAACAACCCCATTCCGTCGTGAAGGTTATCTTGCACCTATCTTCTAGCACGATCTTGATCTGATGGTACCCTGAGAACCCATCCGTGAATGAGTAAGCTTCCTGTTTGCCAACATTCTCCAATACTTCATCTGTAAACGGTGTCGGGAAGGGATCGTGAACACAGGTGTCATTAAGCTTCCCGACGTCCACGCAGATTCGAATTTCGTCGTTCTGTTTCTTCTCCTGCACTATCATAGGATTCACCCATTCGGATTCTTCCACTGGTTCAATAATTCCTGCTGCAAGCATTTTGTCCAACTCTTCCCGGACCTTTTCCTTATACTTCGGACTCAAATAGTAAGGATGCTGCTTAATTGGCTTCGTGTCTGGTTTCAGAGTAATCTTCATCATCCCTAAGTCACCAAGGATCCCTTTTAACTTCATGATTTTGGTCGGGAACAAGTCTTGATATTCGCGAAGTAACTCGGCGACCTTATCCACTGTGGCATCATCCCAATAGTCCCCAAGCGTTGTGTACTTCGGCTCCGCATCTGTACCAATGTTTACCTACTTTGTTTTGAGCAGCGCAGTGATCTCGAGGTCCTCGAACTTCGCGACTCCCTTCAGTTTTTGGAATATTAATATTTCGGGAGTCATCATCATCCTCCACTTGTACGTTGTAACATTCTAGGGCATGGCTTAACTGAGGTGACCATACTGGTTGAGCTATTTCCCGTGGTTCCTGTGGTATTTTGAAAATGGTGGCTTTCATGGCTTGCAGCGCATTGTCAACAGTATCCGCCCATGGGTCTTCAAATGAGAATGTTAACAAAAATCCCTCGCGCAAGACATCCCATTCGCCCATACCATGTCGGAGTTCTGTCTCGGTATACCAGTTTCTTAGGATGACATCCAGGGTATGGTAGAATAAGTGTACCCATTCAGACTGAGGTTCTTCTCCATAGGCCTTGGTCCATTTTGTTAGGTGCATGCACGGGTCATCACGTCCATCGTATTTCTCAGTTATTCGTAGTTCCGGTTTCCCAAACCGTAGCCGCATCATCCTCCTACAGCCGCGCCAGTTTTCAAAGTTTCCTTGATGTGTTCCCCACCAATGCGCAGGTGTCGCACGCAGTGCCCACTTTAATGCATCGAACCTCTGGTGCTCTGGTACTGCGCTCTCAAACTTGTTCAAGAATTCATCCACCGTTGTCAATCCATCATATGTTGGTAGATCTCGAGCCTAGGTTGTTACGCAATGCAGTGATTTAGTCATCATGTTACAATTTAGCGTCGTCACTTTGCTCAACTGATTGTGCCAACGTTCATCTTCTTTGTCTGAATCCGAAGGGTAGGAACCTGCGCGCTCCCATGAGACCCTTCCATTTGCAGTCAGATTTAGCCAATCCTGGTCTCGCGCAGTTATCTTGTAGATACAATCCAGCTCCTCGTCGCGCACGAGTTCAGTGTAGCGCTCTCCTTCAGCTAGATCCAGTGGAACTACTACGCGTAGGGACTTTTTCTCAAATATCATCTTCCGTTTTTTTAGGTTGATGACTCCATTCATATTCGTGGCCCAGTCTATTCCTAGCAACGCGAGGTAAGGGTTACTGTCATCCACAATATCTCTTACCTCAAATTCTGTCTGCGTGCTCGCACCTTCGATATCCACTGTTACCCCTTGCAATCTCCCCATGGGAAAGACCTTTTTTTGGTTCGCCATCCGTAATTGAATAGGAGACCATTGTAACATGGGCCTACCCATTCGTTCTCATGTCTGTTTTGGTAACACATTCGCGTCTAAGCCCAAGTCTAAGATTACCTGATCCATTTCATACTCGCCAATCTGTGCTGTCAATCTCATTTCCCTCCTAGTGCGTAGTGCATGCTTTCCCAGTTTCCGGACTACACATGGTTCACCTGATCCTGCGCACCTAGCGATCAGCTCTTGTAGTCCTTTAACTGCCTTATTGTCACGCAACAGTTTCATGCATGTCTCTAAAAAGGTAGTTAGCATAGAAGGATCTAGTCCTGTCTCTAGTTGATCCTTACTACCTGAAGTAGAGGCCTCCACGAAGCTCTTCTTAGCTTCCATAAACGTTTCCTTTGCGCGTTCCAAGTCAAACTCAGGTTCCTTTGTAGGAGCCTTGCGAACCCAGGTATCTTCCTCAGGCTGCTTCCCCTTATCTTCCCTTGTGGTTGCACCACTTCTGAGCATCATGTTCACGTTGGGGTCTTCTTCGCGCGGTTCGGACCTCATCATTTGGATATTTTGAGTTGGAGTAGGTTATAGTACCCCTTTTTCACGCATTTGTGTGATCAGCGTCAGACAATCTACCATTTCATGATCAAACTGCTCACAGTACGGATAAGATATTCTCGTAGGGTTGGTATAATCGTGATCATAGTCCCCTGGTCCTCCACAATTGTAACATATTAGCTGTCCGCGGCCCCTTCTGAGCCCCATTCCTCCTCGTCCTTGACCTCGCCCTTGAGATCCACCCCATGCTATTGCTACGGCTGGATCGAGGCCTCGTGTTTCTGTCTACATTCAATAATCTGGGTCCTATCCATCATTAGCTCATAGCTCCGACATGTCCACTCATCGTGGCCCACTGATCTACAGAAATTACAATACAGTTGTTGTGGAGTCTGTGTGTACTTTTGCAACAGGTGACAGTTGTCCGTCGTGTGCTTTCCTCCCAGAGCGCGGGTGCCACACTTGGGCCCACCTATGCCTCTAGTCTCAACGGCATTGGTCCCCCTCCCACCAAATAGTTCGCGAATACTAGACAATGATCCTTATCGTGGCCCTGACCTTGACATTTTATGCACAACACTTCTTTGCGCACTACTAGCCAGGGCGCCCTATCCTACTTCAAACTCTGCATATCCAAGCATAGGTTCTGTAGTTGCACGTGGATCTGTTGGACTCCCAATCCTGGATCCTGTATCGGTGTTTCATGCAACCTCATTGCCATTTCCAATGCTTCTGCCTGGGTCGAAAGCTTATGTTGTGACAACGTCGTTCTCAGGTGTGGTGTCAAAGACGCCACGAACCACGCACGGTGTTGCGCATCCGTTAGTGTCATATTAGCCTCACAGATCGTACTCTTCAGTCTCTGATCCAGATCCAAAGAGTCTCTCCTGGAAGCATCACGATCTCCTAAAATTTGATGATTGACTGCGTCTCTGATTTCAGCCGGCTAAATTCTTTGTTTAACGAAATCTAAATCTTTGTTATTCCTGCATTTGGGTGATCCTTCGAGTGCTTGATATACCATGTCAATGCGCGATCCTGCAGTGTGCTTACCAAGGTATCCTTCTTAACGTTATCATCCGTAACCCCTTGTGCTTCCCACACTGCTCTTACCATGAACCAAAACTGATTTGGGTCCTCATTTCCTACTACTCTAAATATGGGTAGCTTAATCGCGCTTGCCATACTGATCTGCTGGTTTTGTGGAGGCGGTGTAGGCGAAGATGGAGGTGAAGGAGGTGAAGCAAGTGGTGGCGTAAGTGGAGAGGGTAACTGTGGAATGCGCTGTCTAATCAAGCTAACCGCACTCCTCATAGACACCCGAGCGCGCTCTTCCTTGCTCGCTCGCGGAGGTGAAATTAAAGGACTGCTTCCTAGCCCTTCGATACCTTTGTAGAACTTTCCGCTTCATGTCGTTCCAATCGTTAATGTAATCACCCTTCAATTTCCTTCTTTGTAGGGTTCCAGTGCTCCGACATCAGATATCCCTTAGGCAGATCCCGGTCCCGCCATCGTTTACAGATGAAGTCTTGGAGAATGTTGGCGGACAGGAAGCTTACTCATTCACGGATGGGTTCTCAGGGTACCATCAGATCAAGATCACCTATCACGAATCACAGCGGAATGGGTCTCGGCAACAGAACCATTTGTTGGCTTATTGGGGCCTGACCTAGGTTCAAAAATGTTTTAGCCAAACAAATCCCGAAACTACCAGCCCTTTCAGCAACAGTCCGCGGAGCGCAGACTGAGTTCTCAGCTGAGGTAGTATGGGAGGGTGCTGGAACCAAGTTTCTGCACCCTAGGGATTTCTTGATGAGGTCTGGAGAGTTCGTGGACTGATTGTTCACACTTGTACTACTTCGCACAGCTATCTGACCTTCGCGTAGCCCTAATACTTAACACGAAGAGGTGTTGTCTAGATCCCTTATCCTTAGTATGTTTTTATTATAGATCTGACTTAATTCAGTAGTTTTTATCAATCATTCAATATTTGTAACTAGTGTGTGCAAACATAAACCTTAAAGAGATGCATAAAACCATAACAAAAGAATAACCACACAGATCTACGAGCAGATGCACAATATTTCAGAAACACTTATCTTTTATTAATCTTCTGTTCCAGTACAATCCAATTCCACCTTGCGCACTCAGTTGCAGGGGTCCGCGCACACAGCTGCGGACTCTACTAGGCCTCTGCGCACACAGCTGTAGAGCCTATTCTACTACTATGACCCTCGACTCGGACTTACAAACTCAGAGCGAATATCTCATTCAGAAACCCATGCCTTTCAACATCAACAAAAGCTACTTTCTACACTTAGAGCCTCGCTCGATTTATACATTCCCATGGTTCGCAGACCATGGGTAGGACAAGACATTCCAGATTAAATTTTAGGGAGGACTACCCTTTGACTTGACTCATTACAATTCGTGCTCTGTGCACTTCACGAAGCCTTTACATATACCAGTACCTAAAATTGTGGGCTTTGAGCCCCAAAACTGTTACGCGGGGGATCCTCTACAAATTGTAAACTAAGTAAATATGATGAATCCCCTTCAATAGATGTTACTCTTTACAAATCAATTCTTGGATCCTTCCTATAACTGACAACTTCACAACCAGATATTATGTAGGTGGTAGGAATGGTGGAAATATTCCAATCAGCTCCCAAAGAAACCCATTTAATGGTAGTAAAAAGAATCCTCAGATATAGGAAAGGTTTTCTTGATTTTGGACTATAGTATCCTAAGAGTACAACACTTACCTTAACAACATAAATTGATGTAGATTGGGTAGGAAGCATGGACGATCGAAAAAGTACTAGTGGGAATGAAATTTTTATGGGAGATTGTCTTGTATCTTGGCTTAGAAAAAAGAAATAATCTATATCTCTTTCCACAACTGAAGTCGAATACATAACTACTACATATTGTTTTACACAAATCCTATGGATGAAGGAAGCTTTGAAAGATGTCAACACAGAAACTAATTAACATATTACCATCTACTATGACAACACTAGCACAATCAACCTTTCAAAGAATATGGTGATGCATTCAAAGACAAAACATATCCCAATAAAATATCATTTCCTCCGAGAACAAGTTACAGAACAAAATGTGAGATTGGAATACGTAAATACAAAGGAACAAATCTCAGATATCTTCTCAAATCCCCTACCACGAGAAGCATTTGAATATCTTTGGAAAAAGATGGGGGTCATATCTCTTGCATCTCATTATAGTAGCATAATGATAGGGGGAGGAGAATAATGACAGGGGGAGAAACACCATATGAAGAGGTTTCCATTAATGTCAAAAGGGGAGAAAAATGTTGAAAGGGAGAGGATATTGCGATCAATCACAAAGGGGGAGATTGTTGGATAAGGTAGTCATTGATGTAAATATGATATCTAGACCCAACCCTAACCCTAAATTATTCCTTCTAATACCCTAACCTTAATAATAAAAACCTAACCCTGGCTCTAACCCTAACCCTAACCCTAATCCTTGATGTCCTAAATTATTATATCCTCTATTCCTATGATAATGAAACCCTAATACCTTATCCTAATTACATAATACACTCCATATTACATTGAAACCCCATACATTCCATATTACATAATACACTCCATATTACATAATACATTCCATATTACATTGAAGCTTCATAGTACATAATATGATGAATGAATTACGCTGGACACTAGTCAGCTCCACCATCACAAATCGACTCTTTTCTTTTCATAAGTATTCATGAAAAAGAGTATAAATACAAGTTAATAAAATTCATTGAAAACAATCCACAGAACATATTGAAGACAAAGATATAGCGAAGTTCACATCTCGTGAACTTGAAAAGCAGAAAAATATGAATTGTGAAGACTTATTTCTCTTTGCGAATCAATAGATAATCTATAAAAGTTTGTATTTTAAACCTGTGGATGTATTTGTATACCTCTGTTGTAGATTTATTAGAAACTTTTGTTATGGATCGGTGGAGATATTTTCAATTCGTGAAGAGTTTATGATGCAGCAAGCTTCACCGATTACATAATTCCAGAATTTAAATTAATGACATGCAATTAAAACCCATGTTTACCAACCTATCAGACCTCGATCTTTCGCATGGATCCCAAACAAAATTAAAATCCAGTTCAAACCTTATCGCGTCTGAATCAAATGCTAACCAGAACGCATCTTCCGGAGCGATATCCATCGAATCTCGTCCATTCATAATGAATGGCTATGATCGATCGGGAATTCAACTGGATTAAATCACAGTCCATAAAATATCGCGTCATAATTTTAAATTAACCAGTGTGCATCTCCTGACGCGATTATCGTCAGATCTGATCCCTTCAAACAGACGGTCATGATTAACTGAGCTATTAACTCAGTTCTATAAATTATCGCGTCTGATTTTGGAATTATCGTCTGCGCTTGTTGGCACGCGATGACCGTCAGATCACTTCAACAGTCACGATCGATTTATCAATTAACTCGATTTTATAATGTTATCGGGTCCGTTTCTTGTGCTAAAGTGCGTGCACATTCACCAACGAACACCATCGATCTTCTCCCAAATAGATCATCATTGATCCACCCTGTGATCAATGATGATTTGTCAGTTCATTCAATCTCTGTCCACTTTCAATCGGCGATCAACAAATTAAAGCCTTTGTCTAGGTGATCCTCAAACGCCGGACTCCACTAAAGGTTTTAATTTAACACACAGTTTCCTGTATTTAATAGAGGATTCAACTACGATTTAAATAATCAACAAAACCAACTCACCTAATAAAAGATCACACAGAAACAAGTTTTGAACATAAAACTCCTTTCATTCATAACAGTATTTGCATATATATTCAGAACATCCCGTGCTATGATTTATTCTCTCCACTACTTAGTTCTCTCTAACACTATTTTTCACTCTCCTCGCAAGCTTACATCTATAGATTAATTACATAATTATGGAATATACTAAATCCATGATTTTTCCCATAATTTACTCAACTAATTCCTATTCGAGGATCTTGTAATCCCAAAGATCTCTACGAGATCTACACATATCAATTATCCCTAATATTCTCACATAGTTGAGAATATTTCACAACTAAAAACCTCACACATAGATTTCTCACTCAATCTATACAAGATTCCTAAAAATAATTAAAAACATCACCCCCCTAAATCAACCAAATGAACAATAATATTCTGAGCAGGATGCTCCTGCATCAGACTCTCGATGTAGAAAAAAAAATCATAGACTCCTGTCTATGAGGTCTGTCACTTTTCTGTAGTAATGTGACAACTACAAGTCTGAATGACTTGCTACCTCCAGGATTCCAAACTCTGTTTTGTTGATGGTCCTTCAAAGGAATAACTTCATCATGTAGTCTGGCATTAAATTCACAGAATAATATCTTCAAAGAATTATTAAACATGATTCTCGACTTTCCATACCTCATCATCCTCTGTTATGGAAATATAGACTTGTGAACTGCATGTGGAAACTTGAATACCCATTTTCCTGGTTTCCAAATTTTGAATGAGTCTTGAACTGGTTCACCGTCTGCACCTATAGCTTTTCCAGGTAACTCTGTCATGCTGAGATTAGTAAGAACTAAATCTGAAAGTTCACCATCATCATCACTTGAACTGTCAACCAAATTCTGTATATTTGTAAAGCAATTTTCTCCACCATGCTCTAGGAGTAATTCCTCTTTGTTAATCACATCAACATAGTTGATGTTCTCTATGGTGTCCTTTCCTCCTTTTGTTATAGTTTCTTTGGTTTCAACTTCTTTGGCTTCTGTCTCTTTAGCTACTGTTTCCTTCTCTAATTGAGCTGCAAACTCAACTTCATGGAATGAAAAACAATCATCCCAATTTCCTTCACGTTCACAAAAGAATTCTTGATAATAACAATGGTCATTAGCTATCTCTATAGCAACAAATTCCTTGTTTAGTTCCATACCTGTATTCACAGGCAAAATATCAGTTTTAAAAATACCAGACCCTTTAGTCTCTTTTGATGCTTCAAGCACCAAATTCCCACCATGGGATTTCTGGGTTTCAGCAAATCCTCTTTGTTGTGACTCAATTCCTATGAAT
Organism: Pinus tabuliformis; assembly: GCA_031772625.1. Taxonomy (NCBI): domain Eukaryota; kingdom Viridiplantae; phylum Streptophyta; class Pinopsida; order Pinales; family Pinaceae; genus Pinus; species Pinus tabuliformis. The sequence continues at coordinate 232,445,469 of CM062810.1, read as the reverse complement.
CTCTCCTTCTCCAACAAAGAAATATGTATTTGTTCAAGTTTTTCATCAACATAGCATTCCATTTTTGTTGTAATCTATTCCACTTGACCCGTTTCCTTATTCTCCATCCATGTCTTTGGTCTTCATTATCTTTCTCTTGAAACCATTCCTGTAGTATTTTCAACTCTGATCTCATCACTGCAATACTTATCCTATGCTATTCATGACTCATCTGACATTTATTTGAACCTTTCCTAAGTTTCTCCATGTTCATTTTCACTAATTCTTCAAACTCAAATCAATATTCAAAATTCAATAAAAGAAAATAATTACCTCAATCAAATTCTAAAACTAACTCCTCTTCTTTTCCCTTTACTTCCGCCACGCCTCAGATTTTCCTTGTCATATGCTTTCTTGATCTCTCGTAACAACATTCATGAGCTGCAACAAAACCTTTACAGTAACAAGTCCTCCTTGCTACACGATACCTCACCAAGCTTCTCTCCTCTGAGCTTAGTCTTTTGGCATTTCTCTAGTTCTCTTCTCTGGAACCATATGAGCACTCCTTTCTCTAGGCTACTGCAAATCTTCTCACCTTCCTCTGCTGTTACTCTGCACAAAAATTATAAAGACTAATGCTGAAAAATCTGCAATATAATCATACTTCACGCAGAATCTTCTTCTACTCTCATACCACTTTGATGCAGCAAACTTCACTGATTACATAATTCCAGAATTTAAATTAATTATGTGCAATTAAAACCCATGTTTACCAACCTATCAGACCCCGATCTTTTGCGTGGATCCCAAACAAAATTAAAATCCAGTTCAAACCTTATTGCGTCCAAATCAAATGCTAACCAACACGCATCTTCCGGAGTAATATCCGTCGGATCTCGTCCATTCATAATGAACGGCTATGATCGATCCATAATTCAACTGGATTAAATCACAGTCCATAAATATCGTGTTCGAAATTTAAATTAACCAGTTTGCATCTCCTGACTTGATTACCATCAGATCTAATCCCTTCAAACAGACGGTCACGATTAACTAAGCTATTAACTTAGTTCTATAAATTATCGCGTCCAATTTTGGAATTATCGTCTACGCTTGTTGGCATGCGATGACTGTCGGATCACTTCAATGGTCATGATCAATTTATCAATTAACTCGATTTTATAATGTTATTGGGTCCATTTCTTGTGCTACAGTGCATGCACATTCACCAACGAACACCATCGATCTTCTCCCAAATAGATCATCGTTGATCCACGCTGTGATCAATGATGATCAGTTCATTCAATCTCTGTCCACTTTCAATCAGCGACCAACAAATTAAAGCCTTTGTCCAGGCGATCCTCAAACGTCAAACTCCACTAAAGGTTTTAATTTAACACGCAGTTTCCTGTATTTAACAGAGGATTCAACCTATGATTTAAAGAATCAACAAAACCAACTCACATAATAAAAGATTACGTAGAAACAAGTTTTGACATAAAACTCCTTTCATTCATAACATTATTTACATATATATTCAGAACATCTCGTGCTCTGATTTATTCTCTCCACTACTTAGCTCTCTCTAACACTTTCTAACACTGTTTTTCACTCTCCTCGCAAGCTTACATTTATAGATTAATTACATAATTATGGATTATACTAAATCCATGATTTTTCCCATAATTTACTCAACTAATTCATATTCGAGGATCTCGTAATCCCAAAGATCTCTACGAGATCTACACATATCAATTATCCCTGATATTCTCACATAGTTGAGAATATTTCACAACTGAAAACCTCACACATAGATTTCTCACTCAATCTATACAAGATTCCTAAAAATAACTAAAAACATCACCCCCTAAATCAACCAAATGAACAATAATATTCTGAGCAGGATGCTCCTGCATCAGTTTGCGGACCTGTAGAAGTGTTATTCTATGGACCTTTACAATATTTTTTTTTCACGGAACTGTGAAGATATTTCATTGCATATTTGAGAAAACCTTATTTCAAATATGAGGAGACTTTATTCATCTCATGCAAATCTATAGTTTCTATTGCAAAACTACAATAGAAATTTGAATTTTGCTACAGAAAGTTCGAAGCTGTGGAAGTTTGGAAATAACAAAGTGCTTTTAGACCTGAAGTGGACATACATGCTCAGACCTCAAACTTATAGTGACAACAACTCAGACCTTTAAAAGGATTACTTTTGAATGGTGACAAACCTCACTTGTGAAAGCATTTACTGCATATTTGAAATATTCTTGCAAACCTATGGTGATTTGAAACATGTATGAACATTTTTTTCATATCTATGCTTTCTTGGAATAAAGGAGGAACATAGTTGTATCTTGGGGTGGGTTTGATTATTTTTGTTTCTTTGAAACTTGGTGAATTGGTGTCCTATATTTGTCAAGTTGGTGCTTTACTGAGAGGATTGGTGTCCTCAACAAGATTGGAGTCTTGGGAAGTTTCTCAAGGACTGGAGTCCTAAAGGTTGGTGACTTGGAACATCTTGGTACAAGTTGGAGCTTGTAGATATTGTAATAGAGGATTGGTGTCCTCTATTTTTTATTAATAAAATAAATTTATTTTTTTTATGGTTCAAATTGTCCAAAAATATTAACTGGTATAAATAACAATTGTAATAAATACTAATTCACCCCCCCTCTCACTATTTCAACACTTTCTTCCACAAGGGTTGCCTCCCTACCCTCAGAAATTGTGTAATCCTGCCTCCCAGCGAGTCTCTTGTTGCGCATTGTGCAGTCTCATTCATCAAGTTTCCTCCCTGAGTCCTTGAACTGCGTAATTGCATAATCCCCTGGCCTCTCTCTCTCATGTACTATGCATTGGATAATCTTAAGGCTCAAGACTGACTCACTAAGCTCCTCAAATACATAGTCATCTTTCCTAGGCCTCCACAATTGTGCTTTGCACAATATCAAGCTTCAGTCCATCACTCCTAGCCCTTGGAACTGCACACTACATAATCCCTGATTCTTCCTCCTTGTCCAATGCCCAGTCTTAGCTAAATCATTCATTTTCATGAAGCAAGCTAGACTAGGAGATTTTCATATTGATGTTGTCTTTTCATGAGTGGATTCCACTTACAAGTACTACATCTTGACATGAAAGGATGATGATCAGAGAGGACGAGAAGGAGATCATACGAGAAGACACTTGTGAAGCCGGAACCAGGGAGAATCCATCGAGCAAGAAGATGAAGGGACACTAGCTTACCACAGAAGATCAAAGATCTAGATCACGTAAAGACTCCATATCAATTTTGGAGGATGAAGATGAAACACATGCAATATCCATTTTGAAAATGCAAAGAAAGGAGCAAAAGGAGTAGCTTGGAAATGCCACATCATCATGAAGTTCCATGTCATCATTTTCAAGATTTATATCAAGAGTCACATGTATCATAATGTATTGCCACATCATTTCTGGAATGTATTTGTATAATTTCCCAAAATGAGAAAATGCAAAATATGTGGAATACTAAAGGTCCCACATGGAATATGAAAAGTCACTATTGAGTCCAAAAGTCATATAGAAACTCAGAGGTCATTTAAGAATTTGAAAAGCCATTTTAGAATCTCTAGAGTCATGAGGAAGGTCAAGCGTCACATGGGAGGTGGAGAGTCACCTCATTTGTTAGAAATACACCCTCATAACTCAAGCAAAAGGACTTTTAGAACTTGAACTTCCCACCTTGGCTTCTCTAACATTAACATTTGAGAGAAGATCTTTCTTTGGAGGATAAAGTGGTGAATTAATGTTCCAGTATTAGGGCTAGTGTGGTAGCATTGTACTTGCATATCTTGGAAAGTATACTTAACATATGAAGCTCGATGAGCCAACACATTTTCATGCATGTATCGTGAATGTTGTAGGACTATTCTTTAGATGTTTGCCGTATATGTTTCATTCATATGTATTAAGGGAGTTGAAATATTTTAGTAGCTTTGGTACTTATCTTGTTGAAGGTGTGTTTTATTTGGTTTTATGATCATGGTTGTCTTGTGAACTACTTTGTAGGTTAACTAATGATCCTCTTATGATCTTGTGTGTCTCTTTTAGGAGAGTACTATTACTTTTCTTCTAGAGGCTCACTCTCTTTCTCGTTTCTGTTAAAGTACCTTATATACATCGCAATTGTATGCCTCACTGTGTCATCTTACTTGATTATTTAAAAGAATGTTTGTATAACCTCTTATGTTAATAATGGAAGCTAGGGAAAATCCCTAAGGACAATGGCAATCGACCATATTTTCGATTGGGGCTACTACTCCAAATGTTGTCAGCTCTAATTAGGATTTCACATAAGGGAGACCCCCTTGGTTGACGTATATCTAGCTTGTTAACGCACTGTGATTGCGCAATGCACAAGGAAAGGTAGGGTTGATTAAGACTACACATTGGGCAAGTGGAATTGGAAGACTTGGGTTACTAAACACTAGGGTTGTGTAGTGCACAATTGTGGAAGGTTGTCCTCTAGGACTACATAGTGTACGGTTCCAGGAGGCAGAGGGTGCTTCACTATGGCTTAGGACTGTGCTGTGCATAGTTCCAAGAGGTAGAAAGGTTGGTCAAAGATTGAGCAAGTTACGAGGATAATGAAAGCTACAAAAGTGACAACATGGGATCAATACGACAAGAAGGTAAGAATGAAAGCATGACAAGACACGAACATGATAACACACTTACTGATGATCAAGTACATGATTAGGAAGCACTTGATACCCAAAATAAACTTCATTCACTTAAACAACAACAACACGACACTTACCTCCAAGTGCAACACTTAAGATATACCTTACGACACAAGTGTTGACTGCAAAGAGAAAGTGTGCAATACCTTAGGAATGAGTCTAATGCATTTCCCCATGATAGATTGGATCCATTAATGAAAGATAATTCACCAAAGTGTTGGAAATGTTGGCATTGATGTCAAATAATCATGTTAAGGAAGCCTGGTATCATTGAAATATGTTGATTGGTTATGTCGAATTCCATTGTTGCAAGATTGCTTCGAATACAAAAGCTGATAAGTGATGTGAAGTTCAAAGGTTGATCATTATTAAATATGTTGATTGGTTATCTTGAAGTGTGGATTACATTTAAATAAGAAATGGCACATGATATATTTAGGCATAATCTTAAAATGTATGTTTTTATTGAAAAGAAAAATGTATGTTACAAATTGGAAAAATATAGCCAAAACAAATATGAAAAAATTTCAAAATTTTGTCTCTTGCAATCATCACTGTTGAGCTGTATTTTGGCTTTATTCTAATTTTTAGATTTGAAAATGAAGAGGCATATTGTGAACAACTTTAAAAGACTAAGAGACAACTCCTCATTTTGTATTTCTGCATAGAATACAAACAATCAAAAGTTATACTTATAAAATATGCATTGTTGAATGATAAAAGAACTTTTGGTGTTAAGCAATTTGTACGAGAGGGTTCATGAGAAACATTTTGCTGAGGAGAAGGACAAAAAGTAGCAAAAGGGGAACATAATTGAAGAAGAGAAGCTAAGAAGATGAGCAACAAACTTGAAAGCAAAAATTGATATCAGGTAACAAGAAAACTTGACTTAATATTGCGATTGGGAGATTGTAGTCTCCTTTCAAGTTGTAGTTTGATAAAGAATAGGTTGTCTAGCCTGATGAGGTAGAATCCTCCTATGGGTTTTAGCCTACATAAAACTTTGTGGGAGTTGGAGCTTCCTTGAGGTAGCATCCTATTGTAGTTTGGAGCCTACAAAAGTATGATGTAATTGGGGAGTAGGAGCTTGCCTTCATATCACTTTCAGCTAAAAAAAATAGTGGTTTTCTCCCTTATGGGTTTCCACTTATATCTAGTGTCTTCATGTGTTGTTTTTTGAATGTTGTGTGAATGTTGTTGAATTCTTAATAAGTATATCTGCAAATGTCTCTCTCTAGTAACTGCAAAAGAAACCATTAATAATTGAACATATACATAAGTCATTAGTTGCATAAGAAGATAATAGTAAAGGAAAATTAAGTTGAGAAAAAATTAAATTATTGATTCACACCCCCCCCCCCTCAGTAATTTATAAGCATACATCAATTGGCATCAAAGTCGAATCCTGTTGAAAATGCAATAAGAAAGTCTCAATTTGATTTTGCCTTGGTCAAACTGAGAAAATTCGAATTTCCACATCAGTAGACAACTTGGATGTCGTTAACTTGTGTGACATGGCTCTTGTCACAGAGTTATCTCAGTAAATTCGCGTTAGAGGAGTTGGAGTTCAATTAAGCATGTGTGATTACTAATTTTCATAAACCAAGATCAGTTATTTCAAGTTGTTTTTAGTTAAACTAGTTCTAACTATTGATAGAACCAACATAGATCCATCTTAAGTATAGATCTAACATGAGCCGAGAGGGATCAAATTTCTTCACGTGCAAACTTTTTTAGAGTGCAAAATACAATGTGTTATTTTTCATTGTTTAAATTGTATTTTTGAATGCTAAATAGAGTATATATAGGACCAAATAAAAAATTTAACCATAAAACTTATTTTTTCTATATATAGATATATATGAAGTTGATATCGACATAAATTAGTTAACATAGATATTCAAATAGTTTATTTAAATCTCTTGTTAAAATATTTTTGAAAAGTATAAGATTTAAACATCTGATTCACACATTTTTTTACTTCTAATTACTTTACAACATATTCATTTTTTTTTAGTCGACATTATTTTTCTATTTAGAACATAATTTTTATTTTTATTTTAAAGGGGCAAAGACGAACGGACAAATTTACACATCCTCTCATACCGGGTTGTAGATTGAGCCCCTCAGCTCAACTAGTGGAAGGTTAGTTGTGTATTGGGACAACAGTCCAACTCAGTGATCATCTAGTTAATAGATCAATCAACACAAAATGTCTAGTGCATGCAGAGAATTTGAGTTCCTGAGATGTGGTGGAGATTCCAAGGCAGTTTAATATGAGTTGTAGACTAGTCTTGAGCGTACAGGTGTTGCATGCAATCAGATGATCAACATTGGGAATTGCGCAATCATTTTAGAGGAAATTCCTAAATAATAGGGGCCTAATTTACTAAGGAATTGCGTAAGGAAAAAGGGACTCAAACAGAGGGAGAAATTGACTAAGTCTGGGTTAGCGTTTCTCAGTGAGCAGAGAGATAGGTTATTCACTTGCAGGTTGAGCTTAGATTGAGCTAGAAATTGTAATACATCTCTATTCATCAGATTAATGCAAGCGAGAAAAGGGGTTTTTAGAAAATTTCTTTCCTCTAGAAAAATATATTGTGCATGTGTGTTATTTCTCATTACATGATTTTTGATTGATGTTCTAAATTGTGAATTAAATTCTTCAAAGCAATAGAGTAGGATTGTGTCTTATGATTTAGATCAGAATTTCATGAGCAATTGTAATTCTACATCATAATTTCTACAATTCCTTTAGTATTAGTCTAACAATTGGAACGAGGTCCTAAATCAATAGAATGGCTAATCAGGAAGGATTCTCAACAAATAAAGCCCCTTTATTCATTGGCATAAGTTATGCATTCTGGAAATTAAGGATGAAAACATATTTAATGTCTCTTGGAGTAGAACTCTGGGCTGCTGTGTTGATGGGATCTGAATAACCAAAGAAAATGAGTAGTGACAAAGATGAAAAACTAAATTTTACAGCTAATGCAAAAGCTATGAATGCTCTTCTTAGTGGATTAAGTGAGTCAAAATTTATTAAAGTAATGCATTGTAAAACAACTAAAGAAATCTGGGATAAACAACAAAATATTCATGAAGGAGATAGAAAAATAAATATAGCCAAATTACAAGTATATAAAATGTAGTTTGAGACATTAAAAATGAATGAAGATGAAGATATTGCTAAATTCTTTCTAAGAGTAGATGAAGTTGTTAATGTCATGATGGGTCTAGGAGAAACAATCAAAGAAAATGTAATAGTTCAAAAAATATTGAGGTCATTACCTTCAAAGTTTAATCTTAAGGTTTCAGCTATAGAAGAGACAACAAACTTTGAGAATTTGAACAGGGATCAAATACTTGGTTCTTTGACAATATATGAGATGAGAATTTCAAAAGGAAAGTCAACCACTAGAGATGAAACTTTTAAAGTAGACAAGCTTATGGAAGACAAAGAATGTTCATGCTCATGCTTTGATGAAGAAGAGGCAAAATCTATTAGAAGATTGAAGAAAGGTACAAGTAAGTACAAAGGAAAATGCTCATTTAAGTGCTTCAGTTGTGGAAGAGTGGGGCATTATGCCTCCAGATTTCCTTATAATAAAGAAGAAAATTAGTCTAGAGGGAAAGAAAATAACAAGACTAATAAAATGCTGAAAGAGAAAAAGTTTAAAAGAAAAATATTTTATGCTCAAGTTGATAACAATGTATCTGAAAGCTATAATGAATCCTCCAGTGAAGAGGGAACTAGTGAATTCATGTTGATGACCTTAGAGGAACTTCTAAAAGATTGCAAGGAATATGAAGAAGAAGAGGAATGTTAGGTAGATCTTGAGGGGGAGTTGAACAGTGCCCTGGATGAATAAGAGGTAGAAAGAGATTTTATTGAAATGTGTAAAAGAAGAATAAAATTTAGATTAAATTATCAAGTTGAAGGTTGAACTTGAAGAAGACAATAAGGTGGAATACATTTTGCTACAACAAATAAAAGAGAAAAGTCAGGAGTGTGAAAGATTGGAAGAAGGGGTGGCAACTCTGAAGAAAAAGCTAGAGAAGGCACATATTGATCTAAACATGAACACTCAACATACAAAAGGATCTAAAAAAATAGATGTAATATTAAATGCTCAGAGGTCTCCACTCATGAAGGTTGGGTTAGGCTATGAAGGAGAATCTAGTGAAATTAAAACAAAGGACAAAAAGACAATTAGTTTTGTAAAAGATATTAAGGGAGACAATGACAATTCATATTAGTTTGAGAACAAAAAGTCGAGTAGCACTTTAGCATCAAGTGAGGAGCAACAAAGAAGCATTTTCAGCAAAGTGCAACATACAAAAGGAGTGGACAATCAAACAACAAACTATCAGAGACCATACTTCTTCAAGAAACAAGATTATCAAATGTCAAGATGGTTATATCCTCAAGCGTCATCCGCTACCAGGTACAAAAATATTTCTTTGGGTATTGTTACTGTTGTAAACATTTTGGGCACAAAGCTATAAATTGTAGAGCTTATGTCAGAAAAAATCGGCTTAGGAATCCTAAGAGAAGTGAGGCTAACAATAGATTTGAAAACATCAAAGCATACATGAATATAGATAGAAACCCATTTGATCCTCTCTTTGATATCACTGAATGTTTCTACTGTCATAATTTTTAGCACAAGTCACATGAGTGTCATCTTAAAACCTGTAGATCACTATCTTAGAACAATTGCAAAACAAATGAATGTATGCAGTGGATAAAGAAGAAGGAAAAGAAGAAATTTGATAAGTGTGGCCTAGTTCTGTATGCTCAATATCAAAATAGTAAATGGTATGTGGACAATGACTACTCTAAACATATGATAGGAGATAAAAGCAAGTTTGCGTCCCTAGATGAAAATAAAAATGGAAATGTCACATTTGGAAATGATGAAACAGGAAGAATTAGAGGAAAGGGCACTGTTAGTTAGAATAATGGAAGAGGAAAAAATCTAGATGTACTGTTTGCAGATGGCTTGAAACATAATTTATTGAGTGTAAGTCGGATGTGTGACAGAGGCTATGCTTTTCTCTTCAGGGCTCGAGACAGAGAAATTAGGTCAACAACTACTAGGAATATTTTGGCTAAAGGAGTTCAAACAAAGAATAATGTATACATTTTGAAGGAAGATAATGAAGAGTGTTATGTTAGTAAACAAGATGAATCTTGGCTATGGCACGAGATATCGGGGAGTCTATTACAGGAAAATTTGGGCACATCAACCTCGACTTCCAGATCCGTATATTAGGGTCCATCAACCCCTAATTCAGTTGTTTTCATTCCCTAATGAAGTTAACCTACATCATGCTTTCCTCCCAAGAGTTTCATGACACCATTCATCCAAAAAATGCCCCTAGAGAGATCAGTGCAGATGGCTCTTTATCAGGCTGCAATGCATTGCAGGAACTGCACTGTCTGGGTGCTATGCATCGCACCTAGCCTTTGTTCTGCCTGCGATGAGCGAGATCCATCGAATTTTTGAAATGAATCCATTGGATTCCTCATCCAATGGATGCTTCTGGAGGTTTCTAGAAGGATAGAGCTCACATTTAGATGAGGAAGACGATGAATGAACCTTAATCCATTATCCCTTCCTCCATGGAACCACTTCCCAATTTTGGCAAAGCATTCATGAGGGCCATTAATGGCCTAACATCCCCCATTTAGCTATAAATGGACCAAGCATTCAAAGGCTTGGGGAGGTTGGAATTTCTTGAGCTAAGGAAATGCTGTTTGAATGAGATTAGTAAGAGTATTGTAATGATGTCAAATTGTTGCTTCATGAGGAGAGAAGGGTTTGAAGCTGGAAGGATGACACTGAATCGAGCATGCATCTACATGGGTTATAATCTTTCCTTCTATCAATAGATAATTCTTAGCTTTTTCCATTCATGTGTTTATATGATGTATATTGTATTCTTGATTCTATGATATGTTTAGTTAACAGATCGTCATTATTGTATGCTTTGATGGGTTTCTGTCTCGGCTTGTGTGCAGGTACTTTCCAAGCGAGTTAAGTATGGAAAGGAGTGGCGAAATCGGTTAAAGGAGAGAGGGATCGAGTGAAAGTTATAGGTTGCTACCTTTGTTCTTGTTTCTTTTATCTGTTAACTATAGGAAAAGAAACGAATTACTTTATTTGTTGTTTCTAGACTAGCTACTAGGTCTAGAGGGTTAGGTGTTTGAAGAAACACTAAATTTGCCCATAATAGAGTCTCAATTTTTATCACATCATCAGGCTTAGTAAGAAGAGAGAAGTCAAATATCTACCAAAGATAAAGAAGCCTCAAAACACTACTTGCAAGTCATGTCAAATGGGAAAAAAATCTCAGGCTTCATTCAAAATCAAGGATAAGTTGTCACTGTAGTAAGCCTTTGTTGTTAGTACATATGGAACTATGTGGTCCTTCCAAAATAGAAGCACGGAGAGGAGAAAAATATTTCATGTTGATAATTGATAACTATTCTAGATTGACATGGGTAACATTCCTTAGAGATAAGTCAGAAGAATTTGAGAAGTTCAAAAGATTCAAAACATTAGTAGAAAATCATACAGGGTGCAAGATAAAGTGCATAAGGTCATACATAGGAGGTGAATTTTCTTTTTATGAGTTTGCAGACTTGTGTGATGAACTTGGCGTAAAAAGGTGTTAGGATATTTCGACACATATGAAATAGTTAAGTATAACTTGGTCTAGTGTAAAGTTAGGTAAAGTGTGTTTCTTTACTATGCACTTTTGTAACTTACAATCCGATGGTCACGATATGTTCTAAACATGAAGTGATCCGACGGTTAATTCTCTCCTTGGTATTACCGACACTTGATCCATGGCTTAACACCCGATTGATCCATGATCTTTATTTAAAGAGCATGGAGGGTCATTTGTAGGGTAACTGTTCATGAGAGAAGCTTATGCAAATTTTCATTCTTTTATTAATAAATTACCTAAAGTGGCTGCATTGGCTCAGGCCGTGGACTGTTTCCCTCTTTGAGGGTTTTAACCACGTCAAGAACACTGGTGTATTGATATGTGACCTGTTTGTAAGCAGTGTCCTTTGGTGTTCTGTCTGAGGAACTTACCCTGTAAATTCCTACATGGTATTAGAGCTATTTGAGGGCCGCATTCGTTGGTGATCCAAATCGAAAGTTGATACAACTGCATTCGACTGTAGTTTCCTAGATATACTGTTTCTGACTGCTTTCGGGCCTAGAGCACTACTCTATTGTGTTAGGAGCATCTGTTCCAGTGAGGAACCTATTTCGTTTCAAGCGAAAAAGTTTCTGGTAACCCTAGCTACGTCATTTTTAAGATCTGGAGGTATACAGTCTTTTTTGCATTTTTAGCTATTAATCTCTCTGTTTATTTCAGTTTATTTAGCTCTCTGTTTTTTAATTACCGGATCTAAACCTTTCATTTCTGCGTATGCTCTTTGCCCCGCGACTCTGTGCGATTTGGGCAAACAAAAAACAGAAAAGAAGGTTTTTTCTCATGCTTATGCTATTTTCCACCGCACCTTAGTGTGATCTCAGAAAATCAGAAACATTGAGGAAAATATTTAGTTTTTGGCTAAAGCTAACTTCAAGCTGTAAGGTTTGTTTTTGTTTGTATGTCCGTGTTGGGTTTTGTAGGGAAAAAATAGCTTTTTCAAGTAAGCACACACCCCAAAGCTTCAGTGACTAACAAAAAAAAAAACCCCTTCCTCGTTTCCAAAAATTACTAACCTTTTAAACTAGCTCACTTGGTCCAAAGTTACTTTATGAGAATAGAGGTCTTGAGTTTAAGTCTTTCTTTTTGTTGAGTTACTTTTTCAAAAAACACATGTAACTTATGTTTTAAAGTTACTTTATGTAAAAGTGTTCTCATCCATTATAAAAAGTGAGTCACTTATAATTCTAAAGTCTTTTTATCTTTTATTTAAGTTACAATTTAGTGGGTAGCTCAAAAAGTACCATTGTAAAAGTGACTTTCACTTATTTATAAAAGTGAGTCACATAAAATATTTTTTTAAAGTGAGCTAATTAGATTAAGTTTGGAAGGTGGGGGGGAAGAGGGGCGTGGGAATTTTTTAAATATAACATTGTCATTCATTTCTACACATTCATGCACTTCGTCGACATCTTCAACAACTTTTCTTCAAAAAGCCATAACTTCCTCATCTAGAAGCCATTTTCAGAGCTGCTTTTTTTTTAATCAGCCTAATTTTTCGAGATCTTTCCATTGGAACACTTAGTTTCAACATATACAACTTTAGTTTCAGTTAAAATGGAAATTCCATGCCAAGTTATTATTGACAACACCAACTACTTCCAATGGTGATCCTGCATTGTGGATTTACTTAGAAGTAAAGGTCTTTACAGAATAGCCTCAAGCCAAGAAACCAAACCTCAAGATGAAGATAAGGCAGCCAAATGGGAAAATAGGCAAGATCAAGCACGTGGGTTGATAGGGATGTCTATTTCTCTAGACCTTAGATTCCATATTGCAGAACTTGATACTCCTAATGAAGCAATGAAACAGTTCACTAAAGTTTTTGGAATTAAAAATGAAATTAGAGCCCATCAACTCGAAAATGAGTTGCTTACATTGGACCCCAATAATTTTTCTTCCATTGAAGATTTTTTTGTCTAAGTTCAAGACCCTTAGACTTCTCTTGGAAGGTGTTAAGGTTAAGAAAGAAGATGGTAGCCTTATCTATTCCATTCTTACTAAGTTGGGACCAGCCTACTCTGTGTTTGTTTCCATCTTCCATTCTACTAGAGAAACCTTTATTTCTCAAGGACAAGACTACAAGTCCCCCTCTTTTGATGCCTTTTGTGATTATTTAATAAGAGAACAAGAAAAGCTCTTATATCTTTCTTAATATTAGAAACTCTTCTAAGAAAGCCTTAGCTGCCCAGCAGCAACCAAATTCAAAGAATCCTAACAAGCAGTATCCTAAAAAGAATGGTCCTAAGCAATTTCAGTCTCAAAATTAGAAATCACTTCAACAAAATGATAAGGCAAATAAAAACAAAAGGAAGAAGACTAATATACATTGCCAATTTTGTAACCGAGATGGCCACTTAGAATCCAAATGCTTTATGAAGATGGAAGCCTTGGAAGCAACAATGAAGAAGCATAACATCCATTTGGAGCACTCTTCAACTTCAACTTCATCTTCAAGAATATCACTTTCTGCATGTGGTTGTCAAGCATCTCGGTCTGGTTATGCACTAAATGTTTCTTCTTCTTCTCATTCTCATGAGTGGCTCATTGATTCTGGAGCTTCTTATCACATGGCCAAAAACAAAGCCATGTTTTCTTCTTTAAATGATTGTAACACCAAAAATATATATGTTGGTGATGATAGATCTCTCAGTGTTGTAGGGACTGAAACTGTTCATCTAGACAATGGTCAATTTAATGATGTATTATGTGTTCCAACCTTATCCTGCAACCTTCTATCTGTATATCAAATAACTCATTTAGGTGAAGGTAAAATTGCTGAATTTTCACCTCACGATGTTGTAATTAAGGACCTAAGAGATCCTAGACAGATTTTAACTATTGACATTGCTGATGATTCTACAAGGTTGTATAAATTTAACAACTTTGGGTCATCAAATCTTCCCTCGGTATTTGTTGCTCATAATGATGAAGTGAGCAAACTTTAGCATGAGAGATTTGGTCACTTAAACTATCGCTCCCTTCAGAATCTATGTAACGAAAATATGGTGACATGTCTTCCAATGGTATCTTGCAGAGATGGTGTTTGTTCCGGATGTGTACTCAGAAAACATCATCATGATAGTTTTGAAAAATGTGCCTCTTGGCATGCGTCAGCCCCTTTATAGCTTGTGCATAGTGATTTATGTGGTCCACTTCCAGTTGTTTCATTCTCTGGCTACAAGTATTTCTTAACTTTCATTGATGATTTCTCTAGATGCACTTGGGTATACTTCTTAAAACTCAAGAGTGAAGTATTTAACATGTTCTTGGCCTTTAAGGCCTTTGTTGAAAAACAATCTGGACACCAAATTCTTAAGCTAAGATCTGATAATGGCGGAGAATATGTTAAGAAAAAATTCATCAACTTTTGCACTGAGAATGGAATTCAAATGCAACATATTGTTCCATATACTCCACAACAAAATGGTGTCGCTGAAAGGAAGAATCGTACCTTAAAGGAAATGGTTAATTGTATGCTTCAATCTAAAGGACTTAGTCTTAATTTTTGTTCAGAAGTAATTAACTGTGCATATTACATAGTAAATCACACTCCTACTAAGGTTTTAAAGCATATCACTCTAGAAGAAGCATGGAGCTCAATTAAACCAGATTGGAAGTGAAGCATGGGACCATATTCTAGATGAGAAACATAAAGCTTTAGAACCTAAGAGTGAAAAATGTATTTTTGTTGGATATTCTGAAGATGTCAAAGGATATAGACTTATTCCGCTTAAGTCCAAAAATGTTATCATTAGAAGAGAAGTAAAGTTTGCTGAAAATATATCGGCCTATGAGCCTAGTTCGACAGATGTGCCACCTCTCTCTATCCCTTCTACTTTTGAAAATATTTCTTCTTCAGATGATGACAGCGAGGATGACAATCCCGCCCCACCTTCTCAGGATCCTCCTTCAGCTCCTCAGCTTCCAAAATGGGTTCATGCTACTCGGGATGCAGCAGGTGCTCTTGCCGGTGATCCTACAGATCAATGACATACACATTCTTAGTTCGATATAGCCTCTTCTTTACTGGCTCAAGCTTCAGCGAATTATGATCCTGACACCTTTGCATAAGCTTCAGGCCATCCAGATTGGGACACATCTATGAATGAAGAATATCGTTCATTATTGGCAAATGATACATGGGATCTTGTTCCTCTTCCAAAGGGACGAAAACTTGTTAGATGCAAATGGGTTTACAGAACCAAGTATGGACCAGATGGAAAAGTTGATAAACATAAATCTCATCTTGATGCTAAGGGTTTTTCACAAGTTGAAGGCATTGACTATACTGAAACCTTCTCCCCTGTTGCAAAAATGAACTCTATCTGCCTTGTTCTTTCCCTTGCTGCCTCTTTCAAATGGGAAGTCCATCAGATGGATGTTAAATCTGCCTTCTTGCATGGGGACTTGCATGAAGAAATCTATATGGAACAACCTACTGGATTTATACAAACAGACTCTAGCCTTGTATGTCGGCTTAAGAAATCCATTTATGGTCTCAAGCAAGCCCCTCAGGCTTGGTATGCCAAAATGGATGACTTTCTTTTAGAAACTGGCTTTTCTAGGTGTCATTCTGACTATACTGTCTACACCAAGAAAGTGGGAAAGTCTCTTATCATTCTTGTTCTTTATGTTGATGATCTTATCCTTACTGGTAGTGATCCCAACCTTATAAACCATGTGAAGTGCAGACTTAAAAGAAGTTTGAAATGACAGACTTAGGACACTTGCATTATTTTCTTGGTCTTCAAGTCTTGCAATCCAAGGAAGGTATTTCCTTTTCCTAGTCCAAGTATGTTTGTGATATTCTACGCCATTTTCACATGGAAGACTATAAGCCAACTGCTTCTACCCTTTAGTCTGGAGCCAAACTTTCAGTCACTTGTACTTCCCCTGAAGTTGATGCTACCTTATACCGTCAACTTGTAGGAAAAATTTTGTATCTAATCCATACTCGTCCTTACCTTTCCTTTGTTGTTGGCCTTATTGCTCAGTTTATGCAAAACCCACATGGAAGTCACTGGAAAGTAGCTAAAAGAATACTTCATTATGTTCGAGGTACAGTTTAGTTTGGGATTCATTACAGTGCAGAAGCATCTCCTCTATTGGTTGGTTTCACTGATTCTGATTGGGATGGTGACCCTGATGATTGGAAGTCTATTGCAGGGTATGTGTTCACTCTTGGTTCAGGACCTATTACATGGGCTTGCAAGAAACAAAGTGCCATTTCTCTTTCTTCAGTAGAAGCAGAGTATCGTGGTGCCGTAGAAGCTAGTAAGGAAGCCCTGTGGCTTCGTTAGATCCTGTCAAAGTTTGGCTTTCAACAGCAACATCCGACTACACTTTGGTGTGATAATCAAAGTGCCATTCAACTATGCAAAGATCCAGTCCAACATTAGCACAACAAACACATTGAACTGCACATGCACTTCATCAGAAATCTCATTCATGACCATGTTCTTGAAGTGCAATATTGTTCAACAGATGATCAAGTTGCAGACATCTTTACAAAGGCTCTCACAGAGGCGAAGTTTACTAAACTTCGATTTATGGTTGGAGTTCACGAAGTTGTCACTAAGGGGGGATAAACTCTAATGCCTCCTTCCTTCTCCTATTGTGTCATATTTGTACATCCTTCAATCCTATCCCAAGTTGTTCTTAAGGGGGGATGTTAGGATATTCCGACACATAGGAAATAGTTAATTATAACTTGGTCTAGTGTAGAGTTAGGTAAAGTGTGTTTCTTTACTATGTACTTTTGTAACTTACAATCCGACGGTCACGATATGTTCTAGACATGAAGTGATCTGACGGTTCATTCTCTCCTCGGTATTATCGACACTTGATCCATGGCTTAACACCCGATTGGTCCATGATCTCCATTTAAAGAGCATGGAGGGTCATTTGTATGGTATCAGTTCATGAGATAAGCTTATGCAAATTTTCATTCTTTTATAAATAAATTTCCTGAAGTGGTCGCGTTGGCTTATGCCGTGGACTATTTCCCTCTTTGAGGGTTTTAACCACGTCAAGAATATTGGTGTATTGATCTGTGATTTGTTTGTGATCGGTGTCCTTTGGTGTTTTGTTTGAGGAACTTACCCTGAAAATTCCTACAAAAGGCAGTATACTATTGCAGACATCACAACAAGATGGAGTTGCAGAGAGGAAAAATAGATCCATTCAGCAAATGGTTAGAGCCATGATGCAAGACAGAAACATTCCTCAGACCTATTGGGAATAAGCAATACACACAACAATTCATATTCTTAATAACTGGCACATCTCCGACCAAACTATGACAAGATACCATATGAATTGTGGCACGATAAGCCAACCTTGGTCAAACATTTTAAAGTGTTCAGAAATAACTGCTATATCACAAATAATGATGAAAAGTTAGGAATGTTTGATGCTTGATCAAATGAAGGAATATTTTTGGTATATTTGTCAAAATGTAAGGGATACATGTACTATAATAAAAGACTTCATATGATTATGGAAAGCATAGATGTAAAGTTTCATGAAGAGGTGCCTGATAAGAACAAGAGCACAAGTTTTATCAATCCTCCAGATCACCATCATCATGACAGTAAAGAAAATGAAGTACACCATGAAGAATTAAAAAATACAGAGACTCATTCAAAATGTCCCTCAAGATATACGCAAAAGAATCATCGTGAAATTCAAATTATTGGAGATAAAAGTGAAGGAGTGCAAACAATGAAGCAACTTAGAGAGAAATTAGACCAAGCTCATATTGCTATGTTGTCATAGATTGAACCAAAGAACTTTGATAAAGCAAGTAAAGACAAAAATTGGATAGATTCTATGAACTAGGAGTTAGACCAAATTGAAAAGAACAAGACTTGGGAACTGACACCAAGGCCAACCATAAAGAATGTCATTGGCACAAAATGTGTATTCAAAAACAAGATGAATGAACAAGGTCAAATTTTTAGAAACAAATCCAAACTAGTGTGCAAGGGTTACTCACAAGTAGAAGGTCTTGACTATGAAGAAAATTTTCCACCAACTGTGAGATTGCAGGCAATCAGGAAGTTTTTGGCCTTTGATTGTTATAATGATTTCAAAGAATACCAAATCGACATGAAGTTTGCTTTTCTAAATGGAAAATTTGAGGCAGAGGTCTATATGGAACAACCTAAGGGATTTTTGTTATCAGATAACCCTAACTATGTTTTCAAGTTAAAGAAAGCATTGTATGGCTTTAAACAAGCACCATGAGTATGGTACTTTAGGTTGAACATGTATCTTCAAAAACATGGCTTCAAGAGAGGAGGATCTGATAGTAATCTGTACATAAAGGTTGATGATGATGAATTACTAATTGTGGTTGTGTATGAGGATGATATTATGTTTGCAAACAATAAAGATAATCTAATTAAATGATTTGTTGAAGAGATGAAGTTTGAATTCGAGATGTAAATGATTGGAGAACTTACCTTTTATCTATGGCTACAAATTCTACAAAGGTCAAGAGGCATATTCATTTCTCAAGAGAAATACCTAAGAGATACGTTGAAAAAGTTCCAAATGGAAGATTGTAAACTTGTCTCAACCCCCATGGAAATTGTATGCAAGCTATGTGCAGATGATGAATCATCTATTGTTGACCAGAAGCTTTACATATCTATGATAGGAATCCTGCTATACCTAACATCCTCTAGACTAGATATAATGTTGGCAGTTGAATTAGTGGAAAGATATCAATCAACGCCTAAATAGAGTTGTCTATTAGAAACAAAGAGGATATTCAGATACTTGAAAGGGACTACATACTATGGACTATGGTACCCAAAAGGTAATAAATTTACATTGACAACATACACAGATGTGTACTAGGCCAGTTGTGTGTAAGATATAAAAAATACAAGTAGCAGTGCATTCTACTTAGGAGAGTCTTTGGTTGCATGGTTAAGCAAGAAATAGTCATCAGTTTCTCTATCTACAACATAAGTTGAATACATAGCTGCTGTTACTTGTTGCACACATGTTGTGGATGAAATGGAATCTACAAGATATGAAGGTAAATTTCAATGAACCTATATCATTAAGCACGACAATACAAGTGCAATAAGTATTTCAAAAAATCTTGTGCTTCACTCAAATACTAAATATACACCTATAAAGTACCACTTCCTCATAGAACAAGTGGCTGAGAAAATAGTAAAGATGGAATACATACCCATAAAAGAACATATAACAAATATATTTAATAAGCCACTTGCTAGAGAACCTTTTGAATATCTGAGGGGAAAATTAGGGACAGTCCGTGCAAACTCCTCTCACTAGTTTGATTTTAAAAGAAAATCCTAAAGAATGATGATAATATGAAAATGAATGCACTATATAAGGGGGAGACTATAGAGAAGCAAGAAGCATATGGTTGTGTCAATATGTTGAAGCAGTCAAGAATAAAAAAGAATAAAGGACCATCCTACAACTACAACATCTAGTCATTTTCTTGATGAATAGGCAACATCAATGAGATTCATCATTCAAAGGTTCATTCTTTAATATAAAATTTTATGAAAAAAATGTACATATGTATAATCCTTTATATAACCATGTAAATAAACATTCTCAAATGTACATAGTCTAGTTAAACATTTGCATATCTAATCAAAACATGTTGAAGATGAGCCTAGCTCAATGTATATTTACATCATTAAAATTTTCTCAAAACTCTTTAGCTTCTAATGAATCTAAATATTTATATGGCATGCATTAAAGTACATTAAGATAACTCATGTAAGATACTAACATTTCATCTATGAAGAAAGAAAAAATGAGATCTCTTCAAATATATATCTATATATATATATATATATATATATATGAAAGCAAAAGCAAAGGTGCTACCATCAAGCCTACATGAGCATTTCCTATACATTTTTATGTCTGGTTTCTAGAAGCCTTCATCATGAAGCATCATGAGATCGACATCTGAACCATATTATTTGCAAGTTCTATATGAAGATATCTAGTCCAACAACTAATCTATCACAATATTGGTGTAAAGAGTCATTTCATGCAAATATCTTCTATAATTGCAAAACACTGCTAATGAAGAAAACTACAAAAATGGTTCTATGACCAGAAAGCTAGCAAGTGATTAAGCTACATTGCATCACTAGGAATCCACAATCCTTCGACGTTGTATTATAAGAGCAAATATTTGAATGTTATATTTTTGACCTAACCTCATGTATACAAGTGGTGAATGCTTGAAGTGTTAACCTGTATTTATCATCCGTAGAAAAAATCTCTTCAATAGCTTCAACAACATAGTTGAAAAAAATATTTTTTTTATTAGAAGAATATCCACTATCTCATGAGGATTTGAGTGTAGAATCCATTCATTAGGATCTCATCGTTGTTATAAAACGAAACATTCAAATTCAAAGGAGCTCATGTAGTGATAGCCCATGAGTATTGCGTTGGATGAATATTAATATATGCAGCGCTAGCCTTGGATGAATATTGATATTGATATGCAGCGCTAGCCTTGGATGAATATTGATATTCCTGCAACAACATTCTCTTTTATTCCTGCAACAACATTCTCTTTTATTATTTCCTTGGAGCAACGTTCTTTATTGTCTCTTTGCAGCGTTATTGATAAAGCCAAAAAAATATATATATGCGGCATATGAAGCAACATAACTGAAGCCAAAAGAATATTATTCATTGCACTCACACATGCGTTGAATTGCAGCCTTCAAGAGCGTGTTCTCAAGTATGAATTTCAACCTTTGAAGTATGCAGATATATCGTTGGAGCCTTCTTTTATTTATTATTGGTGACATATATTATTGGCATACAGAATTGCAGCGTATTATATTATCGTTGGAGCTTTTTTTCTTATTATTATCAGATCTAAAACAGAGTATATATATATATATATATATATATATATAATATGCAAAATTTATATATATACAATGCAATACAGCGTTATGTAAACAATTATTTTATATGGGAGGTTCCAGTGATAATTATTTTATATGTCAACAATTATTTCATTTATTTTTTAATATTAGAGGTTTTAATAAGAATTTAGGGTTTTATGCCTTAATTCTCTTTCAATCTTTTTCGCTGTCTTAATTGCTTTCAAGTGGCTGATATGCCTGACATAACATTGAAAATTGAAAATTAGAGGCATTTCATGAATAGGGAAGACATTTTTAATTTGAGTAATATAATGTTTGGGCAATAGGTATCTTAAAACCCCTTGCAATTGATGTTAAAGGGGGAGGTCAGCAGAGGTATGACAATAAAAGAAATAATTGTGTTTCCATCAATGCCAAAGGGGATAATGTTGGCAATGTTGGCATTGATGTCAAATAATCATGCTAAGGAAGAGTGGTACCATTGAAATATGTTGATTGGTTATGTTGAATGCCATTGTTGCAAGATTTTTTGGACTACAAAAGTTGATAAGTGATGCAAAGTGCAAAGGATGATAAGTAATGTGAAGTGAAAAGGTTGGAGCTTCCTTGAGGTAGCAACCTCTTGTAGGTTGGAGCCTATAAAAATCAGATGTAATTGGGGAATAGGAGCTTGCCCTCACATCACTTTCAACCAAAAAAAATGTGGTTTTCTCCCTTATGGGTTTCCACTTATATCTGGTGTCTTCATGTGTTCTTTGTTGAATGTTGTGTGAATTCTCTTGAATTCTGAATAAGTATATCTGCAAATGTCTCTCTCTCTTTGGTGACTGTAAAAAAAACCATTAATAAATGAACATATACACAAGTCATTAACTATATGATAAGATAATAGTAAAGGAAAATTAAGTTGAGAAAAAAATAAATTATTGATTCACCCCCCCTCTCAGTAATTTCCAGGCATACATCACAAAGTCACCTCCTAAAGTATTTTCCAAAGTTTTCTTTCACAAAGAACGACACTTCCCTTAACAAAAGATGTCGCTTAGGATTCCTTTAGAAAGGGACTCGAAAACTTAGAAAAAAAGTGTAAAATCATTCTAATAACTAGAAACGAAAGTTCATATGATCAAAGGGAGGCTCCAAAATTTGAATGCATGCCAAAATTTGGAGGGTGTTATAGCAATGACAACACTTATATATTAATTTTTTATATCATTAATAATAATGATAATGATTTTAAATAAAGCTATAATTTAGATATTTTTAATTACCCTAATTGGCGTGTTTATTTTAGAATAAGGCTACCAAAATTTTGATTTACTTATCAATAATTATTAAGTGGATGGAGGGGATTTAATATTTAGGCATATCAATTATCAATAATTATTAAGTGGACGATAAGGATTTAACCTCCATAGAATGTTCTAGAATATTCTTGTAATATATACAAAATCAAAGGCCAAAAATGATTTCCAAACTAGTTGTCTTTTTTTGCCCCTTTAATTAAATTTATTAATTATAAAAAAAGTCATATGAAATGATTAATGTTTTTTTGGCATGTGGTATTGATAATCCATGGTATTGTAACAATGTCCATAATGAAGTGGAGTAAATCTCCATGGTTAAGAATCTTGGTACATGTTTTTTTAAAATGTATATATGTTTAACTTATATATTGATTCCTTTTATCACTATGTTTTCTTTTTTTAATTACGTTGATAGGGTGTCTATTTTGAAATAGGATTTCCATAATTTTAATTTAATTATCAATAATTATTAGGTGGATGGAGGGTATTTAATCTCATTAGAATATTCTACCCTGAATGGGTTGATGTTTGAGACAAATCGGGTGGGGGGGATGTACGCGGGTACACTATCGTCTCCCTACTTGGCTGTGGGGAATGGGGACGTGGCAGTCCATCCCCAAGAGGAGTTAAGCAAGGCAGTATCACATAGGTCAATCATTAATGAGAAACAATTCATCTGGTCATCCTGAAAAGGACCGAAGGTGGTGGGATTGTGATTCATATCTCGAGCTGCTTACTCATGTGGCATCGGTTGATATCAAGAGCCCCCCCACTCACTTCACATGCAGTGTAATGATGTCGATAATAAGATTAAAGCTAGTTTACGACACTTGAAAGAGGAGGGTAATGTGAAAAATGTTGGTCCTTTGTGTGGGTGGATTCAAAATGATTTTGAGATGAACCTAGATTATATTGGCATAGAGCATAGATGATGAGTTTTCTAGCCTAAAGATCTATTTTCAACTCCAATTAGCCTAGAAAACCAACGGTGGGAGGGTAAACTTCTATTTTCGTTGGTCTTGTTCTTTGGTGTTTCTTGGTTTCCCAAGGGTAATTGATGATAGGACTTCTTATGGGCGAGTAGAGGGTTTGGTGTGGGTTTTGTATAGGGAATTAAGATGGCTATGGTCATTAGTGGCTTGCTCTATTATTGATTGTGAAGGGCCAATATATTGCAGTCTTTTTAAACCACACAAACTTAGGTTTTATTTATATGATGTTGGTGTGCAATAAACTCTATTGGTCTTGGATAAGGAGGAAAGTTAATCTTTTCTAGTGAATTATTGCTTCTCTCTACCCTATAAGTCAGCAAGGAAGACTCCCCTCTCCAAGGTGAGTATAATCAGGTTCCTGTTTGTAATTATCTTTTGTCCCTTGGTTATGTTGGTGAGTTATTTTAGACAGATATTGACAAGTCTATTAACATGTCCTTTGTCAAGATAAAAGCTATCAGGTTACTTTTTTATCAAGTTCCAAAGAGGTCCAAGTATTCAGTTTATTTTTTTGACTTTGCCACTAAAGTCTCTGTATCCCAGGGAGTTTCTAATTCTAGCCTACATGGTTTCAATCTTATTCTGGTTGGAGATGGAACCTGAAGTGCACAGTTAATCTCCCTTTTCGCCAGAGGACTTGTTTTTTAGTTGGAAATCTCCTTCACCTGTAGCGTATTATCCTTTATATCTTTCATTGGTTATTATCAAGACCCATGCACTGACATTGTGGAGCACTCCTAGCTCTTAAGATGCTCTTGCTAGAAAGGTGTATTTCCGGGGCTACTAGTCTGGATTAGCAAGAAGTTGGAAAGCCCCGACGTCTCATCCTCAACTGTTGAGGCTCGGTTGGACGTTATTTTGTGGAACTTTTTGTCGGGAACATGACACATTTTGAGTTCACTCAAGGGTGGTTACATCATTGGAAGACTAAACAATACAAGGATCTAGTTACATGTTTGCTTTGTTTGGATCAACTTACATATGCTATAATGTTGTATCAGTGGGCCAAGGTTCGTGGGGGGAAGCATACTATTAAGAGAGGGTCCAAAGAGGGAAATATCATAGGCACCAATGTTTACAAGAATTCACAGGTTATAAGGAGCTTACACCTGATCCCATTCAGAAAGAAATTGATAGAGATGAGAGTGAGTATCCCTCACACAAATCCTCCCTCTCTAAAGCTAAAGTGTTGGTTAAATGGGCATAATGGATCCCTAATACAGGGCACCCGAAAGGGTGCTTCAATTAGTATATATATTTACCATTGATTTATACTAGCAGATGAATTTTATTTTGGGATGCACACTAGTAGACAGGAAGAATCATAAGGATGATGTTCTCCATTCTCTAGAGTGCCTCCACAACCACTTGAACACTAAGGATAAAAAATCAGAATGGATAGAACTGCTACAAACCAGGACAATACTAAGAGGGATGGGTGAATCAATATTGTGAGAATTTTAAAACTTTCTTTCACAAGTAAAGAATACCAGGACACCAATACATACTTCAAAAACCATTCATATAAGAATCATTAGAATCAACACAAGAAGCAAAAACAAAAAGCATAGATTTCTCAAACTTCTCTTCAATTACTTTCAGAAAGGAAAGCTTCAACTTGTTGTTACAAAGTTTTCTGGCTCCAACCAGAAGGAAGCTACTACTCCCTAATTTATTAGCTACTACTGAAAGGAGCTACAACCCCTGATTTATCAGTTGTTACTGAAAGGAGCTCCTACCCCTGATTATTTACCGACTACTACTGGAAGGAGCTACAACCCCTAATTTGAAACCTGTCACTTGCTTGACCTCCTTTATTCATATTTCATTCCATTTTCAAACTCAAATCATGAAGTCAACTTCCTTTCAAAAAAAAAAAAAATTCCTCCTCATCACACACCCCAAACACCATCAAAACACCTTTTGCATCCTCTAATCTCTGATCAACGCACACAACACGAAAACCGATAGCAATAACATCAGCTACAATCTTGCAAATTCAATTATGCTAATAAAATATTAGTGTTGATATTTTTATATTTAGAACTTTTAGTTAAGCCCATCTCTTCTTGAATTCTTATTTTCAACTCATATACCACTTCTATTAGTTATTCTCAATGTGATAGTGAGTCTTCAATATTTGATATGCTATCTCTGTGAGAAAATCTGAGTTAAACTGCCCAAAATTACAATTATGAAAATATCAGGGTTTAGCTAGACTTCTATCTTCAGTTCCAACTTTAGTTGACCTCTAGTATTTTCCAAAATTTCCAAATCTATCTCATTCCACCAAAATAGCTACCAATTCATTCATGCACATTGATTGGGCATTTAACACTCTGCCAATTTAGCGCCACAATGCCAAATATATAGTTATCGTCTTGTTCATGCTTGACCCGTGCTCTCGATCAAATTATATCCATAGGATCGAGTGTTGGAGCCAATCCTTTAGCCCTTGGATTTTATTTCCCCTAGAATAAACAATGGCGCCACCACTTGATTCCACTTGTGCGCCACCGATTAGTGCACATAGATTGTGCTTGCCACCATATCCCGATGCCTGTTACCTTAGAGATTTAACATTGTGCACCCTTGTAAACTCCTGGGGTCATTCCACTGGGATGATGTGTCAACTCGTAAAGCCTCCAAAACTGCCACCTGTATGCCAACATGTCCTGGTGCTTCATCAACCCGAAGAAAAACCTTGTAGCTCGCTTGGAAATTGTCGGGGTGCCTAAATTTCTGGGGCCCAGGGTGACGTGTTAGTGTCAGTCAGTTCAACCTATCACCAGCGATCAAATATGCTCTTACGAGGTGTTTTTAGGGTGTCAAGTCAATTTTTTTTCATTTCAGTGAGTCTTCAAATAAAAATTGTCACCGGTTATCGTGTCTAGGTCACTGCTGCTCCCTTCACTTACTCATGGTCTTCAGCACTCATCATGGTCATTGTCTTCTTCGAGGTATCATATCTTCATTTAAGTGTCTTGGGTCATGAAATGGTTAAATTCCTCATTTTAGGTCATGGTCTAGGGTTTCACTTCATGTATCGTCACGATACCATATGTTGCCAAAAGTATGTCCATCATGTGATTAAGTGGATAAAGGGAGTTAGCAGCTCAAGGAAAGAAAAATAAAGGTAAAGGTAATATTTAATTCCAAATAAGACAATGTTGCAGTACACTACCTCGCCTCATCATTTCTCATAGGGATGTGTTTGCTTCAAAATATGTTTTTGACAAAATTGAGAATAATTTTACAAAGTGAAAGAGGTTTTTGTCCATTATAGCCCAAAGAACAAAAACCTCCTTCATTTTATGCACGAGTGTTATGATTTGAAAGAAATTCCCAAAATACACTTTCTATGGGAGAGTTAATGCACTTCTGAATAGCTTGACTTCAAGACAGTTTTTCAGGGGTTTGGACCAGGTGTTGGTAGTTCTTAAGGACTCTATTGTGTAGTAGACATCCTAAGGTTTCCAATGGTACCTTCAGATAATTATTTGGATTAGTGGAAGGCATCCAAAAGTGCTATGCAAGTTGGAGCTTCTCTTTTGTCAGAGAAACCCTCAATTTTTGGAGTGACCTTGGGAAAATCAATTTTTCTCCCTCATGGAGTGTCCAAATTACATGCTTGAGGTGTCCATCTTATAGAAGACTTCAATAGATTTCCAACGAGCCATCAATCTCTCAATTTGGAGCAGTTTAAGGCCTCCAAAAGTGGTTTGGAAAATGGCACTGTGCTTTTGTGAATTGCGTGCGCTTTGGCGCTGCGCGTAGGAACACTGCACTGCGCGCAGGACAGAGTGCCCAGAAATCCTTCAAAACTCTCCCAAATCTCAATTTTTCACTTGAAAGCTTGATTTTATTGACTTCTAAGCCAAGGGACAAGTAAGTACACCATCATTATCCCTCTTTTTCTTTTCCAAATTCATCTCATGTCAATGATTCTTCAAGTTAGGGTTTGTAGTGAAATTTGCATGGGAAATGATAGGGTGAAAATGGCCATCTTTATTTTTGGTTTCTAAAACATGTAAAATGATATCCTACACCTGCATACATGTTTAATGAGCCATTTTAACCATTTTACCCACCTCAAAACAAAGTTTAAACACTCAAAAAGCAAAACCCTAGCTCATTCCTACCGGTTTTTTGGCAAATTTCATCATAAACCCTCTTGTTTCCACCTACAAGCAGATCACTCTTCCACTGTTTCTTCACTTATTTTCATCAGCTTCCAAAGTTCATATCCAACCTTTTCAAACCTCCTCTATCATTTTGTCAAAATCCACCTTCACATCACTTCATTTTCATTCATACCTCACAGTTTATTTTTCATTCAAATGGAGGTGGGGTCCTCTAGCAAAATAGTGGAGAAGACTCAGTTATCTAAACCTGAGGTGACTAAAGTGTATAAGAAAGGGTAGAGGCTTGTGTTTTCTTCTCACAAAGAGAAAGGGGCCAAGCCTTCTTCATCGACAAAGCAGGAATCTGCAACAAAGGATAAAGACATAGTAGAACATGAGTTTGAACTAATTGATCCAGAGACTGAAGATCAGACCACAAACATGAGACAAACTATCAGGGATAAGGACTACATAATGAAGGAGATGGCGATCAATTTGGAAAGGGCAAAATATGTTATACCATTCCTTGAACAGGAAAACAATCAACTCAAAACAAAGGAGTTGATACTGGAAAAGGAAAAAGCCAAGTTAATGCAGCAAATAGGCAAAGGTAAGGAGATCATGACATCAAGCACGCCTAAAGCATCAGAGGTGAGAGGAAAAAGGAAAAGACCAAGAACAAGAGGCCTCAAGAAAGCTTTGCAAGAGGAACAAGAACAAATTCTGCTTAATGAGGATCTTGACCTAGAAGAAAGGATTGCCCTAGAGGTTCATGAAGATAATGAATATTGGCTTAATATGGTGAATGAACACTTGGAGAAGCTCCTTGAGAAGGAAAATAGAGACAATAAATTGCTCAGACACATGGCGCATCACTATCAAGCTCAAAACATGATCACCAATGTCAAGGTAAAACAACTTGAAAACAAGCTCAAGGAGGCCAAAATATACCAAAAGGATGAGGGAAACTTGGAGATGCTTGTTGAAGCATCCATGAAGCTATAAAAAACCTATTTTTATACCTTCCCTCCAATTTTGAGCCAATTCTGAGCATTTTAAGTTTTTTGGCAAATTTTGGTCTAAGTTCAGAAATTTAGCCTTTCTAGGCGCTGCGCTTTTTCCTCAGGCCTCCATTTGAGGAAAGGTATACATTTTTGGAAATATCTTGGCATCCTCTAAAAACCCATTTGCCCATATTTTTCAAAGGTGGCTTAGTTTTGGAGAAAAGTGCAAAAAAGTGGCAAAAACTAGCATTCTCGACCATTTTTTGACAAGCGCTGTGCTTCTGGAGTGACCTTGGGAGAATGGATTTTTGAAGGTCTTCCCATGCTCCAAATTCAGAAATTAAAATTGTTCTAGAAACTAGACAGGAAGGGCTAGTTGACCATTCTCTTAGATTTGAGTTTTGACCCCTGGAAGGCACCTAAAAATCAGCTCAAAGTTGGTGTTGTGCTTCTACACTTTCTGTGTTTTTATTTGAAAAATTTCACTGTGTAAAATTTCTAGTTTCTAGTCTGACTTGGTCAAAGTCAAGATTATCTATGTAATGGCACAAGTTACGAGGTTAGGTGATGTAGGCATGAATAAATGTATATCATCGGTTGTTTTTGATGTTTATTAAGCCTCATAAAAGAAGAAAACTCCTAAACAAACTCTTCATGAGGTGTTTGAGTTGCACCTTCTCACTCTCACCTGTTGGTTGAGAGAATCTTGGAGTTAGTTCCTCCACCAAGGAATTCGACTCCTGAAGGTGGGAAAGCGGTCAAGGAGAGTCTATAAGTACTATTTCACTTCAGGAGAAGAAGGTTGAACTTTTTGTGAAGGAGGCTTGCATTGTAATCATCTTTCAGCTAATACAGATACATGTTGCAGCTATTTTCAAGGAACTCTAGCCCAGTGAGTTCATGGTGCTTGTACTTAATTCTTTTTGTTTTCTCGTGGTCTAAACATCTTTATCTACATTATATCTCTTATTTCTATGAAGGCCTTGTGATAAAATATTCAAAATTCTTGTTTTTCAAGCTCTGTTATCTGGTTTTCATAGTTATGTGTTTTGTCTTCCTAAGCTAATGAAATCATTTTTATTTATGCTCATTAGTTTCTTCCACACTATATCCTCTATAATATACTAAAAAATACTCAAATTACACCATGGCTTCTGATATCTAGCTCCTTCTTATGTTTGCTCCTGTATTCCCACAGCCTAGACCTTCTTGTGGCTCCAAACCCTAAGTTCAGCAAATCCTTAAAAAAACCAAATTTTCACAAACAAATACACATATATAGCCTAAAATTCATTTTCTTTAAAGTCATATCACTGATAAGAGACTTAGAGAGATCCCTCTCATGCTTAGTAGGGCTAGCTACTGAGCTGAAGCGGTTTGAGGTTACCCTTGTCCATTTCCTTTTCAGCCTAGGAGATTGTAAGCACTAACAACGTGTACTGTGGGACCTCTTCTTAATTTTTCAGGGGTGATGTGTCATTTCCAGTCTATATGCCACCTCTGCAAGGATGTCATGTGTCACTCGCTGAGTTGTGCTACGTGTCACCCATTTTTATCCCACTTGGACACCTAAAAACACAAAAGCTGCATGCCATGTGTCATCATCCTAGAGTGCCATGTGTCTTGCTAACATCATGTTAACGTCATTATTCCATCGTGGCTCCATGTCACATCTGTGAGCCAATGAAAATGTGCCATGTCTCCTTCTGCCATTAGTCCTTTCTATCAAGTGCTACGTCATCATACAAAATAAAGGGGTCATGGGCCTATGTTTTTCAATGAATTTCTTTATTAAAATTTTTGGGTTTTTTGTTGGGATGGGAAGTTCTATTGTAACTAGCAGAGACTTTCCCATTTCCTTGGATCTATTACCCAAGACAAAATAACATGGAAGTCCCTTTAAATCTTCTGGGGAAGGACCTCTAGGGTGATGTGTCTCGTGGGGTCCTCCCTTCACCAACCGACATTTGCCGCTCAACCACCTGATTGCCATGTCCTCCCAACTCCCCTATTCCTGATACTTTAAACTTGCACTCCCTTTGAAACTTCCAAGGACAAGACTCCAAGGTGATGTGGCTATGGGGTCCTTCGCCAGCCAACGAAACTAGCTCTTCCTGCCACACCATCTCGCTTCCTCACACGGTTGGAGGTTTGGAAATACAACCCAAAGCAAACCCCCTTGTTGGTTAACACTTGGGAGGGCATGCCCGCCCACATTATTTATGATCTGTTGGTGGTGATGCATGGCGTGCACGCGACACACGATCGATCCATGAACACGAATGTTGTTTAACCTTCATTCACCTCTAACTACTCTACCAGCCTTGGAAGGACCACTAATTTGGAGTGTGCTAACCATGCGCTAACCCTTACCCCATATTTAGCTCTACAACTCTTGAAATTTTTGACCTGCAACCTTTGACTTTGAATATCTTTTGATCCAAGAGGTATTTTGTAGACTTCCATATATGGAAAAATATTTCCGAGCTCTAACCATCTGAGCAGTTTCTGTTGAATTTCCACGACCTTGGGTCTAGGTTAGAGGCTTAAAATCACTGACACTACCAAACTAAGAATATCAACCATAAACTACTTTGCACAACAGAATAAAATAGCAGTAAATCACACATGCACAAAATATAGACAATTTTTTAATTTTCAACCCAACTTCATTATATTAACATCATATAATACAAAAGTCCAATGATCCTGTATGAGGGATAATGACCCTTAGTACAAGATAAAAAACTAGGGGTTGGTGTCAATCCATCGACAACCAATTTCCCTCAACAAGATACATTGACCATCTGGTTGATATAGTCCACTCTCTCAACTCCCCTCGGTTGTACCATGTACCTACCCGGTCCTTCAGCTCCCAATCTGTAACTCCTACCTCTATCAATGCTCCAAGTCCATTTGGTCACTGAATCTCAGCTATCCAATATGCTCTCTAGTTATGCCTTCGTACATCAAGGCCACAACACATAAATACTCCTATCAAGTTGTTCACAACTCCACTTATGAACAACTCTCGATTTGCCCACTGCTTCTCATCAGCTACTCAGGGACTTCAACACACTATGGTCTTCCTGTGCTACTATGATGAAGACCAACATAGGGCACGAAGGGCTGCCACCTATCATTGCAAGATGTACACCTACCACAATGAACATGGGCTAGGAGGATTGCCCATCATCTGCTGTAGAAGTTCTTCTCCACACATAAGTCTCAGGCTCCACAAATTGCTCCTGGTTGATCAGACCCATGAGCTCAACAACTGCCTCTCTCGCACCTACATTTTTCCATTAAGGTGTTTCTCATCGGGCTCCAACTTGGACACTATGACACTATCCTCTAGCAGACCATAAGTGCCCAATCACATCCACACTTAGTCTTCTCTCATGCTGCCCTCCAACAGTTGACGAGAGATCAAGTCCTCAATGTGTCCTCACCTAGGACACCATCAATCCATCATACATGGGTCCATCTGCAATATACCTTGCTGATGTCTTCTTGCCTCTTGATCTAATGTGTCTGTTGTCACCTTGGCTGCTTGGTAGGCCTCCCAACAGTTCATGTGGTCTGCTCCAAACAAATCCTAAGGCCTCCTACAAGCAACCCGCAAACTGACCCAAGCAATAGTCAACACTTTATCCAATGCACAACAATCTTCTGCTGCAATTTTGTTGCTTAATCACTATGGAATTTGTCACTAGTTTAGGGCCTCTAACCATAAGTTCTTCCACTCCTCTTTGACTTCCACAGGATCCCTATCAAACTAATCCAAAACTGATCCTAAACTAGGATCCAACACTCATCTGCACCATTGTCCATGTCTGCGTTAATTACTTTTACCTTGGTGACTGGCTAGGGCACATTCATTTTCTGTAATAGCCCCCAATCAACCACCAAAACAAATCTCCTTGGCTGCGGCCTGCTCTTGGAGGAATGTTGACACCCCTAGCTGTTGTTCTAGGCATAGACAACCCTTAAACTACTCCATGCTGCCCTCCAAATACAAGGTAGGGCCTGCGGCCCACCTACAACAGCATATGTTGCCCCTCCTCCAAGATTTCTACACCCAATCTACCTCCACGTAGCCTAAACCAACCTCTCTGCTCCTTGACTTCTCCAGCAAGGTCCACGACTTCCTCTCAGCTATTCAGATCCCAGATCTAGGGAAAAACTAGCCCTTCTCCTACCTCGCTGGTTTGCCCTTCTTCCTTGCTGATTGCCCAACAATCTCGGCCTAGGAGAAAACCCTTAAGCAGCCACAAGACAACCTCCTTAACTAGGTACGCTGCCCCTACAACACTCGGCCTACCACAAACCCTCATGCTGTCTCTAGGGCTCCTTCATGCTGCTCCTCAGCTTCCTTTTCCAGCTACGGCTAGCCTCCAAAATCAGAGTTTCCTTTTTGAGAGTATTTCCCACACAATGGATAATCAAATAACATCAAAAAATCCTTTATTTATAGCCTTTAAGGCTTGCAACAAATCACATGAAGAGACCCATCTTTTGGCACCTTTTTACACCAAGCCGACCTAACTTGGCAACCATAAATTACATAGTCAACTTCAAAAATTCATTTCTCTCTAATGACAACTCAGGTTTGGATGATTCTCAATGCGTTGGAATCATATCACCGAGCAATATCATCCTCATCCATCACATGTCGTGTCTTCATCTTGGTTTTGGCCCAAATTGCGATGGGTGCAAAACCCCAAGCTTGGATCTCAAGCCCACAAGTCCATTTATGGTGCTTTAACCTCCAACCCTTGAACACTAGGGCTTGGAGTACCTCCCAAGCTACACAAATCAACACTCCCTCTTAGTGAGGGAGGTATTTCCAAGACTAGGAAGTAACCATCATCATCTGATGAAGACACTAGCCTATCTGCAATCCATCACTGCAACATACCTTATAGAATGAATCCGACAATCTCGGTAGTACCTCTACCTCATCATATCCAAACTTGAGGATCCCAAACCTCAATAGGGCTTCTCCCTCTTAGGCTAGACTCCCTCCGAGCCTACACGATCTCCACTTTCTCAGTCCTACAAACACTCATCTTCCTGGATCAAATACCACTCGTGCAAATTTCGCCAATCTCAGATATGCAACACCATGATCCGATGAAGACTCTAGCCTGCCAATATCCAGTCCATCACATGAAGCGATCTCAATCAACTTGATATCGTCCATGCCAAAGAAACCCTCGAGCTTTCCCAACCATCCATGACAAGACATAGAAAGTCCACGATCTACAAACTGCCACACAACATACTGAAGTGTACCAGGTTCACAACCGATCCACCATAACTCCCAGCCCATCTCATCATGTAGTTTGTCGAGACCATATCTTCATGTCTCTAACTGAACCCTCTGCTCCATGATCTGAACACTGACAACTCCCTATGAGTTGCTTTGTTTTGCACACTTTGATTCACTATCCCTCAAAGTATCTTAGATATGCTCTGATACCATGTTGAATTTCCACAACCTTGGGTCTAGGTTAGAGTCTTAAAATCATTGACACTACCAAACCAAGAATCTCAACCATAAACTACTTTGCACAATGGAATAAAATAGCAGTAAATCACACATGCACATAATATAGACAAACTTTTAATTTTCAACCCAACTTCGTTATATTAACATCATATAATACAATAGTCTAAGGCTCCCATACCAGGGATAATGGCCCTTAGTACAAGATACAAAACTGGGGCTTGGTGTCAGTCCATCGACAATTAATCTGCCCTCAACAAGATACACTGACCATTTGGCTAATGTAGTCGACTCTCTTAGCTCCCCTCAGTCGTACCTTGTACCTTCTTGGTCCTTCGGCTCCCGATATACAACTCTTGCTTTTATCAATGCTTCAAGTCCATCTGGTCATTGAATCTCGTCTATCCAATCTGCTCTCTATTTGTGCCTTCTTCAATTAAGGCCACAACACATCAAGACTCATATTGAGTTGTTCACAACTCCACTTGTGAACAACTCTCGATCTTCCCACTTTAGCTCCTCATCTACTCAGGGACTTCAGCCCACTATGGTCTTCCTGCACTACTCCAATGAAGACCAACATAGGGAACAAAGGGCTTCCACCTATCGCTGCAAGATGTCCATCTCCCACAATGAACATGGGCTAGGAGGACTTCCCATCATCTGTTGTAGGAGTGCTTCTCCACACACAAGTCTTAGGCTCCACAAATTTCTCCTGGTTGATCAAACCCTTGAGTTCAACGACTTCCCCTCTCCCAACTAACTTTGTCCATCAAGGTGTTGCTCAAGGGGCTCCAACTTGAACACTATCACGCTATTCTCTAGCAGACCATAAGTGCCCAATTACATCCACATTTGGTCTTGTCTCATGCTGCCCTCCAACAGTCCATGAAAGATTAAGTCCTCAATTTTTCCTCAC
The DNA here is from genome assembly GCA_031772625.1 of Pinus tabuliformis. Lineage (NCBI taxonomy): Eukaryota > Viridiplantae > Streptophyta > Pinopsida > Pinales > Pinaceae > Pinus > Pinus tabuliformis. The sequence goes on along the minus strand of CM062810.1, from coordinate 232,410,241 downwards.
CTAGGACACCATCAATCCATCATACATGGGTCCATCTACAATATACCTTACTGTTTTCCTCTTGCCTCTTGATCTAATGTGTCTGATCTCACCTTGGCTGCTTGGTAGGCCTCCCAACAGTTCACGTGGGCTCCTCCAAAAACTCTTAAGGCCTCCTACAAGCAGCCCACAAACTGACCCAAGCACTGGTCAACACTTTGATCCAATGCACAACAATATTATGCTGCAAGTCTGCTGCTCAATCACTGTGGAATCTGTCACTGGTTTAGGGCCTCTAACCACAAGGTCTACCCCTCCTCTTTGACTTCCACAGGATCCCTATCAAACTGATCCTAAACTAGGATCTAACACCCATATGCACTGTTGTTGAAGTCTGTGTTAATTACTGTTACCGTGGTGGTTGGTTAGGGCACATTCATCTGCTGTAATAGCCCCCAATCAACCACCAAAACAACTATCCTTGGTTGCGAACTTCTCTTGGAGGAATGCTGGCACCCTAGTTGTTGTTATGGGCATAGGAAACCCTTAAACTGCTCCACACTACCCTCCAAATACAATGTAGGGCCTGCGGCCCACCTACAGCAGCATATGTTGCCCCTCCTCCAAAAGTTATGCACCCAATCTACCTCCATGCAGCCTAAACCAACCTCTTTGTTCCTTGGCTTCTCCAACAAGGTTCACGTCTTCCTCTCAGTTGTTCAGATCCCAAATCTAGGGAAAAACTAGCCCTTCTCCTACCTTGCTGGTCTGCCCTTCTTCGTTGTTGATTTCCCAACAATATCAGCCTAGGAGACAACCCTTAAGAAGCCATAAGACAACCTCCTTAACTAGGTATGCTTCCCCTACAACACTCAGCCTACCACTAACCCTTACGCTATCTTTAGGGCTCCTTCATGCTGCTCCTTGGCTTCCAGGTCTAGCTGCGGCTATCCTCCAAAATCAGAGCTTCCTTTTTGAGAGTATTGCCCACACAATGGATAATCAAATAACATCAAAATGTCCTTTATTTATAGCCTTTAAGGCCTCCAACGAATCACATGAAGAGACCCATATTTTGGCACCTTTTTACACCAAGTTGACCTAACTTGGCAACCAGAAATTACATATTCAACTTCAAAAATTCATTTCTCTCTAACGACAACTAGGATTCAGACAATTATCGATGCATTGGAATCGTATCACTTAGCACTATCATCCTCATCCATCACATGTTGTGTCTTCATCTTGGTTTTGGCCCAAATTATGATGGGTACAAAACCCCCAAGCTTGGATCTCAAGCCCACAAGTCCATTTGTGGGGATTTTACCTCCAACCCTTGAACACTAGGGCTTGGAGTACCTCCCAAGCTACACAAATCAACAATTTCCAAGTGCACTCGAGCTGATCTTCTAATCTAGAAATGGCTCCAAAGTCTCTTCTCCTTAACCAGTCTACTTGCAACCACTTTTGCCTTTGTCATCAATGACAACATATGTCTAACAAGAACAATACCTTGGCCTACCTCTTATGGGAAGCACTACTCAGGAGAACAAAAAACACTTGTTCGAATTATTATTTCTAACTTGAAGCCCTTAGAATAATTTCTCATGTCTTTGCTTTCCATGTACTATGACGTAATTCACTCTAGTTAGTATATCTTAGGGTAGAAATCCAATTACATTGAGTTTTTCACATCTTCTTTTTCCTTTTTGGCATCTCAGTCCTCTCTTGGGAAGGTTATTTTTTTGTTATGGTCAGGTCTCCCTAGCGAGACATTGGCATAGACTATTTGTTTCATGATGTAATCTTGAGTTTTTTAGTTAATATATATTCACCTTACAAAAAAAATGTCAATGGGATATTTTAGAACATTCATAATAGTTTACACAAATTAAAGTTTAAGATTATCTCCAAAATAGTTGTGCTCTATTTGTCCTTTTAATTAAATTGATTAATTTGAAAAAAATGATCATATGGACAAGTGTCATATGAAGTGAGTTATGACTTTTGGGGCATGTGGTATTAATAAGCTATGGTATTGTAACAAAGTCTATCTATAGATTAAGAATTTCCATGGTAAAGTGCGGGTAAATTTCCATGGTTAAGAATCTCGTTCCATGGCTATTTAAATGTATATATGCTTAATTTATATGTTATTTTTTTATAATTAATAAAATAATAATAATAATAATAATTTAAAATAAAGTTATAATTTAGTTAATTTTATGGATTATTATTTAAGCTACATGAGATGTATAATGAAGTAAGTGTTTTGATGCTTATTATAAATTGATGAAGTAAGTGTTTACCAACGATTTAATTTATATGGTTGCCCTCGTTTTAGCAACTTAAGATGTATAATGAAGTAAGTGTGTTAATGCTTATTATGGATTGATGTCTATCCACATTTACCACGCATTTAATTTATATGGTTGCGCTAATAGTTATTAACAACAATTTAAATATTTTTTTTCTTTCTAAATTTCAATTATTTCAATTAAAATTTTAATAGTTATTAACAATACAACCAAAATGATATTTTAAGCTTTTCATATTTAAAATTTAATTTCCATAAAACATTCAAAGATATTTTGTATAGCAAATAGAGTTTTGGATTAATGGCGAATGAGTGATTATTAGGGCACTCCTTACCAAAAAGTCATCAAATCAAATACCCCATAGAATATTTGATACAAATAAAAAATAAATATGTTTTCTTTGGAGCTAAAGTAGAGTATCAATATACAATAATAAAATTATTGGAAACCAACCCCAAATATCCTAGCGAAAAAAAATTTAAATTAATAAAAATAGATATATTGTAGAATATTCTTAGTAGTGTCCATAAATCAAAGTTAATATTTATCTCCAAATTAATTGTATCTTTTTTATCCTTTTAATTAAATTGATTAATAAACAAATGTCGTACAAACAAATGCCATATGAAATGAGTTATGGTTTTTTGGGCACATGGTATTGAAAGAAAGAAAGAAATAAAATTATTTTAACTTCCACGAGGCTAAAGATAGCCTATGGGACATATCGCTTCTTCGTCTGCGTGATATATTCAACTCTTTTTCTCCGAAGCCTCACAATAAATTCTCCCAGCTTCTCGACAAACCCCTCACTAAATAGATTATCCCAAGAGCTCGCTGCCAACATATCTGCATAACTTTCCCTGTTGTCTTTGAAGGCCTCACATTCTAAAACGAATTATTATTATTATTATTATTTATTTATTTATTATTATTATTATTATTTATTTATTTTATTTTTTATTTATTTATTTTTATTTTAATTTTTAATTTTTTAATTTTTTAATTTTTATTAAATTTTTTATTATTTTTATTATTATTATTATTATTATTATTTTATTTTTATTATTATTATTTTATTTTTATTTTTTTATTTTTATTTTTATTTATTTTTATTAATATTTTTAATTATTTTATTTTATTTTAATTTTATTTTAATATTTTTTTTTATTTTTTATTTTTTATTTTTATATTTTTATATTATTTATTTATTTTATTTATTTATTTTTTAATTTTTAATTTTTAATGTTTAATTTTTATTTTTTTTTTCTCTTAATTTTTTAATTTATTTTTTTATTTTAATTTTTAATTTTTTAATTTTTTGTTTTTATTTTATTTTTATTTTTATTATTTTTAATTATTTTTTATTTTTTATTTTTTATTTTATTATTATTATTATTATTTTTCGGAAGAACAAAAAATGCGTACTCTTTCCTCCCACACTTCTTTTGGCCTTTTCCAGTACCCTGTTTCACAACAGAGTTTATGAGAATTAGTCATTAACTGGGCAATAAGAATTTTGGCTCTCCAAGAGATATTGGCCTCTATGTATGATTTTGGTTGATGACTATGAGTGGGGTTAAACACTTCAATATAGTACTTTTTCTTTCTTCCTAGCTCCTTATCCCAAGTACGCTTGTGGAACTTATCCATAACAAAAGCTTTTATCTCTTTTCTGTTTATGGGACACATGTTCAAGAAAATACCCCATTTACTAAAACATTTGTTATTTTGCTGCATCCAAGTCTTTTTCTGTTGCACAATATGTCATTAAAGACAACCTTAGGCCATCTACCCTCTTCCATTTGCTCAATTTTTTTTAAATACCTTATGACTCGCACTATAGCGATTGCTTCAATAAGAGAAGCCCTTGTTTCACTTAACAAGATAACATAAGGAATTGCACTTTTAATCTTGAATTTGTTTGTAATCAAACGCTTCTGAATTTCCTAAATTTATTTCCACTACAGATGTACTGCTAACCCATAGTTCACAACCACAGAGAATCACCAGAATCACTAGAAGCCCAAAAAGAGTTTGAGTGGTTTTCCAGTCCCATAACTTTGCCTCTCTACACTTATTTTGAAAAGCATAAAATGCTTTCCAACCCCCCAAAGTTCTTTTCTTTCTGCAACCATCCTAACTTATATTTTTGTTGAAGTCAATTCTGAGGTATTTGTAATCCATAACTTCTTCTAGAATGTTGCCTTCAAAGTAGAACTTATGCTGGTTATGTTTTCTTTTTTTAGAGAAAACCACTACTTTTGTTTTGCTAATATTGACTTGCATCCCCACACTTCCACAAAAATGCTCAAGGGATAGTAAGTTCTCTTGCAAACCAAGAGCTGATTTAGCAATCAGAATAAGGTCATGCATACAAAAGAAGCCTTATAAAAAACTTGCCCAAATAGATATCATCACCCCCTTGCGAATTTAACCACTCCTCAAGCTTGTTGATATATAAACCAAAAAAGTGGGAGGGCGCTGGTAGAAAAATCGTAGAGCTAGGGTTTATAGTAGGAGTTCATTGTTGGGCACCATGGAGAGGCAAAAGGGGGGGAGTTCCACTCCCTCCTACAGTCAGGCAGTCTCTAATAGATTCAAGAAACCACTGGGGACTGAAACCGAGGTTCTAGGAGGAGGGAAATAGGAAAATAGAAGCTCAAAGGGGAAGGAAGATACGCAGGAAGAAGTCAGAAGGGAGAAGCAAATAGAAGAAGGAAATCAGAATGCTGACACAAGAAATCGGACTGGACCATGTAAGCCTAGGGCAACCATCACACCCCGAGTGGTGTTAAGTGATCCAGCGCTACAGGCGCATAGGGAACACATGGCGACTTATGCAATCATTTGTAAATTCATGGGGTTATGGCCTATGGAGAAAGCTTTACATGTTTGGATAAAGAATCATTGGAAACCTAAGGGGGATATAGATCTGCACCTTGGATCCAAGGGTTTCTTCACTGTAGTTTTTACAAACATAGAGGATAAAGACAGGGTGTTTGAAGGAGGGCCGTACTTCTATGCTGTTGCAGGCCTCTATATGTGGCGTTGGGTGATGAATTTTGTCCCGGAGTGTGAGACGTTCACTTCAGTCCCGGTTTGGGTAATGTTCTATTCCTGACCTCTAGATTATTAGCAGCCAGAATCATTAAAGGCAACAGAAAATAAACTAGGGAATTTTGTAAAAATATCAGAGGCCACAATGCGGGGAAAGTATACCTCCTTTGCTTGTATATGCGTACAGATGGACCTCTCCGGAGCTCTACCGGATGAAGTAATTCTAGAAGTTTTTGATGAAGAATGGGTGCAAGCAGTAGACTATGAGCACATTCCTTTTAGATGCCGTAAATGTCATGAACACGGGCATTTATTCATAGACTACCCACTAAACAAAGTGGAAAGCAGAACTAAAGCAACATCAGGGAAATAAACTGAAAGCTACAACAAAGTGGGGAGCAGAGGTATAGAAGGAAGAAAGTACCAAAAAAAAATCAACGAGGAAAAGCAGTTAAATCAGAATAGGTTCAAGGTATTAGAAGAAGAAGAGGAACATGATAAAGAGAACTAGACACTAGAGGAAAGCCCTGTAGAGAAGGAAGAGGAAGAGAGCATGGAGGATATGCCTGAAAACAACCAAAAAAAGGAGGATTTACTAAATAATATGGAACTCGATAGGGACCAAGAGATGACCCCGAGCGAGGTGGGAACAGAGGATCATGAATTGCAGGACATTCTTGATAGGGAGCATCTAGATCTGGAAAAGTTCCTGGAGCAAGGAACTACCAAAGGAATGGATTCGCTACCTCAAGAGGAGTTTAATAGAGTGCAATAGTTATTCCTATGGAGAACCCAGGAAAAAGGTTCGGGTTTCAAAAGAAACCATGATAGTCAGGACAACGAAGGGGTGAAAACAATGAAGGCAACATCAGGACTAGCTCCTAGGAACCCAGGCAGGAAAAGAGGTAGGAAAAATAGAATGAGCTGCTGATAGAATGTGGAAAACTCATGATAGATTCAGGTAAGATGAAAGACCTAACTAGTTACTCATTTACAAATCTTTCCTAATGAAGCTCACAACATGGAATATTAGAGGTCTAGGAAGTAAAAGGAAGCAAAGAAATCTTAGCCATAGAATGAAAGAAGAAAAACTAGATATTATTTTCATCTAGGAAACAAAATGTTCAATAGAAAAAATAAGAGAGATGCATAACAAATGGCTTATCAAATATGAATATCTAGAAGTTAAAGCAGACAAAGCAGCATGAGTGATTCTCACACTCTGGAACCCTCAGAAACTTGGCATCCTAGATGCTGAAGCATCTAGGAACTATTTATCAATGGTTATCCAACCTTTGGGGGACAAGGAAGTTTATTTACTCACAAATGTTTATGGTCCACAAAAGCCAGATGATAAACTTAGACTACTAACTTCATTGGAGGAGTTAAAAGCAAGACATCTAGGTATCCCCTGGATTTTGGGAGGGGACTTCAATATGATCAGGTCTTTATCGAAAAAAAGGGGGAACCAGATCACTAGGCAGAGATTCTATAACATTTCAGACTTTTATACACAACATGAAACTGGTTGATACAGAGACAAATAATGGCATTTTCACGTGGAATAATAAGAGGGAAGGAGCAGCTCAAGTGTCCTCTAAACTTGATAGATTCATTATCTCGGAGGACCTCATCCTCACAGGCTATAACCTGGTATCTATGATACTTCCTTTTGGAGGCTTAGACCACTGGCCCATTCAACTTGAAGCATCCTTTATAGGAACTCCAAGAAATAGACCATTCAGGTTTGAAAACATTTGGCTTAGCCATCCTGACTTCATCAACAATATTAAAAGATGGTGGACAAAAGATACACAAGTTCAGGGCACTAAAATGTTCCTTTTGCAGCAAAGATTGAAACACGTTAAACAAAGGCTTAAAGATTGGAATAAGAATGCATTTGGCAATATATTCAAAGCCAAAAAAGTAGTAGAACAGAAATTGCTGGAAATTAACCAAACCATTATTATAGAGGGCTTCACAGAGGAGAGTAAGGAATAGGCTGATCATGTTCAACAAGAATGGGAAGGCTTATGCAAGCAAGAGGAGATTTTCTGGAAACAGAAATTGAGGGTTCAATGGTTAAAAGAAGGAGAAAGAAATACAAGGTTTTTTCACAAATCTACCATGGATCATAGGTTGCAAAATAGGATTTTAAAAATCAAAGATACTCAAGGAAAACAGCTCACCACACACCAAGAAATAGAAACAGTTTTGGTTCAACATTTCCAAGACATAGCCAAGGAGCCTCTCATAGACAGATCTCAATTTATCAAGGACTTCTCAAAGCATATTCCTAAGCTAGTGACAAGAGAAGACAATTATAATCTTAACAGGCCAGTGAATGAAGAGGAAATCAACGAAGTCATCAAAGAAATGCAAAATGGGAAAGCTCCAGGTCCGAATGGTTTCAACATTGACTTTTTCAAAGCATGCTGGGAAATAGTCAAGCATGATATCCTCGATGTGGTGGAGGACTCAAGGAAGAACAAAATTGTTCTGAAAGCGCTCAACACCTCCTTCATAGCCCTGATTCCAAAGCAGGAGAATGCTATCACTCCAGAAAGATTTAGACCCATAGCATTATGCAACGTGGTGTATAAAATTATTTCAAAAGTAATTGGCTATCATTCCAGAAAGATTTAGAGCCATAGCATTATGCAACGTGGTGTATAAAATTATTTCAAAAGTAATTGTGAATAGACTTAAACCCCTGCTCCCAACTCTCGTGTCTGAAGAGCAAACATGATATGTGGAAGGTAGGCAAATTCTTAATAACATCATTCGGGCGCATGAAGTGGTACACTCACTTAAGAGCAATAAGTAGGTAGGTACGATCATTCAGCTTGACCTAGAAAAGGCTTATGATAAACTGAGCTGGGCTTACATCAAGGAGGTACTGATAGCATATGGCTTTGACCATAACTGGATAAGATGGGTAATGGCCCTTGTAACCACACCAAGTTTTTCAATCCTACTAAATGGATCACCATCAAATACCTTTAAGCCATCGAGAGGACTCAGACAAGGAGATCCACTCTCACCCTTCCTATTTATTCTCATGATGGAAGGGCTAGGCAATGCAATTAAACATGCCAAAGAAGAGGGAAAAATCCAGGGTCTTAAACTCACTTTAAATGGGGATGCCCTAACCCATCAACAATTTGTGGATGACACCATGCTGCAGGGCATACCCACAGTCAAGGAAGCTCAAGCCTTCAAACAAATCCTGAACGACTTTGGTATGGCTGCGAGGACAGAGGTAAGCCTAAGCAAATCTAAGATTTTATTTTTTAACACTGACATTGCTATTTAGAGAAACCTCACTAGAATTCTAGGCTTCTAATGAGATATGCTACCCTCCAGATATTTGGGAGTACCCCTAACAGACAAACCTCTAAGCAAAGCAGTTTGGGAGTCGGTCACTAATAAGCTTCAGGACAAAATCAGGAAATGGACTATCAGGTCTTTGAATATAGCAGGACAACTAGTACTTACAAAAGCTATCCTTCAAACTGTCCCCATCTTCATGCTCTTAGTCCTTCCAGCTCCTAAAGGAGTAATGCAACACATCAGAAATATCCAAAGGGATTTTCTTTGGGGCAAGGAGGAAGAGAAGAAGAAATGGGCTTTGGTAGCCTGGGATAAAATATGTAAGCCAAAGATACATGGAGGTTTGGGACTTGATGACCTTGAAACCCTAAACAAAGTCTTGGGGGCAAAACTATGGTGGAGATGGCTAAAAGAATCGGTTTCCCCTTGGGCCAAAATATGGAAACAGAAATTTGTAGGAAATTGGCATGAAAGGGATTACATTAGGATGACGGGACTCATCAATGGCTCCCACATTTGGAACAAAGCCTGGGAAAATAGAGCCATAGTTCAGAAACACAGTTTTTGGGAGATCAGAGATGGAAACCTCACTTGGTTTTGGGAGGATAATTGGAAACAAGAACCTAAACTGTTAAAAGAAGAATTTGTCAATCTCAAGAATGAAACTGATGATAAAGGGTTACACAAAGTAAATGACTTTTGGGATCAAGAAAGAAATGATGGAAAATGGGGAAAATGGAAGAACCTAATTTACAGTGATGACTCCCCATTGAAAGCCTAGGAAAAATCTCTTATAGTCATCTTGGAACAGAGAAAGATTCTAATATCAACATCTTCAGATCAACTAAGATGGGGTAAAAACAATGAAGGCAACTTTAACCTCAAAGAGGCCAAGCGAATAGCCCTGGGGCTAGACTTCCCAAACCCTGATAAGGTATGGAAGTACCTATGGCAAAGCCAAAACTGGATGAAAATTAAACTATTCATGTGATCACTGCAGCATAAAAAAATTCTGACTTGGGAAAATCTTAGGAAAAGAGGGGTAGCTAGACCATCTAGATGCCAGCTATGTGAATTACAGGAGGAAACTATGGAACACCTTCTTAACCTATGCCCATTCACCTCCACCTTATGGAATTGGGTGGCTTCAATCTTTAAACAAATAGACAAGGACATTGGCATCATTAATAATACTTGAGGAACTAGAGGAAAAATTTCTCAGCAAATGAAGTAATCAACAAGGCATGGGCTTTGGCTCCAGGCTTTATAATCTGGGATGTCTGGAAAGAACGCAACAATAGAATCTTCAAGAACAAGATTGGGTCACCTCAAAGCATCATGACTCAGATTACAAGACAGCTCAAAGAGACTATAGGAACCCTTTTTAAAAACATCCTTGATAACCAACCTCAGGTTCAGGATGAGTAGATACTACTAAATTTGGGACTGCAGGGGCTCTCCCCCAAGGGCACAAACAAGACAGTAAGTTATATATCAGCTGATAAGGAATTTTGGCAACCTCCACCTCAGGGTTTTATGAAATGCAATATAGATGGAGCCTCAAAAGGAAACCCTGGTATGGCCGGGTATGGAGGGGTCATAAGAGATGAAAAAGGTTTCATAAAAACCATCTTTCACTGTCATTTGGGGAAGGCCACCAATAATATGGCAGAGCTCATGGCCATGGAACATTGTCTAGAGATCCTAAGGGACTCTAATCTACATAACATCATAATTGAAGCGGATTCTGAATTGATAATTAATTCGGTCAAGAAAATTGGTAATGGATCAGCACCAGACAGAGTATCAAGACACTGGAGGTTACTACAAGTCTATCAACACATTCAATCACACCTGCAAAACATGAGAACCCTTAGTTTTATCCATGTGCGCAGATCAACTAATAGATTAGCAGATATTTTGGCAAACGAAGGTGTGCTCTGTTCAAAAACCAATATTAGATATGACTGGATAGGGATTCCCCAAGGAGATTTGAGGGAAGAGTGTACCAGACAGGCGACCTTAGACATAGAGCTCTATTATATCAAGGGGAATAAGTAGGATGAAGACTGTGGGAGACAAAGAAATTTTGGTCCACAGGGGAAAGCAATAGATGGAAAAGCGAGAGTAGGAGGTTAGGTATCCCTCTAAAGTCTACATTTGACCTTCGGGTGGGAATTACTTCTGGTACTGTATATATTAATGGTACTCAGGCTGGAGAATATAAATAGGTTTAGATGGGCCAAAGATACACTTATGGACCCTAATTCCAACAAAATTAGAACAGGGACCCTGAGTCATTGGAACATGGTTGTCGATAATAAGGAAGCAGGTCGGCGAAATCGCAACAATCCCATGCATTTCGCGTGGAAAACAACAAGAAAGATAACGAGGAACCAGACCCGAAATTGTTTAGGCAGGATATTAAGCCAACTTCGGGTCCGAAGCAGAGGTTAAGTATCGGGCTAGTTGCACGACCTCATCGGGATCGCGCACAGATGGTAGATTTCGAGCAGGTAAAGTGATCGGTAGTTAATGCCCCAATCAGACCCAATATGCTTATTAAATATGCTCTATTCGGCTCATCGGGTCCGATTTGAAGGTTAAAGGGTGTGCTTGTTAGCCACCCGATATGATTCTCAACCGCTTGATCTTTGGCGAAGGATCAAACGGTCATTGGTGGACTATTCATTCGGTTTGGTGGGCCCTCGGCCCGTGGTATGAAATGACGTCTCGGGACCATAGGCTTTGGTGGGTCTCACCTCCTTGGTCTCCTTTGTACACTATGTCTCTTTTTTTTCAAAATTAATGAATAGAAGGACCCACTCTTGCCTTAGCAAAAAAAGATATATAAAACAAAAAGGGTAGGAGACAGTGGGTAACCTTGCTTGACCCCGATATCGCTTCTAAAACTTTCAGAAATAGCTGTTGAAGTTCTAATTTTGACTTTCACCTTGTTATACAACCTATGCACAATTGCTTTCAAATGTTTAGGAACCCCAAGTTCCTCCATTTTGTGCCAAAGCTTATCCCTAGGAACTGTGTCAAACACTTTTCCAAAATCAACAAAGAAACAAAAGACTTCTTTCTTTTTCTCAGAAAATTTTTCAGTGATGTGCCTTAAAGTTATATAATGATCAACTGTGGAATGTTTAGGTCTAAAACCTGCTTTCCCCTCAACACATTTATCTCTTTCTTCTGCCCACTTGCTAATTTTACTTTTTAGCATGCTTCCAAATAGCTTTGCAAACAAAGGGTTTATCATGATCGTCCTATAATTGGAGGGATTATTGACGTCACCACTCTTAAAAAGAGGTATTGCTAGACTAGTTGTCCAATCTATGGGGAGCCCCTGTTGTATGATGTTCTTGAATTTTTTTGTAATGTGAGGTGTAAAACCTTTGATCCCCACTTTAGATATTCTGCTTGGAGTTCAGCTAAGTCCTTTGATTTCTCAACACCCAACTTCTTGATACCCATCTCTACCTCTTGCATCGTGAAGAGTTCAGTATTAGTGTTGACTAAGGGGGGAGAGTCAACCTTGGGATCCTGCTCATAGAGTTGTCTTGCATAGTCAATGTTGGAAATAATACTGAGAGAAGGGTTAATCAGTATTATCAAGTTCTTTTAATAAATCTTCCTTATTTATTCTTTGAATTATTTTTGCATGTCAGTACCATAAAATAATGAGCATGAACAAAGAAAACAGATAGTCACACCAAAGAACACAAGATGTAAGGTGGAAACCCAATGTGGGTGAAAACCACCTGCTGCAATATGTCTCTATCTTCTTTCAAATTAGAAACTCCTTTTACAATGGTTTTGTACTGGTGCAGTCCTTTACCAGTACGCAGGCTGCAACCTGCAGAGAGCTACAACTCTCTCTCGTTTTCCAGTCTCTCCTGGAAGGGAGCTACAACCCCCTACTTCTTTTCTTTCAAGGACCACTTTTCATAAATTTTCAAACTGCGCCTTCTGTGGCGCCGCGACCACCGCACCTGCGCCTTCTGTGGCGCCTCCGCACTGCGCCTTCTGTGGCGCCTCCGCACTGCGCCTTCTGTGGCACCTCTGTGGCGTCTCCGCACTATGCCTTCTATGGCGCCTCCGCACTGCGCCTTCTGTGGCGCCTCTGTGGCGTCTCCGCACTGCGCCTTCTGTGGCGCCTCCGCACTGCGCCTTCTGTGGCGCCTCTGTGGCGTCTCCGCACTGCGCCTTCTGTGGCGCCTCCGCACTGCGCCTTCTGTGGCGCCTCTGTGGCGTCTCCGCACTGCGCCTTCTGTGGCGTCTCCGCACTGCGCCTCCGCACTGCGCCTTCTGTGGCGCCTCTGTGGCGTCTCCGCACTGCGCCTTCTGTGGCGCCTCTGTGGCGTCTCCGCATTGCGCCTTATGTGGCACCTCTGTGGCGTCTCCGCACTACGCCTCCGCACTGCGCCTTCTGTGGCGCCTCTGTGGCGTCTCCACACTGCGCCTTCTGTGGCGCCTCTATGGTGTCTCCGCACTGCGCCTTCTGTGGCGCCTCTGTGGCGTCTCCGCACTGCGCCTTCTGTGGCGCCTCTGTGGCGTCTCCGCACTGCGCCTTCTGTGGCGCCTCTGTGGCGTCTCCGCACTGCGCCTTCTGTGGCGTCTCCGCACTGCGCCTTCTGTGGCCTGCGCCTTCTGTGGCGCCTCTGTGGCGTCTCCGCACTGCGCAGCTGCAGCGCTCGAGAGATCACCCTTCACAGATTCGCTTTCAACTTCCCTTTCATAGATCAAACTTTTAAAACAATAACCCAATATTTCAGATCTTAAGATATTCGATTTGCAAGAATGAATTAGCCAAGTGATCTCCTTTGCTTTATATAGGCTTAGGCCTTTCACAATACCACGGGCCAAAACCATAGGATCAAAAAACTGTTGGACTAATACCATGAACCAACCATGAAAGTACGTGAGATCACCACTTTTGACGAAGTACCATGGTCCAAAACCATAGGTTCAAATACCAAGGACTAACTACCATGGACCAAAGGTAAGTTCTCCAACATATACGCGCTTTTCCTCATAGGTTCAAATACCAAGGACTAACTACCATGGACCAAAGGTAAGTTCTCCAACATATACGCGCTTTTCCTCATAGGTTCAAATACCAAGGACTAACTACCATGGACCAAAGGTAAGTTCTCCAACATATACGCGCTTTTCCTTGCATGAAAGTGCGTGAACTTTTTCTCTACATGAAATAAACTTTTCTCTGCATAAAAGTGCGTGAACTTTTCTCTACATGAAATAAACTTTTCTCTGCATAAAAGTGCGTGAACTTTTCTCTACATGAAATAAACTTTTCTCTGCATATAATTTATTATCTGAGATGAGTGGGTTGCCATCAAGTACAACATATGTATCATAATGCCAACAGTCAAACCATTTAGAAGCTGTAATACTATTTCCAGTTTGTATCTTTCTTGGTTGGAGCTCCTTCCAAAATAATTTGGGATTATTCTTCCCAAGAAAGATTAGTTGTTCCCTCCTTAAAATCATGAAATCGACCTTTTTCTTGCTTAACAACTACTTGCAAGCTTTGAGCTTTATGTTATCCTTTTCCGACTCTTTCCACATTCTCCTTGCCTTTTTGCATTCCTCATCAAACCAAGCATTAACCAGAAAGCAATTTGTTTCAGACTTCTTAATTTTTACTCTTTTGCACTTTGAAAGTGTGCATTGAATTAAATGTGTTAATTCATGACTATGAAGGTCATGAATTGTGATTTTCTCCTTCTCGAAGGGCCTCTCTAGCATAATTTTGAAGGTATTACAATTTTCTGGAGTCAAATGAATTTTGCCCTTTGGGAGATTTTGTTGGACAGGTTGAATTTTTGACTAATTGTTTCTTTCCAGTCCAAGAGAAACTTAAATAAATTAGCTTGTGATCTGATTTTAAGTCCCAAAGCTAATCTCTAATCAAAACTTCCTCCATTTTCTCACACAAACTATGTGAGCAATAAAACATAATATTAAGCCATGATATTGTAACAAAACATATTAACATATTAAATTAATAAAAATAAATATATTGTAGAATATTCTTAGTAATGTCCATAAATCAAAATTAAGATTTATCTCCAAAGTAATTGTATCCTTTTTATCCTTTTAATTAAATTGATTAAATAAAATTTTTTTGTATAAACAAGTGTCATATGAAATGAATTATGGTTTTTTGGGCACATGGTATTGAGCCATGATATCGTAACAAAACCTATTAACATACTAAAAATATCCATTATAAAGTGGGGGGAATGTCTATCGTTAAGAATTTCCATCTTAAAATGGCACTGAAGATCCATAGTTAAGCATGTTATTACATGTTTTTAGCATGTATATATGTTTAACTTATATATTATTTACACCCATAGGTATGTGTATTTTCAAATAGAGATTCTAGAATTTTAAGTTAATTATTAATAAATTTTTTTTTGTAAATCAATATTCTATTCAACTGGCATAAAAGATATACATCTGAAGTTTCAAAAAACAGGTGGTCTCACCCCAACTAGGTTTGTTGAAAACCGTATGCAAAAGGTAACAAAAATACAAAAAAGATGCTAGAGACATAATCCCAGCTCGAGAGGGCCAGTGACTCAAAAAAAAAGTAATACCAAGAGGGCACCTGCGATCATGCTATTCATCAGAAGTGATGGAAGTTGGGTTATCCGGGGTTGTTCCTGGAGGAGGCGGTGGGTGGAAGGCGCATTGGACATGCCCTTCGAAGTGAGCCATCCATGACTCCAGCTTTTCCACCTTTTCAGAGAGCAGGTTCTGGCCATGCCAAACCACCACCACTCGCTTGCGAACCTGGCACTGGAAGTAGTGCATTCTGTCCAAGGTGGCTACTAGCTCTGCATGTTCCTCCCTTATGATTCTCTTAGTTGTTTCCATTCGATCTAGTAAAGGTTGGATTAATTCTCGACAATTCTCCAAGCAGCAGTGCTGAATTTCCTATGGGTCGGTTTCCAAGCATCTTCCAGACCCACGACTCCTCTTCCCACCACGCTTCACTGCTCCTCTCCTATGAGCCTGCAAAGGTCGCCCACTTTTCCTCATCACCTGACACCTCCGCGTCCCCATCGTGCACCAGTAGCCAGCCGCTTGGAACATCCCGCAACCTTGCCTCCCCGACTTGACCCAACACCCTCTTGCCTCGAATTCATTGGTGGGATGGCCAATTCCAAGTCTTCACGTCCTGTTGGGCTATGCTTCGCAGGGAGTGAATACCAACCACACTGTAGGGGAGGTAAGGGGCTTGTGATACCACAACAGTCACTAGAAACAGGAAAGTCGAAGCGACCACCCACTGACCAGGCGAGATCGACTCTGAACCACCACCGTCTCCTCTTCGAAATCCAAACCCTCCCGTCACCCGAGAAAGAATGTGAACTGCCAATACCTCTCCCGAAGCAACACCTTGCTTCCCTCCACCCTTCGCCATTCCACCGATCAATTCCACCACGGAAGTGGGTAGGCAGAGCGCCAAGGTGGTCGAATTCTTGCTGAATACTTTGACACTCAAACCCAGTGAATTACAGGAGAGTAACTCTCCTTCCCCCGGTATGTACCGAAAACCACAAGAGCCACACATTGTGGCTCCACTTAGCCCACCAGAGACTTCACCTGTGCACCCACTTTCTACACCCACCAGAGAACCAGAATCCCACACCTTCCAAATTCAAATTGAACCAAAAAATTTGGGTGGTTATTGTTACCTCAATCCACACTGCACCAGACCAGAAAAGCCCGAGGAACCCTTCCAAGGACAGGCGCAGGACCAGACAACCGCGCCTAAACCCGGAGAGAAAACGCTTCCAATGTCGTAAAAAACAAAAGGCGAGACTCATCTGCCTTTGCTATTGTGCATAAAACCACTCAGACTTATGAAGTTGAATCACCACCTCAACACGAATGCCATTCAAATTACCCATTCGTCGCCTTAGAACATCTCCTCCCACACTCGACGAGGCACTAGGCTATTTCACAAGCTCGCCATTACTCACCTATGATTGCTTAATGAAGTGAGGGGACTAAGGGGTTGGTCCCCCTTCCACTTGTCACATGACCACTGACGTGGGCCACGAGAAGCCACGTGGTCCTAGGATCTCACCCCCATCGGGGAAGTTAATTATCAATAATTATTATGTGGATTGTAGGGATTTAAACTACATGGAATATTTTAAAATATTCTGAGTAGTATTCACAAATCATAGATTGAAATTTATCTCCAAAGTAGTTATGTCTTTTTAATTAAATTTATTAACTAAAAAATATTAGATGAAAAAGTGTCATATGAAATGAGTTATGGTTTTTTGAGCATGTGGTAATGATGAACCATGATATTTTTACCCTTTTAATTAAATTGATTCATAAAAAAATGTCATATGAAATGAGTCATGTTTTTTTAGACATATCGTATTGATAAACTATGATATTGGCCCATGGTGCTCTCAGAAAGCCTAGGTAGATAATAAGAATCTCCATAGTAAAGTTTGAGTGAATATCTATGGTTAAGAATATTGTTACATATTTTTTTTAAATGTATGTATATTTAACTTATATATAATTTTTTTAATAATATTATAAAATAAAATTATAATTGAATTAATTGTTATGATTTCTTTTTTAAGAGGTGAGATGTATTATAAAGTAATTGCTTTAATATTTATCATAGATTGATGTTTATAGGCATTTACCAACCATTTAATTTATGTAATTGTGCTAATACTTTTTATAAATAATAATAAAAATAATAACTTAAAATAATTAATATATCTATATATATATATTAGCTATTTAAAAAATATCTTACAACATTTTAAATTTATAATGGATTGATGCTTATATTTACTGATCATTTAATTTATATAGCTACATTAATAATAATAATAAAAATATTTTTCAGGTCTTCCGGAAAAATCACATTGAGAACAAAAGGTCGATGCGTTTCGAACCTAAATTCATGAGTTGTTTAACTTCCATCCATCGTCCCTATTAAGATTTTTTTCCCTTTGAATTAAGTATTGGGGTTTTCACAGTGCATTATATTAGATATCATTTTGGGATTCAACTGCGTTAAGTAAGTCCTTCATCTATGACCATTTCCATGAGAGGTAGTCATAACTGACTAATTTCTCATGATTTTTGAATAGTCCACTTAGCACTCATTGCATCTGGTGATGCTCACAGAGGTGAAGAAGTGGGATTGAAACTAGTGAAATGAATCACATAGCGTTAATCATCACTTTTGGGGCTTGCACCTGGTAACCAGGACTTCCCAGGAGGTCACCCATCCTAGATCGCCTCTGGCTCAAGCGCGCTTAACTGTGGAGTTTTCCCCACAATCAAGTCCACTTAGCTTGCTACCCCATTTGCAAAACCTTGGCAAGTATTATGCCTCATGAACCATTCATGTAGAGTTCCCTTCACTCTTTTGAATTAAGTATTGGGGTTTTCGCAATGCATTATATTAGATATCATTTTGGGATTCAACTGCGTTAAGTAAGTCATTCATCTATGACCATTTCCATGAGAGGTAGTCGTAACTGACTAATTTCTCATGATTTTTGAATATTCCACTTAGCACTCATTGCATTAGGTGACGCCAATAGTTTTTTTCCTCTTTTCATTTTCAATGGCTTCTCTTAATTTTTGGTGATGGAATATTAGAAAAACCATCTCTTCAATGTCTTCAAGAAGAATGTTTATAGGAATTTGCAAGGTTTCAGAGCCTTTTTAAAAGCTAGTCGGGGGCCTAATTCTAAAAAAGAGGTTAGGGTGGACTCTAATGTACAACTTCCCTTTATCCAAGGGACGACTGACAAAATTGCTAGAATTCTTAAAAAGCAAAAGATTGGCTCCACCTTTAGACCTTTTAAAACCATTCGTAGCTCTTTAAGGTTTGTCAAAGACCCTATTGATCGCAAATGCATGAAAGATGTTTATTTAATCCCTTGTTCATGTGGAACCCCCTACATAGGTGAGATTGGTCGTTCCATTTCACAAAGGATTCAGGAGCATGTGACGAACCTTAAGCATTGTAGGACCCGCTCATCTGCTCTAGCTGAACATGCTGAATTAACGAAGCACCATATTTGCTTAGAGGATTCTAAGGTCCTCGCGAGGGTTGATTATTTCCATCACCGAAAATTAAGAGAAGCCATTGAAATTGAAAAGAGGAAAAAAACTCTTAATAGGGACGATGGATGGAAGTTAAACAACTCGTGGATCCCTTCTCTTTGTTCTTCCCTTGTTAGTCAGTCAGTTTTTTTTTTGATATATAAAAATATATTTTTATTTCTTGATTTTATTTATTTCTTATTATTATTATTTTAATCTAATTATTCCTTTATTTATTTGATATATATAAATATATTTTAATGTCTCGATTATATATATATATATATATATATATATATATTTTTTTTTTTTCTTCTTACTTATTTTTATTTATTTTATTTTTTGATAATATCTTTCTTATATATATATTATTTTATTTATTTATTATTATTATTTTAATTTAGAAAGAATTCTTCGGCAAAAATCACAAGGAATATCATTTGTCGACGCGTTTCGAACCAGCCAGTGTGGTTCATCGTCAGGACAAGTTGAAGAACAGATCCAGCGCCGAAGAATTCTTTCTAAATTGATATGGATCACAGAAGCCTGAACTCTATTATTATTATTTTAATTTGTTATTAACAAAAAATAGAATCTAATTAAATAATTAATGAGTTTTCTAATATTAATTTTATTTTTATATATGTATTATATTTAAATAAATTGTAATATGAAATTTGTCAGAATCTACTTTTAAATTTAAAAATTTAAAATAAAATAGACTAAAATGAAATCAAAATTATTTGATTTGAATTTGATCCTATAAAGTTCACTTGTTTTATTTAACCATTGGAATTTATGGTTTCATTTCTGAGATCTATAAATTTCTGTCAGTTAATCTTTCCCCTCATCCTGGTCTTTATGATAAATTTTGATTTAAGTTCGAAACATGTCCACCTTTTATTCTCAATGTGATTTTTCGAGAAAATCTGAACAATATATCATAAATCACAGAAGCATAAAGTCTGAAATAAAAATATTAATAACAATTTTTTATTATGAAATATTCCATCCTAAATCTATCCTTAAAAAATTAGAAACACAATAAAATTATTAGAAACTAAGCGGTTAAGCCTGTGGTGGCTGAGTGGAAGCTCCACGGCTTCCTAACTATCATTGCACATGCAGGCGGGTATCACTTCCTCCCTCTAATGCTGTAAGCATATAAGTTGTATATAAGTTGTTTTTGTTAGCATAAACAACTATTCTTAATATGCGGAATTAAATACTTTAAAGAATCTAAAAAAATGAAAGTTTAATGCCCAAGATAAATACCTCCGGTCATTGATGCTGATCACACTCCAAAACCAAAATTTCTGCTATGCTGGAGGCAATCCCTTCTTTTGTTTTCTGATATGTTTACATGCGCTGTTGGCTCGATCAAAATTGGCAGTGGGTTTCATAGCCGTATTAACTACCCATCCTCTGAAGCGACATTTAAACTGAGTCGCTCAATCAAAACCAATCAATTCTAAGCAGCGTTGAAAATACAATCAATTCTAAGCAGCGTTGAAAATGCTTTTGCCAATCAATTCTACGCAGCATTGAAAATGCTTTTGCAAAAAGCATCAGCCTTCGATGGAGAGACGGATTATATACACTGCTATCTTCTTTCTCCGTATTTATCCAAATGCCAACTTCAGGGTGAAATTTTACATAAACGACGGTAATGGTCTGGATACATTTGCTAAATCTGCCTCCGTTGTTTTCAACCAAATCATGAACCATCAAAATGTAGTAATTACAGCGATACTGCATTCACGCGTATTTACCCATACTTTTACCAGTTTAGCAGTGATTTCTCTAAAGATAGAAAAAATTGGAATACTGTATGGTACTTCCAAGCTCTGCTCTCTCAACTTGATGGTGTAAAACTGAAGGGGATTGAGATGCAAGCTTGGGGACCAAACAGAAACATATATAGCCAAGATTCTATCAAGCTTCTGTTGGCTATGTGTCAGGTGTTCCACAGATCATGGTAGACAACTCCAGATGGAGTAATGGACCACTTCAGAACCTCCTAACAAGAAATTAATTAACTAACAATTACACCAAGGCAGAGATAAACTTTGCTCATATTTTTAATTTGCATGAAGCGGTGCTTTAATTTTATTTTATCTTGAGAAGAATTATTGCCGTCATTTGGAGTAATACTGATATTTATCGCAGTTTTTACTCATACTCTGTCACTTATAGTTCTCTTGTAGTTCTGGTTATATTAGTGCGGAGTCATATGGAGTTTATTTAAAATGTCATTTTGACTTATTCTTTTTACCAAACATTTTTTTTTACTCTGGTTAAAGAAATGTTTATAATTTTATAAGTAAATTTTTCAGTGTTTCATCGGTGCGGTAATTGTTTCCGCTTTCCATATTTTTTAAATTGCTTCATATAAAACTGTGTATACGCCATTTCACATAGCATGAAATGTGAAGTATTGTGTATAGTTTTATTTATGCAATTTATGTAAGAAATAATGTCTAATGATCCATATGATTTTAATTGATTAGAGAATAGCCACAACATCTCTAATTAAATAAAATTATATATTATCACTGGTTAAGATCACATAAAGATTATTTAGACTTTAAATTGTAATTAATTATACTAAATATAATAAATTTTATCCCACAGGAATTTTTATTATATTTATATAATTAATTAGGATAAAATATTCATAACTTACCCAAAAGAATTATGAATTAATAGTTTTATCATAAAGTTCAAAACTATGAATAATTGAATAATTGAATCTGTTTGAATTGAAAATTTAGCCCACAGGCAATTTTTATGTCATTAGATTCAATTTTGAGCATTATTTACAGTTTTATCATTGATTGTGCTCCCACTGGGTGTATTCACATGGACTAATCTTTAGTTGGGCAGGGCCTAGCTCCATGCTTAAAGGACACAAGTTCTCACGGTGGCTTGAGAGTTTCTCACCAGATAAATCGAAATTTGAAATATATCCGGAGATTTGGCTGTTTATTTTTGACGTGGTATTATTAAATTTTTTATTTGATTGAGTGGAGAGGTTTATTTTACAATTCAGTATGATATGCTAAAAGTTAAAATTTTGTCAATCCATCATAATAAAAATAAAAATTTTATTTATATAAACCAAAATAAAAAATCTAAAAGTAAAAAATAAAATAAATAACCATACAAAACATTTAGATAATATTAACTCATAAAAAAACTAGATACTTCTAAACTCATCTTAAATCTCTATCTAAAATAAATCTACGCTGATGGTAAAAGTTCATCAAGTTGTATTGGTTAGTAGAATTATGTTTTCGTTCTTTCTGTATTACAGTGGCAACACAGCTATCCATATAGGTAGCGTGTGAAGGAAGTGCTAAACCAAAAAAAGTTTTGTTGCCTCATTATACAACGCCTAAATAAAACTGCAATTTGGAAGACACTATGCAGCAGGCATAAAATGTCCCACATTTAGACATAGCTATGCGGCACAGAATTGAAATAAAGTAGAGTTGAGAAATGGTTTGAAGAAACGAATTTAGAATTTAGCTAGAAAAGTTAGCTAAATTATTTTATTTTATTTATTAAAACTTTAGAATTAAAAATTAATGTGAAAAGGGGAATATTTTAGTTAATTTATAAAAAAATTAATATTAAAGAATTATTTTAGTTAATTTATAAAAAATTAATATGAAAAGGAAAGGTATTGATAAAAATTCATAAAATTGGAAATTTAATAAATATTGGATTGTTTTTCAAAATCTTAATCATGTTTTTTTGAAAACCCTAAATATAATCATATTTATTTTATCGCTCTTCTTATGGCGTAGGAAGCATTCTCTCTCTTATCGTAGGATAGTTTTGGGTGAACAACTCCTGAATCAATCTTCGACAGCTAACCTTGCCTCTTCAGACCAAAACCTAGGTGGTGAAGAACAGAATGAGGAGCACATAAAGGCAAACACTGACTAGGAAGTGTGCTGCTCAAGGCAATCGTAGACCCAAAATATGAGATTTGTTCGAATTGAATTGGCAAATATGTGCAATATATGAGGGACCCTATGCTTATTGGGAAATTCTTGGGAATATGGTCGTCAGAAAAAGCACTGACTATCTAGGCTCACAACAAATGGAAGCCCAAGGGCCACATTAAGCTTGAATTATGAGCAAAATGCTTCTTTACAGTTGTTTTCACCTATCTGGAGGATCGAGATCAAGTTTTCAAAACAAACCATACGTTTTCAACTCAGCTAAACCATATCTACAATTTCAAACTGAGTGGTTTGTTCCAAATAAGGAAGATTTCACAACTATCCCAATATGGATTCTTACGTAATCATTGCCATGAGAGTTTTGGGATGAAGAAACCCTCATAGGGATTAGGAATGCCTTGGGACAATTTGTCAAAATATCAAAAGCAACAAGGCAAGTGATCTAGGGGATAAAAGATATGCTAAAAAATGAAAGTGTTCAAAATCTCCTTAAACTAGCGCCAAATAATATATCTCGTCCTTTTGATTCTAACGACGCTTGAATCACCTCAATCTGATACCGTATGACGAAGTTATCGCGTTTTGAAGTTTTTGGCAAACATCTAAAAAGTCACCTTAGAGGGTTGATTGTGTAGTGTACGGATGCCACATGGTTTTTACGACGACATCATGCTGAGGTAATCACCTGACTGGGATGTACGGACGATAGGTTGGACCAATGACGTGAGGGCACATGGCGCATGATGATTGGTGGTGTGGTTGATGTGGTGGACCAATCATAGGTCACCACATGGGCCAATCAGAGGGTGCCGCGTGGCCCTATGAGAGGCCGCCAAGTGCCCCTAGTTTTGGTGCCAAAAATTTTGTTATGGAATGACAAGCCTCCGGTGGAATCAAATTTCCAACCTCCAATATGCCAACGAACTGCTTTACCATTATGCCATAAGTGGTTCTTGTTATATAATGGTGACACATTTATATTTAATGAAGAGTGATTCTGCAGTTGGGGGAGGGGGTCGGGCTGGTGGGCATGCCCAATTGGCCCAGCCCCAGGTTTCATTACAGTCATGGCGACCACGGGCGAAGGTTACTGCGGGGTGTAGGAGAAGGGCACGCAGATAGCGCCAACCCACAGTCATATCAAGTGTCGTGACCACTGGTGTTTTGTTGGAAGGGCGGGGCGCGTGGCACCCTGCCCTTGCCCCAAGCCCAAGGCTTATCCATTGCTATGAGACTAGGAGTGGGTCCAGGGAGGCACGTAGCCTATGGCCCGTTCCCCTCAGTCACTTGTAGTGCCACACGACTAGACATGGAGCGAAGTTTTTGGTGGAGGGGCTCGACCCATAAAAAAAATTTATATTTATTATTTGAACAACACAACACCAAACAAAACAAAGTTTATGGATCACACTCGAGACCTCTGGGTTTCAAACAATCTGCCTTACTAATAGACCAACAAACCATTTTGTTGCCAATTTTTGTAGAGGAATTAGTTTTGTAGGCAAATTGAAGAATGATGCCTATCTTGGTCATTTTTTAGCCTTTTTAAGCCCAAGAAAAGGCTACACAGGGGGTTTGGCTATTCTGGACACAATGGCAGTGTTATTTTTGCAATTTGAGCATTGTATGTTGATGTATTTGAAAATTTTAGCATATAATAAAAAGGGCCACCATTGGAAGCTAGACTTGGAGACGTAGCCCAGGAGGGGTCAACTCTGTCATCAATTTGCTGTGTAATTATACTGCTTATTATCCATTTTAACTATTAAAAAATCAGAAAAATTTACTTTAGTTTGTGTGCTTTTGCAATCACAATCCATTGCCTAAAAGACATAAACTAACTTGCAAACCATTTCATGAAACCTTCATTTTCAATTTTAGATCTGTTTGGTATTAGAGCTTGGTTTCTGTGAAGGTTTGATAGAATTTGAAAGTGTATTTTTTGAAGAATTACAAGGTCTAAATTGAGAAGAGGAGGAGTACTTGAAGAACCAAACCCTCAAATTGGCTCAAGGAGGCCACAAACTCCACAAGTCATGGCACATGAAGAAGGACAAAGACCAAAGTTGATGTCTAAGGATGAGAGAGATTTTAGAAAGGCTTTCTATGATATGACTGAGATGGTGAAAGTGTTGTACAATGAGAGAAAAAAAAGGTTTCAAGGAGAAAGTTCTAATCAACCAAAAGGTAATGGTGGTAATGGGAGCAAGCCTCCACCTCCACCTCCTCCTTCACCTCCATCTACACCTCCATCCTCACCTCCTTCTTCACTCCTTCATCCCATAGAACTACTCCTCCTCCATCTCCAGGACATGCTAAGTCTCTTTTGATTAAGCTTGATGTCAAGTTTGAATTGCCTATGTACAATGGGGAAGTAAATGCTGAAAAGTTGGACAATTGAGTTCATCAAATTGAAGTCTATTGCAGGATTCTGATGATGATGTCACAAAGATATAGCTTCCTCCTCTTCGTTTGGAAGGTGCATCTCTCATCTAGTGGGAGGTCAAAACTCCATAATATTTGAAGAAAAGTGGTAAAATTATCTCTTCTTGGAATGATTTTATAGTTGCATTAAGAAGGCAATTTTATCCATTAGCTTACATGCAAAAAACAATTATGGATTGGCAAAATTTTAGACAAGCTAAAGGTCAGAGTGTCCAAAGTTACACACAAGAATTTAGAAGAAGAGCTTTAATCTTGGGTGTTGATTTGACTTCACAATATACTCTCCTTAAGTATATAGGTGGATTACATAGTTATTTGAGACATACTATACTTATGTTTAATCCCACCAATCTAGATGAAGTATGTGTTCAGGAAACTCATTTAGAATCAAGAGGCAAGAATGTTCCTCAAGAGTCTAACAAGAAACCTTTTAAATCTGGAGACAAAGGAAATGAGAAGTTTAAAGGCAAAGGAAAAAAGAATTCTATTGTTAAGAAAGAGGGAGAGAAACTTACCTGTAAACATTGTACAAAATATGGCCATGATGAAGACCACTGTCAGAGATTACATCCATAATTGAGACCAAAGAAGTTCCATAACAAGGGGAAACAAAGGACTACTACTACAACTCAACAAACTAGGATCTGATTTAGGTGATGAAACCAAAATCACAGCCATGGGAATGAAAGATATAGCTTCTAATGCAAGTACTAGTTCTTCTAGTAAGCCTATTGAATCTCAAAATGATAAAGAAAGAAGTGAGCTTTTCCATATCAGGGTCATTACAATACATACAAAGATTGATACATTATTTGATAGTGGATCTCAAGTCAATTTTATCTCTGAAGCAATTGTCAAGAAACTTAATTTAGAAACTACACCTCATGAAGAACCTTACCCTTTGGGTTGGATATGTGATGATGCCAAATTACAAGTGACAAGAAAAAATAAATTTTAATTCGCCATCACAGCTAATTTTATAGATGAGGTAGAGCTTGATGTTGTACCACTTGATATTTGTGGGATTATTTTAGGGAGTCCATTTATATGACCAAAAATACATATTCTATCACCATGAGCAAAAAATATCATATTTTTAAATATGGAGTTGAGTATATTGTTAGAGCACATCGCAATAAGATGAACTTATCTCTTGTTAATGTTGGTCAGATGAAAAGGCTTCTAAATGCTAGTAAGAATTTTGTGTTGTTTATGATTAAAGCTAAAGATACTACTGAATTTGAAGGGTTCACATGATGTGATTCTAAACTCAAGCATGAATTGGTTGAAGTTTTTAACACTTATGACAAGATGTTTCAAGAACCTGAAGGGTTACCTCCAAAAAGAGGAATCCAACATGAGATTCAATTACAGCAGGATGCACCACTTCCGAATATTGGCATGTATAGAATGTCAGTTTTAGAGAATGCAAAAATTAAGAAGCAAACTCAATAGCTGCTTAACAAAGGGGTCATTAGGCCTAGTACAACTCCTTGTGGCTCTCCTATTATTTTGGTTCCAAAGAAGGATGGTACCGTGCCGCATGTGTGTGAATTTTTGAGCTTTGAACAAAATCACGGTAAATAATTGCTATCCTCTTTCTCACATTGATGATTTGCTAGATTAGTTAAAGAAATATGTTTCTTTTACTAAGTTAGATTTGAGAAGCGGTTATCATCAGATAAGGATTGCTACATATGATATTTGAAAAATTGTTTTCAAGGCAAAACAAGGTTTGTTTGAATGGTTAGTTATGCTGTTTGGGCTTTGCAATGCACCTGTCACATTTATGAGAGTTATGAATGATGTATTGCGACCATTCCTTGATGATTTTGTCATAATCTACTTAGATGATATTCTAATTTTCAGTAAGACTCATGAAGAGCATTTCAAGCATGTGAAGCAAGTTCTAGATGTCTTGAAAAAGGAAAAGTTGTATTTGAATATGTCTAAATGTGAATTTGGGAAAACCTCTTTGGTTTATTTGGGTCATATTGTAGGAGAGGGTGAATTGAAGATTGATCCCTCCAAAGTTGATGTTATTGTGAATTGGCCTAAACCCAACAATGTAACAAAAGTTAGGAGATTTTTGGGAGCAACCCAATATTGGATAAAATTTATCGCTAACTTCTCATTCATTACAGCACCATTACATGCTTTGATAAGTGTGAAGTGGGTTTTTCAGTGGGGAGGCAAGCAACAAAAAGCCTTCAATACTTTGAAAGAGAAAATCTTCTAGCTCTTCCATATCTTAAGAAACCATTTGAAATTCAAATTGATGGGAGAAAATATGCTATGGGCGTCGTTTTGATGTAGCATGGCAAGTCAATATGTTATTATTTTGAAACCTTTACCGGTGTAGTAATTAACTATCCAACATATGATAAAGAGTTGTATTGTTTGGTACAAAGCATGAAGAAATGGAAGCACTATTTGATGGGTAAAAAAATGATTATTCATATTGACCATCAACCTTTGCAATACTTACAATCACAAACCAAGCTAGAACAAGTTAGACATTTCAGATGGAAGAGATTCCTATAGAAATTTCATTTGGTAATCAAGTATAAGAAAGTTATATTGAACAATATGCTTAAGATTTTAAAGATGTTTATGCAACTTTGAGTCAATGTAATCATGTTGAAGAGTTGGATTATCATGTTCACAACAAGTTGTTCTATCATATTGGTAAGTTATGTGTTCCACAAGGTGAAAGAGTCAATGTCATAAGGGAATCCTATACTTCTCTTATTGATAGTCACTTTGGTGTAGGAAAAACAATTGCTCAATTACAAAGGTATTATTATTGGCCTCACATGAATGAAATTGTATCAAGATATGTAAAAGGATGTTTTATGTGTGCTACTAGCAAGCCAAACAATAGGAAATTGGGTTTGTACACTCCACTTCCTATCCCTTCTCGTCCTTGGGAAATTATTTCTATGGATTTTGTTGGGGGAATACCAATGTCTAGGAAAGGTCACGATTATTTATATGTTGTAGTGGATATTTTCAACAACATGTGTGTTGATGCCATGTAAGAAAGATGTTACAATTGAATAGATGCTAAGATGTTCTTCCAAAATGTACGGGTTAATGATATTCTTGATTTACTAGGAAGTTTTGGTCAAGTTTATGGGAACTCATGGACATGAAGTTGAAGAAGAGCACAACATTTCATCCACAAAACCGGTGACCAGATAGAAGTTGTGAACATAACAGTAGTGCATCTCCTTCGAGGATATTGTGGTAAGCATCCTAAAATTTGGGATGAGAATTTGCATTACATCCAGCATGCCTACAATCGTGCCAAGCATTCATCTAAGCAAGTTTCTCCATTTGAAGCT
Source organism: Pinus tabuliformis (assembly GCA_031772625.1). NCBI lineage: Eukaryota > Viridiplantae > Streptophyta > Pinopsida > Pinales > Pinaceae > Pinus > Pinus tabuliformis. The sequence goes on along the minus strand of CM062810.1, from coordinate 232,381,648 downwards.
TGTTTGGGTTATTTGCCAAAGTCTCCCTTGGATTTCATCTTTGTTAAAGATATTGCAATACATGGACATAGTGATGTGGACAAAGCCAAACATTTCATTGAAAAAATTTAGCTAGTGCATCAAAGGGTACAAGAACAGCTAGAGAAAAGCAAAGCCAAGTACAAAGCAAGACATGATAAGCATCGGGTTGATCATGATTTCCAAGTGGGAGATTAAGTTTGGTTGTATATTAGGAAGGAAAGACTACAAGGAGAAGGTAAAAATCTCAAGCCAATCAGATATGGTCCTTTCAAAATATTGGAGAAGATTGGTAGCAATGCTTTCCGATTAGATTTTCCACCTTACATGAAAATTTATTTTGTTGTGAATGTGGAAAACTTGAGAGTGTATGAGCTTCCTATTATTGTTGATCAAGAAGAGAATATTTAGATTCCATCTATATAATATTTTGCTCTTGAATATTTAAACGAGTTGCAGGAATACTCAATTCTTGACAGGAGAATAAGAACTTCACACAAAGGCAATGTGGAGTATCTTCGTGTGAGGCTCAAAGGTACCAATCTAAGAAAAGCAAGGTGGATAGAGGTAAGGAAAGTGAGGGAGTTGTACCTTGACTTACTTGCAGAGTAAAAATAGACTTTTGGTGTTCCAAAAGCTTCTAGCAGGGAGGAATGATCCAGGGGATAAAAAATATGCTCAAAAATAAAAATGTCAAAAAATTCCCAAAATTGATCCAAATCATAGATCTCGTCATTCTGATTCCAACAATGCTTGAATCACATCAATCTAACATCGTATGAGGAAGTTATTGTGTTCTGAAGTTTTTGGAAAATAACTAAAAAGTAAAATTGCAGGGTTGATTGTGCAGTATATGGATGCCACGTGGAAGTTTGTATGATGATGTCATCAGTTGATTGGGATGTACATGTGACAGGTTAGACTAGTGACATGAGGGATTGTGGCACACTGTGATTGGTGGTATGATTTATGTGGTGGACCAATCACAGGTCACCACGTGGGCCAATAAGAGGGAACCATGTGGCCCTATGAGGGGCCACCAAGTGCCCCTGGTTTTGGTGCCAAAATTTTTGTTATGAATCGACAAGCCTCTGGCCGAATCGAAATGCCAATCTCCAACATGCCGACAAACTGCTCTACCATTACACCACAGGTGGTTCTTGTTATATAACGATGACACATTTATATTTAAAGAAGAGTGGTTCCGCAATTGGGGGAGGGGGTCAGAGGTTTCAGTACTGTTACAGTGACCACTAGCGGAGGCTATGGCAGGGCGTAGGAGAAGGGCACAAGGATAGCACCGACCCATAGTCATATCAAGTGTCGCGACCACCGACGGTTTGTTGGAGGGGTGGGGCATGTGGCACCCTTCTCGCGCCTTAGGCCCAGGTCTTATCCACTGCCATGAGACAAAGAGTCAAGCCAAAGAGGCATGTGGTCTATGGCTCGTACCCCTTGGTCACTTGTATTTCCACATGACCAGGAAGGGAGCAGAGTTTTTGGCGGAGGGGCTCGACCCATTAAAAAAATTATATTTATTATTTGAACAACACAACACCAAATGCATTGGAGTTTGTGGATCGAACCCGATACCTCTAGGTTTCAAATGATCTGCCTTACCAATAGAACAATGAACCATTTTGTTACCGATTTTTGCAAAGGAATAGTTTTTGTAGAGCGTTTTGCAGGTATATTGAAGAAGGAGGCCTATCTTGGCAAATTTTTAGCCTTTTTTAGGCCAAGAAGAGCTTACATAGGGGTCTTTGGGCATTCTAGATGTAATGGCACTGTTATTTTTGCAAGTTGAGCATTGTATGTTGATGTATTTGGATATTTGAGCATTTAATAAAAAGGGCCACCATCGGAAGCTGGGCCTGGAGACATTGTCCAGGAGGGGTGAAATCCATCATCAATTTGTTGTGTATTGATATTGCTTATTATCCATTTTAGTTGTTAAAAAAAATGCAAATTTTACTTTAGTTTGTGTGCTTTTGAAATCACGATCCATTGCCTAAAATACATAAACTAACTTGCAAAACATTTCATGAAACCTTCATTTTTAATTTTAGATCAACAAGTTAAATGCATCTCCTACGCTCGAATATGTGTATACTTGAACATTTCAAAACTCTTACCCGAGTCAATTAACATATAATACTAGGATGAGCTTTGGAAGCAATTGCTTAATTACGAGCACATATCTTTTAGATGTTTTCGGTGCCATGAATATGACCACTTATATTGAGATTACCCTCTGGTGAACATGAAATCAATTTCTGAAGCACCCCATCCTAAGACAAGGATGACTTTACTAGGGTTGAAAACAATCATCACAACCCTAAGAATTCCTAATCGTAGGTAAAGGCTTTAGAAGGAAAGGAAATGAGGTATAATTAGTATGAGGCACTCACCTCCCTGAAATCCTCTGACTCGAAAATAGAAAATTCCACCATGGATGTAGATGAAATATAAGGAGGGCCCCTCCCAGGTCTCAGACCTTTTTCCATCAACAAATGTCTTATCCTTTCTCACAATCACAACCCCTACTGCATGAAATAAACCACCCCTTGAGTCATCTCCTCAATTGTCTCTCCCTCAAATGTATCTCCATGTAGCACCATAAACAACATACCTCAACAATGACCAAGCGAAAAATATGGATTTGGATTCACTGAACCTACCAGAAGTCGCCAAGGCCTGGAAAGGAAAGGATCCATTTTCACTCCCATAACATCAAGTCCATCTTTTGGGTAGACCACACTTGAAATATCAACACAATGCCTCTAAAGTGAGCTTAGGCACAACAAATATTGGAATGATTGGAGTCCAAACGCACCCTCTAAAAGAGCCTACAAAGCCCCACTGAAATGAGAAAAAAAGAGGTTGAAAGAGCAACTTACAACTTCTGGATGAATTGGGTGGTACATTGGTTAATTCAGGATGATTCAGGGTTATCATAGAGGCACTCTAGGGAACCAATAATCCCCAATTATGAAAATCATATCATGGAACATATAGGGCCTCTATAGGAAAGGAAAACAAAGGCTTTTAAAAGAGAAGCGGAAGACTAAAACACTTCAATCATGATGATTTAGGAAACACAAATTTCCACTAAGGCTCTCAACAACATAATCAATAAATGGGGGGAAATTTCCAAATAGTGGGGATCAACGTGACTGGACATTTGGGAGGATTAGCTATCATATGGGATGAAAAAAATGCTAGGGTAATAAATATGTTTACCTCCTATTGTATTCTAACAATTCAATTCTAGACCACACAATTTGGGGACTTTTGCATGATCTCAAATGTTTACATCCAAATATTTTCAAGGACACATTAGGGGAATTTTGAGGTCTAAAATGGGCCTCCTAAGGAAATTATAAAATAATAGTTGAAATAATAAAATAAGATTAGATTACATCATCAAATTTTAGAGAGAGAGAAAAAAAAAAACTGTTTTTTCAACTCATATTTTCAACTTATCTCCCTGTAGGTTTACTCAAATTTCGAGAAACAAAGCTCGTTGGATGAAAAATTTGAAGTACCCATGTTGCATACTTTCAATGGACCCTACTACACAAAAAATGAGAAATACATGAAAAATGTGATTGCAATCACGTTTTTTCATGTACTTCTCATTTTTCATATAGAAGGGTCCATCGAAAGTATGCAACATGGGTACTCCTTGGGTGAGGAATTAAATTATTGCATCCAATGGGTACTCTCGCTCGAAATTGGAGTAAAACCTTAGATAATTTGAAAATAACGAGTTGAAAACGCAGTTTTATTATTTTATTATTTTTGCTTTTGTACTCCAAAAATGGTGAATCATCCCCCATGGTTAACATCATCATATTGAATCCTATTGGTTCTTATAAAGTTTATTTTGGTTGTACATTTTTCTTAGGAGGCCCATTTTAGACCTCAAAATTCCCCTAATGAAGCCCCTCTTCCTCAACTCTATTCTCAAGACTAGCAAACTATTATCCCCATCTTTATGGATAATTGGGGGTGACTTCAACCTAATAAGGTCTCTTGATGAAAAACGAGGCGACATATGTAGATTGGAGGTGGAAGTGACTTTTTTCCAAGATACTATTGATGTGGCTCATCTCATAGAAATCGACATAAAAAATGGAGTGCACACTTGGAACAATTGACGAGGGGGGGAACGACAGGTAGATTTTAAACTTAACTGTTTTTTCGTCACTGAAAATATCTTGAATTTGTATATTTTCACGGAGTCAATCATCCTCCTGAACCATGGATCATATCAGTGGCCTATTTTCCTCAACATTGATCTAAAATCCCACCCACAGAATCAACCTTTTAGGTTTGAGAGATTCTAGGCGTGCCATCCATACTTTCAAACAACATACAACAAGGATACAACAATGGTGGGAGGATTTGAGGGCCTTGGAGGGTTAAATTTTTTTCATCCTCCATAATAAATTGAAACACATTAAATGGCAGTGGAAAGGATGGAACAAGGACCAATTAAAATAGAAGCACATACCTTGAGTGAACTAGAAGAATGAAGGGAGCAAGAGAGATGATTTGGAAACAAAAATCCCATATCCAGTGATTGATAGAAGGGGAGTGAAATACAAATTTTTTCCGCAAATCAATGCTTCATCATTGACATAATAATAAAATAACATTTTTGTTTGATCAGGAAGGAAAAATGCTTGATACCCACCAAGAAATGTCAATGGAATTATCATGCTTCTTCCAAGACATCCTTTCTGAAGCACCAATTGACAAAACCAGGGAAATACAATAGACTATCAGGAACGTATCTTAGTCATCACTCCAAATAAAATTGATGTTGCTTAGGAAAATATACTATGAGGAGGTAGAAACTATGGTCAAGGAATTTCCCTCCAACAAAGCTCTTGGATTGGATGGGTTTACTGCTAAATTTTTATAGATCTGTTGGCTAACTGTAGGCAATTATGTATGGCAAGTTGGGGAAGAATCTATCCAATCTCGTAAAATTATTAAGGTTTTGGATGCCGCATTCCTTACCCTAGTTCCCAAAATAGAGAAGGTGGAAGACCCTAATGGATTTCAATCTATCACTCTTTGTAATGTTGTATATAAAATCATGACTAAGATAATAGCCAACAAACTATAACCTTTCTCCCTAAAATCATCTCTCCAGTGCAAACAAGTTTTTTTGAGGGTCTTCAAATTTAAGATGGTATCATGGTCACACATGAAGCTATACACTCCTTGAAAATAAAAAAGAATCCTAGAATGTTGATTAAATTATACTTCTAAAAATCTTATGACAAGTTGAATGGCTTTCTTTGCTACATACTGCAAGCATTCATTGTCAAGAAGGGATGGATTGAATGGGTTTATAGCCTCATATCTTTAGCAACATTCTCAATCTTAGTAAATATCTCACTTTTAGTCCCATTCTTCTCCACTCAGGGAATATGCAAAGTTTATCCTCTATCCTCTTTCCTATTTATCTTGGCGATGGAAGGTTTGGGTAGAGCATTCAAAGAAACTTTAGCAGAAAAGCGGATTAAGGGGCAACAAATCTTTGGAGAAGATATCCCACTCCTCCACAAATCTAGAATGTTGGGTGATTAACAAAATCTTGGACACATTCTCCTCAGCTTCAGGTATGGATATAAATAAGCATAAATCACAAATTTTCTTCTTTAATACTCATGTGACTGTGCAACACTTTGTAGCTCACATACTAGGATTTCAAATTATTACACCTGCTTCCAAATACGTTGGGGCTCCACTGGTGGAAGGCTCTCTTAAATGGAATCTATGGGAGAAAATACTATCAAAGTTCCATAACAAGGTAGCAAGATGGACATTCAGATCCCTCAATATAGTTAGAATATTAGTGCTCTTAAAAGCGGTCCTAAAAGCCTTACCTATCTACTTATGCTTAACAATGATAGTGCCATCCTCTGTAATACAGGAGTTCCATATAATTCAATGCTCTTTTCTTTGGGGTGGAGTTCTCATAGAAAAGAAGTGGTATTTGGTGGCTTAGGATACTTTATGTTGTCCAGAGCTTAAGGGAGGGTTGGGGCTCCGAGATCTATCTAACATGTCTACTTTACTTGAAGTAAAATTTTGGTGGTGATGGCTCGAAGGAGGTGGTAATATTTGGAAGAGAATTTGGAAATACAATTACACCCCTCACATAGTGGCGACAAAACCTAATACAAGAAACTAATTCGACTCGAGGCTCATTAATTTGGATATTAGATAAAAAAGGAATGAAATTGCTTCAAAAACATTATTTTTGGGAAGTTAAAAATGGTAACACAAAAATGTTTTGTGGTAGTTCATGGCAACAACTACCAAATTTGGGAGGCAGAACTGGGCTAGAAATATTAAGTCAATAGATGAATGATCAAGGAAGAATCACAATAGCCAATTACTGGGAAAAGGGGGCCCATAATCAACAATGGCGTACATGGATACCTCCAGAAAATTAACAATCACAACCTGATGAAGAAATATGGAAGTATTTCTAGAGAAATATTCAAAACAAACATATCCCACTCTCTAACCATGAATATAAGCTTTGGTGGGGTTATCAATCGAAAGAAAATGGTTCTATCAAGGAATCCTACCACCTAGAGGCAGACCACCAGGAGCTGCAAGTAGAAGAGATCTAGAAAAATATATTGAGGCAAAACGTTTGGTTAAAATCTTTGTTTTCTTTTGGCTTCTATTCCAGAAGAAACCTTTAACGTGGGAAAGCATTCGAAAAATAAATTACAAATTTACATCTAGATGTGTTCTCTATATCCTTCATTTAAAGAATTTGGAACATCTTTTCAACAATTGCACTCTTTTTGTGGGTTTATGGACTCATTTAGCAGAGTGTTTCAGGAAATCAGATAGAGACCCACTCAATATACTTTAATACATAGGCCAACTCAAGTTCTTAGGCCTTTTCAAACCCCATACTGGATCGTATTTAGACTTTAGAGTCGGTTTTTTTAATCTAGGGGATATGCAAAGAGCATAACTGGACAATCTTCAAATGAACCTCTATTCTAGAAAATTCTATGTAGAACTCCCTCACTAGCTAGATCAAAGAATCCACCCTTGCTCTTCCATTGACCTCTCAAGATTTGCAGGCATCAAGGAGTGAGGCAAGGATTTTGTTAGATTGGTTTCCTTCCCAACCCCCAGGTCTGATCTCTACTCCACCCCCCTTTTCCCTTTTTCAGCCCTACAGATTAGATTCCCCCTCCACCCTTTTTCCTAAAATTGAATTTTTTATGGGGCCTTAAAAGGGAACCCAGGTCCATTCGGTTTCGATGGAATCATTGAATATTGAAAAGTCATGTCACTCTTCATATTTTCAAGAACAACGAGTATAAGTAGAAATAATGTAGTAGAATTGAAGGGACTTAGCATGGGCCTTCAAAGTGAATGCACTTATGGGTACACCAAGCTTATAGTAGAGGGAGACTCATAGATTATTATTAATATGCCAAGGAAGATCCAGAATGGTACTTAGATTCATAAGTTTTCTTCATGGTGGCGCCTAGAATCCATCTTAACTCAGGTAGATTCTATCATCACAAACATTCCAATGCTCATTCCTCTTCATGTTCACAAAAAAAGAAACAAAATTTTTGACCTATTGGAAAATCATAGATGCCAAGAGACATCTACCTCTGTTTCATCTACTTGGAGTCTAATGCCACAATCTCCATTGAAATATGCATGTTGGCTGGTAGCTCTGAAGGATGGATTAGCCACAAATGGTGTGACTCTTGAGATAAATGATAGGGAGAAGTGTTGAAGAGCCTGGGGTCATGGAAGCTCATCCCCAAGATGCTTATTGATTGTCGATGTTTGCAGGACCATTTCATTAATGAGCCTTAAAATGATTGAATGTACTGAAGAATAATGGTGGTGGTGGTTGTTATGAAAGTTTTTCAAGTATGTAACTCATGTGGAGGTGGCTGATAACAAGACCCCCTCCCTCCCCCCCCCCAAAACGACATTTGTCATGCAAATAATTTGTGCTTGTGTTTTGTCACCTTCTGGCCTACCAAGTTTGGTGGGGAAAGGGAGGATGGATACTGGTGTTTTTCTGTGCTGGAAAAGTTGGAATTGTGTTGATCTATGTCCCGTTCACATTAGAATAAAGACAAGCAAATAGGTTCTTCAATCTGGAGGGCCGGTATTTAATTGCATTTGTTTAGAAAAGCATCAACCTCTAGGTAAATTTCTATCATTTCTTTATTATGGTTTTTAACTAGCAAGTCTGTTAGCACTTATAACACACGAGCAAAGGAAATAGTGTTATTGCTATTCAGAGAGGTGAGGAGGACTTGGCCTCTAGTTTTTTATTTTGATACTAACAATGAAGTTTTTAGATCCTCGTGGTCGACTCAATCCTTATTTTTACAAATTTAAATTGATTCCTACCTACTTGAATTTGGGTTTATTGATTCTAACCTAGAAAGTGAATTGGCCTTACCTGCTGAAGACTTATTGTAAGAACCCCTTTTGGGTTTGCTAGAATAATTAGAGGGAATGATGTTTTATTTTTTATACCCATTTCCTTTTTGTGTCAGCTGAGGCAAGCCAATTATTTTTTTAGACTGGAGAGTTAGATTTTACTTCCAATTGTATGGAAAAGCAACAACCTGAGGGTGAATTTCTATCATTTCCTGATTTTGGTTTTGGAATATTATGTTTTCTTACTGGTAAATATGCTAGCGCCTGTACTGGGAAAGCAAAGGGAATAGTATTTTTGTTATTTCAACATGTGATAAGGCTCTGTATCTAGTCTATTGTTTTGATACTGGTGACAAAGTCTCAAATCCTTGTGGGCATCTCAATCCTTGTGTTTATAGTTTCCAATTGCTACCTATCTACTTGACTTTGGGTTTATTGATTCCTTCCTAGAATGTGAATTGGCCTTACCTGGTGAAGGATTATTGCAAGGCCCCTTTTTGGGTTTTCTAGAAGAATTGGAAGGAACAATGGCTGGCTTTTTATGTTAATTTCTTTGTTGTGTTGTCTTTTTCGAACTTTTGTTTGAGTTGCCCCTCCTGCAATTAGTTGTCCGTATAATTTTAGTGGTAAAGGGAGGGATGTTGTGTTGAGACTTGTCGAGGTATAGGTCATGGGGGAATTCAAGAACCCCTCCAATTAATCTATTTTTTACGATGAAGTCTCAGTCCATAGTTTCTAGATGTTTAGTTGCATCCCCTACCACCATGGTCTTGTTGTTTTCACTTTTGGCTCATTGGTATAAGTGTGCAAACTTGGTTCCTTAAGGGAGTTCATGACAAGTGTGTTTCTTAGGAGCGTTATATTATCTAGAGGAAATGGGTTGAGAGGATCTAGACATAATCCTCAACTATGCGAGCTTGGCTCGGAGTTTTTATGGATCAACTATGCAACCTCTTGGTGATTTTTAGCTAAATTTTTATCTTCTCTCTGGATTTTAGACTGCCAAAGAGCTCTCCCAAGTCCCTTACCTCATTGCAACGTCAGAGGGAGCAAGTTCATAGGGGGGTTGCATATTATCAAGAGCAAGCCCAAAAGGGCCATACTCGAATGCACCATCATTTGCATTACTTCACTAGACAATATTGAGACCTAACATTAGGCCATATTAAGGAAGAAATTGCACAAGCTGAGTGAGAAGCATCCACACACGGATCCCAACTCTAAGACATTGAGGTATTGGTAGAATGTATTGAATGGATCCCTGATAAATGGCACAACAGGGGTCATTTTCCCAGTACATGCAAACAATTGACCTATACTGGCAAATGAAATTTCTATTGTGCACACATTTGTGGAAAAACATGAGCATAGGGAGGATGTCCTCCATTCATTGTGGCATCTTCATTGTCACTTGAGAATGCTGGACCATAGATTAGACCACATAGAGAAACACCTTGGTATCCCCCTTTGGTGATAACTACTCACGAAGGATCAAAGGAGCCTATTCATATTGTAGTCTCATATTCAAATCCCTTAGAGTAGTTTTCTCATGTCTTTGTTTTGTGTGACATATGTTATTACCCTTTTTAGACAATGTATCTCATGACAAATCCCCAACTATATTTTTAATTTTGTAGTTTCCTTTTGTTTTTTGGTTTCATTCTCCTCTCTACATAGAGTCTTTTTCTAGTTATGGCTAGGTCTCCCCAATGGGAGACTAACAAGAAAAATGCTTCTCTTGATGTAATCACAAGTTTTTGTAGGCAATACAAATTTTGCCTCACAAAAAAAATGATGATAAAGTTTATTATTAAAAATGAAAATGAAAATGAAAAATGGTTTAAAGAAACAAATTTAAGGATAAGGGTTGGGAAATTATTTTATTTGGTTTATTAAAAATTTGCAGTTGAAAATAAACATGAAAAAGGAAAGGTTTTAATAAAAATTATTAAACTTTATCATTAGAAATTAAACTAAAAGTGGGGAAATACTAACAAGAGACTTGATAAGAATAAATGAGAAAGGCAAAGGACACACATTGAATAATTAAATAAATAAATATATTAAGTTAAAGAAAAAGTTGAATAATTAAATAAAATAAATATATTAAGTCAAAGAAAAATTAATGAAACAAGGGAATTCAAAAAGTGAATAACTAAAATGGAAACTTGAAATTGAGAAAAGGAAAAAAGCAATGAAGCAACTACTATTAATAAAATAGTTAGAGAGAATACAGAGATGAGGATGGATGCAATGGAGTTCATGGGCTACTATAGGGTGTTTTCTTCTCGAGCTAGTGTTTGATACCGCCGTAGGTAAGGAGGTTGTGATACACAAGGGAGGTGGGCCATGATCCACAGAAGTCGTGTCCATCTCTTATCCTGATGGAGGTTAATTATCCCTTCGGACTTGGATTTTTGAGCGGTTATTCCCCTACAACAAACTATTTTTGCCCTTTATGGACACATGCCTTCGTTTTTGGGGTCTACAGAAACGATGTGGTCTACACATAAATGAAATACGATCTCTTAATGGAATCCACGCCCCTGTTCCCCCAACTGTGGTCTAGACAATAGATGAGCAGAATAGGATAAAGGAATTTACCAGATCTTCATAAAAAATATCAATGGGAAGTCTTCCCTATTCTAGACCAGGTATTTGGAATAGGTGGAAATTTTGAAATAGATCATCGATAATAGGTTGGGAATATTTTCAATGTATCAATGTCTATTTTTTGAAGGGAAGATGTTGCAAGACTCCTCCCAGATGATGGAATATGGTATCTTGAGGAATTCTAACATTATTATGAATCTAAGACTATGTGGTGGAGCACTAGGCACAAGAAATCCTAGTGGATCTGCCTCTTTTAAGGATGTAGTGTAAGGGAAAAATATCAAACCAACAGATCAACCCCAATACAACTCAGAACCCTATATAGTCAAACAAATGGATCAATTACCATCCATGGAGGTAAATTTCCAAGAGGTAAATATAGTTTTTTTAGCTTTCCAATCCTTGAAGGCTTTAATATGTAGATTCAATGGGTTTTGGCATATATTTGATGCATTACAGTAGTGGGTCTTCACATCCTGGACACCCAATTGTGACATCTACTTCTGCTCCAAAGGTTTCTTCATTGTCCAATTTGATACTCAGAAATATATGGAGAATGTCCTCAATGATGGGCCTTGGTCTTAGGGTAGAGCTGGGCTCTTTATCACCCCATGGTCCCCTGATTTGATGCCACAAATATGGCAATATAAATTATGTCGGTATGGGTGAGACTTCCAAATCTCCCCTACCTTTATGGCACCACTAGGTCCTTGAGAAAATTGGAAACACCCTTGGAAAATTCAAAAAAATGAACCATGAAAGAATAGAGAATGATATTTTTACCTTTGTCATAATATGTGTGGAGATAGACCTCATCAAAGGTCTTCCTAACCGTATTCAAATGAAAGACAAAAAATTTCAGTGGACCCAAGTACTAGACTATGAAAATACGAAATTCAGATGTTGAATATGCTTTCAAAAAGGACATCTGCAAAACACTTACCTTCAGGAAAAAAATAATCCAATAAAAAAAGAGGCAGACCCATAAACCAAAAGGATGGGAGTCCTATGATCCTCTTCTCTCAGAATTCGAAGAGGAATAAATCATGGAGAGCCAGCCAAACCAAGTAGAAGTGCTTGCATAGGCTTAGTATGGTCCAATGGCTAACATGAAAAATGACAGCGAACTATGAGAAACTCATGTTAATTTTCCTTAGGGCTATATTGTTCTTTGATTTAGATAATTACATTTACAAAAATTTCGTCCTTTACATATTGAATTCACCCCATAACATCATAACATTATTAGAAATTATGCAGAAAGAACAATAACATCAAAAATGCAGCTGAACATAAAGGGACAACAAAAGAAAAACACACACAATAGAGACACCAAGATTTGGTCGGAGACCAGGGAAAAACCCCACAAGGGGGAAAACCCAAAATTCAATTCTTCTTCTTCTATTAGATATTCATTAATTGTTCATCTGAGATACAAAGAAAATCCATAGAGAGTTACATCATAACATCAGGTCTCCTAGGGCCAATCTAAGTCAGTTCACAACTTTGTTTGTTAACTGACTTCCGATAACCAAATCAGTCCATGTAGCCTTATACCATATCAGTGTAAAAGAAGTAATAACTGTGATACATAGTGATATTCACATCCATCCTGAATCCATAACAAGTCACTGTTATTAAGAAGAGTAACGCCATGGTCCAAGTGTTACTGATGACCGAAAACCCTAACCCTAATTGAAGTAGGGTTTGATTCCTTCGCCAAATGTACTATCATTAAGACTACAATCAATAAGGATAGGCATCAATGCAAGAAAGTTACTACCATATCAAATATCACTGTTACGAATATACAACATACCAAAGGTAACATAGTTGCTACCATATGAGGTTGTTGTTCTATATCAAGGGTTACTTCATTATTAGAGAAATAATAATGCCAAGTACTCTGTCATATAGATAATTGTCCATAGAAGAAGATATTTGTTGTCAAAACCTAGTTTTTACAACTACCATAGTTCCCAAAGATATGTGAGCCAATGTACAGCCATTGAGACAAGATAACAATGCCATTATGTATGATGCCATTGTGTAGATGCTGCAAAGTATAGTATACATACCACAGAGTATCAGAGGCATAACACATATGATTAATTTGAACTACAAACATTGAGACAATCTACATACTTAATAGGAACCATGCCACCGTAATTAAAGTCTCAAGCCACTTACTTTTATGCAAATCATAGCAATACCATACATGGAAAATGGAACAGTCATGACGATGTCCATGTGAAATACATAATAGAGATGGCTAGAATATAAGCAATGCCCATGGGAACATGTACTACACGATGACAATGCTACATGATGCCTAATGCTTTTTAGCATATGCAAAATGTAATTTTCTTCCTTGTCTCCATAATGAATAAAATTACGGGACTATTTCCTTTGGAAAAAAAAACTTGAAATTATGAGATTTAGTGAAAGAATTCTAGTCCTTTTAGTGTGATGGGTTAATAAAAAATAAAAGTCAATTACTTAAATACGGTCTTGGAAGAGCATAAGAAAAATCATCTCATTATTTTTAAGAGTGTACATTTGATTATTCATTGAAGTCTTGTGCACTTGGGAGGAATAGGGGAGGAATAAAAATAGGTAATAGGTTTTAGAGTTATTTATTTGGGGATCTAAAGAAAATATCAGAAGAAAATGATTTTATTATAGTTCAATTAAAGTTGGTGCATTGAATGTAGGGTAGATTTATTTCTTGGGCATTGTGTACATTGCAACATAAAGTGTTGTTTCATCACTGGATGGAAAATTGAAGCTATTGGTTTAGTTTTTTTTTGTAAACTTACATTGCATTATTGTCTTCTTATCACATTGTTTTGAAATGGCAAGTTCATATAATTTAGTTTTTCCAAACTTTAAAGAAATGATTAGATATAAATATAATTTATGCACTTATAACATTGGCCTTATGGACGAATCTCAAGAATAAGTATCAATCATCAAAATATAGGCGATAATTGTATTTGAAAAATTGTTTATTTTTAAAAAATTGCAAGAAGGAGGATAATATCTAAATATCTATTGTATTTTAAAGGATTTCAGACATCAATTCTCTGTTATTGGTAAGCAAATATATGATGGAGATATAACTTCTTTGATGCTACTTACCACCCTATTTTGATTCATTTGTTAAGTCATTGCATATGTTGGATTCACACTTATACTTGTAGGTGGGGATGAATTATTATAAGACAATTTCTTACATATTTAAATGTTCATGAATACTAACCAATGATCTCTTTATAAAAAAACTTTCTAAGCACCAACTTAGTTATAAAGGCTTTGTAGGACCAACCGTTTATTACAAACTTTGTAGGAACCAACCAATAGGAAACACCAATCCCCATGCTTCAAGGTTTGTAGGCAAAAATCTACAGGAGACACCAATCACCATTGAGTATGCTTGTTACTTCTACCTTCACTAGGTTTGTTATTTGTTTTTTCCTTCACCATGTCTACTTTTTTCTTCCGCCTTCATGATCCGAATATCTTCAGTTACTAGAATTAACCAAGATCTTTTACTTTTGTGATGTTAGCAAAATTTCATTTAAAAGAGCACGAAAAGCCACATGTGCATACTGTAAAGAAGATAAAACATGATGACGACCATCAAATCAAAGAACACAAACACATTGATAACTAAGTTCACCCAGTGTGACTTATGTCTCCACGCCCTGGTGTTAAAAGTGGGGAGATCGCTTCATTCAATTCTGCAAATGATGATGATGATGTACATTGTGTATTCTTTGTCATTACAAGGATGAATACCCTCAACCGGAGTGGCATGTCTCTCCACAAGACATTCTCCCTATAGGAACTCTCACTCAAATGGGTCTACCTTCAACATGAAAAGCTAATAAAATCTCACATGATGTGGCATCCAAGTATCCCTCAACATAATAGCAATCAAGGATCTCAACAACAAAACATCATCTCAGCAAATCAAAAGAAAGACATGGCATAACTGCATCATATACCTCCACTTTTGGGGATGGATGAAAAATGCATAGCTCAGCTGCTAAAACAGACACCACCACTGAATTTGTGGCGTGAAATCGTGCCAAATGACTATAAACTTTGCCCCTTTCTGATACCATCAAATTCTGGACCCTCGGGCATCTTGAACATTCCCCCAAAGATTCCTTTTTGGAAATAGCTGAAAAATATGCTGCTCAGAAAATGATTCTGAGCAAACCATTGCACTCCTTGTGAAATTCTGTGAAAATTGACTATAAATTCAGCATCATTCTATCTCGGTAAAAAATCAGCCTCTAAGGGAATCTTTTAGATTCTACAAGATTCTCCAAAGTTTCCTTGCTGCTGGACACCTGAATTTTTGCTGCTCAGATAGAGATCCTAATTGCTCGGTTGGACTCCTGGCGAGAAAACATGCAAAAAATGACTATCTGCTTGTCATATTATGTCACTAACATCTCTAGCTCTCTAAGGGAATGTTTTTTGGCTTCTTGGCATATTCCCCCGTTCATGGTTCTGCTGCCCAAATTCGCTCATAGTTCCACTCCGCTCTCCACCATCAGTCTCGTCGAATGAAATTTGTGGGTTTATATGTAAATTGGCGGGCAGTCTTTTAAATGTTGGTCGTTTGGCCTGTTGGCAAAGGCGCCAAGTTTGGTGCGGGTAGGTTGGGGGTTTCAACCCCACCAACCCCCACTCATATTGATGACGCGTTGTATTTTAGCAGTGGCTGTTACATTTTTTTTTGGGCAACGATTATAATACACATTGGCACATTTTTTTTAGCATCGACGGTTTCGACATAACCAATGGTCACATATATTGTGTGGTTTAAGTGTTGGCAGTTGGTTGTTGTTTAACCTTTTGGGACCGCTTGTTGGGGACTGGCTCGCCAGCTCCACAATACGTGGTCGTCAAACATTGTATGCGGTTAGAAAATTAACATAATGATTTGGTGTTGTATGTTATGTGGTTCTGTGGGGGGTGGTGGCCCCCCACCCAATTTTTTACATTTAATATATAATGCGACTGATGGGGTGGGTGGGTCCGGCGGGCTGACTCACCCCCCATTTTTTAATATTATTTTGGTTTTTTAGAACCAATTGGCCATTTTTAATTTTTCTGAAAATAAGGGTTATTGGGAAAATTAATGGTTCAACAAATACGCCTGTTCCGGTGGTCAGATTCTGTGCGCCGGGTTCTGCCAATTTGTTGCCTCCTTAAGCCTGCCACTTGACCAAGTTTGATCGAAAATTTGACCAGCTATAACTTGACCACACGAACTTGGATTTGAGTTTCATTCATACCGTTGGAATCAGGGCAACAAGCACTATGATTTGGTCTTAGTTTCACTTCAATCCAATGACTTTGATTTTTGAGCTATTTTTAGATTCTGAGCATGTCTGGAGCCACCTAGATCATTCCTCCCCACTAAGGAGATTTTTATCCTCCAAAAGCATGAACATAATCTGCAATTGCTATGTCACATCATTAATACCACAAGTGTCCTGACAGGTCACCCTTC
The DNA here is from genome assembly GCA_031772625.1 of Pinus tabuliformis. Lineage (NCBI taxonomy): Eukaryota > Viridiplantae > Streptophyta > Pinopsida > Pinales > Pinaceae > Pinus > Pinus tabuliformis. The sequence continues at coordinate 232,365,015 of CM062810.1, read as the reverse complement.
CTTCTCCTTTACCCTTGTTCTTTGGAGCCATAAGTGATGAACTGACACCTGCATCCTTTGCAAACCTGGAGTACAATATTAGCCAATTACATGCTCAACTTCATGACCAATAATTACCCAAGCATTTGTAGGTTATAACCCCGTACAGAAATTGCCTGCATACGAATTCTAAAACACATAAAATAAACAGTGCGAGAGCATAACACATAAAAGAGCATAACACATAAAACACATATACATAGAGATTTTCCCCTGGATCCCAAAACCGGGACTACCAGCTTGATTTTTCATTATGTTCCTTTCAATGTTACAATACATATTTATACATGCCGAAGCATCCAATACCATGGACCGAAACCATCGCGTCCGAAACCATGGACCGAAAACCATCGCGTCCAAAAAACATGTGCAAAAATCATGCACAAAACCATAGGTGGGTTCGCCCAACCTAACATAGGGTCCAAAACCAAAATTTTCTGAGGCGCTGCCCCGGACCCCATAAAGTGGGGTTACGGGTACCCCTTAAACCCCCTGTGACCTCACCCCTTCTAACCCCCGGTTAACTACGTGTGCTAGTCGTGGAAAGAATATAACACAACTCAACATTCTCCCACTTGTTGTTTTCTTTCCACAGGGGGCCACAAGAGAGCTTAGTCATTTATCCAGCCCTGCAATGCCCATTGTTTCTCTACACCATGAGAACTTCTTAGAGCTCATAGATTTTGTCAATGCATCTGCAGTATTCTTCAAAGTGTCCACCTTTACTAGCAACACCTTTTTGTCTTCTATCATATCCCTCACAAAGTGATACTAAACATCAATGTGCTTTGTCTTTGAATGATATGCGGGGTTCTTTGCCTAGAAAATTGCACTTTGGCTGTCACAGTCTATCCTTGTAGCTCCCTGTACTAACCCCATACTTGAACACAATCTCTGCAACCAAATTGCTTCCTTGCTTGCATGAGTGGCTGCTATGTTTTCTGCCTCTGTAGTTGATAGTGCAACTACAGATTGTTTCTTACTCATCCAACTGACTGCACCTCCAAATAGGTTAAACAAATACCCACTTGTAGATCTTCTATGATCCAGATCTCCAGCCCAGTCTGCATAAAAAAAGCCACGAATATCCAACTCTCTGTCTAATCCTAGTCTTCCTTGGTAGCACAAACCATAATCACTAGTGCCACGCAAATAACTGAAAACCCGCTTCACTGCTGTCCAATGCTCCTTTCCTGGTTTTGACATAAACCTGCTCAATACTCCCACTGCATGTGCAATGTTTGGTCTAGTACAGACCATTGCATACATCAGGCTACCAAATGCACTTGCATATGGAACACGGGACATGTCCTCTTCCTCTTCTTGTGTCTTGGGACACTGTTCAGCAGATAACCTCACACCTACAGGAATAGGAACCTTCACCGGTTTACTATCCTGCATATTAAACCTCTGCAGTATTGTCTTGACATACTTCCTCTGGTTTAACCAGAGCTTCCTCTTTGCCCTATCTCTTTTAATTTCCATGCCCAAAATATAGTTTACAGCACCAAGATCTTTCATGTCGAATTTGGGGGACAATTGGGTCTTCAAATCCCGGATAATTTCTTTGTCATTTCCAACTAGTAACATATCATCCACATACAAGACTAGATAAATAACATGGTCACCAATTAATTTAAAATACACACAGTGATCTGCTTTGCTTTTGGTGAAGACAAGTCCCCATATAAATGTATCAAATTTCTAATACCACATCCTTGGTGACTGTTTTAACCCATACAGAGACTTCTTTAACTTGCATACCAGTTCTTTCTTACCCTTCACCGCAAAGCCTTCATGTTGCTTCATGTAGATTTCCTCTTCCAAATCCCCGTGAAGAAATGTTGTCTTCACATCCATCTGTTCTACCTCAAAATAAAAAGCAACAACAACATATAAAAGTAATCTAATAGAAGTTACCTTGGCAACAGGAGAAAAAATATCACCAAAATCAATTCCCGGCACCCGGGAATAACCTTTTGCTACCAACCGAGCTTTGTATTTCTCCACCTTTCCTTCTGCATTTGTCTTCTTCTTGAACACCCATTTGCTGCCAATGGGTTTCCTTCCAGCCGGCAACTCCACCAGATCCCAAGCCTCTTTTTTGTGCAAAGATGCCATTTCATCAACCATGGCCTCTTTCTAGAGTTTGCCATCCTCTGAATCTACTGCTTCCTTCACAGTTCTGGGATCATTGTCAGTAATAGACAAAGCAAAATTTGAACAGAAAGTAGATGGACTATACCTTTCTAGCTGCCTTCTTTCTCGAACCGATCTTCTCACAGCCGGAGTTTGTGGCTCTTTATCTTCTGATTCCTCCTCTGTTGTAGAGTCTGATTCTTCCTCCTTAAGCTCAAACTCTATCTTCTCAGGTTCCTTTGATTGGAATTCATTTTTAATAACATCTTTCACCTCTCTGAACACCACATCTCGGCTATACACAACCTTCCTTGTTACTGGGTTCCAAAGCTTATAACCTTTAAACCATCCTTATACCCAATAAAGATGCACTTTTCAGATTTACTATCCAACTTGGTTCGTTTCTCCTTTGGAACATGTACATATACACCACATCCAAATACCCTCAGATGTGAAAGAGAGGGTTTCTTACCAGTCCATACCTCTTATGGAGTCTTATCTTCCAATGCTGATGAAGATGACCTATTGATCAGGTAACATGCAGTATCCACCGCCTATGCCCAGAACTCCTGTCCTAACCCGGCACCACTGAGCATGCTTCTTGCCCTTTCCATCAACGTCTTGTTCATTCTTTCTGCAACTCCATTTTGCTGAGGTGTATATGGAGTAGTCTTTTGCCGTGCTATACCACACTTCTTACAGAATTCTTCAAATTCCTTGCTGCAAAACTCTCCACCATTATCTGTCCTCAACACCTTTATCTTCTTCTCTGTCTAATTTTCCACGAGAGCCTTAGATTCCTTAAACCTGTCAAAGACTTCAGATTTCTTCTTAAGGAAATATATCCTTGTATTCCTTGAGAAGTCATCTATAAATGATACGTAGTACACATACTTACCCAGTGATGGAACATTCACAGGTCCAAACACATCACTGTGCACAAGCTCTAATATCTGTTTCGCCCTCTTACCACCAGAGGGGAAACTCACCCGATTCTGCTTCTCATATACACAATTTTCATAGAAATCAAAATCTAGAGAGCTATTACTCATACCTTCTACCATACCTTTACCATGAAGTATTCGAAGGCCTTTCTCTCCAATATGTCCAAGCCTTTGATGCCACAGCATGGTCTTCTCTCCAAAGACCACTAGATTTTCTGCTCCACTTTCAAGAACCACAGAACTGTTGCACCCATCAACAACCGTGCTACCTTGCAGCTTATACAGAGTTCCAATCTGAACTCCCCGTAACAATACCAGTGCTCCTCGAACCATCTTGCAGGTACCCTTCTCGAACACTGTTTTTACACCTGCATCATCCATCTTGCTTACAGAAATTAGATTTTTGGCCAATGCAGGAATATGCAGAACACCTGGAAGTGTTCTAACTCTTCCACCTTGCAACTTCAACTTTACCTTTCCACGACCAACGATTTTAGCCTTCCTGTCATCCCCTAAGAAGACATCACCACCATCATATTTCTCATACTCGCAGAACCACTCTCTATGGAGAGTGAAGTGAAAGGATGCACCTGAGTCAATCAACCATGCCTCATGATCTACATGTGTACTTGAAGAATCCAAGTACACATCCCCACCTTCATCTGAGGTGGTTTTCGCCTCTACAGAAGGAGCATCATCAGATCCCTTTCCTTTGTCAGGAGCTTTAGATTTACAGTCCCTTTTGAAGTGGCCTTCCTTTCCGCATTTCCAGCACACCACCTTTACAGGCTTTCCTGGAGATTTAGATCTCCCACTCGATGACTTATTTTTGTTTTTGTTCTGGGACTGTCCTCGTACAGACAAGGCATCACCATTCTGGCTCTCCATATTTTTCCTTCTCATCTCCTCCGTCAACAAGGCTGAGACTATTTCATTAAACTGCAAGGCAGTTGCATTGCTACTTATTGCAATAACCAGACTATCCCACGAATTTGGTAGATAACACAACAAACTGATGCACTTATCTTCATCTGAAATTTTAATATCAACATATGCTAACTGACTTACCACAGTATTAAATGCGTTCAGATGCTCTGTCACTGAGTCTCCATCTTTCATCCTCAAGTTATATAGTTTTTTCCGCAGGAACAATTTATTCACCAGAGACTTAGATTGGTACAAAGTCCCTAACTTGTCCCACAAAGCCTTCACTGTAGCTTCCCCTGATACATTCAGCAATACTGAATCTGAGACACACAATTGTATTGTGCTCTTTGCCTTCTGATCCAACTTCTTCCATTCTTCATCGGACACTCCTGTTGGTTTAGTACCTGGATCTACTGCGATCCACTAATCTTTATCCACCAACAGATCCTCCATCTTGAGTTTCCACAACTCAAAACTTTGACCATTAAATTTCTCGATCTCTATCTTTCCACTGCTCGCCATCTTCTTTCACCACCAGAATTGATCTTGCAGATCTCCCACTGAACAGGGTCTACCACAGGCCCGAGCGAAACCCCTCAATAACAAAGGTGTTCCCTTGAAGCCAAAACTGCTCTGATACCAAATGTAGGTTTTAACCCCGTACAGAAATTACCTACATACGAATTCTAAAACACATAAAATAAACGATGCGAGAGCATAACACATAAAACACATATACACAGAGATTTTCCCCTGGATCCCAAAACCGGGACTACCAGTTTGATTTTTTATTATGTTCCTTTCAATGTTACAATACATATTTATGCATGCCGAAGCATCCAGTACCATGGACAAAAAACCACCGCGTCCAAAACCATAGACCGAAAACAATCGCATCCAAAAAACATGTGCGAAAATCATGCACAAAACCATAGGTGGGTCTGCCCAACCTAACATAGGGTCCAAAACCAAAATTTTCTAGGGCTTAAACCCCCTGTGACCTCCCCCCCTCTAACCCCCGGTTAACTATGTGGGCTAGTCGTGGAAAGAATATAACACAACTCAACAGTATTCCCATCCTTGCCAAGAGTTTATAATACACACTCTTTGGTCAAGTTTACATCATAATGGAAACCAATACCCCAACTATCAATAAAAGACCAAAACATCATTGTTGCTTTGATACGTGATGGAAAACACATAATCACTTTTACAATTTAAATTGCAACACATGATTTACAAAAATGTGGCCATGACAAGCTACTATCAAGTAAAACCATCTCTTACTCAACAAAGTGAACCACCAAGAATGTGGCGGATTTTCTTGTCGAACATCTTCACTAGCTGGTTTCTGCATGGGTGTTTTGTCCTTAAGACGTTGCTCTGGGTGAAGCCTCCAACATGTGGCTCTTTGATGACCACCTCTATTTCAATGATGGAAAAAAGTATTCTTCCTCCAGACCTGCGTAACCTGCTTCCTTCCCTGATGCGGAGAAGGCCTTTCATGCCTCATCTTATTTCTTGCTTCCCTTCTCTTCTAGAACTCAACAAACACATGGTTATGTAAACCAAAAAAACCACACGGTTTTCTATGCCATGATTTATATTCACCATTAACAATGTGCTTGTAATTAAAATGAAATCTAGAATACCGAGACTATTTATACCTTTCTTGGTTGTTTCTGGTGCGATCTTGGCGATGAAAGCTTTCCTTAGCTCTTTCACTACAATGTGCATTGTCATGGGAGGATGGTGATGTGTTCCCATAATTATATTTCCTTGATGGTTTCAATAATGTCTTGGAAGCTTCTGACACCTTTGAGCACTCTCCTTCAATGTATACCAAACCTGTGAATTGAGGTATTTGTACCACCTCCAATCACTGAGTCATTCCTTGGCCATTAACACCAATTCCTCCTCCTTTATATCCCATCTTGGTAAGGAGTCTCATGCCAATTCCTGAAATGGGTACCTCCATGTTTCCAACTAAAATAGTGTCATGTGAAAACAAAGTTGAAGAATGATCAACACTGTTTACTTCAACTATCGATTCTGAAACAGGTGATGATGGCTTCATTAAGCCTTTATTGCGCTTCAAATTTTCCAAGGCCTCTTCCACGGCTCGTAACTGAAGCTGCAAACTCTGCTTATCCTCTTTTTCTTCTCGTAGAAGTCTCCTCAATTCATTGTTCTCTTCTTGAAGGCTCTGATTGATCTGCTCATCTGAATGACGAGAAGACGATGAAGAAGAGGAATGTACACTCAAGGGGGTAGATGGAGAATTTTCCTCTACTCTTCTTTCTCCCATCCCTCTCTTGCCATCTTCTCCTCATAATATGCATACATTATGTCTACCATTTTTGACATTTTTTAGAAGGCCTCATACATATCTCTCTCATCCTCCATTTTCTTTCTTGTTGCATGTTCAATCATTCACACTCGTAATTCACATCAGCGAGAAGACTGCTCCAATACCAAAATTGATCCGGATCTCTTCAGTGACCAGAATTAACCAAGATATTTTACTTCTGTGATATTAGCAAAATTGCATTTAAAATAGAACAAAAAGCCACATGTGCATACTATAAAGAAGATAAAACATGATGATGACCATCAAATTAAATAACACAAACACATTGATAACGGAGTTCACCCAGTGTGGGTTACGTCTCCGGGCCCTGATGTCAAGAGTGGGGTGGCTGCTTCATTCAACACTGCAAATGATGATGATGATGTACATGGTGTATTCTTTGTCATTACAAGGATGAATATCCTCAACCACAGTGACATGTCTCTCCACGATATGTTTCCCCTATAAGAAATCTCACTCAAATGGGTCTACCTTTAGCATGACAAGATAATAAAATCTCACATGATGTGGCATCCAAGTATCCCTCAACATAATAGCAATCAGGGATCTCAACAACAAAAACATCATCTCAACAAATCAAAAGAAAGAAATGGCATAACTGCATCATATACCTCCACTTTCAGGGATGGCCGAAAAATAAATAGCTTAGCTGCTGAAATGAACACCACCAATGAATTTGTGGCACGAAATTGTGTCAAACAACTATAAAATTTTCCCCTTTCTGACACTGTCAAATTCTGGAACTTCGGGCATCTCGAAGATTCCCCAAAGATTCCTTCCTGAAGATGGTTGAAAAATCTGCTGCTCGGATGAATATTATGAGTACACCATTGCGCTCCCCGCAAAATTCTATGGAAATTGACTATAAAGTCAACATCATTCTGTCCTAGTAAAAAATCAGCCTCCAAGGGAATCTTTTAGATTCCACAATATTCTCCAAAGATTCCTTGTAGTTGGACACTTGAATTTCTACTGCTTAGATAAAGATTATGACTTCACAATTGGACTCTTGGCAAGAAAACGTGAAAAAATGACTATTCACCTGTCAAATTTTGTCACTGACATCTTTGGCCCTTTAAGGGAATCTTTTTTGGCATCTTGGCATATTCCCCATTCATGGTTCCGCTACCCAGATTCGCTCATGGTTCCACTCTACTCTCCACATCGGTCCCGTCGAATGAAATGTGTGGGTTTATATGTAAATTGGTGGGCGATATTTTCAATGTTGGTCGTTTGGCCTGTTGGCAAAGGCGCCAAGTTTGGTGGGAGTAGGTGTGGGGTTTCAACCCCACTAACCCCCCCTCATATGGATTGCGTGTTATATTTTAGCGTTGGTGGTTACATTTTTTTTGTAGGCAACGGTTATAATATGCATCGACACATTTTTTTTAGCATTGAGGGTTTCGACATAGCCAATGGTCACATATATTGTGTGGTTTAAGTGTTGCAAGTTGGTCGTTGTTTAACTTTTTGGGACTACCCGTTGGGGGCCGACCCATGTGGGCCGGGCGGGTTCGAACCCTGTTGGCCCCTTAATACATGGTGGTCAAACATTGTATGCAGTCAACGTATTAACATAACGGTTTGGTGTTGTATGTTATCTGGTTCCATGGGGGGTGGCGTCCCGCCACCCAATTTTTTTTATATTTAATATATAATGCGACCGGTGGGGTGGGTAGGTCTGGCCTGCCCCCCATTTTTTCATATTTTTTTGTTTTTTAGAATCAATTTTCCATTTTTAATTTTACTGAAATAAGGATTATTGGGAAAATTAATTGTTAGACAAATTCACCTGTTCAGTTGGTCGGATTCTGTGCGCCATGTCTCTACCAATTTGTTGCCTCCTTAAGCTTGCCACTTGGCCAAGTTTGATCGAAACTTTTACCAACTATAACTTGACCATACAAACTCGGATTTGAGTGTCGTTCACACCATTAGAAACAGGGTGACGAGCACTACGATCTGTTCCTAGTTTCTCTTCAGTCCAATGACTTTGATTTTTGAGCTATTTCTGGATTCTAAGTGTGTTTGGAGCCACCTAGATTACTTCACCAGGTCTGCTTGCTACTTCTACCTTCACCAAATCTATGTCTCCCAAATTTTCTTTTTCTTTTTGGCCTCTTCTTAAGAATAAACTTGTACAACATGACACAAATCCAATTTTGAAAATATGATCCTTAAATTTTACCGAGGCACTTATGTATATCTCCTTGGATCTTCAAAATTTTTGTAGTTTGAGAAGTCCAAAGATTATAGAAAATTGTTAGATTAACCTATTTGAAGCTTATTTTAGGACTATTCAATAACCCTAACTTCCACATGGTATAACTCTAAAATTATAGCGAACCAAAGTCTAAAATTTCTATCATAGGTACCTAGAGATCTCTTCTCCGATTCCTAAATATTTCACAATTTGAAACATCTTAGAAAGAAAGTTATAGCGAAAAGGCCAACTATGTCTGTTTGAAGTAGATTTCAAAGAATTAAGGAAGTATAACTTCCTCAGAGCATATCTCCAAAAGTATAGTGAACCGATATGTGAGCTTTCACCATATGTACAAGAAGATATTTCATCCATCTTCTCCAAGTTTCATGGTTTGAAACATCATAAAATAATTTTTATAGCGAAAATTCCAAGTCGACCTATTTGAAGTAGATTTCAAGAGAATTTACCAATCCTAACTTGCTCATAGCATATCTCCAAAATTATAATGATCTAAAGTATGAAATTTCTATGACAAATACATAAAGATATCACTTCCATCTTGCTCAAGTTTCACAATCTGAAACATTCAAAAGGAAAACTTATAGTGAAAATACCATGCTAACATAATTGAAGCATATTTCATGAGCATTTAAGAACCATAAATTCTTCAAATAATGTCTCTCAAATTATACCAAAAAAAAGTCTAAAATTTCTACCACATGTAGAGAATATATCCCCTCTATCTACTCCAAGTTTCATAGCCTAAAACATCCCTAATGAAAGTTATAGATAAAATTCCAAGGTGCTTCATTCACTTCACGAATAAAATTTTTGCTCCACATTTAAGACCCAAGAGCATTCACAAAATTTTGTTGTGCACCTTAGATATCTTCTTGCTTGAATGGTCTTCATATGCACTCATTTATCCTTTATTTTTAGTGTTTCTATGTTCACTTATGGGATTAACTTGTAAAACCGATCGGGCCAACCTCACAAAGTATTTCATATCTCCTCATTCTTATAGAGTTAGAGGGAGTGTCATATACCATTGCAAAGGTCTTTGAATAATATTTCAACCATATATCCAGTGCTCCCATTTGAGCTTAGTATTTAAGGTAAAAGTTCCTTCAAAGATAAGGTATCCAAATTGGGCATCAACAAAATATTGAGTATCCAGAAAATATTTCCAACAATATCACCCTAAATTTGACATTCTTTGTCTCCCCCTAATGTTGACATATGTGAAAACACAAACCTCAATAATCTCCCCCTTTTTCATTAATGGCAACCCTAGACATTTGTGCTCTGCTACTATAGAACCTCCCCTATCTACAATTTCTCCCCCTTTGACACTAATGGAAAAGGGATACTCCCCCACTTTTTAATTACTCCATTTATTTAAAAATTCTCCCCATTTGAGATTAATGGAAAAGGGCCACTCCCCTTGAGCTTGTGCTTTCCTTTAATGATGTTATGGGAGAGACATCACTCCCACATGGAAATTTTCTCCTCTAAATTCATTGATGACATACACATTACTTGAGGTCCTAGTTGATTTTACCACTAATATTCCTAATCCTAATTTCATTATTTCACATCCTTTAGAATGAAATATGAGGCCATGCCTGATCAGAATCTAGATTAGGGGAAAAAATTTGCTCAAAAATCAAAGTGCCCAGAATCGCTCAAAACCTGAAATACCGTGTCTGTCTTGGCGATACGATCCCAACACAACTCGTTTCACTAAAACGGAGTTCGTATGAGAAAGATAGAGACTTCTGTCCACTTTTCCAAGCATAAGAATCTTGCAAAAAAAATTACAATCACTGCATAGTTAGTAGTTCGTACTCTGACGTGGCAGGTGACTGTGCAGGTCAAAGGTTTGGTTAACAGTTAGTGAGGTCACGCCAAGTGGCACCTTCTGATTGGTCGAAAATTTGGTGAGTTGGCATTTTTCCATTGGATGGGGGAGAACCAATGAGAAGGTGACATGTGGCAAGCCCGGAGGCCACCATGTGTCCCTCTCCAAAGGCCTGGCAGAATCAATGCGCAATGGTAAAATGTTATCGGTAGGTCGGCAGAGTCGAACCCATGATCTCGCCTGCACAAGCCCCATGCTCCACCACTATGCCACAACCATTGGTCTTAACATACTATGGTTGCAGTTTGTATTTCATGTGATAGCGCCGACGAGTTTGGGGAGAAGAGGGCCAACCCCCTCCACATGGGACCAACCTCATAACCAAAGGCCAGTGCTAATGCTAACCGCACGAGTTTAATGCGCCAAGTGAGTTTAATGGTAATTAAACCATGATTATCACTTAATTAATTTCGGATTTAATTGGTGGCGATTTGGTAGGTCCGAAAAATCCGACATTGCTCCAAATTTGGCGGGTTTAACTGGAGTTTCTCTATATTTGGTGGAGTTTTCCTAGGGAAAAATGAAGAGACCATAACTTCTTGAATTTTCGACCAATTTTGGCTCAGAAAGAGTCATTCCTAGATGATTTGGATACTCTGAAAATAATGAAATAGGTTGCAGATGCAAAAAGGCACCTCTGTATGTGATTTTTCTACGTTGAAGTTTAAGGAAGCCTAGGGCCAACACGAGAGGTGTCAAGCCTAGATCAATTGAAGTCCAATTGCAAAGCTTGGAGAGTCATTTTTGGGGTTTTTGGGTCTTCTGAATCCAATGGAGTAGGTTGCAAAGCCATTGGAGCACTGCGGGTGCATGTAATTAGAGAATTGACCATTAATCCAAAGAGGGCCTAACCATTGAAGTAGGTCGAAGGAGATGTAGCTTAGGAGGGGTGAACTCCTTTATCAACTTTGTGTTATGAGTTGCTGCGTTTTACTTCTCTGTAATTTACTTACTATATATGTGCTTTAAACAAATAATTAACCTCAAATTGCTCATAAAAGACACTCAACACTTGACACATAATTCCTCACATTTTGGCTAATTTGAGATGATCCTAAACACATTTTTTTAATACTGATGAGGGAGCTTGCATAGCATTAACAAGTTTTCCCAATATTCAGATCAAGTTGGTATTAGAGCACTTGTTAGCTCATTTTAACCTTGATATGGTTTTCCAAGGTTAGCTAGAAAATTAACTATTGGTTTTGTATTTGTGCAAGGAGAATTTAATTGTGTGCAAGTTTATGTGTGTAAGCTGAAGAAGGGAGATGGTCTATATGCTTCTTTGTTGAGAAACGTTTTGAAGCTAAGTGTGATGGCAACTTCAACAAGTGATGTTTTTAATCCATCTTCCTTAGCAAGACTCTTTGATTTAGAGATGTTGCAAGAGCTTATCATCATGAGAGATATGGTGCAAGATATGAATGAAGATAGGAAGGAGAAAACTATACTTCAAGAGGAGTTAATGGCCATGAAGGAGGAGAAGCAAGAGCTTCTTGAAAAGATGCATGAGATGGAGATTCGACTCCATGATGCCAAGGAAACCCTAGCCAAGTATGTGCATGAAAATGAGGTATGAAATTCAAGTTTATCTTAAATTTCCTCTCAAAATGAATGTTTTGGTTCTTTTTAAGGACACACTAGAGGAATAGGGTCCAAATTGTTGATGGAGATTGATTACGAAGGTAAAGGGTTAGGCAAACATGCACAAGGCATAGTTGAGCCAATTGTTGTTGAGGAAAGGCCTAGGTATTTGGGTCTTAGTTATGGACAACATGATGGAGAATGCTCCAAAGCCAAGGAGGCAGATGAATGTGTTCCAATAAGGACTTTCATTACATGTTCATTACCTCAAGCTTGTGAAGTCTGTGCTCATGAGGAATGCAAAAGTTTTATACCCACTTTGCAAGAAGATTCTCATAAGCATGAAACTAGTGGAAATGGCAACAAGAGGATGTTTAAAGCTCTAAGGTCATTGTAACCATTTTTGGTATTCTGAAGAGAGCCACTACCTCATCAAATTAACTTCTTCAAGAAGGTGACAAAGGTGAATATGCAAGGTATAAATCTGCCTTTAATCAAGTTTATGGTAAATATTAGATTTGTAGAAAATTTACATGTTCTTTTTGTGGTTTGAATAAACATACTATTTCGAGGTGTTGGAAGAGGATATCCATACACAGGAAACTTTCAAAACAAAAGAGACAGAAAGCCAAAGGTCCATTGGGTAATGGAAACCATGTTGAAAAGAAGATGCAATTATTTTGCACTCATTTCCATAAGCAAGGTCATATTGTAGACAAGTGCTCGACTTTGCATCCAACAAGTCATCCATGACATTTGAAGAAGTTGGAGAGAGATTTTGGTAAGAATGGAAAAGAGGATTCCATAATTTATGTGGGCCAGGATGATACACATGATGAAGTGCAACTGAAAGAAGTTCCATTGAAATGGTTTGGAAAGAGATAGTTAGATTTCTTAACCAATTAAGGCCTTGCATTTCTTTTGATAATTGAATCAAATCTTGCCTTATTGATGGATTTCCTTGTTATTTGGATGCATTTCTGTTCTCCTGAAAGTATGCTGCATATTTCATGAAGCAAGATGTTGGAAAAGTAGAGTTATGTTGACTCACTTAGATGCAGCAAAGATGGCAATTTGCAACTACAAATTTGCATGCATGTTGCATTCTTGAACTTGCATGTTTATGCTAGGAAGGTGTTCGAAATTGAAGTATGTTGACTCACTTTGTTGCAACAAATTTGGTCATTTGAGCTCTTTAAGTACTTGTACATACCAATAGGATTCTTGTAGTTGTGATTGTACTTGTGAGAGAGTTGAGAGTTGTTATACATGCATGAGAGTTTGTGTGTGTGAATAGTGGAATTTTTAATAGTTTCATTGTGCTTGAACATGCATGAGTGTTTGACTTGTGTTGGTTGATTGTTTTGTTAACATGTATGTTGTCAACTTGAGAATGTTGATCATTTGCACATGCATGAGTTTCGTCTTGTGTGGTCTGTTGTACCTCTGAGATAATAGTGGTCAGCTATCAATGCCAGAGCATCTAAGATAATTGTTTTGGGGGTTTTTGTTTAAGTTTGGAAGACCAATGAATAAAATAGATGTAACACTTTAATGTTTAACCTTTTGAATAATATTAATCCCAAAGTAAAGGGCTGCTATAAAACTTTACACAGTGAGATAGCTTGAATAGTGATGAGTTGAAACAAAAAATAATATGATTATGACAATTTTCAGACAAATAATTGAATAATCATAAGTATGAAAACCTCTGACCAATGTTCAGAAGGTTCAAGAGAATATTCTTATGCTTACAACAAGATGCTGATGATTTATTGATTTAGAGGGAACTAATTAAATAGACAGTTCATTAATCCATTCTCTTTAATGATTATCACTTCAGGAGCTTATAGGAGTAAATTGAGACACAATTATTCCTACCTAGGTATCTCTGTAAGACATAAGAATATGAAGAAAGACATAATGTGTAAACTGGAAAAACTTACAGGAAACACAAACTGTGTAAAACTGAATTCAGAATCCTCTGCTTTGTATTAAGGGTCTAGAAAAGTCAAGTACATCAAGTGTTTACAAATGCTTCATCAAGGTGCAGTCTTCTTCAAGAGTGCAACACTTCTTCAATGGTCAACCTGGTTCAATGGTGAATAGTGAACCCTTAATAACTCAAGAAGAGAGTTATTTATACAATAGTAGAACTTAGGAAAATATCCCTAACTGTTTTTACAAAAATAGGAAAAGGAAATATCTTCCTGCAAGAAGATAGAGATAGCTATTGAATTGTTGCTTGTTGTCCCCGTTATTTAGGTTCTGTTGGCTTTGGTCTTTGATCTTCACGCTGATACACTTTCATCTGATACTCTTTGACCTTGATGACCTGTCAATATCCTTTACTGTGCCTTTTTACTTTACTGTACATTTCAAGTTTTTACTATGTATTTCAATAGTAAATCATTTAGTTTTTACATGTCTCAGCATCAGGTAGTTTGGATATTGATCATCTGTTTGTCTTTTACTGTGTAAATTGCTTTGTGTATAATGACTTCTTTCTGTATAAATGACTCCTTTCTGCTCTGCTGCATGGAATCTTTTGTTAAGGAAAATCATTCAAATTCATTTCTTGAGAATCTGGAACAAACAAGTTTTCTATGTATAAAAACCGTTTATCCAGTCTCCTGGTCTTCTGCTGATCACCTGCAAAATACAACAATTTGTTAAGAAAAACAGAGGCTTGCAGGAAGGTGACAATGGCTTTTTAGCATGGCGCATGTGTTTGGATGGAGTCCTGGCAGTATTTGCACGGTAATCGGAGGTCAAAATGAGTTGCAGAGGCTCATGGTGTCGCAGGAAGGTTTAGGAGGGTTTTACACTGTAAACGGGCGAAAAGAGCAAAAATGAAGGTTTGGGCGTTTAAACGGTAAACGGTTAACTTTTTTTAAAATTTGGTGCAAAGTGAATAGTGGATGGTTTTACCGTATGCGGGGAGCAGTTTCGGAGGCTCATCACACTGCTTTTGGCCGTGGGGTGGTTTTTCTCCGAGGGCACGTGAGTTAACGTGGGAATGACACGTAACCACAAGGGGTCCGAGCAAAACCACGAATCTCGCGTGCTCTCGGGCCTTTAAAGTTCGGAGATCGCGAGTGCACGATATGGCTGAGGGTCATTGGATCTGGGAGCGGATGATCTGACGGCTATCGCATGGTGGAGTTGCATGGAAGACAGTCGGCGGAGATTAGCGGGGCCCAGGGGTTAATTACAAAGGATTTGTAATTATTTTATGAATAAAGTGCAGGTTAGACAGATCGCAATGGGTTTAATAAAAGTGGGATTGGGGAAAAATACAAAGGATTTGTAAGTTAAACAGGTGTCGGGAAGGGTTTATTAACCACACCGAGGGTTAAATGCGGGGTCTGTTTAACCACGGTTAATGTAGCGGGGTTAATAGAATGCGGGAGGTGACAAAACTTAGAGTAAAGGGGTTTTGTGGGTTTTAAAGGTTTTGTCGTGAAAATGGTAAAAGTGGAGTTAAAGTTAAATGAAGCGGAGGGGGGACAAAACCTTAGGATAAGGGGTATTATGGGTTTTTTAGGAGAATTACAAGGGGAAAGTGACTTTTTCAATGGGGAAATGAGTTTCACACTAGGGAAAAGGGGTTTTGAGTGAGGAAATGACCTTTGGAGGGTAATTTGCTAGGAAATTGTGTGAAACCAAGGGGCAAAGGTGAAAATGAAGGGAAAAGGGTATTTTCTTAGGAAATGATGGAAAAATGAGGAAATTAGTAAGTATGTAGTGGGGAATGAAATGAATGAGGGGAAGTTAACCAAATCAACTTGTGAACATCTTTTCACCTTCATAACTGCTCCTGCACACTGAAACACATGATCAAGCATGGTAAATGTACTTCTACAACTTTTCTTCTACCTACCCATTTACTTACCCTAACATTTTCTCTTCACTTAATTGGGTGCATTTAGGGTAGTAAACCCTTATCTTTCCTTTTTCTTTTGAAAAAAAAACTATCTAATTCTAATATTATAACATCCAAGGGCTCAGATTAAACTGATGAGCTCCTTATTATTCTCTGCCTAACTACTGATCTGCAAGATTAAACAGTTTGGATAGATCTTTATTTTCTAACTATAAACATGAAATTTAAAGCATGAACTAGTCAAGGTTAAATAGTTTGACTATCATGGGTTGTGGCATTTATGACAAGCTGCACACAACCATTATTTTGCATAACAAAGTAAAAAGTAGTGGCACTTGGACTTGCACACTTTCAGTGTTTATTGCTTTTTGTTTTTCTTTCTAACCTAACATTTTATTTTTGCCTTCATTCTTTATGGCATCTATCCTAACATTTTCTTTGATATGGACATATTTATGAAAATATTTCCTAACATTTTTATTCAGTATTCTTTTTGTCCATATCCTAGCTTAACATTTTTGAAAAATATTTTCATTTTTTGACTAATTGATTCTAACTTATCAAAACCAAAAAATGTTACAACATGGTCGATTGATTGTTACATGTATGTTATATCGACTTGGAAGTGTTGATTTTGTATCCAAAGAAGAAAGGGCGATGTGATAGATTGTTTCATGAGAATGTGGAATTCTTGTTGTAAATTGTCAAAGTTGTTGTACATGCTTTTGTTTAACTTGAAAGTCAGTTGTTTGAAGAAGCATGTTTTTTTGACTTGTGTTTAGTCGATGGTTTATACACCAAGATGTAAGAGTACATGGCGATGTTCACATGATGTGACATTTTTTTCTTTGAAAAAGCAAAAGGAAGAGGCCGTCAAGTTATATTCTTGCATGAGTGTTTTTCAAGGTTAATGGTGTTTCTTGTGACAAGATGTCGCAGGATTTTGGAAAGTCCACACTTGAGAAAGAGGCTCATGATTAGCCTTCATTCTCAAATCATGACATAAGAATCATGTTAATACTGGAGGATGATGGAATCAAGAAGCGAAATTGGACAAAAATGCCAAAAAAAATTGTAGCCATTGTAGATCATTTGATGTGTTGACACCAAGAAGCGAAAGAGATGGCGAATACATTCTTCCATATGTGAGATTTGGAACCGTGGAGGTAAAAGAATGGTCATTTCTTTTCTTGTTATTACTGATATTGGAATTCATTGCTATAGTTCACTTAAATGGGCTTAACGTGGAAAAATGGTTTCCAAGGAGAAGCTTGCATTGAATGCACGTGTTGCAAAGGAGGAACATGATTCTCAGTGGGAAGGCCATCAGTCAGCTTTACAAGCATCGAGGGATCACTTTGGTACAACAGGGTGTTTAATAAAAAAGTGTTGGATTGGGTCAACAACAAAAGGAGAACATTGGTTGAAGTGCCAAGCCATTTACAAGGCGAGGCATGTCAGTGAATCCAAGTGGTTGTCATGGAGATTTTTCCGGGTAGAATACATTGATAGAACTTGGGAAGGAGAAGAGTATTCATCTCTCATCAAATAACCAGGTTTTGTGGGTCCAAAAGCTTGTTAGTGGGAAGGAGTGATCGGAATCTGGATTAGGGGCAAAAATTTACTCAAAAATCAAAGTGCTCAGAATCACTCAAAACCTGAATGACTACGTCCATCTTGGTGATATGATCCCAACACAACTCATTTCACTCAAAACGAAGTTCGTATGAGAAAGATAGAGACTTCTATCCACTTTGCCAAACAGAAGAATTTTGCAAAAAAATTTACAGTCACTGCACAGTCAGTAGTCTGTATTGCTGATGTGGTAGGTGACTATGAAGGTCAAAGGTTTTGTCAACAACCAGTGAGGTCATGCCAAGTGATGCTTTCTGATTGGTCGACAATTTTGTGAGTTCACATTTTTTCATTGGATAGGGGAGGATCAATGAGAAGGTGACAAGTGGCAATCCCGAAGGCAACCACGTGTCCCTCTCCAAAGGCCTGGCAGAATTGATGTGCAATGGTAAAATGTTATTGGCAGGTTGGCAGAGTCGAACCCGCAACCTCACCCGCATAAGCCCCATGCTCCACCGCTATGCCACAACCATTGGTCTTAACATACTATTGTTTCAGTTTGTATTTAATGTGATAGCGCCAACGAGCTCGGGGGAGGAGAGGGCCAACCCCCTCCACACATGACCAACCTCATAACCAAAGGCGGTGCTAACACTAACCGTGCGAGTTTAATGGGATAAGTGAGTTTAACAGTTATTAAACCATGATTATCACTTAATTAATTTCGGATTTAGTTGGCGGCAGTTTGGAAGGTCCGACAAATCTGGTATTGCTCCAAATTTGGCGGGGTTAACTGGAGTTTCTCCATATTTGGTGGAGTTTTCCTAGGGGAAAGTGAAGAGACCATAACTTCTTCAATTTTCGACCAATTTTGGCTCAGAAAGAGTCATTCCTAGATGATTTGGATGCTATGAAAACAATGAAATAGGTTGCAGAGGTAGAAAGTCACTTCTTTATGTAATTTTTCTACGTTAAAGTTTAAGGAAGCCTGAGGCCACCAGGGGAGGAGGTCAAGCCTAGATCAACTGAAGTCCAATTCCAGAGCTTGGAGAGTCATTTTTGGGTTTTTTGGGTCTTCTGAATCCAATGGAGTAGGTTGCAAAGCCATTGGATCACTACAGGTGCATGTAATCAGAGAATTGACCATTAATCCAAAGAGGGCCTAGCCATTGAAGCAGGTCCAAGGAGATGTAGCCCAGGAGGGGTGAACTCCTTTATCAGATTATGTTATGAGTTGTTGTGTTTTACTTCTCTACAATTTACTTGTTGTATATGTGTTTTAAACAACTAATTAACCTCATAAATTTCTCATAAAAGACACTCAACACTTGACACATAATTCCTCACATTTTGGTTAATTTGAGATGATCCTAAACACATTTATTTAACACTGATGAGGGAGCTTACATAGAATTAACAAGTTTTCCCAACATTCAGATCAATACCTTAAAAACCACATGAAATAATGAGTTTTAGCCTTTTCATGATCAAGACTAATTATTCCATTTCCAAATATCTTTGCTTATGTATTATCTCAAAAGGTAACTGTTGATGAGTGAAGTTTTTAATGCTTTGCTGACAACCCCCTCGAATCTCACAAGGAAAGTGAGATAATGGGATAGATCCCAATGCTTATTTCCCTAAGTGTGTTGATTCTAATTATGTACAATAAACTAGAATGTTGAAATAAAGAAGAAGATTATGTACAATAGGTAAACAAACTAGAAAATAAGAATATATACAACATGTGAACTATATAATAGAGATACATGTTAATTGAATGGTGTAAACAAACTAGTAAGAAAATTTGTTGGAAGATTTATAATTTTACCCTTTTAGCGATAAGACCATGCGAGTATGTCAAGGACCGACACAAATTAACCAACAATTTCAGTAGTGTATGCCAATGAATGTTGTTATCACTTAGAAAACTTCTCTTGGTTGTGGAAGATAAGTTTCCAAGGTAACCTTTTCACTCCAACTTGTAGATTGAAGGCTAGCCCCTTCAATCCAGAGAGGGATCTCTCTGAACTTCACATTGTAGTTAGATCTTTTGGATAGGTTGTGTTGATGTAGGGTTTGGGTTGGGCCTAAAATCAATAGCTCATTAGGTGATGGAGTCAAATATATATGGTTTAGATAGGTTTATGAAGATAAATGGCTATCTAATCAGGATTGATAAAGGTAAGGTGGATAGCAGATCCTAGACCTTTGTCATTTGCTGTAGATGGATGATGAAGAAGAAAAACAATCCACCATAATAGGGCATTCACAATGAATCCTAAGGTGGCTTTAGAAGATTAGAATGGGAAACTTTGAAAACATAACTCAGAGCATCGAGAACATAATGAATTCCAAATTAATTTAACTTTTCCAAACATTAAGAGGAAATGTAGTTATGAGATTATTGAAGAAGAAATTTAAAAAACAAAGAATACATACTAAAATCCACTATCTCATGAATCTTTATATCATTGTTTAAAATCTACTGATCTTGGCAAATGAAATAATTAAATCATTCAAAACACATAGACAATGACCTATAATTTTCATAAAATCCAACACTTTCGTCATATTCCTGACACAATATATAGAAATTACAATAGAGTTCAACTCCTTGAAGTATGGTATCAATAATTACAAAATATTTACATAATATTTGAAAGTTTAATTCACAAAAACTACAAAAACCTATCCTCTGAGCTATTTGGATCACTAATATGGTACATAATCCCTAGTCAAAACAGAGTACAAGGTTGATATATGCTTCTGTTGCTAGTATCCTAGAAGAATAATGAGATATATGCTGCAAGATACTATATGGAATAGTTTGTTGCTTTACAAGATTGATCTCTGAAGATAAACTCATATTCCCTCCTTGTAGCCAACTAATGCATGAACCTAGAAATGATTCCAAAATTGTGTAACTGTCTGCCTTCTTTACTACTTGCATTCCTCATGTTGACTCGTACTCCTCACGCCACAAAAATATATGATATCTTACCACAGTATACTCAAAATTATTATTGCTTGATAATTTAACCATGGTAAACCAAAATTTTAAATATATATTAGGGTTTGGTGCAACAAAATTAGGGTTTACTATAATAAAATTAGGGTTTATACTATACTCTGCCTCCTGGAGTCAACTGATCACTTCCTTATGTATTCTGGAACTTGAGCAATGATGTCCAACACATCTTGACTCCTTATCACACTCATGGTTATCTTTTGTGAACTTTTATCAGTTTTTAGGGTTTTTCTTTTTGTCTTCTCAGCATACTTTGTTTTTCTTTGTCTTTTATTACCTTCTGAAACTTGCAGTGTTTTTTCTTTCTCATCAAGGATGATAACTGCTTCTTTGTACTTGGGATTCATTCTGGCCTTGAATTTCAACCTAGGCTTGTTAGTAGGCTGAGTGTGAGGCCTCTTTCCCAAAACCCTATCTGTCTTGACTTCCTTATATTATGCTTTAATTTTTTGTTTACACTTTTTACTCTTTGAGATTTATTATTTTATTTCCTCCTCCTCTACTAAATTCCTCTGTTAGCTTCTTTGGCTTCTAATCCTTCCTTCATAAAACTCAACCTCAACTTCTGGAATTTTTATAGGGACCTTTTCATGTCTTTAAACCTAGGGTTGGATAGATTCTCCTTTGGTTTCATGGGCTACAACTTGAGGACAAACTCAGTTTTGGCCTCTTTTGATCTTCTAGGTATAGATGGGTTTGGGTTCCTTTGTCTAATTTTCCTTAATTGTTCAACTTGCTTATTTAAATCATGGGTATATAAAATCTTAATAAGGTTGTGATGAAAAATATCACGAGCTTGTAATTCATGTATCTTCCTTGCTTTAGTGCACATCTTCAACAAATTTTAATGTAATAAATATGGAAAATTCATTTTCCTAAAACCTGCTAAGTGACCAAGGAACCTCATGTGGTATATGTAAGCTTTGGAATACCTACCCTCACAAGTGAAGAATAGCTGGATAATCCTATGTGAAATATCCCATTGAGGTTTCAACTTGCTTTAGAGGACCCTTGCATCCCAATCTTGATTTTTGCAGTCTTCTTCAAGGAATAAATTCAAATCCACATTCAACAACCTCTGCTTCTTGAACTACCTTTCACTTTTTGTTGGAAAATCTGTTGCTTCAACGATTGACTTCTCTGTGAAAGGGAACTATAATTTACTAATTTTAGATGTATTACCATCAAAAAATAAGACAACGTCATGACACTAGTTGATGTTGTATCCATTAAAGCGTTGAAAGATCGATTCCCAACCTGCACTTCCGAAAATATCCAACATCTCAAGGTACACTTTGAAGTACATTCCATCAGGTTTGAAACTTTTCACACGGCCGGAACGACCCATTTTTCCAAGCTCCAACACCTACAACACATTTACTACCCTTACAATAAATCAACATGGGACTGCAAAACAACTAACCCTTTTTCTGCACTCGAAAACAACAAGTCTCGGTTTGTTGGAAAAACAATTTTTGGGAAAAATAGAGTAAACTAGGTTTTAGTTTAAAAAGGATCAAACAGATTCAAAACTCTTGGAAAATGTCACTTCATAAAGGGGGAGGACCTTTATTTGATAAACCACCACTTGGCCGCTTAGAAAAGATGACTTAACGGGTCGAAAATCATTTTTTTTAATAAAGCGTTTTGAAAACATTTCGTAGCGCTACCCAATTTTTTAAACTTTGCATAAAATTAGGGTTAGGCAAAAGGATTTAAATGACACATTAAAGCTGATAGCGGTTGGGAGAAGGTAACTAGGCCTAGTTAAACTAGTCAGAGCCACTATTCCAAATGGAAAAGGAACTGGTTTAAGGTCTAGACCGGGTGGTATTCCCAATGTTGTTGCAACGATATTCGAGGCATCAACATTTTTGGCACTAGAAGGAGGGCCTTGAATTAATTATTTCTTTAAACTTTTATATCAATTTTAACTAATCATGGCTCCCATATGCATTCTTACACTTGGTCATGCATTCAGTTCACCTAATCCTACACGAGGCATGCCCAAGAAGCAGATCGAGTCCTTTTCATAGTTAAAGTTTGATGGTGAGAGTAATATTTCTGCATTAAATCATATTGTTGGTTTTGTTAATAGATGTAAATCTTTTAATATAATCGTTGATAATGAGATTTGCAGGCTTTTCACTCTCACATTCAGAGGACGGATCCGCAAATGGTTCTTGGTGCTTCCTGAGAAGTCAATTCATTCATGGAAACATTTTTGCCAGGTATTTCTCAAAGCACATCAAAATTACAGTTACAATAATTTGTGTTTAGAATTAGATAATCTTTACATGTATGATAATGAATCTTTAGATGATTTTTATAATAGATTTTGGTCATTTGTTATAGATTTCATTTAGATGATTTTCCTTCAACTGAAGATTTAATTGAACGTTTCACTTCTCTTGTTTCTTCCCACTTTGAAAATAATGAATCAATTAATGAAGAACAAGACACATTTAACTCATTAGCTAGTCTTGAATCACCAAACGATTTTATGGAACTCGAACATGAAATTGTAATTAAATCACAACATTCTTCTTTAGAAAATTTCAATTCTCATTTTCTGATTTCTGAAACAAATATTTCAAATATAAATACAGAATCTGAAAATGTTATTGCAACAATTTTTTATGATGCATGTGATCAATCAGTAGTTCCAATAAAATCCAATCTACAACAAGACTTGGATAATGAACATATTAATTTATCTTCTTTCAAGGAAAATTTAGAAAATTCAGAACATGTTTCTCTAATTGAAAGAACTTCCTTAAACCTAGATTATAATACAACAAGTTCTATAAACAATTCATTTCAGTTGTCATTATATTATGGAATGCATTATTTTCTTTACCTTGAGTTGTTTTTAAATCATAATATAGTAAATGATGATCACCTTAATATTTCAAGTGATAATCTTCTTAATCTTTGTTTTGAAAATTTTGCATATATTACTCATTTGGATGATAATTCTTTAATTGAAAAACCCTCTTCTTTTGTATTTTATGATTCTATTAGTTCAGATCAGCGATTTAATTTTCATAAGAAGAAAGTAATTTACAATGATTATCATGACAATGAAGATAAAGAATCACATCTTGTACAAAGTGCACCAATTTCAAAAATTGATCTATCTTGTAAAGATTCACACACTTTAATTTTGTCTCCTATTACTGAACACGAACTTAATTTTGAGAATTTTTTTGAGTTAATGTTGTGAGTTTCTAAGGTATTTCATTCTGATTTTCTTTTAAAAACTTGCAATTATAATTTTTTTTGGGAATGTCGTTTTAGTGAAAATTCATTGACTGAAATCCACGATAGGTTCCAGAATTGCCTTGTAAAATTATTTTGCAGTTTTAGCTTTCATAACAATTTAATTGTTTTTCCATCCTTTTATTTTATTTTTGCAAGCATGTTAAATCTCTCAATATTGAATATCATCAAGATTTATTAAGTGAAAATGATGAATTGGTTTCTCATAATCTTGAATATAAAAAATTATTTCGTTTCCAATTTAATTCAACCTTCAAAAATTCATTCCAATCATTTTATCATCAGTCAACTTTTAAATCTTGAAAGTGTTCTTCCTTCACAACATGATTTTCCATCATCTCCTTTGGAAAGTTTTCATTCTCTAACAAATATTCATCCATACTTTTATGATCCCATTAATATTTGTTTAGAGCATGCTTTCCAAAAAAGATGGTTTACTAACAGGTTAATTGTAAATAAACTTATTTCTGTACATAATTTTACCTTAGATGTAAATAATAACTTTTGTTTCATTTTGATTGTTTTCGTTATCTTGCTATTAACGTTTGACTTGTACATACAGGTAGGTAATAAAACGAGAGAATGGTTACGTTGGAAGTATGATTTCCTTCATTAAGTTAGAATTAGGAGTAGATTAGTTTAGATTAGATTCAATAAATAATGAGTTTGAGTTAATTTCCTTGCATTGGAGAAAGTCATATCTTTCAGGTAATATTAAATAAAATTCTTCAATGGTAAGTCTCATATACTCACTTCCATTCATTTCTTTAATTTTTAGATTTAGTTTTGTTTTCTTATTTTCTGCTGATATGTAACTCTCTTTTGCATCTCTTCATAAACTTTTTCATGCCTTCACCAGATCAAAATTGCGAGCTCAAAGAAGCAGTAATGATTTTCATCGAATCAAACAAAATGGGGAAGTTCTAAACCTTAATTTTTTTCTTCAAAAGCATTACTCTGATTAAAAAATGGTTATAAGACTTCTTATAAGTTCTGCTTTGGAAAAATGATAAATTAATAGAAAATTTCCTCATTCAAACTGAATTATCACTAAATGCTTTTAACTTTTCAAATTTGATTTATCTAGATTTCGACATAAGAAGGAATGCTTTCTTCATTATCTTTTTCCTCTTTTGTTAAGAAATTTATATAAACAATTTTGTAAGGTTTTCCTTTTAGATTTGGTTTTGGTGATTTTACTAACATACTTGTGAATGGTCATATCTTGAGAATTCAGTTATCATATCACATTTATTTTTTCTTTCAGATAATAATGTTAAATGACATACTCTTGGCCTTTCATCAATATCTCTTAAAATCAGTTTGTGATTTTTCAATTTGAAAGTAGGTATTTTTCAAGAAGTGGTTATGAAAATTAAAAATTAGATAAAAATTATAAAACCATGAAAATCTTTTCCATTAAATTGTAAAATATTTTAAACCTCAAAATCATAAGATCATTTTATTCTAATATCAATAAAGAAAGGTTATCTCTAAAAAGTAAAGAATGTCTTACAACCTAGCAACTTCAACTCTAGTTTGTCATCCATAACAATGATTCTCCCCATCCATTAAAATGTAATTTTTAGAGTGTAATTCTAAAATATAATAAATCTAAAAAGATAAGAGGTCTCATCATGAGCCTGCTTACCATGATCATAGGGAAATAATAAAATTGACATTACCAATACTGAACACCAAATCAGTGTAATGGCTTATGATTGTTTCAATTGTAAGACAAGGGGTCTCATCACGAGCCAGCTTGTTCAACTTAATTACTGCCAGTGAATTGCATTTTCATTATCTGGCCATCAAACCAGGACAATGGCTTTTATTGTTTAAAAAAAAAATGAATTTACCTCTAACTTTTGCGCTCTTAATTGGACAGGATACTGAATCATTAATGGTTAAAAGGCTCTACTTGTGACAAATGAGTACATCAAAAAGCTAAGTTGTAAAAGCCCCCCTACTTTATCTTTATAACTGATTAATGACTGATATGGATAAATAGGTATTTTCATTCATGAGAGTTTTTTGTAAGAAATTGCAATTTAATGAGTTTTTATGATCAGAGTAATTTTATTTATCTAATGTTTCAAAAAGTAGTTTCCCCTTCTTGAATTATTTTTACTTAATTTTTGAAACTTCATTTTCATTCATCAAAGATAACTGGTTCTTCTAGTGAATCACCAATTGTTGTGCTATTCAACAACCCCCTTTTCAATTTTATAATTTTCCTATGAAATTTATTTTATTAAAATGGGCACCCTTAATAAATTTTAAAACATAAAAATTGTTAATAAAATTTTATAATCAAAGTTTAATACTTAGGATTTTAAACTAAAACCCAAGTATTAAACCTTAATTATCCCAAAAAACCGAATTAAATAGCCCCCGGAACCCAAAGTATACTTCACCTTGAGTATTAAACATAATGGGTTATTTGATTAAAAAACAAAATAAAATCCCACATTGCATCCATACCACACATCACAAGTTTCTTAAGGCTCAAGACCACTCCGCCAACTCCATTGCGATTGCGATATAAACCGGACCCACGGGGATTATCCAATACAAACCATAAAACCCTGCGTCTGTAACTATCACAAAATCCAAAGGCTTAAGGCCAAAACCTGCTACACACTACTGATTGCGATTGCAATATAAGCCCCAGACCCGACGGAAAAATCCATTACAATTCATAAAACCCCGTGTTCGTGACTACCACAGGTTCTAAAAAAAATCTTAAGTCCATACCCCACCGCCGATTACGATATGCGATTAAGCCCGAACCTACAGGGATTATCAACTTCACTTCATTAAAATACCGCATTTGCGCAATCGTAAGAACCATTGCCTTATGCTGATTATGATATGCGATATAAGTTGGACCCAACGAGATTATACATTCCAGTCCATAAATCTCCCACGTCCGCTCAATCGCAAGTTCCAAGGGTCATGCCTCCTGTCTTGTACCGATTGCAATTGCGATTTGCGATGTAACCTAGACCCGACGAGATTATTAAATCCATTACATAATTCATCCTGTGTCCATCGCATCGCACGTTCCATAACATACGCCATACCATAACCCTTTGCTAAAAGCGATTTGCGATATGTGATAAGAGCCACATTTGCCATGTCATCCCTGACGTCATACTCCACGTCATCTACCACATAATCGCCACTTCATCTGCCATGTCACATGCCACGTTACTCACCACGTCACATCATGACGTGATCATCATGTCATTCATGACGTCACCCTGCATATCGCAATCGCAAAAAATCAAAAGGCCCGTTTCATAACGCTACATAGAAAATTGCGATTTGTGATTGCGATTTCTTGCATCACATCATCATCACGTCGCCACTCAGGATTTGCGAAAGCGATTTGATTTCGATTACGATTTGACTGTGATTGTAATTATTGCGCTTCTATACATTGTTCTGATTGTGATTTAATTAAATAGCCACAGGCCTTACGCCGCTTTCCACTTCACGCCCATTCCTTTGTCTCCGCTCCAATAGCCGATTGCGATATAACTCCACCATATCCCTCTTCCATTTGCTCTACCGCAATTACGATATTTCAAATAAAATTAAAGGCTTACTCCTGTTTCTCCTCCCCGGTGTTTATGATTGCGATTATTATGCTCTAAGTTTTAAGCCTAATTTTTTGCAAATGTCATTTGTTTCAAATGGAACTCGCTTATCAACCTCATTTATTTTTAGCTTATCAATTTTTGTTTTCCGTGTTTAGATTCATGACAGGAAGACAACTATGCTGATAAGTGGCAGTTCAATTTAGATAAATCGACGAACACCCAGAGAATCCGATCAAGCAATAAGGTTGATTTGACAGAACAACAAGATCAAGAGATTAGGATGAAAATTCTATTTTTTCAGATACGTGATTAAAAGGAATTATTCAACTCCCTTAATGCATGAATCAAAAGAAGTTGTTTTGAGTAGCGAATATTTAAACAGTCTGTTGACGTTGAACTCAAGGTCTAGAATTCGTAAGAGAAAGCTTGGGAGGCTTGCACTATTGTACCTCTTAGTCTTTTTAATAGAATGATAGGTCCTGAATCAAGGGAGAGAAGCTTGTAATACTATAATTGTGGGTTATATCTGTTGGTGGAAAAGCTCTTGTTTACCATGCATTATTGCTGAAAGGAGGACACATTTTCTGCAAACAAAGATCAATTATAGACTCCAAAGGATTGTGCACTACTATCATTCTGTCAGAATCTGTAATTTGATTTCATTTATTAATAAAGGATCATTTCATTTAATTATGTTTAACACTATTGTTTATAGGATTTAACTGAAATAAATTCTTATTTCAGTTTTTCAATTTATATTTTGAATGTATGAGTTAATAATTGGATTCATGCACTATTGTTGAATTTTGAGTGTTAATTCATTTAAAAGTTTGCCCAGACTATTCTACAAGGCTTAATTTTAGATATAATATGAGAGCTGAAAGCTGCATAGGAATAGATAGTTATAATCTTAGATCAACAAGCTATCTTCCGATTTAAGATAATAATTGTTTGCTTGCATACTTGATGTCTTATTTGAACTAATTCAGTAATTCATCATGAATCTTTGTAGTTCTTATGCAAATGATAAATAAGGAATTGGATATATTTTAATAGGCATTTATGTAACTATTTACTAATTGTTTAATTTTTAGTATTTATGCTAATGAGGAATCAGATCTTGTGAGCTATCTCCTCGATCTAATTCCTCCATATTAATTCTAATTCTTTAAAGCTTCTTTTCCCATCAAGTTAAGTTGGCTCTCAATTGAGAAAAGGGTTACCCTTTCCTTCAATCGAGATAGGTTAGATTAATTGTATTGTAGACTTAATCTTGCATGTGTTATCATAGATCTTACATTTTAGAATTAGTTTGCATTTAGATTAATTCTACATTTCTAGAAGTCCTCTTTTGAGGCAAAACTTTAGATTGGTTTGGTTGTTCCACAAAAACAACTTAAGGATCATTCTTCTTGCCTGATCAGCTCGAAGAATTGATCTGATGGCCCTAGCTATTAGCAATTGAAGACATATTTAAAGATGATAGCAGTTGGGAGAAGGTAACTGGACCTAGTTAAACTAGCGGGAGCGATTATTCCAAATGGAAAAGGAACTGTTTTAAGGTCCGGACCGGGTGGTTTTCCCTAATGTTGTTGCAACGATTTTCGAGGCATCAATAGGACTATATATATAGCGTTATTCTTCCCAAAAGCCCTCATGATCTCAACAAGCAACTTAGAATCCTCCATCATTAACTCTCCAATATGGGTATTACTATTAATACCGACAAGACTAAAGTCAAGATAGTTAAATCCAAAATGATCAACTATGATTATTTCATTTATGATAACAATCACTTGGAGAAGCTTCCCTCATACAAATATTTAGGTATTGGCATCCACCATCAGATCAACTGGAACTATAACATTAAGAAAAGGATTTTTGGTGGATGGAAAGCTTATTATGAGCTTGAAAACAATTTGACCTTTCAGTTTGGAGTAAAAATAATTTCCTCTTTGCGACTCTTGCCACCCCTCTTATTTTATATGGATGTGAATTTTGGGGTTGCAATATATCTATAGAATCATGGAGAAAGATTGAGATGATCCAAAAGAAATTTATAAATTACAACCTCAAGATTAAGGTAAATATTCCCTACTCAATTCTCTTGATTGAATCTAGCCTCTCCCCCATTGAAAGCATGGCTATGTTTAGTTATCTGACGTAGAAGAAGAATTTGTACAACATGGAAGCCAAGAGGCTCCCCAAGATTGATTCTAATTCTAATTAGAACTCCTACCTCCAACTCAAGCAAGGTTGGTATAAGGATGCCCAGTCCTGGCTCAACCATTGAGGCATAAAGGAGGAGATCATCTTGGAGAATAAGGATAACATTAAAAACACTATTATTTCCAAATTCAAGGATAAGTTGTGGGATGATAAGGAGTTAGAGAGAAAAAGGAAACTAAGATATTATAAGGAGTGATCAACCCCACCCTTTCTAACTAGAATTATTTTTTAGTCTTGACCAGTGCTAAGAAGAAAATAAACATTGCAAAGATTAGAACTAATTCTCATGAGCTTCGGAGTGAAACCAGACGTTGGTCTATTCCCAAAACTCCTTGGGATGAAATAATCTTTCCCCTCTGCTATACTAAGAGAGTTGAAGATGAAAAACACTTTCTCATGGTTTGCCTAACATTTACTCACATCCGTCCTCCTTTTCAAAACATTTTCCACAATACCAACTTTATTGACTTATCAATTCAACAAAACTAAAGTGATCTCATAATTCTTCTCTCCCTTCTTTTTTATCGCATAAATTAACTTTTAAAGAGTCGTATTTAATCACTTTCTTTCTTAAGGTCCGATAGGCCATATTGGTCTTTGGGGATGTTAACCATCATCATATATAAAATTATTCTTAATAAAAATATATATGATTATAGAAGAGAGATTTATTAATTTATATATAACCTTTTCAAATATATTATCTTTTCTTTATTATAAAAATATTACTAGTTACTAATATTATTTTAATTAACTGTTAAGATTATTAAATTTTATAAAGTTTACATACTTTACTCGTATATATTTTAACTTGTATTTTTTTAATATATATATATATATATATATAATTATTAAATTTACATATTTTAATAATATATACATATACAAAATTTATGTAAATCCAAACTCATATATTTTATTTTAAAATAAAATTAACAAATGATTTTATTTTAAATTTTATGAAAACCAAATATTTCCATTCCTTATGTTTTATTAATTTTTCCAATTTTCCTCAAATCCCATTACAATATAACAAATTAATAGTGAAACAACTTAATAATTAATACACACACACATATTTTATCAATATATTAAAAAATCTATTAAAAAACAAATTTAAACAACCTAATAATACAATAAATACTTGAGTAGCTTTAAAATTATTTAGCTTGTCCTTTTTGTATGTAAGGAAATAGGCTAATGTTCCAAAATCAAAGTTAACTTACCCTCTTACGAACCAATGGGTAATTACAAGTAGCATGATTTTCCTTGAATAAAAATAATGAGTCAACCTACATTTACAAATAACAATCAATTTTGATTATCCCATTGCTAGTTTGAAAACTAATTTATGATAACTTTCAGTTGTATAAAAAAATTAAAATTAAAAATAAATATCCCATAAGTGTATTAAAAAATCCATTAGAAAATGAAAAATTCATGAAAGAGATGCCCAAGCCAAGCGTCATTTAAGGGACAAGACCACCATTAAAACATTGTACATTACATTTGACTACTTTCAAGTCCTTTGAAGTTCAATGCTGGGCTATTCCCCTCACTGCCTTATCATCGAGGGCTATTCCCCTCTTCATGCTTCCTGATATTAGGCGACATTTTAGTGTCATTAGATACATCCCTCACGACCATGTCTACGCCATTTTATGAGAACCAGATTGGCTAATCTCCTATGATTAATACTCCAGTGTTTTTCTATGACATTAAAAGGAGATTCGTTCCTATGGTGTCTTTTAGTGCATTGGGGAGAAAATATGGCTAATGAATGTTCTGATTCTTCTTGTTTTCTTTTGATCCTAAAAGTATCAGTTTGCATATAAAATGTGTGCAATATCTCGGTCTTCATGTCTTCTAACATCACCCCTATTTCATTTTTAGTAATCAAGGAGGATGAGGAAGGAATTACTAAGCTGTTGTTTACTCTACCTCTCTTCCAGTGGCTCATGTATGACTTTTGAATTCCTGTTTAATTTCATCATAAGTGATCTGGTAGATATCTCCATTGAATAACAAGTTGATGGTTTCCGTTAAATCTTCTCTAACTCCCCTTAATATTACTAGTTTTAAGGAATATGGGTCCAAAGTGTATTTATGTGCCCTTCTGTAAATTAGCTGGAATCTCTCCTCATAGCTTCCAGAGACTAATTTTCCCCTTGAATCATTTTGAATATTTCATCTCTATTATCCCTTGCTCTGCAGTAATCTTGAAATTTGTTGTTGAAATATTGCTACATTTGATCTTAGGTGGCAATGCTATTTCCTTCATTAAGGCTCATGAACCATAGGAGGGTTGCATTCTTTAGGGTGGAAGGAAACGACATGAGCTTTTGCAATCAGTGGTGTAATCATAAGGCTTGCATACAACAACAAAATCAAACAAGAAAGTGTCTGGATTTCATGTTATCAAACCATAAAAGTGTGGGAGCCCAAATGGGTTAATGTTTTTCACTTTTGCTTCTCCATCTGTTTCTCTAATGGGAAATGTAAAATCTTTAGGTTTCTATCTTTAGCCATAGTTTGGTGGGGTGTGAAGGTTTTTCTCATTTTGCAAGCTCCTCAAAAATCCTTGTTTAACCAAAAAGGGCCTCAAAGGTCTCTGTGGATAGGGTAGGAGGTTCAGAGTCAACTAAAAAGGGCTGGTTGCTAGTGGAATTGGGGGTTTTTGGTAGAAACTTTCCTATCTTTTCCGTAATTCTTTGAGGAATAAACAAGAGAAAATTGATATATATATATATATATGTGTGTGTGTGTGTGTGTGTGTGTGTGTGTGTTGAGAAGATGCTAATGTGTTTTTTTCTTTCTTTTTGTAGGAGATGAAATGAAACAAGAGTAAATCAATTAAAGAAAAAAAAAGAAATACATATTTGACACTTCCCCCACAGTGATGCCAAAAAGTGATGGTTCTTAATATTGCAATAATAATGTTGCAACTCCCAAGGGTCTCAACTTGAATTATCTACCTAAGGTTCATACAAACTTAAGAGGGGTCAACACTATATGTGTAGTAGGCACTATCTTCTTCTCTTGTTAATCTTTATGGAGGTGGAAGTATTGAAATGAAGGTTAGATGCATAGAGACCTAGTTAGCCAAGTTATGCTATAGGAAAAATAGATTTGCAGAAAATGACAATCAGAAAAGGAAATGGCACAAAAATCTATGTTATTTGCAATGAAAGAAAGCACACTTGCTGAATGGTACAAAATTCTATGTTTTTTGTAATAAATGTAAAATCACACTTGCTGAAATAAAATATTGAGAAACAAAACCCTAATTTGTAATAAAAAGTAGTATTGAAAGACAATTTGACAAGGGCATTTGAGGTCTTTATACTTCCAAGTTTCATTGTCAATGTCCCAGAGGTGTTGTAATTCATCAAAGAGGTCAAACCACGAGTTTATTGTGAAGCCGAGCGAGAAAGGAGGGTTGGTTATGAGCTTTTATAACAGTCTCTATTTTGCTACAAGAGATAATCTAGGGAGCATGTAAACCAGACCAAAATTGAATTTGAGATGAGGAAAATTTGTGGAAATGTTAGGAGATGATAACATTCAATTGATCAAAGCTTAACGTAACCTAGTGTAAGCCTATCCTAATGAAATCAATCTTTGTGTGTTTTTTGTATCTGTAAAACCAAATACATAACAAAACAATGAATAGTAAAATCTATGAAAACAAGAGAAACAAAATTAACAAAGACCTAAAATTGCATTAATAAGTGCTACTATTGCTAACAACTGCACGACTAACCTACAAGAAAGATTTTTTCATAAAATTCTCTACTTAAATATGCATGAGATACATCAAAAGGTAACACTACCAAGAAGTACAAGAGGGCTATGAAGCTCCTAGGGTGGGTCCAACTGAAGGATGCTCTAAATCCTTGAAGGAAAACTAAGCTAAGAGTTGAAATAAAACACATCTTTCATTAACAAATAAATTTTCTTCACATTACAGTACTACCAAACTTTCTTTAGAACACAAAACTGATATTGCTTTCTATTCTTCCCTCTTTTTCCTATCTCTCCCTATTGGACTACTCAAGCCTCTTATTTATATGGGAGCGACATCCTTGAGAGGAGGGAAATTCACTCCAAAATGTCTTAGAAAAGGGGATCTCGCTCCTAATTCCACCTTGCAGTAGCAGGAACGAGCACTAAATGCCCTGAACCAACCAATTTTATGCCCTCCCGCTATAGGGAACGAGTCCTAAAAATATCTCCAGTGATGGATCTCTTTGAATCTACTCAATATCTCATCAAATCCTGTACAATATACATGTTAAAGCACATAGAATATGAAAACCAAATTAAACTCTTTTAAGAACCCATTAATATAAGAAAATGTATCATTAAGTGCAAAAGGCGGGTTCAACATAGTTTTTATGTGCTTCGGAGTGGATTGATGGGCCTTGTAATTTACCTATTTTGTAGGCCCATCAACAACCAAAGGCATATTGAAGAAAATTATCTAAGATTTAGCTCTACTTATTTCCATAATTGAGGTTAGAGAGAAGTCCTCTAGAATTTGAAAAATATTTTGGCTTCTTGAATAGTTGGAATGCCTATACCCAAGGTATTATCCTTAAATTGTTGGTGTGATAGAGGGTGATCGTCACCAAATAGATGCAGTCCTTATATTTTGTTTCCCCTCAATTTCCTCTTTGAATTCCTGTTTGAGGCCCTTCGCTTCTATAATAAAGAGAAATGGTGAGATCGAATATCCTTACCAGATACCACAAGAGGCCGAAAAGGGTGTAGTAAGTGTTTTGATTAGAAAAATAAAGAAGAAGGATGAAGATACAAGTCTCTTGATCCAACAAATCTAGTCAGGTTCAAAACCAAAGGTGCAGAGAATGTTGAAAAGATAGATCCAATTGAGTTTATCAAATGCCTTAGAGATCAAGTTTTAGAAATATGTCGAGTTTCTTGGAGGATTTTAAAGAGTGAATCTTTTCATGTGTAATCATTATACCAATCAAAATTTGACACCCCTCCACATAACCAATTTGTACCGTTGAAATGTGTTGAGGCACAATGGGGTTGAGGTTATTGGTTATTATTTTGCTGATCGATTTATAGATTACATGACACAGAGCAATATGACAAAAGTCACTAGGGTCCAAGAATTTGTCCTTTTTGAGAACTAAAGTGAAGAAGCTAGCATTAAGAGCTTTTGGGATGGTTTTCGATCACCATGTTTCCTCCACTACTTGCCAGATATCATGTCCAATTGTTCAATAGTGAAGCCGTCTAGTCCAGGGGACTTATTTCATGGCATATATTTTACTACCTCTTCCACTTATTTGATAGAGATCTCTCTTAAGAGAGCCTCATTTTTCTCTTTGGTAATTAGAGGTACAATGTGTTGAACTATTTTGTGCATAGCCTCCAAGCGGTCCAACACGGGGTCAAATATTAACTCTTTATAATATTGAACTAAAACATTAGCCATGTCCTCATGATCCTGAACCTTGAAATCTACCTAGTTTTCAAAGGAAGAAATATGATCGTGGTGTTGATTTTGAAGCATCAAACTATAAAAGAAAGTAGTATTTCACAATCCTTAGTTCAACCATGTAATTCCAAATTTTTGTTGTTGAAATATTTCTTCTTGTTTCCTTCTTTCTTTAAGAAAATCAAGAGTATGCACTTCCTCCTCTATGAGGTCCTTTGATATTCCTTGGTGAATGGATTCCTATTGGATGCACTCCATTTGGGCTTCCATGTTCTGTTTTTCCTAGGTGATGTTCTTAAATTTTTCCTTATTCTAGGTTTCAAGTGGATATTTAACGTGCTTCAACTTCCTTTGTAGGCCAAACATGGCCAATCCTTCCTAGATGGTTAGTTCATCTCATCAATCCTTAATGATGGATTGGAAGTAAGGATGTTGGGACCAAAAGTGTTCTAGGAAAAAAGGCCTACTTTTGGGGCGGGACTTGATTTTAATGTCTAATTTGATTGGCCAGTGATTCGAGCCATGGCAAGGGAGAATGTAAGCCTCCATGAAAATGTTTCTAGACATGATATTTTCAAAAATGAGATAACTATCCATATTTGAAGCTATTTTCTAGGAGCCACTTCTATGGTTATTCCAAGTGCCATTGATGGTGTTGAGGTTGACCAAATGAGAAGTTGTGACATCTTGGAAGAGGATGGATTCCGCTTCTAGATTTATAACACCACCCATTTTTTTGCTAAAGATTTTATAAAATTGAAATTGCGGCCCCCCCCACCCCACACCCCCCCCCCCCCCCCCCCCCCCCCCCCCCAAGGATCCAAGATGTCGGGGAGATGAGAATACCAATTTTCTTGATGGAGTTAATAAAATGTGGCATGTCTATGGGCAGTGAAGAGCCATAGAATTTTGAAAGAAAACAAGTTTTTGATGATCCTATGAGCTAAATTTGTATATTGAGAATTTTGAAAGAAGAAAACACATTAAGGATGGATACCTCTTGATATTTGTAGATGATAGTGAGGCCTCTAGATTGACCTTGGGCGTCAAGAGCTACTCATTGGCATCCTCGATCCCATTTGTCTATTAACTTGAATACAATTTCACATGAATTTTTATTTTATTGAATGATAAAGAAGGTTAGATCTTATGTGAGTCACTTGTCTTTGAGAAGCCTTTGACTTTCCTTGCAATTAAGGCCTCTAATATTCCAAGATATTATCTTCATGGGAGGGATGAATTAATGGAGAGATAAACCTCTGAGATCAACTTTATTCTCCCTAAGTTGACAAAAATGTCGCCCAATTCTTCTAGAATTTGTTGATTTCCCTTACAACCTTTTCTCTTCTCATCCTTGTGCTACTTTGTAGTCTCCTTCATAGGTTGGACATAAACCTCTAAAGGATTTGCACCAGTGTATTGTTGATTCTTTTTTGGGCTTTTTTTCCTTGATTTGAGAATGGACCTGCTTAGTATTTTGATTTGATACTCCAAGAGCAAGTTTGGATCTTTATCTTTCCATGCCATAGCAATGGTAGAGTGTATCCAAATATGGATTTATTTAGTGCCCTCATTATTGTTCGACAAATTAGAATCTTTCTTTGAGGGTTCTTGAGGATCCATATTCAAGGGTTGTGAGGAGGTAACATGAGGCACCTCAGAGGATTCTTTGGGGTTGTTGGTACAAGGTATGTCTATCTCTAGGGGGAAAGGGTTTGGAGGAGCGGCTAGGGATTTGATATTTGCAAGTGGTTCAAAGCTATTATTGGTAACAAGGGTTTTGCTAGAGTGTGTCTATGGGAGTGGAGGCTTGGGTCCACAACAACAATTAATTGGTCTAGAGAAGCCATCTTGATCTGCAACTTGGCCTTGATCTAGAGTGGTCTCAGGAATTAGCATGGGGCTGTAGAGATGCCTACATTTGTGATGTTTATGGTAACATAACAGAATGTGTTCATAGTCCAAGGTGTGGGAAAATTATAAAGACAGAAAGATTTTCTTAACATGATAATTACTAGTGATCTTTTAGTTATCTTCTTATATCACTTCTTTAATTTATTTATGTCTTCTTATCATCAAGCAACTACCAAAATGAAACATGAAGATCAATGACACAAGATGTAGGCTCTCAGTCAAGGAAAAACCCTTCCTTGAGGGGAAAACCCAAATATCTCCTTTTCTTCAAGAACTAATTCAAATGAGACAACCAAGAT
The DNA here is from genome assembly GCA_031772625.1 of Pinus tabuliformis. Lineage (NCBI taxonomy): Eukaryota > Viridiplantae > Streptophyta > Pinopsida > Pinales > Pinaceae > Pinus > Pinus tabuliformis. The sequence goes on along the minus strand of CM062810.1, from coordinate 232,327,590 downwards.
CTTTTGACCAAGACCAAGACCTTCCTCCATAAACTAAGTCAATCTCTCATGATGATGTGTTAAAGATTTTAGTCAAAACTTCATTAGTCAACATAAATTAACTTCTTCAAGGGACTCAGAACTCTCTACAGTACTGTAGCTTGACCTTCTCTATAGTCTTGTATCTCGGCCATCTCTACAGTCTTGTAGCTCGTCCCTCTCTGCAACTCTAATTTTTGGTCTTCTCTGCAACTGTAATTTGGTCCTTTTCAGCAACTATAATTTAGTCCTTTCTATAAATATACTTTGTTCCTCTTTATTATTATTTTACTTATATCTAAAAACCTTCCCTTTTGGAATTCTTCGCACTTCCTTTCTTATTGGAGAATTTTAGATCGAACTCTTCCTTTCTCCTCTATCCAATAGGGTCGAATGCATGGGTATAAATAGTAGTTTGTGACTGTTCTTTAAGGTCGACATGAGAATCTTAAGGCATACTTATAGCTGACTTGATTGTGGAGGAGAATTATATTAAAATAATTTTATCCTTTGATACAACATGCCCAATAGGGGTCTAGACTCATGACTCAAATTTAGAATCCATCAATGGAGGCTTTGACCTAGAAATAAAATAATAAACCATGAAACCCATGCTACAATAAATTTTCTTTTTCAATAATTTTTTCTTTTTCTTTTGGGAATTACATGATGACTTAAATACAATTATGAAGACCAATACTAGTTACATTTCTCAACACTCCCTCTTAACTAGGGAGGTATTCATAATTCTTCAATTGGTACAAGGTTGGCCTCAATTTGAAGTGTTCCAAATCCAATAAGAGTACAACAACACATTAAATGCAAGGGATACCATCACTTCCAAGGTATACTCACATCAATGATACAAGTGCCATGACACTAATACAAAGAATCCAACTTAGGGATTTTGGTTCCATACACTCATCCAAGGATCTAAGACACTAATGAGGACTAAGGTGTTATCCAACCATCTGCCACTATAGGTACAATCAGGCTTCAACCCTAACACCAACCCACAAGGATCCAGGTATCATATTCAAGGTTGGAGCTCCACAAAACCAATGATACCTTCCCTCACTGGGATCCATACATCATCAACAGGCTGGCCAAGATGTCCTTGCAAGTACCATCACTAATAGTTCATGGTACTTTATATCTCCTTCTCAAATGAACAGGCATGCTGATCAAATATTCAAAAAATTCTTAGGGAGAGATCCATACTTGTTCAACCATAAGAAAGTCTAGTAGCTTCACATCCCCAACTAGTATTAATACTTCCAATATGTTAGCACAAAACTCTGGGGTCTTCAATCATTTTGATGTTGCTTTATCACATAATCCAAATACATCTCAATGGAAGCTTCCTTCTTCAACTTTTCCAGCAACACCAAAGTCAACCTCAACACTTCTTCAAAACATCTAAAACTTGGTTACAACTTCATCAACCATTTTTAGTGCTTTAGCTATTCTCTAATCTCAAACATCCCCATGGTCTTTACATCAAGTTATTAACTAGAGGAGATTCACTTTTCAACCAAGCTCCCTCTCAACTAGGGAGATATACACTTTCTTTTATCCAAGTTTATTCTCAACTAGGGGACAAGTTCATCAATAATTTTATTCTTCTAGCCACACAGGCTCTTTCTTTCGCATCATCATTTCAGCAGAGAAATTTGACCTTACAAAACTTGATTTTAACAAGGTCATTTATCAATATTTGATCCCATCAAGATTCTTACAACTCCCTCTTTCCATCATGATCAATATCACCAATTCATCATCAAGTATGATGTAAGCATATTATTCAATATCTTGAAGACTATGTACATGCAAATCTTCAACAACAAGTACAACCAATTACAAACATTCATATATAGGAGCATGAAATAAGTTTTATCAATTTTAGAATTAGAGAAAATTTGAGGTAAAAAATGGGCCGCAAAACAAAAATGTACAACCAAAATCGACTTTATAAGAACCAATAGGATTTAAGATGATGATGTCAACCATGGGGGATGATTCACCATTTTTGGAGTAAGAAGGTAAAAAGATTAAAAACAATTTACTTTTTCAAATCATGTTTTCAACTTATCTCCCTACAATTTTACTCAAATGTCGAGTGTTAGAACTCATTGGATGCATAATTTAATTTCTCGTCCAAGGAGTACCCATGTTGCAATATACTTTCCATGGACCCTGCTACACGAAAAATGAGTAATACATGAAAAACGTGTTTGCAATCACATATTCATTTTTCGTATAGTAGGGTCCATTGAAAGTATGTAACATGGGTACTCCTTGGATGAGGAATTAGGTTCCACATCCAATGAGTGCCCTCACTCGAAAATCGAAGTAAACTTGTAGGGAGATAAGTTGAAAATATGAGTTGAAAAAGTTGTTTTTTCTTTTTTCCCTCTAAAAGTTGATGATGCAATCTAATCTTATTTTATTATTTCCACTATTATTTTATAATATTCCTTAGGAGGTTTGTTACATGTCATTTTTTTGCATTCAAACAAATGGTCCTAAATGGAATCTAGATCTATCATCATCCATTTACACTTTTCATCAATCCCCTACAAAGGCAAAAGTATTATCTTTCCAAAAGTTACATGAATCTTGGATTAGATTGGCTAAAAACCCTATTTTTTTGGATCAACGCACTTCCCTTTAAGACAACCTACGATGGCGCAGTTTGCACACATGAAATCTGGACTGGTCAGCGTAGGTTTCTTTCATAAAAAGTGTGATGATAATTGGAAATGAGTAAAAATAAAATAATAATTTCGAAGTTTCTCTCTCTAGAAGTTTTGAAAGTGGTTTCAACCATTTACTGTTGGATTAGACCTTGAACTCCTATTATTAAGGTCTTATCTCTTATCTCCTAGAACTTACCTCCCTCTAATGTGGATCTAAGCCCTAGAATGGTAAATCCCAAACCAACTCATTTACCCTATAAATTAACTGCCTCCCATAGAGTCTGGGTTAGCTTTTGGAGACTTTGAATTATTCCTTTATGCTTCCCATTTTATCTAGAGTTCCATAATCCATCCATGTGATTGAGGTGTGATTGAAGGCTTGTTATTGTGGTAAAGGAAGGACAAGATAGCTGGGAGAGATCTAGAAAGTCAAGGCCTACAAGGGTTGTAATCTTCTCATGCCTTTATTAATACAAAAGTGCTTTGTTTCTCCTACACATTATTTCACATTTATGCATATGTAGAACATGAATCCTTGGCTTACTGTTTATAGTTGTTTGTATATGCTATTTTGTATGTTTTGGTTCTCTTGCTTGTTTTGGATGATTTGAAGGTTCCACTTTTAGAAATTGGAGTTGGAGTTGGAGCTAACAAGTTAGGAGAAGAAGGAAGCTTGCATTGGATCCCAAGTTATTTTTTCTTCCATATTTTAAACATCTCTAAGGAAAATATAACAATTTTGTCTTGGTTGTTTCTAGACTAAGCCACTAGGTCTAGGGAGATTGCTTTTGTCCGCAGATGGAATTTACCCGCAAAACAAGGCCCATTTTAGACCTCAAAATTTCTCTAATGTCATATCATAACAATGGGAGCATCTATGGTTATAAAAACAATACATCAAACTTTAGACATCCAAAACCTAAACTTAGTTAGGTTTACAATCAACAAGGGTTGCATCTTTCATACCCCAGACTTTTTACAACAACTTTGCTAGGGTTTTGTCACATACACTAGATTTCATCAAAATTGAACCTTAGATATGACTAACTAAATCAATTTAGCATTCCAATCATATTTTACATCTAGGGTTTCATTATCATACCCTATAATCTTATATCAATCTCTACTAGTGTTTTATCATAAACGCTAGATAAAATTATAATGTTAGATATACAACAACTCGACCAAGCTAGGGTTTCAATCAAACAAAAGCATATACACCTAGGGTTTCATTCCTAGGATTTTTACATTTACTATTACAAGGATTTTGTTATAAACCCTAAAATTCTAAGGTTTCATCTATATTCTATAAACCCTAAAAGGTTAGGGTTTCATTATAACGTCAATGTACCCTAAACATCAAGAGAGTAGGATTTCATCATATGCTTTAGACTATATCAACAAACCCTAAGTAGGCTAGGGTTTTATAGTGAACCCTAAAGGTCAGGGTTTTACCAAAGTGAGTAAAAGATAGATAGTACAAAAGGGTTGATATGATCTAAAGATCAATCATTTTCAACACTATAAGAATATTTATAGCACAACCTCAGACATGAAAGAGTTAGTAATTAAAAAATGATTGGCCCTTCTTATATGAATAAGACTTGCTACAAGTTTTTATACACACCTTGAGTTGTTCCTATTACAAAGCTTGTAGGGTATATTTTGCAACAAGGTAATACATCTTTCCTTTGAAGTCTCCCTTTGAATTAGACCATAATATTCAGACTTGCAAGCTTATTCCTTTCAAGGAAAATACAAGAGAAAGGACAATAAAGATAAAAGAAATACTTATCTTTTGTAAGAAGGTGGAAGCTTTTTCTTGAAGGACTCCTTCTTTGCATAAGATCAGTATTTCTATATCTACCTACAACATTTACTTTAACAAGTAACAAAAGTATACAACTACAGGAGTATGACAACAAACTCCAAAACCTAAGTCATCTTTCAAGACGTTAACTCTAGGGTTTCAAATCTATATTTTACTAGGGTTTCCAACTTCTTCCTAGACTATATACAAACCCTAGAGACTAATAATTAGAATAGGGTTAGGATTTCTTAACTAGGGTTTACAAGAACTTAGATATCAATAATTTTATAAAGGCTACACACCCTAGAAAAAATGAGATTTCAAAAACCTTAATTAGAACTTGCAGAAATAATTATGTGGCTCTTATATCCTTCTTACCTCATCCTATCTTGCAAGTGACTTCATTTCAAGGATAAAGGTGTACCTTCTTTAGTTCCGCCTTCAAGACAAGATTGGCTTTTGCTTCTTTTTTATTTTAAGGTGTGTTGTTGTAGATCTTTAACTTTGCTTTTATAACTGCTTTCTTCTATCAAACATTCTCAAGAAATGATAACTGACTTCTTATATTTTTGTAGTTTGTTTTGTGTCTTGAGTATACCTTACTTCTTGGATATTTGATAAGGCACTTATTTCTTATGCTTAGAACTTTTTGTAGAGGAAATTCATCATATAGCAAAGACTGCAAGGTAACTTTCAAGGTGACTGTCACATATATCTATTGTTGTATCTATCTATCCACTGCCAAATATGTCAATAGTACTGTGTAGGCTGGATGTTACTGTTGTAATAGCTAAGAGGCTGAATATATCATTGTGCAAGGAGCCAAGAAATGATATTGTGGAAGCACTTGAACAGGCCGAAGATATCACTTGTCCAACAGCGTCGAAATATGTCACTGTAGTAGCTTACTATTCCTCCTTGACCACAATACCAGAGATAAAACAAGTCCCATAACAAGTTTCCAAATCACAGAGTTAATAGCAAGCTTTCAATAGGAGACAATATTGTATTCACATGTAGCCTAGAAGATAAAATGATTTTGCATTTCATTGAAGTGACCTAGATTTCTCATTGTGTTTACCAATAGAAATTGCTTCAGAATTCCATTCATGCCAATGATGAGAGCCAAATATATTCAAGCTGCCTTTTGGTCCTTCTACACCATAACTTTGATTCCAAGTTGGAAAATCATAAAGACAAAAAAAATAAAAAATTCTTAACATGATAATTACTTGTGATCTTTTAGCTATCTTCTTTAATTTATTTATGTCTTCTTATCATCAAGTAACTACTAAAATGAAACATGAAGATCAATGACATAATATGTAGGCTCTCAGCTAGGGCAAAACCTAAAAATCTCTTCTCTTCTTCAAGAACCAAATCAAGTGAGACAACCAAGACCTTTTGACCAGGACCAAGACCTCCCTCCATCCACCAAGTCAACCTCTCATGATGAGATATCAAACTTTTAGTCAAATATTCATTAGTCAACATTAATTAGCTTCTTCAAGGGTCTCAACCCTCTCTACATTCATGTAGCTCAATCTTCTCTATAGTCTTGTATCTCTCCCCTATTTGAAGTTCTATAGCTCGTCCCTTTCTACAATCTTGTAGCTCGAACCTCTCTGCAGTCCTGTAGCTCGACCCTCTCTGCAACTCTGAGATTTTTGGTCTTCTCTGCAACTGTAATTTGGTCCTTTTTTGCAACCATAATTTAGTCCTTTCTATAAATGTAATTTGGTCCTCTTTATTAGTATTTTCCTTCTATGTGAAAACCTTCCCTTTTGGACCTCTTCACACTTCCTTTCTTACTGGAGAATTATCGATCAAACTCTTCCTTCCTCCTCTATCCAACTGGGTCGAATGCATGGGTATAAATAGTAGTTTGTGGCTGTTCTTTGAGGATGACTTGATGGTGGAGATAATTATATTAAAATAATTTTATCCTTTGATACAACATGCCCAGTAAGGGTCTAGACTCATGACTTAAATCTAGAAGCCTTCAATGCAGGATTTGACCTAGAAATAAAATAATAAAGCATGAAACCCATGATAAAATAAATTTTCTTTTTCTTTTTCAATATTTTTTTCTTTTTCTTTTGGCAATTACATCATGACTCAAAAACAATTATGAAGACTGATACTAGTTACGTTTCTCAACAAAAGGTTCACTTCCATAGCTTGTCTTGATAGTATATATCAATCGACTCGAGAATGGGCTTTGAGATATTCATATATATACATATGTGAGCATAAGACATGTATCTTTCTTATTTAGTGGATTTCAAGACTTTGACAAAATGACCTAGAGTGTTTCTTATGCTTGCTAATATTTCTTCATCCAGAATTCTCTAGGCAAGGAGTGCATATGTAACCAAATAGGGGTAGCCATAAAATCCTCTTTGTCCAAAACAAATCTCTTCATCCAAAACCTATGATATATTATCGAGAGTTGAAGAAGAATGGGCTATTTTTGAAAACCCTCATGTGCTCTTCCACATTAGCAAATATAATCGTGAAAATTCCTTTGAAACCCAACTCCAATTTGATATGTCCCTTTGGCTTCCACTTGTGCTAAACCCAATAGGTGAGGGCTTTTTTTGAGGGCCAAAAACCTAGGAATTTTCCGATTAAAGCATGATCTCTCATGTATTAAATGTACTCCCCAATTTGATTGGAATGCAACTCAAACTTTGCATCTATAGCTACTTTTAGAAGACAACTTTCTGGAGTCCTCTGGTTGGTTGAAGCTTGCCTTGAACATCCTTGTTGTTGAATTTTACAGCTTGGATTTTTTACAACCTCATCAGGGCGAGGATTCACTGATTGACTGGAGTGATGGTCCTTTGCAATGACTTTGCTATAGGAGGGAGCTTTGGTCCCTCCTACAGTGCCAACCATGGCAGCAAGAATTGCAGAGATGACATGAGCGGCGGGGAAGATGACAACAAAGTAAGGTAGGGTTTTTTCATGAATTGAGTAGAATTTTCGCCACACAATTAAAATATATATATTAAAAAAATATATATATATATGAAAAAAACATTTTACATTTTTTTTGTTAACTTGACCTAGGAGGAATTTAAATTTTGAATTTCATGATTTACATAGTACCGCATAACATGATGATTACCAATTAAACTACCCCATAAACTACTTATTTTACAAAAATAAATATATTTATATATAAGAATTTTATTTATTTATATATAATATTTTCAAATATATTATCTCTTTTTATATATATAAATAAATATAAATTTATATGGAGTTGTCTATAATGCGACTTTTTGAGATTCCGGTGACGGAATCCGGTGGAAGAAATTGAGATGAAATCATGATTTGTTGCAGTTAAAATGGTTTTTTAACTGCATATTCAGATTCAGCACCTTGAAAAACCCGTGGGACGCTTTCATTGTGCAGAAACTAGTTATCAAACTTCGATTTCAATAAATTACTGCCGGATTTTCACCGGAAAAAATCGCCGGAAAGGCTTTCAAAAAGTCGCGTTAAAGACTACGGCAATTTATATATATATATATAATTGTATTTTAATTAAAAATTATAATTATTAAATTGTATAGAGTTTACAAATTTTATTGGTATAGAATTGAACTTATAGATTTTAGGAGAATATATATTTTTAATTATCAAATTTACATGTTTTAATAATATATAAACAAAATTGATTTAAATCTAATTCATCTCTTTTATTTTAAAAGAAAATTAACCAATCATTTTATTATAGATTTTATGAGAACTAAATAGTTTTTGTTACTTTTGTTTTATTAATTTTTCAAATTTCCATAAATTTCCATTACAATATAACAACTTAATACTGCTTTTGTCGTTCTCACTTGGAAACGAACATCCACATGTTCTTCCAATGCACTGTCACCTCTGCCATTTGGATCGAGCTGTCAACTTGCTATGGCTTTCCTGTCCTCCTTTTCCCCACGGTTAAGGATGCTTTCTCTTGGTGGTCTTCACAGCGTCCCTTCTGGCACGCCATCTTCCTCCTCACGCTCTGGCATGTCTGGAAGTGGCGGTGCGGCTATGTTTTTCGGGACTCTCATTCACCTCCCGAAACCATTATATCCTTGATTACTGGCAGCTTGCCTCCGGAGTAAATCACATCAGACGTCGACTCCTTTCTACAGGCGGCATTCCTCTGGCGGCTCCACATCTGCTAGCATCTTCTCACATTGGCAATATGTCTCAGTGCACACACAATATCAGTGAATACTTGTATCAATGTTTTTTTTAGAACATATGCTCAGAATGTCTTTGACCATTTTTGTTTTTTATTATCCACAGCATGAGACCTGATGCGATATGTTGATCGATGGTTTTCCGATCCATATTTTGCTATGTATTTATCAAAACAGTTTATATGAACTCAATATAACATATATAGTTTTTTCTTCTGAAAAAACAATCACAATGCATATACAAATAAATATTCTATCAATATATTCAAAAATCTATTTAAAAACCAACTTAAATAACTTAAAAATATATCTACATAAACATGGATAAATATTCTATCAGTCCTAAAATTGTTTAGGGCATCTTTCTCATACGTTTGGTAAACAAAATAATTGTTTAAGGTATGTTTAAAATTGTTTACGGCATTTTTCAAGACTGAGAGGTATGGGCAAGAGTGAAAGCTTATGCTTATGCATAGGATTAGTAATGTATAAAGATATCTTGGTTTTCTTTCAATAAGATTGATTAGTCAATGCAATTAGTTAGGATGGTCTTACTAGTAAGATTTCTTACTTAATTAAAAAATAATAATAAATGAATATTTTATTTTTATTTTAAAATCTATTAAAAACAAAAAATTCATAAAAGAGATGTTTAAGCAAAGCATCATTTATGGAAGGAGTGGTTTACTTAATTAAAAAATAATAATAAATAAATGAATATTTTATAAAATCTATTAAAAACAAAAAATTCATAAAAGAGATGTTTAAGCAAAGCATCATTTATGGAAGGAGTGGTTTACAGAGGCAGAGAAATTCCTGGACGGTCAAAAGTGGCTGGAATTTGGGCAGTAACATAAAAAACAACTAAAACACGTAAAATTATGAATTTTGACATTTTTTACTTGGATTTACAAAAATCTTTACTGATTTTTTTTGAAAATATCACCAAAATTTCCATAACTTTTCGGGCAAAAAAAGCATAATGACTACCGCTTTAAGGAATGAGAATGAAAGAAAGAAATTATTTTAACGTCCATGAGGCTAAAGATAGCCTATGGGACAGATTGCTTCTTCATCTACTTGATGTATTCGGCGCTTTTTCTGTGAAGCTTCACAATAACTGCTTCCAACTTCTTGACAAACCCCTCGCTAAATAGATTATCCCAAGAGCTAGCTCCCAAGAGCTAGCTGCCAGCGTATCTGCATAACTTTCCCTGTTGTCTTTGAAGGCCTTACATTCTAAAATGAAATGTTTTTTGTTTTCACTTTTTCGGAAGAGCAAAAAATGCATACCCTTTCCTCCCACACTTCCTTTGACCTTTTCCAACGCCCTGTTTCACAACGGAGTTGATGAGAATTAGTCCTTAACTGAGCGATAAGAATTTTGGCTCTCCAAGAGATATTGGCCTCTATGTATGCTTTTGGTTGATGATTATGAGTGGGATTAAACACTTCAATATAGTAATTTTTCTTTCTTCCTAGCTTCTTATCCCAAGTACTTTTGTGGAACTTTTCCATAACAAAAGCTTTTATCTCTTTGTTGTTTATGGGACACATGTTCAAGCGAATACCCCATTTACTAAACCTTTTGTTATTTCGGTGCATCCAAGTTTTTTTGCTCTTGCACAATATATCATTAAAGACAACCTTAGGCCATCTACCCTCTTCCATTTGCCCAATTTTTTTTAAATACCTTATGACTCACACCATAGCAATTGCTTCAATAGGAGCAGTCCCTGTTTCACTTAACACGATATCATAATGAACTGCACTTTTAATCTTAAATTTGTTTGTAATCAAACACTTCTGAATTTTCTCAATTTGTCTCCACTGCATGTTGGTGGTACTGCTAGCCCACAGTTCACAACCATAGAGAATCATCGGAATCACTAGAAGCCCAAAAAGAGTTTGAGTGGCCTTCCAGTACACCTATTTTGAAAAGCATAAAATGCTTTCCAACCCCCCAAAGTTCTTTTCTTTCTACAACCATTCCAGCTTAGATTTTTGTTGAAGTCAATCCCGAGGTATTTGTAATCCGCAACTTCTTTTGGAATGTTGCCTTCAAAGTAGAACTTACGCTGGTTATGTTTTTTTTTTCTCAGAAAAGACCACTACTTTCGTTTTGCTCATATTGACTTGCATCCCCACACTTCTACAAAAATGTTTAAGGGATAGTAAGTGCTTTTGTAAACCAAGAGCCGATTTAACAATCAAAATAAGGTCATTTGCATACAAAAGAAGCGTTATAAAAAACTTGCACAAATAGATACCATCACCCCCTTGTGAATTTAACCACTCCTCAAGCTTGTCGATATAAAAACCAAAAAGGGCAGGAGAAAGTGGGCAACCTTGCTTGACCCCGATATTGCTTCTAAAACTTTCAAAAATGCCTGCTGAAGTTCTAATTTTGACTTTCACATCTTCATAGAGCCTATGCACCACTGCTCTCAAATGTTTAGGAACCCCAAGTTCCTCCATTCTCTGCCAAAGTTTATCCCTAGGAATCGAGTCAAACGCTTTTCCAAAATCAACAAAGCAACAAAAGACTTCTTCCTTTTTCTCCCAAACTTTTTCAATGATGTGCCTTAAAGTTATGCAATGATCAACTGTGGAATGTTTAGGTCTAAACCCTGTTTGCCCTTTAGCACGCTTATCTCTTTCTTCCACCCACTTGCTAATTTTGTTTTCTAGCATGCTTCCAAATAGCTTTGCAAACAAAGGGTTTATCATGATGGTCTTATAATTGGAGGGATTATTGACGTCACTGCTCTTGAAAAGAGGTATTGCTAGACTAGTTGACCAATCTGTGGGGAGCCCTTGTTGTATGATATTGTTAAAGATTTTTGTAATGTGAGGTGCAAGAGTCTTTGAGCCCCATTTTAGATATTCTGCTTGGAGTTCAGCGAAGTCTTTTGCTTTTCCAACACCCAACTTCTTGATACCCATCTCTACCTCTTGTACCGTGAAGAGTTCAGTATCAGTGTTGACGAAGGGGGGAAGGTCAACCTTGGGAACCTGCTCATAGAGTTGTCTTGCATAGTCAAACCATTTAGACCCTGTAATCAGCCAGAGCAAGAGTAAGGGTGTGACGCACAGTGTTGGCATGTGGCCGTGAATGCCTGAAAACGTCAATTCCACCATCAATTTCCTTAATGTTTGCCCTGTAATACATTCGTGGACTGGACCAGACGTCACCACGTGTTATAATCGCACAGCCCTCAAATCCTTCATCATGTAGTCACGAGGGTTATGGACAACCTATTTAAAGCACCCAGAGCCGATCCTAATGAATGACTTTAATAATACATTCGTGGACTGGACCAGACGTCACCACGTGTTATAATCGCACAGCCCTCAAATCCTTCATCATGTAGTCACGAGGGTTATGGACAACCTATTTAAAGCACCCAGAGCCGATCCTAATGAAAGACTTCAATAATTTTCCCTCTCCCGAGCCCCGATCCCGTTCACGACAGGGTTACATCATCCATTCTGGCGGGTTCTTTGTCTCTACCGGAGCATAATTCCGATTGTGCTCGGCCCTAAGTGGCTTCACAATCCGCTCCGTGAAAATCACAGCAAGCAATGGAAATGACAGGGGATTTACTTAATCAAAGATTGATAAATATAGGTTTCTACTCCTTAAGATCTCGGCTCCCATAATGAGAATTAGTACTTTCAATATGATAAAAAATAGAATGATCTAATCCAAGGGTTCTACGGCCGTCTTGAAGAACAAGATGGAAAGTTTATCAATGGAGAAATACAGGAATCCGCCACCGGAATGCATGACAAATGACCTGGTATTCGTCCCCACAATGCAATGCCAAGGCAGGGCATTAGGCTTTGTCAAACTCCTGCACGGTCCAGTGAACATCAGATAAAAATCAAGAAAATGGGAAGAAACAAAGATTTGATTCAATTGATGAAATGAATCGACCATTTTAATGACGAAAGGCAGTTGCTTAGAGCTGAAGGTGCTGCTCTGGCTGTGGCATGCTATCCTTGTACAGCGAAAAGCACGAGCCTGCATCTCGGAAGGCATGTCTTCTGCCTTCACGGTTTCCGCCACCGACTCTGCAATACGAGTTTCAACAACAACAGAACACAACTCGATGTTGATGTTCTTGATGTATTTTGGGCGGATTTGTCTCAGGCTCTCCCAGATGTTATTCCAACGTCCTTTCTCTGCATCGGGGTTTCTAAAGCCATGCTCTGTAACCATCCTCCGTTTTCAATAATATATGATGGTGTGTTTTTTCTTCTCTGAAAAAAAAACAGAACACAGCTCGATCTCTTCAGCCGAGGAAGCAGCTTACAATCCTCGTGGTTTCCTTTTAATCCTTCCGATCTTGCTGAATGTTCAATACCGGGTCCTTCGTGACACATCCGGTGGGGGATTCCTGTATTTCTCCATTGATAATTTTCCATCTGGTTCTTCAGGACGGCCGTCGAACCCTTGGATTAGATCATGCTTTCTTTAATCCTCCTCTTCGCGCTTCCTGATGCTGGGCGGCGTTTTAGTGTCATTAGATACATCCCTAACGGCCAGGTCGAGTAAAAATTAATATTTCCTCATAAAATTTGTGGTTAGGATGAATGTGCTTCCTATATTGGGCGGCGTTTTAGTGTCATTAGATACATCCCTCCGGCCAGGTCTGGTAAAAATTAAGCAGTTGTCTATAACGCGATTTTTTGAAAGCTTTTTCGGTCAGTTTTTTCGGTCGAAATCCGGCAGAAATTTATTGGAATCGCAAGTTTGATAGCTAGTTTCTGCACAATGAAAGCGTCCCAGGGGTTTTCGAGGGTGCTGAATCCAAATATGCAGTTAAAAAACCATTTTAACTGCAACAAATCAAGATTTAACCTCAATTTCTTCCGCCCGATTCCGTCACCGGAATCTCCAAAAAATCGTATTATAGACAACTCCAAAAATTAATATTTCCTGATAAAATTCGTGGTTAGGATGAACGTATATAGATAATCTATGGCGAAATATCCTCAAAATTTACAGAAAGATATGTAAGAGTATACACTTTATCGCAATATAATCTTTGGTGAAATAGCCTCAAATTTTATGGAGAGATATGTAAGAGTATACACTTTATCTCAATATAATCTTTGGTTATGTCAATATAATCTTTGGTGTAGTGTTGTTTACAAGAGGGACGTATTAGATTTATTTCTCCAAACATATTAAATGATTATGTTATATTTTAGTGAATATATATTTTATTAATGTATATATATGGTTTTTGGTAGTTGAAAACTTCATTCTTTGTTTCAGCAGATATAGATTGTGGATTGGCTTTGAAAATATTTCTGATCATTTTTTCATTTTTTGGAGATTGAGTTTTAGAACTTCTCAATTCTTTTTTTAAAATTTAACCACATAATATGTGTGATCTGCTCAATGTTTCAGATGGTAACTCCATCCATCCATCATTGTCATATTCAGTTATGGATTGTTTCTCTTTCAAACTAAACAAGTTGAAAATGTTGATGATCTAATGGGAAAGAAATAAAAAAGGAAGCTAAATTAGGAATTGACATCGCTTGATCATGAGCCAAATCTACTGAATAACTCTTTCCTTGATGAAAGATTTTTGTTGAAAATTAAAGAGTGTTTGTGGATCCTTCAATCAAGGAAGCTCCATATCCTAAAGATGAAGGAGGAAGAATGGAGAATCAAAAGTAGGATATTGGGTTTCCAAAGGGGATGGCAACTCTAAATTCTTTCACGAATACGCCACTACATGAAAGTTACTAACTCTATTTGGAAGCTGTTGGGTCTTGATGGAGCAATAACAACTGGTTAATCCGGTCTCAAGCGGGTTGTTGTCTCCTACTATGGTCATCTCCTTAAGTAGCCCTAGGCCAATAATCTTCTGGAACAACTTTAGCTAATCAACCATTTTCCTCATTTTTTTAGATGAAGAGGCATAATTTGTTGGTAGACCTATATCTCTGCAGGAGTTGGAAGGAGTTCTTTCTCTTGCCCCAATTTTCCATAACTATAATGGAGGAGTCTTGAGTGAGTCTTGAAAATAGTTTAGAATAGGTCTCAATTTTATTCACCATATTTTCCATACTACGATCTTACATCTAAACATTCTCTTTCAATCTCTAGTTCTTGTCTTGAAGTTGAACATTAATGGCCCTCAAGTCTTCCAAACTTTCTCCGTTTTCTTTACCTACACTAGGTCTACATTCTCTTCAAAATTCTTCCAACTACATCACAACCAAGGGTTGAAATACTTCGATACCTTAAGATTTATAAATGATTGACTTATAACCCACTCACTTCACCAACATGCATCTTCTATGGAAATTAAAATATGTTATCTATTTCTCGATCCTGTATAAAGATATCCATCTTCTTAATGGCTCATTCTTGGGTGTAACCTACACAAAACAACTAGATGGAAATGTACTTGCAATGAGGTCTCAAAGTTTTAGCATCTTGGTAGCTAATCATCAGATAAACACACAAGACATGGTTCTACCTCCATCCAATAATAAGTAAAAAATGATTTGCTCTATGATTGACTCACTACTTGGTTTACTTGCTATCGAAAATGCAAATCAATTAACAAAAAATAATGAGGTTTTGACAATTGACAACAATTCGAATATGTTTGCACAATATCTTTCAAACATTCTATTCAAATTGCTTATCAAGTGAAAATTCTTGTGGTCTTATATTTACACCTAGATCTCTAGTTATAAACCTATCAATCTAGACACATTATATTCCCATGTCTTTTTCTTAATAAGCCACTTATAAAGGAAACATATAATGCTCTAGCAATAATAAAGAATAAGTCATTGCTTCACTTAATTACAATGCCAACAATTTCCAAATTGTTTTCTCCCTTTAAAATCAACAATTGATAAATAACGAATCAACTCTTTAGAAGCATATTGCTATTGTAGCAATAAGACAATAAAATAAGACAATAAGATTTTCTATATTGTCATTTTGCTCCAAACAAAGAAATGAGTGAGCCTTATCTCTAAGCAATTAACAATTAAATGTTTTCAGTATTTACTGTTTAGATTTATAAGGAGGAATCTATTCCCAAAATACCTAAGGGAGTAACACTTCAATGTATTCGAATTTAATCTAGTAACCAATCAATTATATTTATCTAGCACATGTAAAGGTCAATCCAATAACCATCAATTAGATTAGTCCACATCAATAAAAAATAATAGCACTTTCATTATCACTGTAACAATGATAAAGATAAACACTTTAGTAGTGTATCACTCTATTATTGATATAGAGCAGAGATGTTGTTAGACTAAGGATTAAAATGAGAGTGGGGATGAGTTAGTGTAATGGAAAGTTTAGCATTTCAAAACCATTTCATCAATAGATGAATATATAAAAGTGTATCAATAAATAACAAACATCATAACAAAATAAAAGTGTTCATTAAGTAGCAGTCATATCAACACATGAGAACACCAACTTTTACATGGAAACCCTTGTAGGACACTACAACAAAACCCTGTGATTAACATCCCTTTTTGCTTCCTTTTTTGCATCTAGAGCTAATTTTTGGTGCTATTTGCGTCCATTTATCAAATATGGTGCAAAACTTGATGCAAAATTTACACCAAGTTTTGCACCAAGTCTTACACCAAGTTTAGCACCAGGTATTGCAATAGGTTTTGCACCATGTTTTATGCCAAGTTTTGTGCCATCCTTTGCACCAGGTTTTGTTCTAGATTTTGCATCAAGTTTGGCACCTAATTTTGTTTCACCTACTTTTGCATCATCTATTGCATCCACTTTTTACACCTACACTTGCATCAAAATTTTCATCATCTTTTGCATCCTTTTTAAAATCATTTTTGCATCGATTTCGACATCCTTTTTTACATCCCCTTTGTGCCAAGTTTTGCGTCGAGTTTTGTGTCTAGTTTTGCATCTACTTTTATTGCATCCAATTTTGCATCTTGAAATTGCATCAATATTTACATCATCTTTTGCATCTATTATTGTGTCCACTATTGCATCCAATTTTGTTGTGCCACAATTTGCACCTAGTTTGGAAACTCTCTTTGCACCCACTTTTGCTTCTAATTTTGCATCCACGTTTGCATCCTCATTTGTGTCTAGGTTTTTATTGACTTTTTGTATCCACTTTTGTGTTAGGATTTGCATCAGATTTTTTGTCTCGTTTTCCATCTACTTTTGCATCGACTTTTGCTGCATCCAATTTTGCATCCATTATTGCACCTACGTTTACGTCCACTTTTGCATCCCTTTTTGCATCTTCATTTGTTTCTTTTTTTGCATCTATCATTACATCCAATTTTGTTGTGCCATAATTTGCGCCATGTTTTTCACTTATTGTTGTACCCACGTTTGCTTCTAATTTTACATCCATGTTTGCATCCTCTTTTGCATCCAATATTCGAATCGTAAATTGCATCTCCTTTTGCATCCACTTTTTCGTTAGGTTTATGCATTGGGTTTTGCGTCTCATTTTGTATCTACTTTTGCATCTACTTCCATTGCATCCATTTTTTGCATCCAATTTTGTTTCGTTTGTTGCACCTATGTTTGCATCCACTTTTACATCCCTTTTTGCTTCTTGTTTTGCATCCAAGTTTGCATATATATATATATATATATATATATATATATATATATATAGATATATATATATATTTGTGTTTGTTATTACATCCACTTTGGCATCCACTTTTGTTGCACCACAATTTGTACCATATCTTGTGCCTACTATTGCAACCCACATTTGCTTCCACTTTTGCATCCACATTTGCATCCTCTTTTGTGTCCAAGTTTGCATCAAATATTGTGTATGTTTTTGCATCCCTTATTGCATCCACTTTTACGTCAGGTTTTTCATCTCATTTTACATCCACTTTTGCATCTAATTTTGTCTCCATTATTGCACCCATGATTGTGTCCACATTTACATCCCTTTTTGCATCTTATTTTGAATCCAAGTTTGCCTCATTTTTGGATCCAAGTTTGTGCCTTTTTCTGCATCAGTCGTAGCATGCACTTTTATTTCACCACAATTTATGCCAATTTTTCTGCCTACTATTGCAGCCATGTTTGCTTCCACTTTTGCATCCTATTTTGCGTCCAAGTTTGCATTGACTATTACATCTGCTTTTGCATCCACTTTTGTGTTAGGTTTTGCGCCTTGTTTTGCATCTACTTATGTTGCATCCACTTTTCATCCAATTTTACATCTATTGTTGCTCCCATTTTTGTGTTTGTTTTTGCATCACATTTCCAACATTCATCATATTTTCTACATTGATGATATTTTTTATGACATTGACAATTATGAACACTTAATGACAATGTCATTAATCATGACGACGATGATAATGAAAATGATGATGATGACATCAATTGTGATAATGATGATAAAGACGATGGTGGTTACAGTGACAATGATTATGTTGATTACGATGCTAATGACCTTGGCCAAAATTCCCAATTTTTAAATGTTGTCATTGTCATAATCCTAATCATTATCTTTGGCGTCGCCATCCAAGTCATCATCATCTGATCACCATTATCATCATTTCCATCTAGGGCATCATCAACAACAATAATGGAATCAATGATGACGACGATGCCAATGGTGATGATGTCCATGACGATGATGATAACAATGATGATAGAAATTATAGTAATGAAAATGATGGGGATGATGAAAATGATAATGATGATGACAATGGTGGTGGTGATGATCATCATTAATCTTCTCTAAAAAATAAAGTTGTTATTTATCTTTCATATGTCATTTGTGTCCTAAACTACCATTTTCTAGCACTCATCACATTTTTTGGGTTGATGATATTTCTTGCGACACATATAATCATGCTCAATTGACGAAAATGTACATAATCTGAGGATGATGATAATGAATATGATTACCACGATTATGATGATTCCAATGACCTTACAACCTTTTGGATTCATGAACTTACTAGTTTCAAGACCATCTTCTGCATACACATTACTATCAAACTTTTTACATTTTCCATCTCTCTTGGCATATCTTACTATAATGGTGGTGTCAACACTAGAAATATATCTTGTTGTAATGGTGGTTCTAATGTTAGCACCAGAAACATTTTTGTTAAATTTTGGTTTAAAAAAATTGATTTATGCAATTATTTGGACAATCGATGTAAAAAACTAAATAACATACAATTATTTTGACTACAGTCCCATGGATTTTCATGAAATCACTAGTTTCAAGACCATCTTCTACATACATATTATTATTAAACTTTTTTCATTTTCTATCCCTCTTGGGATATCTTGTTGTAATAGCAATATTAGCACTAGAAAGATATCCTGTTGTAATGGTGGTGTTAGTATTAGCACTAAAAAAATTGCTAAATTTTTGTTAAAAGTTTAGATAAAGTTGGTATTTTTTTTTAGTTCTATTTTTATATAATAATAAACATTTTCTTAAATTTTGGTATTAACTATTTCTAGGTCAAATCATATGTATTAACCATGTTATTTGTGCTACAAGTCTGATTCTTGGTATAAAATTGAGCTTTCAAATAAGTTACAAAGAGAATATAAATGGAAGAATAACAATGAAAACTATTTGTATTGTCCAACTGTTCAGGATATATATCATGTGTGAAAATATTCAACATTTTCAGTAACAATGGATTAGAGGTGAGTTTGTAATTGTACAAAATGTTTGGATGATACATCAAAACAAAGTTGGTTTTATCGATGTGCTTAGGATCTATTTTGGATAAGAAACCCTAGGTTTTGGAAGTATGCAAATAATCTCTCTCAAAACCCCTTCTGAAACTGGTCCTTAGCTTTTGAGTACAACTAGTACAATTCTACTACAAACTAGATATAATGTATCCTTCCATTGTTTTCTCTCCCTAAAAGTCTATTGCTCAATTAACCAAGTGATCGCAACGATCCAAATTTTCTAGATTTAAGATTCAACTTACTTGTCTTCTTGTCTCCTCAATGGTGTTGTGGGGCTTCATTAAGCATATGCAACCATTCACAAAAACTCACTAGAAAAATCTATCCATAAAATTTCAAAGATGTCTTCATACATGAATGTCTCCTTGAATTTTTTCATTCTCCAACAAAGCAGTGGGGCTTCATCACTAGCAAATATTTCGTTCCATCATCAAAACAATCTTCCACTTGTGGTTTAGCCAGTTATTTCTTCATTTTGCTAAGGCCTTAGAATCATGTTGTGGCCCCAACAACATAACTATTTCTTGGCTCTAATTGGTAAAATAGGGTCCACTTAAGTGTCCAAAAAACATTGTACTAGACGAATGAAAAATTTCCTTTTTTGACACCGCGCGCGCAAGTCTGACCTAGCTGCCATCGCTGCCTCCTGCAGCTCCTTCTCTTGGCAGTCTCCTGCCGTTGAGTTCTCCCTCACTATGCCCCTCTCTGCAGGGGGAGATTCCTCCTCCCAACAAGGATCAGATGATCATGAAGCACCCTTTGCTTCTCTAATAGCAGAAAATGGAGCTCCAAAAGCCAGGCCAACTGCTAGTAAATTCGTGAAGAAGTTAGCAGACATTCCAGAGATCTCATTACCTCCAACACTCCCCAGAAAAGATGTTATCTCTTTAGCTGAACATGGTTTGGTGGGATAATTTACCGGATTTTGGCCCTCTCCCATAGCAGTCCAAAAATGGGTAGAGAGAAACTGGAGTGCAAATATTCAAGGAAAAATAGTCATAAGATTCTATGGAAGGGGATATTTTACTTTCTTATTCGAAACTAAGGAAGACAAGAATCTAATATTTAGAAATGGACCCTATTTTATGTACTCAAGAGGCTTATATCTGAACAGATGGTCTCCAGATTTTGATCTAGAGATAGACATCCCAAGTGCTGTTCCGGTTGGGTCAGGTTGCCTCATCTTCCCCTTCACTGTTGGGGTGACGAGTCGGTGAAAGCAATTGGACAAAGCCCATGAAGACAAAGGTAAACATACCAAATTTCAAAAACTGTGGCTAGGACCATTTCAGATCTGTGAAAAAGTAGGCCATTCCACGTTCATACTTCAAAATCTATCAGGGGTGAGGGATTCTCTCCCTGTCAATGGTCTAATCTTGAAGAAATTCTTTAATTGAGGAGGTAACCCCTTCTCTTTGTAGTTTGATAGTTTTTATATAGTTTGTAGGATTTGTAGAAATAAGAATGTGGGACATTTCCCATTGACCTTTCGCTGTAATTAAAAGCTGTCTCGCCATGACAATATTAGTATTTACTTTTGGATAATAGCGTCTTAAACCAAGAGAGATCATTTCTAGGAAATTAGATATCTTTTTATTCTGAACATCACAGTCTAATCTTTGTAAACTTCACTCTGAACGAAGTTCTATGAGTTATCTTGGGTGTTCGAAATTAGTCCCCAAAGGTTATCTATATGAAAATAGGAGCTAATTCATCTTCAGTATCTTTAACTCTTAAACCTGTCATCCATTTATTCTTAAGAAGATAGTTGTTCATCCCATTCACCAAAAAGTTTATGATTACTCAGAGTGTAATTCTAAAATATAGAAGATTAAAGATAAGAGGTCTTATTACAAGCCTGCTTACCATGTTCATAGGAAAATAATTTAACTGACATTACCAAAACTGCATATCAAACAGGGTAATGGCTTGAAATTTCAAGACAAGGGGTCTCATCACGAGCCAGCTTGTTCAGTTTAAATTACTACCCGTGAATGGCATTGTCATTTATCTGGCCACCAAACCAGGACAATGGCTTTTATCTTAAGCAAAGAAGAAAGTGAAATTCGAAAAATACGAAAATATCTTTTGAATTCATTCTGTTTAGTCACACTCTAAGGTGAATGGAACAATGGACAACAACATGGTTAAAAGGTAACCCTGCCGAGACTATGAATGTTTGCTGGCAGCAGAGGCTCTACCTGTGACAGAGGAGTTTATTTTAAAAAGCTGATATGGAAAAGTTTTCTATTTTTACCTTTATAAACCAACAAGGACTTATTTTAATACTCAAAGTGCATTTATAAAAAGAGGAAGTCAAATGAAGAAACCTGTTTTATTCAGAATCAATAGACATCTAGTTATATTAGAAAGTTCCTTTCCTTTATAAAGACTCTATTTGAAAAGGTGTAAGTATATTTATTAGTCCAGAGATAACTGGTTCTGCCAGCGAATCGCCAATTGTTGTGCCCTACAACAACCCCCCATTTCATAACAATTTTATCACAAACAATTTACATATGAAATGGGTCCCTTTTAAAATTTTTAATTGGCATTAATAAACTTGTTCCGATAAGGTATGATAATCAAATGAATTTGTGCATAAAACCCTTGTTGAACAAATAATGAGCAATTTTTGAGGTTAATCGCAAAGTTGGTTACCATCTTGGTTCTTCCCGATGCGATATTTCTATCGGCCATCGGCGATAGCCAATGCACACAAAGAAAAAGCACATACCTTTTTCCCGATGCGACACGATATCGGCGATCAACTATCGGCGCTATTTCTTGTCAAAAATGTTTTAAAGCTCCGACCCGATGTGATATCGCTATCGGCAGAATCCTACGCAGTTTCATAAGGCGTTCATATCTTTTCCCGATGCGACATCGCTATCGGCATTCGGTAAATCAATTGATATACATTTCGGGATTATTTACGCGCGCTAATACAATGTCGCAATCGGCGTTCGCTAAAGATCTTTCCCAAATGATAATGTCATTCACACTTCCGATGCGATGCGATGACGCTTAATGATGACCTTAGTTTCCAAAAGGTGATTATTTCAAAGCATTAAAGTTATATTTAAATCCGATGTGACAAAAGCTCAGATTTCAAAATGCCGTTAAGTAAAGGGATAAGGTAATGCATGCGTATTTAAAGCTTTGCCCCTTCGAATTAACGAGCAATTACGATTAGACCTTTGAAAAAATCTATTGCACGCTTTAAGGGGTCATTCGGTTTAATAACTTAAGTAATGGTCATTTATGGAACTGCAGGCCGTAAAATCACCATCATTACGTCTACGGTGCCTTCTCAAATCATTAGATCCGCAGCCTCTTTTAGAAATAATCTCACCACGCTTCAAATAATATATCTATCCCGTTATGGATTGTCATTGTTATTTCTTTATTACGATTTCTCTTGCATTTGTGTAGAATTCAACTGTCGAGAGAAGTCTGAATATGATGGGAAAGAAGTTCAAGAAGGTGGCAGGTTCTACTGCGACACCTGCCTCAGGCCAAGCTGCTACAGTTTCAAAGAAAGGCTTAATCTCAGATACTACATGCACTGGTCTTACTGGTACTACATGGCAAGGGACATACAATTTGCTAGAAGCAGAACAACCAGAAACGACAGTAACGGAGGCAAGTGTAGATGAACTAAGAAAGTCTGAGGCAACTCTTAAAGATTTGGCTGACTCCTTTCTGCACAGAATAGCAGCCAGAGAACAAGTCTTGCCTTATACTGATGTGGTACGTTGGGCAATTGAAGAAATTACTCTCACTAATAGAACCTTCCATACTAAGGATGGAAGGATTTTCGGTTCCTTCAAGCCTGACGACTTGAGACGGATGTATCATTTGCCCAATCCCGAGCAAGTCTATAACAGAGCCTTTGTGGAGAAATTCGCCAGAGAGAATGAATCACCAGCCGAACCTCTCCGAGATTGGAGGCAAAATCCAGCAAAACACAAGCAGGATATGTCGGGTAAGTACTCCAATGCTTCTTTGGCTTCACCTTACTGCTATGCTGGAATTATGATGTGTAGATTGTGGGGATTTCATGATTCTGCAAATATCCATGTTGATATGGTTCCCTTAATGGAAGCGGCCGTCAATAGTATAATCATGGATTGGGCCACTATTCTGTCTGATAAGTTGGTCTTAGCTATTCGTGAGTTTAGGGCCAAAACCAGAGTCACCGAGAGAAAAATCCCACCCTTCTATTACTCTGCCTACATTATGGATACCCTTTGTTTTAATTCTGAGTTTCCTGTCCTTGGTTGGAGATGGACAACCCATGACCCAACACCTATTCATTTGTATCATCGTAAATTGTGGAAACCCTCTCACAAAGACCATTTGTATCAAATTTGCAATGGTTTTATGGTTCCCGTTCACTATTCTATTTTTGACAGACCTATCCCTAGAATTTCCTATGAAGCCTCTTTTGACCTACCAGCCGTAGCCCATTGGTTCGGCGAAGAATATTTTTCCTATGTCAGAGTTTTTGGAAGCAAGGCTAGGCCACATGTTCTTCCCTTGTACATCCCAGACAAATTGTTAGCCCGAGAAATCTCCTATCAGATCATGTCTGAGGGTGTCACACAAACTCTCAAAGAAGAGAAGAAGAGAGGATGGCCAGCTTTTCCTTTGAGAATTGGAGTTTACACGCTGCTAAATTATAAGCATGCAGAAAAGGAAGCAGCAAAACTCCAAATGGTATCTCTAGCTTCTATTCCCAACAGACTCTATGACCCGAAAAAGACTGCTTTCATTGCCTTGGAACAGGCTAAGCTGACAAAGGTTGTTCATCAAGAAGACCAGTTTGACGACCTGTTCATGGGCGCCGATTCAATAAGCCAAGTCAAACAACTTGCTGCAATGAGATATGAAGATGTGGAATTAACTGAATTTAATAAACTTAGAAAGCAAAGGTTGCAAACTTTGCCTCTAGATTTATTATCCACAACCCCAGCTTCATCCTCAAGCGAGCCTGATCAGCTGGAAATAAATTCACCTCCTGTTACAACTAGAGAACAGGAGGAAAGGCAAAACAAGCTGCAGGCAGAAAGGCAGCAAAAAGCTCAAATTGAACAAGAGCAAAGAAGGCAAAGGGAATTAGAAGAGCAAAGAAGACAAAGGGAGCTAGAAGAACAGAGGAAAAGAGAGGAAGAAGAAAAAGCAAAGAAAGAACTGGAAGATAGGCAGAAAAAAGAATTGGAGGAACAGCAACGAAGAGCACAAGAGGAGCAACAGCGGGAGGCATTCGAGGAGCAGCAGAGGATTGAAAAAGAGAAAGAACAGAGTAAGCAAATCTCTGCTGATACTGAATTGATTAAAGAATGGAACCAATTCGATTCCATTATAAGTGGTAAGGAAGCCTCCAAAGACTCAGATGCCTCAAAGACTCCCGATACTATTTTTTCTCCGGTTCTTGAAGGAACCAGCGGCCCACCCATGGTACAGAATGTTGAGGAAATTACTCAAGAATCATCTGATCAAATTGATCTTCAGGTAGAGGAAATTCCTCCCCTAGACATTTTCTACAGCCCTAAGCATAAAGCCGTTGTAAGGCGCTCAAGGAAGAGACGAAGGATTGATCAACTTTCTGTTTCAACTGAGCAAACAGTCACGGGCAATGTCGTCTGGAAGGGAGAATTAGATCCCTCTGAAGATTTGACAAAGCTGTCGCAATTTGCGGGAGCTTATTCAGCGGCAACCATTGACAAAGCATCCGAGGTAAGTCTTCTTTTGAAGACTAAAGAGCATGAGGCATATGCATTGCAAGCAGAAGTGATAGAAGCAAGGAATAAGGCAGCACAGGCAGAAGAACAATTGCTGGCCCAACAACAAGAGAATCATTTGTTAACCCAGCAAATTGAAAAACTGAGGATAGACCAAAGTGACATTCAAAAAGCACAAGAATTGTCAGAAGCATTATCCCAGTTGGAGGCATCGAATGAGCTGTTGTTGAAATCTAAAGAGGAGCAAATAATTCAGCTGTCAACACAGCTTGAAAGTATCAAAGGTGCCAAGAGTATTGATGATTTCAGAACAGAGGCAACTCTCATAAACGGCGCATTGATATCTCAGACCAGACTCTTGTGCCAACAACTAGTTGAAGCTGAGATACTTTGTGACACATCTACAGCAGTATGTGAGCAAATCGAGAAAGCCAGGGGTAACTTGGATCAGGCCGAAGAAGATATAACAGAGTATATTGAATGGCAAGACACTCCAGAAGGGAAAGCGGCAAATTTTTCCCGAATCTGTGTAACATACAAAGACATACTTTTCATGGAATGGAACACACAGGTAATGAAGGCAGAAAGGGCAGCATCCAGATGCAAAACGATTGCCAGAAACATGATCGATCTAGTCAATGATACATTGTACCTGGCAAACATGATTTCACAATGTACACCTGGAAACATAACAACCGCCAACATGCTGGAGCACAGGAATTATCCTGAGCTGGAGACACAAGGGCGGTTAATTGCTGGAGTGAATACCTTGACTGCCGACGCATACTGGCTTTTCCTGATTAAACCACATTCTCAAAGGTCGGCTCTTAACTGCCTAACAGATGCTCTCCGATACCTGATTGCCGATTTCCGAGATGCCACATACGATGCACAGCTGACTTCACGCCTCAATACTCCACCAGAAGTAGAGCCAATGCTGGCGATATGTCAGCGAAGGAGTAAAGGCAAAGAGACCTCTGACTGAAGCATCGCCGCCGACTGCCGAATCACCCAAATGCACAATGATATTTGTTAATGCCGATTTAGTTGTTTTTCAGTTTTAGATATTTAGATATTTTTAGATTAGCATAGTATTTATAGACCCTTTCATTGTTTTGGAAAGGGTCGTAAAATTTTGTAAAAGACTTAAAGGCTGAAGTTTGCACTATTGTGCTTCAGTCTATATTCTTTTTGAAACTCGACCACTGGTTCTTAATTTTACTTGGAATGCTGTTTTAAGTAAATTGTGCACTATTGTCGTTTGCTTGGAATGCTTTCTGGTTGAAGGAAGGACCGCGACATAGCGATTAATATATTGGATTGATCAAACAGCTTGCATGGTACTATTATCTGTATCTGTTCTCTTTTCTATTATATGAATTGCTGTGTTATTACTTTTGCTATTGTTGATTACATGTATGCAATATAACAGCAAGTCTGCATTTCATATCACTATTGAATGTTTTGTGATTTGTTATCTCTTTTAATCATGCGTGTAACAATGATATAAATGACTGAGTGCAGTAATTCGCTATTATCGCTCTGCATAACTATTTATGCAGAGCAATCTTAAATGGTTTAAACATTTATGCTTACTGTTAGTGACATCTATATGCCTGCCATTAAGCATAGGTTATCAAACGCTGCATTATCTGAATTGATAAGTCCCGGGATTAGCTTATAGTTATTATATTTCTTTTATAGTTTAGTTATTTGTTTGTTATCACTTCATATCGTAAATCATTCATCCATCCCGTTTACTTATAATCTTTGGGAAACTGGTCCCATTATCCCCAGTCGGAGCCACTATTCCAAACGGAAAAGGAGCTGCACTAAGTTCCGGACCGGGTGGTTTCCCCGATGTTGTTGCAACGAATTTCGGGGCATCAACATTTTTGGCGCTAGAAGGAGGGCCATCAACTGTGAATGGCAAGTAGGTCCAGGTCCACAAACCATTCTAAGAGTAATTCCCCCTCCAAACCCTCTTCTCCTTCTCAATCACATGCTGGTTCTCCAGCACATGATCAAGAAAAAGAAGAATCAACCACCACTGCTCACACCCATCATATTTCAGAACATTTAAGTCTTGAATCCCCTGAAGTTCAGTCTCTTATCCATAAACTTCAGAGCTTCTCGATTTCGCCTCAGAAATCTGAAGTATCACAAAGCAGTGTGACTTCGCAGTTAAGCTTATCTCATCCACTTACCAGACTTCAAAGTGAAAAACTCGGTATTGAACCTACTGAGTTTCCTTTACCAAAAAGGAAAAAGGCTAAAAAGATTACTGAAGTATCTGATAGTGAAGATCTTTCTTCCATATCTTCCATTTCCACTCCTCCTCTGCGAAGCCAACCATCCACTCCTTCATTACACACTGTTGTTTGTCAGGGAATAAGCACTACAGCATCTCAAACTACTCACTCTTTAACAACTTCTTCTCCTCAGTCATCTGGAATACCAATAGTAGTAACAACTAATATCGCCAGCATAATGGCAGATCCATGGACTACGCCAGGCGCAGTCAATATGCCTGGACCATTACATGATCTACCTGATGCTCCCGAAAAATGGTTGCCTAAATTCAATCCAGATAACGGAACGCAAGCTGAAGAACATATTAACAATTTCATGTTAGCAGTTAACTTAAAAGGAGTGACAGAACAAGATGTTGTTGTCAGACTTTTCCCTTATACTCTGCAAGGATCGGCAGGATCCTGGTACTTCTCTTTACCTTCTGGTTCTATTACCAGCTGGACTACATGCCAAGAGCAGTTCCTTACCAAATATGGAGATGACAGGTCTCTGGCGACTTTAATAAATGACCTCTCCAATTTGAGAATAGAACATAGGGAACCAATAAAGGAGTTTAATGCTCGATTCAACAAACTCCTAAATAAAATCCCCACCGCTTCGAAGCCAAGTGAACAAATCAGGAGCGAATGGTATATTACTGCCCTCCCTTCCAACATAGCCATTTTTGTTGACAGGGCTGGCAAACCTACCTTAGCCGAGAATATGAAGGAAGCACTTGCCGTTGAAAAGCGTATTAATGCTCTAGAGAAGAAAGCTGCCTTGGAGGATAGAAAATCCAAAAAAGTTTCATTTAAAGAAGATTCTAAGAAAAAGACCCCAAAGGACCCATACGACATGGAAGGTTTACAAAAGGTCCTTAAAACATTGTCTAATGAAATGGTTGAAATTAAAAAACAGGTGGCTGAAACTTCGAACAAAAGACCATTTAGAACTTTCAAGAAAACTGAAACAAAGCCACCCAATGTTATATCTAATGCAGACTCTGAACAGGAAGAAGAAGAAGAGGAATCAACCTCTCAAACGGATGATGAAGAAGAAGTAGTTGAGTGTCACGGCATGTGGGATTTCATACTCCCAAATTCTGACACCGAGAATCAAGAAGAAGCTTTTCCTGTTACTACAAGAAGTAAAATCGCTTCTGAACCTACTCAAACAACTACAAAAAAGAGGAGTGCAGGTGCTGCCACACCAAAAGAAAAAATTCTTCCAAAGAAGTCTCCGGTAGCAGCCCCTCAAAACCAGCCTCCGATTTCTAACTCTCCTTCAACATCCAAGACACTAGTGCTATCTGACTCCATGGAGTATAATATTGTTGATGATATGAAAAAGACTAAGGCAAACATAACCATGTTTGAACTAAGTAAGTTAAAACATCAGCAGAAATTGCTCCTAAGAGAATATAACGCTGTCCCCTCTTCCCCTCTTCCCAGTTCAAAAGCTGCTAATGATTCAGGACATCCCCCTCCAGATATGGTCGAAGCTACCGATTCGGTTCTGATCGGAGATAGATCCAATTCTCATACCCCACCTTTCTTGCTCACCTATGAAATCTATAATCGAAATCTGCATAACTGTTTAATTGATTCAGGGGCTTCATCCAATATTATGCCAGCTTCAGTTTGTTCTAAACTGAACATAGAACCCCAGAAGTCCGCTATTCATATTGTACAGTTAGACAGAACCAAAGTGCAGGTTATAGGAGAAATTAATTCCGTGACTATCAGGTTGTCTGCTGATCCCAGAATAGTACAGAGAATAGATATTTTGATTGCTGACATACCTGAATTCTATGGTTTAATTCTGAGCAGAGATTGGTCTGAGAAACTGCATGGATACATTTCCACGGATTGGTCACATATGTGGCTCCCCTACAAGGGTAAGCCAAATCAAATAAGGATCGACCGCGAGAAACACATGACTCACACAGTAACCGATTTCGAACAAGAAAACCAGCCTGTGGCCTTCAACAACAACATTTTGGGAAATTATTCCTCAGAATCATTCTTTGGCAACTTTGTTGCCCAATCTTCCCCTTTTTCAGTTAACCATTGTACATCTCAAGTAGAAAATTTTTCACAAACCAATTTATCCAAATGCTTCAACGCAAATCAAAAAGATGTAAATATTTTTGTTGATTCTCCTTTATTTTGGTCTTTGTATTTTGATGGCTCTAAGTCCAGTGAGGGGTCAGGAGCAGGTTGCATTTTGGTTAGTCCGCAAGGCGAAAAAACAATGCTATCCTGTCGATTAGAATTTGAATGCACCAATAACACGGCCGAATACGAAGCTCTAGTGCAGGGACTATATAAGGCAATTGACCTTAAAGTCCAATATATAAAAGTATTCGGTGATAGTGAGATCATTGTTAAACAGGTAAGAAATACAATTCATTGCCTTTCAAGCCACCTTAAGCATTATCAATCGCTAGTGCAAGATCTTACTTTGCATTTCTCAGCATTCAACATTTCTTCAATTCCAAGATCACAAAACTCGGCAGCTGATTTACTAGCCAACGTAGCTTCCAAACTCCTCCCTTCCGAAGACTATAGCCTTGATAGATTTTCTATAGAATTAATTTTCAGACCTTCAGTTCCCGATAACATCACTAACTGGAGGGTTTTCAACCATGACGAGGACATCTTGCAATTCTTAACCTCTGAAAAGTCTTATGACAATCAAATCATTGAAGAGCATGACCATGATTCTCAAATGAAAGAAACATCTCAAGATAACGCGATTCCTAAGCCTGTAGTAAAGCTCGAAGACCTTTATGACATTAAAGATAGGTTCAAACCTGTAATTAATGCAAAACTCCAAAGCTCTACTCTTAGGTTTGAATCAATCAATTTGGGAACAGATCAAGCTCCTCAAAATATCAACTTAGGACTAGGACTTTCTATAGAAGAAAAGGAAGCATTCATCAAACTCTTAAGGAAAAACAAGCAAGTTTTTGCTTGGAAGTATGACGACCTCAAGACATATGATACATCTATCATACAACATACTATTCCTATGCTTCCCGATCAAAAACCTATCCAGCAGAAGTTAAGAAAAATACACCCGAATTTGGAGAGCCAAATAAAGTCGGAACTTAATAAGCTCTAAAAGCTAAGATTATCTTCCCTGTCCGACACTCAAACTGGGTCTCCAATATGGTTCCAGTTAGGAAGAAAAACGGCGACATTCGAATCTGTATTGATTTCAGAAACTTGAATAGGGCAAGCTTGAAAGATAATTTCCCACTGCCTACCATGGAACAAATCCTCCAATCGGTAGCAGGATCTGAATTGATGTCCTTTCTCGACGGTTTCTCAGGATATAATCAAGTGTTGGTCCATCCTGATGACCAACTAAAGACTACATTCAGGACAAAATGGGGAACTTATGCATATCAAAAGATGCCTTTTGGACTCATAAATGCAGGAGCAACATTCCAAAGAGCTATGGATACAGCCTTTAGAGGGTTAATTAATCGCACAGTAGTCGTCTACCTCGATGATATTACTGTGTATTCTAAAAAGAGATATAACCACTTGCATGATTTAAAACAGATTTTTCAACGATGCAAAACATATGGTATCTCTCTCAACCCGAAAAAGTCTTTCTTTGCTCTCAACCAGGGTAAGCTTCTAGGGTTTATTGTATCTAAAGATGGCATTTATGTAGATCCTGATCGAATTAAGGAAATTTCTGAAATTCCTTTTCCGCACAACAAAAAATCGATGCAGTCGTTTCTAGGGCAGATTAATTTCGTTAAACGATTTGTTCCAGATTTTTCACAGATTGTACTACCACTACAAACGATGATTAAAAAGAATTCAACCTTCAGATGGGGAATAGAGGAAAAGCAAGCTTTTAATGATATTAAGCAATCAATAATCAATGTCCCAGCTCTGAATACTCCAAATCTTTCTAATCATTTTATATTATATACCATTGCATCCGACTTATCTTACGCAGCAGTGCTCACCCAGTTGAATGATGACAATTTGGAAGCGCCTATCTCGTTCTTCAGTTCAAACTTTCAAGGCGCCGAATTAAACTATTCCGATATTGAAAAACAAGCTTTTGCTGTCTTTAAAGCAGTCAAACATTATCGACCCTTTCTTTTAAAAACCCATACTAAAGTAATAGTTCCTTTCTCAGCAGTTAGGCAACTATTAATCCAAAAGGAATTGGGAGAAAAGAGGGCAAATTGGGTCGCAGCCCTCCAAGAATATGATCTAGAAATAAAGCCAGCAAAGTTTGTTAAAGGTCAAGGTTTTTGCAGGATATTAGCAGGAGCATCAAACATTCCTGAATCAAGTGATACAGAGCAAACCCAAGAAGTTAATCAGCTAAGTATACCGGATTCCGAATCTCAATATTCAGATCTGATCTTTTATTTAAAGAATGGTTATGCACCTACCAATTTGTCCTACAAGAACAAAAGAGCCATTAGATTGAAAGCTAAGAGTTTTTCCCTTATTAATGATGTGCTCTTCAGGAGAAACTATGATTCTGTCCTATTAAGATGCCTTGAGAAACCTGAAGCTCAAAAGGTTTTGCAGGAGCTACACGATGGACCGGCAGGAGGACATTTTGGAGCTGATACAACAGCTCATAAAGTCATTCATGCTGGATATTATTGGCCTACTTTGTTTAAGGACGCTCATGAATATGTAAGGAAATGCATCAAATGCCAAACTGCCAGTGGAAGACAACAAAAGCCAGCTTTCCCTTTGCAACCAATCAACATTGAACAACCTTTTGAACAATGGGGATTGGACATCATTGGAGAAATAAATCCTTCTTCTTCCAAGCAACACAAGTATATCCTTACAGCAACTGATTACTTTACAAAGTGGGTAGAAGCAGTTCCGTTAAAGACAACAAACTCTGAGGCGATCATTGAATTTATAGATCAGTTCATCATTACCAGGTTTGGTGTTCCAAACGCTCTCGTCTTTGATAATGCTTCTTACTTCTCAGGTAATGCAATGATTGATTTCGCTATCAAAAGGGGATTTAAATTAAAGTATTCTGCTAATTACTATCCTCAGGGTAATGGCCTAGCAGAATCAACAAATAAAAACCTAATCAAGATCATTAAGCGAACAATCGAAGAGAATCATAAGAATTGGCATAAATCCTTGGTATTTGCATTATGGGCCGATAGGATAACACAGAAAGCTTCCATAGGGACCTCTCCGTTTAATCTCGTCTATGGAAAAGAAGCAATCGTACCAACCAACCTTCTTCTTCCATCTCTAGCCTTAGTGCAATTTATCGACGAAACTCCTTCTTCTTCTATACAGTATAGATATGATCAAATTCTTAAACTTGAAGAAGAAAGGGAAAAAGCCAAGGTTACACACGCTAAACATCAGCAAGTCATTAAAGCAGCTTTTGACCTGGCCTCATCTAGTCCTAAACAATTCCAAGTCGGAGATCTAGTCCTGAAATGGGACAAAGCCCATGAAGACAAAGGTAAACATACCAAATTTCAAAAACTGTGGCTAGGACCATTTCAGATCTGTGAAAAAGTAGGCCATTCCACGTTCATACTTCAAAATCTATCAGGGGTGAGGGATTCTCTCCCTGTCAATGGTCTAATCTTGAAGAAATTCTTTAATTGAGGAGGTAACCCCTTCTCTTTGTAGTTTGATAGTTTTTATATAGTTTGTAGGATTTGTAGAAATAAGAATGTGGGACATTTCCCATTGACCTTTCGCTGTAATTAAAAGCTGTCTCGCCATGACAATATTAGTATTTACTTTTGGATAATAGCGTCTTAAACCAAGAGAGATCATTTCTAGGAAATTAGATATCTTTTTATTCTGAACATCACAGTCTAATCTTTGTAAACTTCACTCTGAACGAAGTTCTATGAGTTATCTTGGGTGTTCGAAATTAGTCCCCAAAGGTTATCTATATGAAAATAGGAGCTAATTCATCTTCAGTATCTTTAACTCTTAAACCTGTCATCCATTTATTCTTAAGAAGATAGTTGTTCATCCCATTCACCAAAAAGTTTATGATTACTCAGAGTGTAATTCTAAAATATAGAAGATTAAAGATAAGAGGTCTTATTACAAGCCTGCTTACCATGTTCATAGGAAAATAATTTAACTGACATTACCAAAACTGCATATCAAACAGGGTAATGGCTTGAAATTTCAAGACAAGGGGTCTCATCACGAGCCAGCTTGTTCAGTTTAAATTACTACCCGTGAATGGCATTGTCATTTATCTGGCCACCAAACCAGGACAATGGCTTTTATCTTAAGCAAAGAAGAAAGTGAAATTCGAAAAATACGAAAATATCTTTTGAATTCATTCTGTTTAGTCACACTCTAAGGTGAATGGAACAATGGACAACAACATGGTTAAAAGGTAACCCTGCCGAGACTATGAATGTTTGCTGGCAGCAGAGGCTCTACCTGTGACAGAGGAGTTTATTTTAAAAAGCTGATATGGAAAAGTTTTCTATTTTTACCTTTATAAACCAACAAGGACTTATTTTAATACTCAAAGTGCATTTATAAAAAGAGGAAGTCAAATGAAGAAACCTGTTTTATTCAGAATCAATAGACATCTAGTTATATTAGAAAGTTCCTTTCCTTTATAAAGACTCTATTTGAAAAGGTGTAAGTATATTTATTAGTCCAGAGATAACTGGTTCTGCCAGCGAATCGCCAATTGTTGTGCCCTACAACAACCCCCCATTTCATAACATTTTTATCACAAACAATTTACATATGAAATGGGTCCCTTTTAAAATTTTTAATTGGCATTAATAAACTTGTTCCGATAAGGTATGATAATCAAATGAATTTGTGCATAAAACCCTTGTTGAACAAATAATGAGCAATTTTTGAGGTTAATCGCAAAGTTGGTTACCATCTTGGTTCTTCCCGATGCGATATCGCTATCGGCCATCGGCGATAGCCAATGCACACAAAGAAAAAGCACATACCTTTTCCCGATGCGACACGATATCGGCGATCAACTATCGGCGCTATTTCTTGTGAAAAATGTTTTAAAGCTCCGACCCGATGCGATATCGCTATCGGCAGAATCCTACGCAGTTTCATAAGGCGTTCATATCTTTTCCCGATGCGACATCGCTATCGGCATTCGGTAAATCAATTGATATACATTTCGGGATTATGTACGCGCGCTAATACAATGTCGCAATCGGCGTTCGCTAAAGATCTTTCCCAAATGATAATGTCATTCACACTTCCGATGCGATGCGATGACGCTTAATGATGACCTCAGTTTCCAAAAGGTGATTATTTCAAAGCATTAAAGTTATATTTAAATCCGATGTGACAAAAGCTCAGATTTCAAAATGCCGTTAAGTAAAGGGATAAGGTAATGCATGCGTATTTAAAGCTTTGCCCCTTCGAATTAACGAGCAATTACGATTAGACCTTTGAAAAAATCTATTGCACGCTTTAAGGGGTCATTCGGTTTAATAACTTAAGTAATGGTCATTTATGGAACTGCAGGCCGTAAAATCACCATCATTACGTCTACGGTGCCTTCTCAAATCATTAGATCCGCAGCCTCTTTTAGAAATAATCTCACCACGCTTCAAATAATATATCTATCCCGTTATGGATTGTCATTGTTATTTCTTTATTACGATTTCTCTTGCATTTGTGTAGAATTCAACTGTCGAGAGAAGTCTGAATATGATGGGAAAGAAGTTCAAGAAGGTGGCAGGTTCTACTGCGACACCTGCCTCAGGCCAAGCTGCTACAGTTTCAAAGAAAGGCTTAATCTCAGATACTACATGCACTGGTCTTACTGGTACTACATGGCAAGGGACATACAATTTGCTAGAAGCAGAACAACCAGAAACGACAGTAACGGAGGCAAGTGTAGATGAACTAAGAAAGTCTGAGGCAACTCTTAAAGATTTGGCTGACTCCTTTCTGCACAGAATAGCAGCCAGAGAACAAGTCTTGCCTTATACTGATGTGGTACGTTGGGCAATTGAAGAAATTACTCTCACTAATAGAACCTTCCATACTAAGGATGGAAGGATTTTCGGTTCCTTCAAGCCTGACGACTTGAGACGGATGTATCATTTGCCCAATCCCGAGCAAGTCTATAACAGAGCCTTTGTGGAGAAATTCGCCAGAGAGAATGAATCACCAGCCGAACCTCTCCGAGATTGGAGGCAAAATCCAGCAAAACACAAGCAGGATATGTCGGGTAAGTACTCCAATGCTTCTTTGGCTTCACCTTACTGCTATGCTGGAATTATGATGTGTAGATTGTGGGGATTTCATGATTCTGCAAATATCCATGTTGATATGGTTCCCTTAATGGAAGCGGCCGTCAATAGTATAATCATGGATTGGGCCACTATTCTGTCTGATAAGTTGGTCTTAGCTATTCGTGAGTTTAGGGCCAAAACCAGAGTCACCGAGAGAAAAATCCCACCCTTCTATTACTCTGCCTACATTATGGATACCCTTTGTTTTAATTCTGAGTTTCCTGTCCTTGGTTGGAGATGGACAACCCATGACCCAACACCTATTCATTTGTATCATCGTAAATTGTGGAAACCCTCTCACAAAGACCATTTGTATCAAATTTGCAATGGTTTTATGGTTCCCGTTCACTATTCTATTTTTGACAGACCTATCCCTAGAATTTCCTATGAAGCCTCTTTTGACCTACCAGCCGTAGCCCATTGGTTCGGCGAAGAATATTTTTCCTATGTCAGAGTTTTTGGAAGCAAGGCTAGGCCACATGTTCTTCCCTTGTACATCCCAGACAAATTGTTAGCCCGAGAAATCTCCTATCAGATCATGTCTGAGGGTGTCACACAAACTCTCAAAGAAGAGAAGAAGAGAGGATGGCCAGCTTTTCCTTTGAGAATTGGAGTTTACACGCTGCTAAATTATAAGCATGCAGAAAAGGAAGCAGCAAAACTCCAAATGGTATCTCTAGCTTCTATTCCCAACAGACTCTATGACCCGAAAAAGACTGCTTTCATTGCCTTGGAACAGGCTAAGCTGACAAAGGTTGTTCATCAAGAAGACCAGTTTGACGACCTGTTCATGGGCGCCGATTCAATAAGCCAAGTCAAACAACTTGCTGCAATGAGATATGAAGATGTGGAATTAACTGAATTTAATAAACTTAGAAAGCAAAGGTTGCAAACTTTGCCTCTAGATTTATTATCCACAACCCCAGCTTCATCCTCAAGCGAGCCTGATCAGCTGGAAATAAATTCACCTCCTGTTACAACTAGAGAACAGGAGGAAAGGCAAAACAAGCTGCAGGCAGAAAGGCAGCAAAAAGCTCAAATTGAACAAGAGCAAAGAAGGCAAAGGGAATTAGAAGAGCAAAGAAGACAAAGGGAGCTAGAAGAACAGAGGAAAAGAGAGGAAGAAGAAAAAGCAAAGAAAGAACTGGAAGATAGGCAGAAAAAGGAATTGGAGGAACAGCAACGAAGAGCACAAGAGGAGCAACAGCGGGAGGCATTCGAGGAGCAGCAGAGGATTGAAAAAGAGAAAGAACAGAGTAAGCAAATCTCTGCTGATACTGAATTGATTAAAGAATGGAACCAATTCGATTCCATTATAAGTGGTAAGGAAGCCTCCAAAGACTCAGATGCCTCAAAGACTCCCGATACTATGTTTTCTCCGGTTCTTGAAGGAACCAGCGGCCCACCCATGGTACAGAATGTTGAGGAAATTACTCAAGAATCATCTGATCAAATTGATCTTCAGGTAGAGGAAATTCCTCCCCTAGACATTTTCTACAGCCCTAAGCATAAAGCCGTTGTAAGGCGCTCAAGGAAGAGACGAAGGATTGATCAACTTTCTGTTTCAACTGAGCAAACAGTCACGGGCAATGTCGTCTGGAAGGGAGAATTAGATCCCTCTGAAGATTTGACAAAGCTGTCGCAATTTGCGGGAGCTTATTCAGCGGCAACCATTGACAAAGCATCCGAGGTAAGTCTTCTTTTGAAGACTAAAGAGCATGAGGCATATGCATTGCAAGCAGAAGTGATAGAAGCAAGGAATAAGGCAGCACAGGCAGAAGAACAATTGCTGGCCCAACAACAAGAGAATCATTTGTTAACCCAGCAAATTGAAAAACTGAGGATAGACCAAAGTGACATTCAAAAAGCACAAGAATTGTCAGAAGCATTATCCCAGTTGGAGGCATCGAATGAGCTGTTGATGAAATCTAAAGAGGAGCAAATAATTCAGCTGTCAGCACAGCTTGAAAGTATCAAAGGTGCCAAGAGTATTGATGATTTCAGAACAGAGGCAACTCTCATAAACGGCGCATTGATATCTCAGACCAGACTCTTGTGCCAACAACTAGTTGAAGCTGAGATACTTTGTGACACATCTACAGCAGTATGTGAGCAAATCGAGAAAGCCAGGGGTAACTTGGATCAGGCCGAAGAAGATATAACAGAGTATATTGAATGGCAAGACACTCCAGAAGGGAAAGCGGCAAATTTTTCCCGAATCTGTGTAACATACAAAGACATACTTTTCATGGAATGGAACACACAGGTAATGAAGGCAGAAAGGGCAGCATCCAGATGCAAAACGATTGCCAGAAACATGATCGATCTAGTCAATGATACATTGTACCTGGCAAACATGATTTCACAATGTACACCTGGAAACATAACAACCGCCAACATGCTGGAGCACAGGAATTATCCTGAGCTGGAGACACAAGGGCGGTTAATTGCTGGAGTGAATACCTTGACTGCCGACGCATACTGGCTTTTCCTGATTAAACCACATTCTCAAAGGTCGGCTCTTAACTGCCTAACAGATGCTCTCCGATACCTGATTGCCGATTTCCGAGATGCCACATACGATGCACAGCTGACTTCACGCCTCAATACTCCACCAGAAGTAGAGCCAATGCTGGCGATATGTCAGCGAAGGAGTAAAGGCAAAGAGACCTCTGACTGAAGCATCGCCGCCGACTGCCGAATCACCCAAATGCACAATGATATTTGTTAATGCCGATTTAGTTGTTTTTCAGTTTTAGATATTTAGATATTTTTAGATTAGCATAGTATTTATAGACCCTTTCATTGTTTTGGAAAGGGTCGTAAAATTTTGTAAAAGACTTAAAGGCTGAAGTTTGCACTATTGTGCTTCAGTCTATATTCTTTTTGAAACTCGACCACTGGTCCTTAATTTTACTTGGAATGCTGTTTTAAGTAAATTGTGCACTATTGTCGTTTGCTTGGAATGCTTTCTGGTTGAAGGAAGGACCGCGACATAGCGATTAATATATTGGATTGATCAAACAGCTTGCATGGTACTATTATCTGTATCTGTTCTCTTTTCTATTATATGAATTGCTGTGTTATTACTTTTGCTATTGTTGATTACATGTATGCGATATAACAGCAAATCTGCATTTCATATCACTATTGAATGTTTTGTGATTTGTTATCTCTTTTAATCATGCGTGTAACAATGATATAAATGACTGAGTGCAGTAATTCGCTATTATCGCTCTGCATAACTATTTATGCAGAGCAATCTTAAATGGTTTAAACATTTATGCTTACTGTTAGTGACATCTATATGCCTGCCATTAAGCATAGGTTATCAAACGCTGCATTATCTGAATTGATAAGTCCCGGGATTAGCTTATAGTTATTATATTTCTTTTATAGTTTAGTTATTTGTTTGTTATCACTTCATATCGTAAATCATTCATCCATCCCGTTTACTTATAATCTTTGGGAAACTGGTCCCATTATCCCCAGTCGGAGCCACTATTCCAAACGGAAAAGGAGCTGCACTAAGTTCCGGACCGGGTGGTTTCCCCGATGTTGTTGCAACGAATTTCGGGGCATCAACATTTTTGGCGCTAGAAGGAGGGCCATCAACTGTGAATGGCAAGTAGGTCCAGGTCCACAAACCATTCTAAGAGTAATTCCCCCTCCAAACCCTCTTCTCCTTCTCAATCACATGCTGGTTCTCCAGCACATGATCAAGAAAAAGAAGAATCAACCACCACTGCTCACACCCATCATATTTCAGAACATTTAAGTCTTGAATCCCCTGAAGTTCAGTCTCTTATCCATAAACTTCAGAGCTTCTCGATTTCGCCTCAGAAATCTGAAGTATCACAAAGCAGTGTGACTTCGCAGTTAAGCTTATCTCATCCACTTACCAGACTTCAAAGTGAAAAACTCGGTATTGAACCTACTGAGTTTCCTTTACCAAAAAGGAAAAAGGCTAAAAAGATTACTGAAGTATCTGATAGTGAAGATCTTTCTTCCATATCTTCCATTTCCACTCCTCCTCTGCGAAGCCAACCATCCACTCCTTCATTACACACTGTTGTTTGTCAGGGAATAAGCACTACAGCATCTCAAACTACTCACTCTTTAACAACTTCTTCTCCTCAGTCATCTGGAATACCAATAGTAGTAACAACTAATATCGCCAGCATAATGGCAGATCCATGGACTACGCCGGGTGCAGTCAATATGCCTGGACCATTACATGATCTACCTGATGCTCCCGAAAAATGGTTGCCTAAATTCAATCCAGATAACGGAACACAAGCTGAAGAACATATTAACAATTTCATGTTAGCAGTTAACTTAAAAGGAGTGACAGAACAAGATGTTGTTGTCAGACTTTTCCCTTATACTCTGCAAGGATCGGCAGGATCCTGGTACTTCTCTTTACCTTCTGGTTCTATTACCAGCTGGACTACATGCCAAGAGCAGTTCCTTACCAAATATGGAGATGACAGGTCTCTGGCGACTTTAATAAATGACCTCTCCAATTTGAGAATAGAACATAGGGAACCAATAAAGGAGTTTAATGCTCGATTCAACAAACTCCTAAATAAAATCCCCACCGCTTCGAAGCCAAGTGAACAAATCAGGAGCGAATGGTATATTACTGCCCTCCCTTCCAACATAGCCATTTTTGTTGACAGGGCTGGCAAACCTACCTTAGCCGAGAATATGAAGGAAGCACTTGCCGTTGAAAAGCGTATTAATGCTCTAGAGAAGAAAGCTGCCTTGGAGGATAGAAAATCCAAAAAAGTTTCATTTAAAGAAGATTCTAAGAAAAAGACCCCAAAGGACCCATACGACATGGAAGGTTTACAAAAGGTCCTTAAAACATTGTCTAATGAAATGGTTGAAATTAAAAAACAGGTGGCTGAAACTTCGAACAAAAGACCATTTAGAACTTTCAAGAAAACTGAAACAAAGCCACCCAATGTTATATCTAATGCAGACTCTGAACAGGAAGAAGAAGAAGAGGAATCAACCTCTCAAACGGATGATGAAGAAGAAGTAGTTGAGTGTCACGGCATGTGGGATTTCATACTCCCAAATTCTGACACCGAGAATCAAGAAGAAGCTTTTCCTGTTACTACAAGAAGTAAAATCGCTTCTGAACCTACTCAAACAACTACAAAAAAGAGGAGTGCAGGTGCTGCCACACCAAAAGAAAAAATTCTTCCAAAGAAGTCTCCGGTAGCAGCCCCTCAAAACCAGCCTCCGATTTCTAACTCTCCTTCAACATCCAAGACACTAGTGCTATCTGACTCCATGGAGTATAATATTGTTGATGATATGAAAAAGACTAAGGCAAACATAACCATGTTTGAACTAAGTAAGTTAAAACATCAGCAGAAATTGCTCCTAAGAGAATATAACGCTGTCCCCTCTTCCCCTCTTCCCAGTTCAAAAGCTGCTAATGATTCAGGACAACCCCCTCCAGATATGGTCGAAGCTACCGATTCGGTTCT
Source organism: Pinus tabuliformis (assembly GCA_031772625.1). Classification (NCBI taxonomy): domain Eukaryota; kingdom Viridiplantae; phylum Streptophyta; class Pinopsida; order Pinales; family Pinaceae; genus Pinus; species Pinus tabuliformis. Next base: position 232,286,266 of record CM062810.1, on the reverse strand, counting down.
GATCGGAGATAGATCCAATTCTCATACCCCACCTTTCTTGCTCACCTATGAAATCTATAATCGAAATCTGCATAACTGTTTAATTGATTCAGGGGCTTCATCCAATATTATGCCAGCTTCAGTTTGTTCTAAACTGAACATAGAACCTCAGAAGTCCGCAATTCATATTGTACAGTTAGACAGAACCAAAGTGCAGGTTATAGGAGAAATTAATTCCGTGACTATCAGGTTGTCTGCTGATCCCAGAATAGTACAGAGAATAGATATTTTGATTGCTGACATACCTGAATTCTATGGTTTAATTCTGAGCAGAGATTGGTCTGAGAAACTGCATGGATACATTTCCACGGATTGGTCACATATGTGGCTCCCCTACAAGGGTAAGCCAAATCAAATAAGGATCGACCGCGAGAAACACATGACTCACACAGTAACCGATTTCGAACAAGAAAACCAGCCTGTGGCCTTCAACAACAACATTTTGGGAAATTATTCCTCAGAATCATTCTTTGGCAACTTTGTTGCCCAATCTTCCCCTTTTTCAGTTAACCATTGTACATCTCAAGTAGAAAATTTTTCACAAACCAATTTATCCAAATGCTTCAACGCAAATCAAAAAGATGTAAATATTTTTGTTGATTCTCCTTTATTTTGGTCTTTGTATTTTGATGGCTCTAAGTCCAGTGAGGGGTCAGGAGCAGGTTGCATTTTGGTTAGTCCGCAAGGCGAAAAAACAATGCTATCCTGTCGATTAGAATTTGAATGCACCAATAACACGGCCGAATACGAAGCTCTAGTGCAGGGACTATATAAGGCAATTGACCTTAAAGTCCAATATATAAAAGTATTCGGTGATAGTGAGATCATTGTTAAACAGGTAAGAAATACAATTCATTGCCTTTCAAGCCACCTTAAGCATTATCAATCGCTAGTGCAAGATCTTACTTTGCATTTCTCAGCATTCAACATTTCTTCAATTCCAAGATCACAAAACTCGGCAGCTGATTTACTAGCCAACGTAGCTTCCAAACTCCTCCCTTCCGAAGACTATAGCCTTGATAGATTTTCTATAGAATTAATTTTCAGACCTTCAGTTCCCGATAACATCACTAACTGGAGGGTTTTCAACCATGACGAGGACATCTTGCAATTCTTAACCTCTGAAAAGTCTTATGACAATCAAATCATTGAAGAGCATGACCATGATTCTCAAATGAAAGAAACATCTCAAGATAACGCGATTCCTAAGCCTGTAGTAAAGCTCGAAGACCTTTATGACATTAAAGATAGGTTCAAACCTGTAATTAATGCAAAACTCCAAAGCTCTACTCTTAGGTTTGAATCAATCAATTTGGGAACAGATCAAGCTCCTCAAAATATCAACTTAGGACTAGGACTTTCTATAGAAGAAAAGGAAGCATTCATCAAACTCTTAAGGAAAAACAAGCAAGTTTTTGCTTGGAAGTATGACGACCTCAAGACATATGATACATCTATCATACAACATACTATTCCTATGCTTCCCGATCAAAAACCTATCCAGCAGAAGTTAAGAAAAATACACCCGAATTTGGAGAGCCAAATAAAGTCGGAACTTAATAAGCTCCTAAAAGCTAAGATTATCTTCCCTGTCCGACACTCAAACTGGGTCTCCAATATGGTTCCAGTTAGGAAGAAAAACGGCGACATTCGAATCTGTATTGATTTCAGAAACTTGAATAGGGCAAGCTTGAAAGATAATTTCCCACTGCCTACCATGGAACAAATCCTCCAATCGGTAGCAGGATCTGAATTGATGTCCTTTCTCGACGGTTTCTCAGGATATAATCAAGTGTTGGTCCATCCTGATGACCAACTAAAGACTACATTCAGGACAAAATGGGGGACTTATGCATATCAAAAGATGCCTTTTGGACTCATAAATGCAGGAGCCACATTCCAAAGAGCCATGGATACAGCCTTTAGAGGGTTAATTAATCGCACAGTAGTCGTCTACCTCGATGATATTACTGTGTATTCTAAAAAGAGATATAACCACTTGCATGATTTAAAACAGATTTTTCAACGATGCAAAACATATGGTATCTCTCTCAACCCGAAAAAGTCTTTCTTTGCTCTCAACCAGGGTAAGCTTCTAGGGTTTATTGTATCTAAAGATGGCATTTATGTAGATCCTGATCGAATTAAGGAAATTTCTGAAATTCCTTTTCCGCACAACAAAAAATCGATGCAGTCGTTTCTAGGGCAGATTAATTTCGTTAAACGATTTGTTCCAGATTTTTCACAGATTGTACTACCACTACAAACGATGATTAAAAAGAATTCAACCTTCAGATGGGGAATAGAGGAAAAGCAAGCTTTTAATGATATTAAGCAATCAATAATCAATGTCCCAGCTCTGAATACTCCAAATCTTTCTAATCATTTTATATTATATACCATTGCATCCGACTTATCTTACGCAGCAGTGCTCACCCAGTTGAATGATGACAATTTGGAAGCGCCTATCTCGTTCTTCAGTTCAAACTTTCAAGGCGCCGAATTAAACTATTCCGATATTGAAAAACAAGCTTTTGCTGTCTTTAAAGCAGTCAAACATTATCGACCCTTTCTTCTAAAAACCCATACTAAAGTAATAGTTCCTTTCTCAGCAGTTAGGCAACTATTAATCCAAAAGGAATTGGGAGAAAAGAGGGCAAATTGGGTCGCAGCCCTCCAAGAATATGATCTAGAAATAAAGCCAGCAAAGTTTGTTAAAGGTCAAGGTTTTTGCAGGATATTAGCAGGAGCATCAAACATTCCTGAATCAAGTGATACAGAGCAAACCCAAGAAGTTAATCAGCTAAGTATACCGGATTCCGAATCTCAATATTCAGATCTGATCTTTTATTTAAAGAATGGTTATGCACCTACCAATTTGTCCTACAAGAACAAAAGAGCCATTAGATTGAAAGCTAAGAGTTTTTCCCTTATTAATGATGTGCTCTTCAGGAGAAACTATGATTCTGTCCTATTAAGATGCCTTGAGAAACCTGAAGCTCAAAAGGTTTTGCAGGAGCTACACGATGGACCGGCAGGAGGACATTTTGGAGCTGATACAACAGCTCATAAAGTCATTCATGCTGGATATTATTGGCCTACTTTGTTTAAGGACGCTCATGAATATGTAAGGAAATGCATCAAATGCCAAACTGCCAGTGGAAGACAACAAAAGCCAGCTTTCCCTTTGCAACCAATCAACATTGAACAACCTTTTGAACAATGGGGATTGGACATCATTGGAGAAATAAATCCTTCTTCTTCCAAGCAACACAAGTATATCCTTACAGCAACTGATTACTTTACAAAGTGGGTAGAAGCAGTTCCGTTAAAGACAACAAACTCTGAGGCGATCATTGAATTTATAGATCAGTTCATCATTACCAGGTTTGGTGTTCCAAACGCTCTCGTCTTTGATAATGCTTCTTACTTCTCAGGTAATGCAATGATTGATTTCGCTATCAAAAGGGGATTTAAATTAAAGTATTCTGCTAATTACTATCCTCAGGGTAATGGCCTAGCAGAATCAACAAATAAAAACCTAATCAAGATCATTAAGCGAACAATCGAAGAGAATCATAAGAATTGGCATAAATCCTTGGTATTTGCATTATGGGCCGATAGGATAACACAGAAAGCTTCCATAGGGACCTCTCCGTTTAATCTCGTCTATGGAAAAGAAGCAATCGTACCAACCAACCTTCTTCTTCCATCTCTAGCCTTAGTGCAATTTATCGACGAAACTCCTTCTTCTTCTATACAGTATAGATATGATCAAATTCTTAAACTTGAAGAAGAAAGGGAAAAAGCCAAGGTTACACACGCTAAACATCAGCAAGTCATTAAAGCAGCTTTTGACCTGGCCTCATCTAGTCCTAAACAATTCCAAGTCGGAGATCTAGTCCTGAAATGGGACAAAGCCCATGAAGACAAAGGTAAACATACCAAATTTCAAAAACTGTGGCTAGGACCATTTCAGATCTGTGAAAAAGTAGGCCATTCCACGTTCATACTTCAAAATCTATCAGGGGTGAGGGATTCTCTCCCTGTCAATGGTCTAATCTTGAAGAAATTCTTTAATTGAGGAGGTAACCCCTTCTCTTTGTAGTTTGATAGTTTTTATATAGTTTGTAGGATTTGTAGAAATAAGAATGTGGGACATTTCCCATTGACCTTTCGCTGTAATTAAAAGCTGTCTCGCCATGACAATATTAGTATTTACTTTTGGATAATAGCGTCTTAAACCAAGAGAGATCATTTCTAGGAAATTAGATATCTTTTTATTCTGAACATCACAGTCTAATCTTTGTAAACTTCACTCTGAACGAAGTTCTATGAGTTATCTTGGGTGTTCGAAATTAGTCCCCAAAGGTTATCTATATGAAAATAGGAGCTAATTCATCTTCAGTATCTTTAACTCTTAAACCTGTCATCCATTTATTCTTAAGAAGATAGTTGTTCATCCCATTCACCAAAAAGTTTATGATTACTCAGAGTGTAATTCTAAAATATAGAAGATTAAAGATAAGAGGTCTTATTACAAGCCTGCTTACCATGTTCATAGGAAAATAATTTAACTGACATTACCAAAACTGCATATCAAACAGGGTAATGGCTTGAAATTTCAAGACAAGGGGTCTCATCACGAGCCAGCTTGTTCAGTTTAAATTACTACCCGTGAATGGCATTGTCATTTATCTGGCCACCAAACCAGGACAATGGCTTTTATCTTAAGCAAAGAAGAAAGTGAAATTCGAAAAATACGAAAATATCTTTTGAATTCATTCTGTTTAGTCACACTCTAAGGTGAATGGAACAATGGACAACAACATGGTTAAAAGGTAACCCTGCCGAGACTATGAATGTTTGCTGGCAGCAGAGGCTCTACCTGTGACAGAGGAGTTTATTTTAAAAAGCTGATATGGAAAAGTTTTCTATTTTTACCTTTATAAACCAACAAGGACTTATTTTAATACTCAAAGTGCATTTATAAAAAGAGGAAGTCAAATGAAGAAACCTGTTTTATTCAGAATCAATAGACATCTAGTTATATTAGAAAGTTCCTTTCCTTTATAAAGACTCTATTTGAAAAGGTGTAAGTATATTTATTAGTCCAGAGATAACTGGTTCTGCCAGCGAATCGCCAATTGTTGTGCCCTACAACAACCCCCCATTTCATAACATTTTTATCACAAACAATTTACATATGAAATGGGTCCCTTTTAAAATTTTTAATTGGCATTAATAAACTTGTTCCGATAAGGTATGATAATCAAATGAATTTGTGCATAAAACCCTTGTTGAACAAATAATGAGCAATTTTTGAGGTTAATCGCAAAGTTGGTTACCATCTTGGTTCTTCCCGATGCGATATCGCTATCGGCCATCGGCGATAGCCAATGCACACAAAGAAAAAGCACATACCTTTTCCCGATGCGACACGATATCGGCGATCAACTATCGGCGCTATTTCTTGTGAAAAATGTTTTAAAGCTCCGACCCGATGCGATATCGCTATCGGCAGAATCCTACGCAGTTTCATAAGGCGTTCATATCTTTTCCCGATGCGACATCGCTATCGGCATTCGGTAAATCAATTGATATACATTTCGGGATTATTTACGCGCGCTAATACAATGTCGCAATCGGCGTTCGCTAAAGATCTTTCCCAAATGATAATGTCATTCACACTTCGATGCGATGCGATGACGCTTAATGATGACCTCAGTTTCCAAAAGGTGATTATTTCAAAGCATTAAAGTTATATTTAAATCCGATGTGACAAAAGCTCAGATTTCAAAATGCCGTTAAGTAAAGGGATAAGGTAATGCATGCGTATTTAAAGCTTTGCCCCTTCGAATTAACGAGCAATTACGATTAGACCTTTGAAAAAATCTATTGCACGCTTTAAGGGGTCATTCGGTTTAATAACTTAAGTAATGGTCATTTATGGAACTGCAGGCCGTAAAATCACCATCATTACGTCTACGGTGCCTTCTCAAATCATTAGATCCGCAGCCTCTTTTAGAAATAATCTCACCACGCTTCAAATAATATATCTATCCCGTTATGGATTGTCATTGTTATTTCTTTATTACGATTTCTCTTGCATTTGTGTAGAATTCAACTGTCGAGAGAAGTCTGAATATGATGGGAAAGAAGTTCAAGAAGGTGGCAGGTTCTACTGCGACACCTGCCTCAGGCCAAGCTGCTACAGTTTCAAAGAAAGGCTTAATCTCAGATACTACATGCACTGGTCTTACTGGTACTACATGGCAAGGGACATACAATTTGCTAGAAGCAGAACAACCAGAAACGACAGTAACGGAGGCAAGTGTAGATGAACTAAGAAAGTCTGAGGCAACTCTTAAAGATTTGGCTGACTCCTTTCTGCACAGAATAGCAGCCAGAGAACAAGTCTTGCCTTATACTGATGTGGTACGTTGGGCAATTGAAGAAATTACTCTCACTAATAGAACCTTCCATACTAAGGATGGAAGGATTTTCGGTTCCTTCAAGCCTGACGACTTGAGACGGATGTATCATTTGCCCAATCCCGAGCAAGTCTATAACAGAGCCTTTGTGGAGAAATTCGCCAGAGAGAATGAATCACCAGCCGAACCTCTCCGAGATTGGAGGCAAAATCCAGCAAAACACAAGCAGGATATGTCGGGTAAGTACTCCAATGCTTCTTTGGCTTCACCTTACTGCTATGCTGGAATTATGATGTGTAGATTGTGGGGATTTCATGATTCTGCAAATATCCATGTTGATATGGTTCCCTTAATGGAAGCGGCCGTCAATAGTATAATCATGGATTGGGCCACTATTCTGTCTGATAAGTTGGTCTTAGCTATTCGTGAGTTTAGGGCCAAAACCAGAGTCACCGAGAGAAAAATCCCACCCTTCTATTACTCTGCCTACATTATGGATACCCTTTGTTTTAATTCTGAGTTTCCTGTCCTTGGTTGGAGATGGACAACCCATGACCCAACACCTATTCATTTGTATCATCGTAAATTGTGGAAACCCTCTCACAAAGACCATTTGTATCAAATTTGCAATGGTTTTATGGTTCCCGTTCACTATTCTATTTTTGACAGACCTATCCCTAGAATTTCCTATGAAGCCTCTTTTGACCTACCAGCCGTAGCCCATTGGTTCGGCGAAGAATATTTTTCCTATGTCAGAGTTTTTGGAAGCAAGGCTAGGCCACATGTTCTTCCCTTGTACATCCCAGACAAATTGTTAGCCCGAGAAATCTCCTATCAGATCATGTCTGAGGGTGTCACACAAACTCTCAAAGAAGAGAAGAAGAGAGGATGGCCAGCTTTTACTTTGAGAATTGGAGTTTACACGCTGCTAAATTATAAGCATGCAGAAAAGGAAGCAGCAAAACTCCAAATGGTATCTCTAGCTTCTATTCCCAACAGACTCTATGACCCGAAAAAGACTGCTTTCATTGCCTTGGAACAGGCTAAGCTGACAAAGGTTGTTCATCAAGAAGACCAGTTTGACGACCTGTTCATGGGCGCCGATTCAATAAGCCAAGTCAAACAACTTGCTGCAATGAGATATGAAGATGTGGAATTAACTGAATTTAATAAACTTAGAAAGCAAAGGTTGCAAACTTTGCCTCTAGATTTATTATCCACAACCCCAGCTTCATCCTCAAGCGAGCCTGATCAGCTGGAAATAAATTCACCTCTTGTTACAACTAGAGAACAGGAGGAAAGGCAAAACAAGCTGCAGGCAGAAAGGCAGCAAAAAGCTCAAATTGAACAAGAGCAAAGAAGGCAAAGGGAATTAGAAGAGTAAAGAAGACAAAGGGAGCTAGAAGAACAGAGGAAAAGAGAGGAAGAAGAAAAAGCAAAGAAAGAACTGGAAGATAGGCAGAAAAAAGAATTGGAGGAACAGCAACGAAGAGCACAAGAGGAGCAACAGCGGGAGGCATTCGAGGAGCAGCAGAGGATTGAAAAAGAGAAAGAACAGAGTAAGCAAATCTCTGCTGATACTGAATTGATTAAAGAATGGAACCAATTCGATTCCATTATAAGTGGTAAGGAAGCCTCCAAAGACTCAGATGCCTCAAAGACTCCCGATACTATTTTTTCTCCGGTTCTTGAAGGAACCAGCGGCCCACCCATGGTACAGAATGTTGAGGAAATTACTCAAGAATCATCTGATCAAATTGATCTTTAGGTAGAGGAAATTCCTCCCCTAGACATTTTCTACAGCCCTAAGCATAAAGCCGTTGTAAGGCGCTCAAGGAAGAGACGAAGGATTGATCAACTTTCTGTTTCAACTGAGCAAACAGTCACGGGCAATGTCGTCTGGAAGGGAGAATTAGATCCCTCTGAAGATTTGACAAAGCTGTCGCAATTTGCGGGAGCTTATTCAGCGGCAACCATTGACAAAGCATCCGAGGTAAGTCTTCTTTTGAAGACTAAAGAGCATGAGGCATATGCATTGCAAGCAGAAGTGATAGAAGCAAGGAATAAGGCAGCACAGGCAGAAGAACAATTGCTGGCCCAACAACAAGAGAATCATTTGTTAACCCAGCAAATTGAAAAACTGAGGATAGACCAAAGTGACATTCAAAAAGCACAAGAATTGTCAGAAGCATTATCCCAGTTGGAGGCATCGAATGAGCTGTTGTTGAAATCTAAAGAGGAGCAAATAATTCAGCTGTCAACACAGCTTGAAAGTATCAAAGGTGCCAAGAGTATTGATGATTTCAGAACAGAGGCAACTCTCATAAACGGCGCATTGATATCTCAGACCAGACTCTTGTGCCAACAACTAGTTGAAGCTGAGATACTTTGTGACACATCTACAGCAGTATGTGAGCAAATCGAGAAAGCCAGGGGTAACTTGGATCAGGCCGAAGAAGATATAACAGAGTATATTGAATGGCAAGACACTCCAGAAGGGAAAGCGGCAAATTTTTCCCGAATCTGTGTAACATACAAAGACATACTTTTCATGGAATGGAACACACAGGTAATGAAGGCAGAAAGGGCAGCATCCAGATGCAAAACGATTGCCAGAAACATGATCGATCTAGTCAATGATACATTGTACCTGGCAAACATGATTTCACAATGTACACCTGGAAACATAACAACCGCCAACATGCTGGAGCACAGGAATTATCCTGAGCTGGAAACACAAGGGCGGTTAATTGCTGGAGTGAATACCTTGACTGCCGACGCATACTGGCTTTTCCTGATTAAACCACATTCTCAAAGGTCGGCTCTTAACTGCCTAACAGATGCTCTCCGATACCTGATTGCCGATTTCCGAGATGCCACATACGATGCACAGCTGACTTCACGCCTCAATACTCCACCAGAAGTAGAGCCAATGCTGGCGATATGTCAGCGAAGGAGTAAAGGCAAAAAGACCTCTGACTGAAGCATCGCCGCCGACTGCCGAATCACCCAAATGCACAATGATATTTGTTAATGCCGATTTAGTTGTTTTTCAGTTTTAGATATTTAGATATTTTTAGATTAGCATAGTATTTATAGACCCTTTCATTGTTTTGGAAAGGGTCGTAAAATTTTGTAAAAGACTTAAAGGCTGAAGTTTGCACTATTGTGCTTCAGTCTATATTCTTTTTGAAACTCGACCACTGGTTCTTAATTTTACTTGGAAGGCTGTTTTAAGTAAATTGTGCACTATTGTCGTTTGCTTGGAATGCTTTCTGGTCTGAAGGAGGAACCGCGACATAGCGATTAATATATTGGATTGATCAAACAGCTTGCATGGTACTATTATCTGTATCTGTTCTCTTTTCTATTATATGAATTGTTGTGTTATTACTTTTGCTATTGTTGATTACATGTATGCAATATAACAGCAAGTCTGCATTTCATATCACTATTGAATGTTTTGTGATTTGTTATCTCTTTTAATCATGCGTGTAGCAATGATATAAATGACTGAGTGCAGTAATTCGCTATTATCGCTCTGCATAACTATTTATGCAGAGCAATCTTAAACGTTTTAAACATTTATGCTTACTGTTAGTGACATCTATATGCCTGCCATTAAGCATAGGTTATCAAACGCTGCATTATCTGAATTGATAAGTCCCGGGATTAGCTTATAGTTATTATATTTCTTTTATAGTTTAGTTATTTGTTTGTTATCACTTCATATCGTAAATCATTCATCCATCCCGTTTACTTATAATCTTTGGGAAACTGGTCCCATTATCCCCAGTCGGAGCCACTATTCCAAACGGAAAAGGAGCTGCACTAAGTTCCGGACCGGGTGGTTTCCCCGATGTTGTTGCAACGAATTTCGGGGCATCAACAGGCTATTAAAATCAAGGTGGATCAATTGACACACATCCAGCAGCTGGACTACGAACAAATCCCATTAAAATGCAAGGTATGCCATGAATACGGTCATTTTGCAAATAGATGTAGTAAACTAAAAGAAGTAGAGAATGCTGAGAATGTTGAAGCTCAAGAAGATACTTGGGAACAAGTAAAAAGAAAGAAACCTCATAATAAACAAGCTACTCCAAATCCCTCTCAGCTTCATGAAACCAATGCCTCAACCTTTATCCCCCCAATAAATACGGCCCCTCCAACAAACCCTTCCTCTAATCCATTCGAACTTCTGGGAGAAGACCTGCCATCCCCTCATTCTCCTTCCCAAGTTAATGCATTAGCCATCATCTCATCCCCCACCCAGAGCCCATCCTCCCCCCCTCCCACAGTTGACCAAATTCTTATAAGAAACAAAGTAAAAGAAAACAACCAAGCATGGGATCAACCGAAAAAATTTGGAAGGAAATCCAACAAAGAAATAAGGGACGAGGCAGCAGCAAAGGAAATGGCCATAGGCATCCAATAGCCAATGGACTCTTTTCTTAGCAAACATAAGGGAAGCGGAGAGAAAAATCAGCAAAAGGAAAAGGGAGGGACTCATCATAAATCTAGTAAATAATGATCGCGGTCTCTTGGAATAGCAAGGGTTTGGGATCCGCTTTTAAAATCAATGCAATACGAGACATAATAAAACAGGAACAACTAGATATTTTTATGATCCAAGAGACCAAAGTCAGCAGTCAGGAGGTTCAAAATCTGATCAAAACTCAAAAAATTTCGAAGGAACAACCATGGACTCCAATGGAGCCTCAGGTGGTATATGCACAATGTGGAACAAATGGAAATGGGAACTTGCTAATCAAAAACTCAATAATTATTGGGTAAGAACAGATTTAAAAAATAAGAGCACGAATGAAGAGTATACCTTCATAAATATATACTCTCCAAACCATTATAGAGATAAAGCTCAATGCTGGAAATCAGTAAAAGAAGAAGCACAAGAAGGACAAAGGGGAAAATTAGTGATAGGAGGGGATCTAAATTTGATTAGAAATATAGATGAGAAGCTGGGAGGCAATTATTTCAGCGATCCCTCAAGAGAAGCACTGGAAGAACTTATAGAAGAGCACAAACTCCTTGATATTCCTCCAAGTAATGGAAAATTCACCTAGAGTAATAAAAGATTAGGTGCACACAATATAAAGGAAAGATTAGATAGAATTCTGATTCAAGAAAATTTGGCAGCAGTCTTCTCCATAATCAAAAGCAAAATAGTGCATGCCTCAGCCTCTGACCATAACCCTGTTGCGCTGGTATTGGATAGATTGGAGAATCAAGGTCCGATACCTTTCACATACAACAAAGTCTAGGACAGTAAGGAAGATTTTGGTAAGCTAATAAGGGAAAGCTGGGAAACCACAGTAATAGGCTCCCCCCATTATGTATGGGAAACCAAGTTGAAAAATTTTAGACTACAACTAAAAGCATGGGCAAGAGAAAACACTCTCAAGGAAAAAAATAAAAAAATAGAGCTGCAAGAGAAACTCGAAAAAATGAGCAAGGAAAAAGAAAATCAGCAAGATAGTGAGCAAGAGTATGCTCAGGAAAAATAATTTTTCATGGACCTATACAAGCAAAACAGGCAAGAGGAGGAGGAAATTAGGCAAAAGTCAAGATGTTTATGGCTAAAAGCGGGGGACAAAAACATTGTTTTTTTCCATAACAACCTTAAGATAAGAAGAGCAGGTAACCAAATCGAAAAAATTCAAGTGGAAGGATAGGAAATAAGGGAAACGGAAGCTATCAAAAAGGCAGCCCATAACTACTATAAAAACCTTCTATCAGTAGGGGACCAGCAAGTGGACAACGAAGACTTTCTTCAGCAAATTAGCAGCAAAATCAATGAACAACAAAACAAAGAGCTCGAGAAAGAGGTCACAGAGGAGGAAATAAGAGAGGCAATTTGGAGTATGCACCCGAAAAAAGCACCAGGGCCGAACGGTTTTACAATTGCTTTCTACAAAAATCATTGGATGACAATAAAAAAAGATTTAGTAAGAATGATAAAAAATGTTTTAAAAAAAATAAAGTGGGAGAAAATACCAAAGCTTCTCATCTAGCTCTCATCCCAGAATCCTATCTCCTTTGATAGATCTCTTTATGCAACTCTTCCTACAAAATCATCACGAAAATCTTGGAAAATAGACTGAAAAGAATCCTGCTTTACATCATCTCTGAAAACCAAGGTGGCTTTGTCCAAAAAAGACAGATTACAGATAATGTAATTATAGTGCAGGAGGCCATTCACAACAGTATTCAAAGAAAGGAAAAGGGCATGGTCATAAAGCTGGATATGGCCAATGCTTTCGATAGAGTAAATCATAATTTCCTTGTGGCTATCCTTCAAAAGTTTGGCATCTCTCCTAAGTTCATAGATATTGTTATGGCATGCATCTCCACCCCTTGGATAGCACCGTTGATCAATGGGAGGCCAAGTAGATATTTTCAAAGCACAAGAGGTCTGAGGCAAGGGTGCCCGCTTTCCCCTTTCCTCTACATCTTAATGGCGGAAACGTTGAGTATTCAGCTAGAAAACCAAAGAGTAAAGAGGAAAATTACAGGTATTAGAATCGCTAGAGGAGTTAAAGAAATAAACCACTCACTCTTTGCTGATGACACTCTTCTCATTGGGGGAGCCTCTAGTATAATAGCCAGGCAGTTTAAAAAAGTTCTAGACGATTTCCTTGATGTTTCAGGAGGCCTTCTAAACAATAAAAAATGCAGAATCTACACTTGGAACGTGCCAATTAACATAATGCAGAGGATTTCTCAAATAATGGATATTCCGATTCAACTAAATTGGAGCCATTTTACATATCTAGGATTACCATTGGCAAAAGAAGTGGTTAAGTCAGAGGTATGGAACAAACAAATAGAAAAAATGAGGGGGAAAATACAAATTTGGGGAATGATGTGGTTAAATCTAGTAGGCAGAACAACATTAATCAAAACTCTTCTTTCAGCCTTGCCAATATATCAGTATGCCATAATTATGGCCCTAGCAAGCGCTCACAAACAAATCGAATTAATCATTAGAGTCTTTCTATGGCAAGGAGGAAAACAAGAATCCAAAAGATTCAGTTTGGTTCATTGGGATCAAGTGACTCTTCCATTTGAAAAAGGAGGTATCTCTACTAGAATTCCAGGCTTGTCAAATAATGCACTTGGGATCAAGTCAGCTTGGAGATTGTTAAATGGGAAGGATCAATGGTGGGGCGAAGCACTTTCAAGGAAATACCTCAACTGTTAGCGGTCAAAGATGCTCACTGAAATTATCCCAGATCGTCCTTGTACTCAAGTATGGAAACTCATCAAAAAAATTATTCCTCAAGTTAGAGACCAAATCTCCAAGAATCTGGGGAATGGGAACTCTATCTCTATTTGGGATGACAGAATCATGGGAGAAACTCCTTTGAACCAATATCAAAACTTAAGAGGACTGAAAGATTGGATGGAGGAGAAAGGCACAACTTCATTATACTCCATCTCTGAGTGGGAACAAAACAGATGGACAGCTTGGAGAGTGCAGTCTTTTCCAGATAGACTGAAAAATCATAAACTGCTAATATCACCTAAACTGCTAAAAATCATAAACTTCTAATATAAATTATTGTTGTTTATGTCGATGATATCACCTTTGGTAGCAATGAATATTCCATGAACCAGAATTTTGCTTCAATAATGCAGCAAGAATTTGAAATGTCCTTACTTGGTGAACTTACTTATTTTCTTGGTCTACAAGTACAGTAAACCAAAGATGGTATCTTTCTTTCGCAAACCAAATATCTGAAGCAGATCTTGAAGAAGTATGGAATGAAAGATTCTAAACCAGTATGTACTTTAATGGTAACAGGATGTAGTCTCAGTTCTAGCGATGAATCATTAGCAGTAAACCAACCAACTTATAGATCTATGATTGGAAGTTTTCTTTATCTAACAAGTACCAGACCTAATATCATGCATGCAATAGGAATTGTAGAAGGGTTCCAAGAAAATCCAAAGGAATCACATCTCCAGGCAGTCAAAATAATTTTCAAATATCTTCAAGGAACCCAGGACTTTGGACTATCATATCTTAAAGATACAGACCTTACTCTTCATGCATATACAGATGCAGATTGGGCAGGAAATGTTGATGATCAAAAGAGCACTAGTGGAGGTGCATTCTATATGGGTTCTCGGTTAGTGTCATGGTTCAACAAGAAACAAAGTTCAATTGCCTTATCTACAAATGAAGCAGAATATGTGGTTGTTGCATCTTGCTGCACACAACTAATTTGGATGATGCAAACATTGAAAGACATTCAGATCACATGTATTCCACCCATCTCCATTCTATGTGATAATACAAGTGCCATCAGTATTTCAAAAAATCTTGTCATGCACTCCAAGACCAGGCACATACCCATTAAGTACCATTTTCTACGAGAACAAGTGCTTAAACAAAATGTTAAATTGGAGTATGTTCCCTCTAAAGAACAAGTTGTTGATATATTCACTAAACCACTTCCTAGAGAAACATTTGAATATCTCAAACAAATGCTGGGAGTAGTTGTTGCATCATCCTGCTCTTAAATCTAGTTTTCAGAGGAAGGTTATTATATGCGGGTTTCATGAAGTATAGTCGCATATACACATGGGTTTTTGTGGTTGAAGGAGTGTATGTGTTTTCTGATTAAAAAACAGTGGGTCAGACTCTGATATGGGTGCTCTATCTGATATTGATGATTACAATATGATGATATGCTTTGTTCATTGTTTTTTATCTGACTGACAAAGATGCCTTGATGAATGACTTGTTGACAATGCATAGGTATCACAGGTTTAGGGGGAGCATTAACCTTCACACACATTCTGCATTGTTGGCATTTTGGTTTTTGAATTCAACTATGATTTGTTGTTTAAGTCATAGGGTGTGATGTGACTTCTTTTGTCATTTTCTATATTTGAATGAGTCCTATTGGAGAAATGATGTAATTTGTATCCCCACTTTGCATGGGATGGATAATGTAATATTTGTTGTATTTTTGTCATGTATAAACAATTGGTATATCCCCACTTGGTTGGGTGATCGATGTATGTATGAGTCATTGGTCATAAGGACATCATACTCACTTCGTTGAGTCATAGAGTCATGTTATTCCTTTGAATCATATCTCTGCAGACTCGACATGTACTCAGGGGGAGTATGGACAACATAATGTATATCAAAGGAGGAAAGTTGTTTGGTCCACCCTTTGCCCTTGATGTCAAAGGGGGAGAGTATTTTGGTGTTGCATGTTATCTCTAACAGTTTCTACAGCTTGCAGTAATCAACACCATCATGGTTGCCATCAAGTCCAAAGGGGGAGATTGTTGGCATTATGATACAAGTGTTGTCCTTGATGGAAACTCACTCACAGGTCAATTCAATTTTGATAAAAGGCAACTCACAGTGCAACACAAATATTCAGAGGTAACAAGGCAATGGTACAGAAGAACGAGAAGATGGAACTAAGGTCTACAGATTAGAATAAAGAAGGTGAAGGAAAAGGTTGATGTAAAGCAGTTCAAGAAGTATACGTAGGTCCACTTAGTCAAAACGACGTATACACACTAGTAAACAAAACAAAAAGAGCGTATATGTATACATGCACTCTCACAAGAGGAAAAGCATGTACAGGTTGGAAAATCAAGGTTTTGGTCCAAGGTATTTGGTCTGAGGTATTTGGTTCGAGGTATTTGGTCCAAGGTATTGGTCCTAAGTGGTTTTGGTCTGAGGTATTGAGAAAGGCCTAAAACTATATAAGGAGGAGAAGATCATTAGGCCAGAGTGTGCAAGTGAATGGGTTTCTAATGAATACTTCTATCTGAAGTATATTTTATGTTGCAGGGGCTATGTTGGTGATTTGATTTGAAATATTTTGTGCACCTTGAATTCAATGTTGGATCAGGATCATGAGACCTGAAATGACTTATCATTGAATGATCTGATATTGGTTGGGCCAGATCTAATTGTGTACACCTGTTTTATTCTTTAAATGTCATGATCTAGGTTTGTCTGAAGTCTAGAATAGCAACAAAGTTATGAGTTAATATTTACAGATTTGTACGCTGGTTCATCTCGGTAAAAGCACGTGTACACACAGGTTATACTCTTCCAAGTAGCGTATACAAAAGAAAATCCTTGTCTTCAGGTCTGACTGATCTATCAGATCAGTTCTGTTGTTTTACTGTTGTTTGTCAATGAAGTCTTCTTAGATCTGAAAGTAAAACTGAATGCATAAGGAGTTTGATATCTGATTGATTGATTGTATAAGTAGGGTGATCTCTGCTACTACCTGTGTGAAGCTCTGTAAATTGACAATAGATGTTCAGTATATTGTTGGTTGGTACATACTTGATTTAGAAGTTTTAGGTTTCAGTAGTTTTGAAGGTATATGCAAGTTTGATTGAAGGAAGTAGCGTATACACACAGGTTGGGTTCAGTAAAGTAGCATATACATTCTGATACATGATTTTTGAGGTTTCAGTTGGTTCTAAATGATTATGCAAGTTTCTAGGTTCAACACAGTGTTCTGGTGACAATGATCTGATTGATCAGATTAACTGATTATTGGGTGATGCAGTTTGAAAGTTTTGATGGGTCCAGTATGAAATTTTGATGAAACGGGGCCTTCATGTGTATTATTGTGTACCAGGAGCATCCAGTCTAAAAATTTATGAAACATGGTCCCTGGAGGAAGAGAGAAGGTCATAGCCTTTTGTAGGTTGGCGCCTGCATACTAGTAAACACATTGGCTGGTACAAGAGCTAGGGGGTTGTAGCTCCCTTCCAGTAGAAGTTAGAAAATGAGAGAAGGTTATAGCCTTCTACAGGTCGGTGCCTGCATACTGATATGAATCTGAGGGAGTACAAGATTATAAACAGATTTTCTTATTATTAAAAGAAGACATAGACGAAAGTAGCAAGTGGTTTTCACCCACATTGGGTTTCCACGTTAAATGTTGGTGTTCATGTGTGTTGCTTATGTGTGACAATTTATTATGTTTTTACTGCACTATTTAATAATTTAGTGATGCATTGGTTATAGATCAACACATGATAAATTAACTAAATCACAAGTTCTCTGGGTATATGCTGGTTTCTCTAATCATAGTAGCATGTACACACTAGTTCACTTCACAAAAGTAGCGTATATAAATCTGTTTGGGAAATGAAAAATTATTGATCTGAGAATACTGATTCACCCCCCTTTTGAGTATTGTTTCCAACAACTTTGTCAATTGATGGTAAGTTGGGAGAAAGCTTACGGTAACCAGTTGGAAGTTGATGGTGAGAAACAATAATTTTTTCCAACAATTTGGAGGCTTCATCCATATAAGGGAAAAGGTGAGTTTGATGACTCCCTTTGCATAACCTATAAGGAAACCTAACTTTAACCTTTTTCCTGGAACCTTATAATCACTGCTTGATGGATCACCAATAATTTTATGAGAATATTTATACCACACTTCTATTACGTTAGAAATATCAGTACAATCGATAAGAAGGTGGTCACCTTTACAAAGATTGCAAAGGAATTTGAGCTTGCGATGTATGTTGGAGGGTTCCTCAACATTATCAACACTCACAACAATGGTTGGTTTGTTTCCCCCTTTCTTATTTTGCTTCTTCTTCTTCTTCCTTTTCTTCTTCTTCTTATCCTCCTGGTTACTATCATTAAGACTTTCACCAGGCGCAGAAGAAGAAAGGGAAGAAGACATGATGGGTGAAGAAGGTAAAGGTTAACGTGAGGTTGGTGTTGTTGAGGTGGAGAACGTGGTTGAAGTGAAGTAGCTTGGGCATTTGGGACCAACAAAGTTGAAAACAACCATACCAGTAAACCTATTGTGAATATGGGAAGGGACAACATAGCCATATAAGGAGGGCCAACATTTCCAAAGTAAGGAAAAGGACTAGGATCCCAATTAAAAGGGGTTCAATGATTGGAAAAATATAGAATTGTTGTAGTCAAATTCAACCTAAGGTCTACTAAAAAGTAAAATAAACAACACATGCTAATAAATCTAAGGATTCAAACCATGCAAACAAGCTTTTCATAGCGAAATCACAAGTTGGTGATGAAACCCAACGCCATAAAGATCAATATGAAAAGTGGCTAGAGATAGAGCAGGTGGAACCAGCTACGTTGACAACCTAATTAATGGTCATGACCTAGTGCAAGTATCTTCAAATATACGATCTTGTGTGAAGTACCCTCCAAGAAGGCCCAAGTGAGTCTAGTCAACGTTTGTTCTAGGTATAACAAGGACTTACCCCCCACTGCCACCTTGGATAAAATCCCTAATGTTATCATCATTAAGGTTACCATGTACAAAAACCTGGCTTGGGGAGACATTCGACAATCGGACATACACGCAAGGGTAGGAGACCATAAGGCTTGTAATCCCCTTGGGAGTTTCCTCCCAAGTGATCCACTAGTGTCTTTTGACATCATTTGTAATACGTGCAAATCAATGCTATTGTAACCAATGAAGTAGGGTTGATTACTTCACTGGGTCTGATATGAACTCTTTCTTGACTCTAGTGTAAGAGGAGCTTCCCAAAGCCAAGCTGTAGTAAATGGATTTACTCCCTATTACAAGATTCTATTATTTTTTTGTAGCTTTGGAGCATTAACTTTCACTCCTATTCCAAAGCCCTACAACTGATCTAATGTAGGTCTAACTACCATAGAAAGATACAAATGTATAATCAATTTTATTAAGCGTTTATTTTAAGTCGCTGTTTACTCAAGAGTGTCCACAAAGATGAAACCAACGATATTATGACTTAACTCCAAATCTAATGCAACGAATATGAAAATGTAATTTTTGCCAATTCGATGAATAATAACTATGGTAAGGAGTGAGCAGTTTCAAGAAAAGAAACAAGGGTAACATTCAAAGCAAGAAACATGAACCAATTTTTAAATGCAAATCAAAGAAAATATAGAACATATGATTCAATGCAAGATAAAAAAATACTTCAACCATGAAATTCAATACAAGATATTTTTCTTTTTTAAAAGAAAATATTCTACGAAAAGAATTAAAAACTATTTTCTAAAAAGACTCCAACAAAAAAATATTTGATAAAGTAATTCCAATGCAGAAGAAGATTGTAAATACTTCAATCAACAAATAAAAACTAATTACGTCAAAGAAAGGAAAATGGAAACTTTTCACAAACAAAAATATTTTCCACAACAAGCTAGAAATGAAGTTTTCTACCTATAGCAGACCAAAAACATACATGAAAACCAAAATAATCTTCAGATCAAAGATCAAACAGAGAAAGACTCATAAAATTTTCAATTTTTCTTCGACAAGTTTTCTACCTATAGCAGACCAAAAACATACATGAAAACCAAATGATCTTTAGATCAAAGATCAAACAGAGAAAGACTCATAAAATTTTCAATTTTTCTTCGATCGTCGCAGGTCAACAATACATACTAGTCCAGTTATTAAGTAGAAAAGTGTGATGACATTGCATGTCTCTCACAACAAGCGACGATGGGCACAAAAACTCAGAAAAATTAAAAAGTTTCGAAATATCTCATAGATATGGGTTTTCAGAATAAATAAGGGTTGGAGACTTAGACAAAAAATTCAACTTCTGAGAAAACAAGGAAAACTGAAGGAACAACTCGTTCCCCAGTGGAGTTGCAAATTTTTTTAGTGAAATTTTTTTATTATGTTGATAGGAAAAATCTCCCTAGACTCTAAAACTAACTCTAGAAACATATAAACAAACATATGAAAACATTACCTAATTTATCATTAAATCATAGATGTAAATGGGATGCGTAGCTCATATTTTTTTTCCGAAATGCTTGATAATGATCCTTGTTGTTGTCCATTGTAGCTTTAGTCTCATCCTAAATTCTCCAAGAAGAGACTTATAGAGAAATAAATAAACAAATGATCAAAGCATATAATACATCAATGATGTAATCATAAAATATGTAAGTGATAAAGGAATCTTACAATAACATTATGACAAATGTATATGGGAAAGAAACATATATTTGTATTAACAATTAAGAAAAGGATCATTACAACCAGGCCTTGATGTTGGAAGCCTACTTCCAATGATCCTCAATCAAACCCTTGCAATAAAAAATTCTCCAATGGATACTTGGACAACATGTAAGTATAGTTCAGAAGTCAAAAATGGCAACCCAACTCTCTTTGAGTGCATTGTACTTATAAGGAAAGAGTGGAAGTTGAGAGATCCATGAAGGGAGGAGAGAGATCCACAATGAATGGGATGGATCCACTATGGTAGGAAGGAGGTCCAGGATAAAGGGAGCTTGAGCCCAATCTCAACCACTTCGGAATAAATACCAATTATGAGGCTTCTATAATAGGAGGCTTCTTTTACTTTTTATTTTTAACCTCTGTAAGAAGATCGTTGTACCTTTAACATAGGAAAATTGTGATGACGTCTCTTTGTGTTCACTCTATGACATGTGACATTGCAGGTTGTGAACTGAAGACTCGTGATGACCTCCAAAAATAGGGTTTCTAAGTATTTAATCCAGGATGCTTATACATCATGGAGAGGTATTTCTTCCATATTTCAAGGAGATTTATGACAATAGTTCATCAAACAACGAAATATCCAAATTTGGCATCATTTGCATAGGTATGACAAATTGATGTGTAACAGTTAGTATTCCACAAACACGAATTTGAAATGACAGAACTTGTCCCTTTACATTCCAAGGGTGTCCCTTCAATTCCAAAACTGTTTCAACTCTTGAATATTAAAATGAATAAAATTGATTTCAACACATCCAAATGACATGCGTTCATAATATTCACGCCAATAAAATTAATTTCTGCATATTCAAATAGCATGAATATTACAACAACCAAATTCCTAATCATCTTTTAATGAAATTTATAAATAAAACATATGTAAGCTAACATATTTTCAACTTTGCTTTGCACACATTTTCCTTTGTCATATCCTTGCATCACAATATTCTCCATGCCTTTGCCTTTGCCTTGCATCATGTCTTTGTCTTGCATCACAACAATCTCTGCAACATATTTCATCTCACAAAACCATAATGTATCAAGTCATATCAAGTATCAACATCATACATCAATCAACCCCTTCATCAACAACACCTACAATGCACAATCAAACTTTCAACGCAATGTACATATTAGCGTTCGAATCAACCTCACACATAAAACATATGCAAGCCTTAAACCTAAAACACTTACTCTCCAATATCATATCTTTGTTCTCTGTAACATGTCAACTAAAAAACGTAGCCCTCTGGACCATATCTTGTGACATATCACGCACTTATCCTAAGTATCTCTTCAACATTGATCTTTGCAACATTTCTTAGAAAACCATTATGTAAGTACATCCATAAATATCATCAACATCATCACAACAATGATCAACAATATGAAAACACCACAATATGTGTATATGCAAGTAGTTCAACAGATGTATATTTCTCTACAGTGTTAGCAACCTTTGCACCATAGCCAACAACATAGAAATACCTGCAATATATGAAGGAAAAATAAGTAAGAATCCTTTAACAAGAATCTCCTTCATTCCTTTTCCTTGAAAAGAACATCTTCATAACAAATCAATCAATAATATATGCAACAACACAGTGCATCAACACAAATATACCTCAATGAATCAACATCTTCATAAGCTATTCTTTGACAAGTAACATGCTTAGTTGTACTTCCTCGCACACATATCATGACCACACTTCTTGTTTCTCGTTTTCCTTTGTTTCTCTTTTTCCTTCAATGACAACAATGGCATCAATCTCCCCTTTTGGCATTAATGGAAATCAATGTGATCTTCCCCGTTTTTTTCTTAAGAATCAACTTCAATGATATCTACTTACATCACCCTTTGACATCAATAACAAAGTGGTATGGTTTACCATGTAAATCAACAAGGGGATATCTCTCCAGTGATTTCTCCAAATCCATATGTATAACGACTTCTATATAAAAATCCTTTAGAAAAAATTCATAAAGTCCATCATCAACCAAGTTCATTCATCATCATTAAGATCATGGTTCAGATTATTAATGAAAACAAACATTTGATATCATGAAAAGACCATTCATGGGTCATCAATTAAGTTAAAATTTCTTAGCATTTAGTACCTTAAACATATCATCAATAAAGTTATGGTTTTTTGTCAAACTGAAACCTTTGGATACCTCATTCATACATGTTCGACCTAAATGTAAATTCCTTGAATTATTAATTTCTTTATTGCTTGGATATAAAGAGAGTTCTCTTTAGCACCATTTTCTTCATACTTAGTTGCATCTTTGGACTATGGAGAACTTCGAAATTAACATTTACTCGACATCAATCATTCATTAGTCCTCCCCATTTCTTTGTATCATAATAGTGTGATTAGGCAGTGAATGGCCGTTAGATGATTATGCCTAATGCATCTCATTACTCTGTTGTGTGGTTGAATTCAAACTCGAAAACATACCTTTGTCTTGATGTTATCTTTATTATTTTGAAAATATCCTAAAAATCATCTTGAAGTGAGCCTATGAAAGAACAACTCACATTGGGAATACAGTTGCATCAAGTGGTCAACTAATAACAAAGCCACCATGGCTTCAACCATAGGTACAATTTAAGGACTATTCCTGGATCATGTCGACCACATGTTTGGAGTTCATTCTTCTATTTGTTTTGATAATAGTTTTCTGGTTCCTTGTAATGGTTCCATGTAAAAACTTATAATTGTGCTTATTGCCAGTAATTAGAGTTCCTATAAACCCACTGCCAAATCTACATCCTTTGGTTGGAATGATCATCAATACCTCTGATACGTTTTATTATCCACAATACTAAATTCAGGAAAGCATGGTGATATTGTTCTGGTCATTGGGCTTGAAAAAGAAAAGCATGGGTACAAGAAACCCCCAAAGCTTGTAATGTTGTCAAGAATCTCCATATTGCACTTTAAAACCTTTTTATCAGTAATTATAGCCTTATACTTCAATCCTATTTCATGGTCAACTCAAGCTCAAATACACACATACATGCACTCTTTCATGGTCAACACAACCTCATACATGCACTCTTTCATGGTCAACACAACCTCATACACACACACACACACACACACATAACGATTCAGTGACAAAATGAACCTCAACTAAGATTTAAAGGACTTAGAAATTAGTGTATGGCTCAATTCCATAAATAGTGATCAATTTGGCCTAAATAATGCTTGAGAGCTCAACCACTTGGATTGAAAAACTTGACTCTTTATGCATTGTATACTTAGTTAGAAAAAAAACAATAAACTTATCCCATTTAACACAAGAAATTGATTTAAGCATTTATTCATGTTGGCATGCTCACAGAAACATAAAATTGGTCTTTAATGAAGTTTGTGATTGTATATTGACTAAGACACTATAGTCATACCAAAATTTGAAAAGGACCAGAAACCTTGTTGCATACTAATGAGTGCAATGATAAGTTCTTGAACACTAAAGCACATAGCTATATAAAATTATGGATTTATCCAGTAGTGGGCACACTTAAATACAACAAATTGTAGTGGATTGAACAACAAGATATGTCTCTACAAATGACGCTTCTTCAGTTAAGCTAATTTATAAACTCAAGCAAGAAATGGCGAGGTGACAGTATGAAACCATCAATTGTGTGAACCACCACTATAGGTTGCATGAAAGCCAATGACAATAGCCATAGAATGCATGATAGTCAATCACAAACTTCCAAGAAGTGAAGTAAATTCCTATAGTTTACCTAGACCAACAAACACTCATTCCACATCAATTGATCAAACTATCATCTCAGATTTAGTGAGGTTGGAGCTTCAATTTATGTGGTTGAATAAGAAGTTTAGCTTTTCCCGATTTCATATCCATAACCTATGGAGGAAAACCATTATGGTCACCCTGTAGATCCATATACAATTTTGGGACCACCAACAAAAGAAAGAACTCAATTAACTTGGCTAGGATCAAATACAAATCGTTGTATTTTTGTCCTTTTGCACACGGTAAGAACTTCATGGCCACATATATTCCTAACCCTCCAATTTGTTGTCTTTCCAACTTGAACGCAACTTACGAGCAATTAACCTATTATTGCACTTTAATTAAGTTTATATTGCACCTCTAGTCAATTAAGCTTATATTGCATCTCTCAGCAATTTAACCATAACCAAGTTATTCGCTATGTTCACTAAACTTTATTCAATGGTCAGAAATACTAGGTGAAATATCACAACATATTGGTTAGTTTTGTCATGACAAACAAAATTTCAATTAAGCACACTATCACACAATATATGATAACATACGAGGCAAAGAAATGGATTTGATCTAAGCATACCACTTTGGGGTCTTCTAGAGAGAATATGTGCACATTGAGATGTAGTTGAAAGGAAGTTAATTGATGTGTTGTGAGCAGTCATATATAAGCTGGTTAGATAGAGATTATATTTTTCAATGATCATGAGAGATAGATGTTGAATACAATGGATGAAGTTAGGGAACAAAACCCTAATTCCAACGTATTATATTTTTTGCAATAATGTTTGTGCTTATGCCAATAATAATTGCTTCCTAGCTATAATTGTTGGTCAATATAACACAATAATAATAATGATGCCAATATAATTCTTTTGCTTCTATCAATATAAAACTACCAATAATGCTAATATCAACACCACCATATCAATGCCATAATATACTATCTGTGTCATCATATAATATCACACCTCCTCTTATAGAATATATATCAATGCCATCATATTTCTATCGAATATAATCATAATTCATTCACCATAATATAATGCAACTGATAATAATATGAAGTGTTGTCAATAATTTGACAAGGAACTATAATTCATTCACCATGATATAATTCACCACACTCATGTTGTATGAAGGTTACACAATATGTATATGATCTTCAATATACATGCATGACATATATATTAACGCAAAACAACAATATATAAATTAATAGTGCCATATCATATACATGGCACATCATATATTAATATTTGTGAGTTAGTAATTTTGACCCCCTAGATGATCACAAGCTTGATTTTGACCACCGACCTCTATCCTTAACTCTAAACCTTGATATACACACCAGCCACATGAAAAGAAATGTTGAGAGTCAAAGGCACACTCGCTTTGACAAAAGAAAATGGATCTCTTCTTAAAATAATTAACAAGGAGTTTAGGTCTCTTAACATATAATGATAACATTGATCACATCTACCACAATTTTACTACAACCCTATCCACTACCATTAACAAGTTATCTACCAAGGTATGGTATAAAAATAATAATAGAACTTCCAACCTTTGGTATGATAAAGATTGTAAGTTTGTTAGGAAAGTGATTAGAAATGCTCCTAATGAAATTTTGAAGGTTGAAAAAATATGTGTGTGCAAAGCTCTTATCGAAAGGAAGAAAAGGTACTATATAAATAAGAGGCAAGAGTGTCTTCTTCACCTCTCTAAAGTTAAGCCTTGAAAGTTTTGGAGGAACATTCTTTTCTATAAAATGAAATAAGATAATTTGATCCCCTTAAAGGAATGGGATATCTACCTCAATAATCTTTATGACTCCCTAGACACCATGGGAAACATTGTTAACACTCCTATAGAGGAAGATATATTTTATTTGGAAGACGTGGAGTTCAGGATTATGAAGCTCACTAATGGGAAAGCTACGGATGTTGAAGGATACCAAGATGAAATTTTCAAAATAGGAAGGTCTATCCTCATCCTTCATATACACAAAATCCGTAACATGGTAGTGAAACATGGCTTCCCTAAGCCTTGGACGCAAAGCCTTATTGTACATATTTTTAAAAGTGGGAATAAAAATGTTCCCTCTTACTATAGGACTATCATGATTAGCTACATTTTAGCCAAGTTGTATGGGCTCATTTTGGAAAAGAAGATTAGCATCTGGCTTGAGATTCATGGTAAAAAAGCTAAAGGGAAAGTTGGTTTTAGGAGGCAACACTTACTATTAACCATCTTGTCATTCTTAGGACCATTATAGAGGAGTGTTGCAATAGTAAAATCCTATCTCTTATGTTGTTATTTTGAATTTAGACAAGATTTAGAAATTGTTACTTGAGAGAAGTTATGGCAAAGGCTCGATGAGCTAATGGTTCCTCTCGAGTTAAAGGTTGCTATAACTAGGTTATACGAGAATGTTATTGCCAAGCTTAAGACCATAGATGGTTGGTATGAGGAGATTAAATGAAATATTGGGGTTCATCAGGGGAATTTTGTGGTCTCAAATGGACCTACTAAGGAAATTATAAAATAATAGCGTAAATAATAAAATAAGATCATATTAGATTATCAAATTTTACAGAGAAAAAAAAAAAAAAAAAAAACTATTTTTTCAACTCATATTTTCAATTATCGCCCTATGGGTTTCCTCAAATTTCGAGTGGAAACACATGTCGATGTAGAATTTGATTCCTCATCTATGGAGTACCCATGTTGCATACTTTCGATGGACCCAACTACATGAAAAATGAGAAATACATGAAAAACGTGATTGCAATCACATTTTTCCATGTATTTCTCATATTTCGTGTAGTAGGGTCCATTGAAAGTATGCAACATGGGTACTCCTTGGATGATGAGTTAAAATTTTCATCCAACGAGTACTCCTACTCGAAATTTGAGTAAAACCGTAGGGAGATAAGTTGAAAATATGAGTTGGAAAAAATAGTTATATTATTTTATTATTTTTTCATTTTTACTCCAAAAAAGGTGAATTATCCCCCATTGTTGACATCATCATCTTGAATCCTATTGGTTCTTATAAATTTTATTTTGGTTGTACATTTTTCTTAGGAGAGCCATTTTAGACCTCAAAATTTCCCTAATGAAGCAAGAATGTCCTTTATCCCCTACCATTTTTTGTATTTACATTGATAAGCTAGAAGGGTATTTAGAAGACACAAGATGTGATGGACCCAAGATTTCTATTATAGCCACTACTCTTCTCCTTTATGTTAATGATAACATTCTTCTTTCCAGAATTCCTGATGATCTCAATAAGAATCTTAGAACCCTCCATGATTACTGCTCCGAGATGGGTATATTTTTAATACCGAAAATACTACAGTCATGATAATTAAATCCAAAAGGATAAACTATGATAATTGCATTTATGATAACAATTACTTGGATAAGATTTCCTCATGCAAATATTTAGGTATTGGCATTCACCATTAGCTCAACTAGAACTATAATATTGAGAAAAAGATTATAGGAGGCTAGAAAACTTACTATGTGCTTGGAAACAATTGTAAGTCAACTAATCTTTGGGTTTGGAGTAAAAAGAAGTTCCTTTTCTAGAATCTCATCACCCTTGTTATTTTATATGGATGTGGGGTTTGGGGTTGCAGTATATCTAGAAAACCATGGAAAAAATTTGAGATGATCCAAAAGAAATTTATAACTTACAGCATCAAGATTAAAGGAAACACTCCCTGCCTTATTCAATTGATTGAAGCTATCCTATTGCCCATTGAAAGCATGGTTTTGTTGAGGTATATGATGTATAAGAATAATTTGTACAACATGGAAGCCAAGAGGCTCCCCAAATTTGCTTCTAACTCTAGTCAAAACCCCACCAACAACTCAAACGAGACTGGCATAAGGATGCCCATTCCTAGCTTGACCATTGAGGGATAAAAGGGGAGATAATCTTAGAGGATAAGGATGATATTAAAAACACCATCACTTCCGAATTTAAGGATAAACTATGGGATGATAAGGAGTTAGAGGGAAAAAAGAAGCTAAGATATTATAAGGAGGTGATCAACCCCACTTTTTCTAACCAGAATTATCTTTTTGCCTTGACTAGTGCTAAGAAATAAATAAACATTGCAAATATAAGAACTAATTCTCATGAGTTTTGAGTGAAAATGAGCATTGGTCTATTCCCAAAACACCTTGGGATGAAAGAATTTTCACCCTTTGTGATACTAAGAGAGTTGAAGATGAAAAGCACTTTCTCTTGGTTTCCCTGACCCTTTCTCACATTCGTTCTCCTTTTCAAAACATTTTCCACACTACCAACCTTCTTGATTTGTGAAGTCAAAAAAACTACAATGATCTTTGAATGCTTTTCTCCCTTCTCTTTGATCATAGAAATAAACTATTAAAGAGCCTAAGTTAATTTCTTACTTTCTTAAGGTCTGATAGACCATATTTGTCTTTGTGGACATTAAACATCATCGTCATCATTAGAGAGAGAGAGAGAGAGAGAGAGAAATTATTAGCATAGATTAAATTGCATATAAATAAATTAAAAAAAAATTGTATTTACAAAATCTATTTTTAAAAATACACAATGCCAAAATGTTAAATTATTAATATCAACTAATCATGATTAAGTTTTTTTTGAAAGATACATTTTTAATATATGTATGTGTGTGTGTGTGAAATGTTTAGTTTGGGGAAGAGAGGAAACTATTAAAAATTGAATTAATTTTTAAAGATTAAATTTTATCTATATTTTTTCAAAAATTTATAAAATAAAAATATTATATCCTAATATTCACAAATTATATAAGATTTTTAGAAATTTAAATATTTTAATAAAAATATAATTAAATATTTTAGGACTAGAATTTTTAAAAAATTATAATTATTTAGAATTATTAAAAGTTTTTTATTTTTATTTTTATTAGAGGCGAGGAATAAAAATATGTAAAATCATAATAATGACTCATAACTATGATTTTACATTCAATATATGTTTGAGAAGAAAGACGAATATTTATCACTCATTCATGTTCCATACCATTGTAGAAGTCTAGTCATTACATATCACCAACATGGCATTACTAATTGGGCATGGCCATCAACTCCTTATCACCTAGAATTTTTCTAACCGATATGTCCTTATTGAACTCAATCTAATCACCTTATACTAGTGGAGTGTCAGAGTGCTAGTTTCATTGTAAGAGATGTTGCATCATCACCACTCACCCATAGGCAACTTGTTCCTGCCTCCCTTGAGCCAAGCATACTTGAACAACCAACCACCTAATGTGGGACCCTGTTATCATCTATGTAGGGAAACACATGTTATCATGTCCCTGATTCACCAAACATTCACATACCTTTAATGCACTTATCAACATCATTTCCTTTCTATGGTAACACACACAATCCATCACATTACCAAGTCATGCCATCCTCCATTGAAACCTACAATTCAACACCTTATCGATCATTTGACAATCCCAAGCAAGACATCCTTGGTCCTTCTATGTTAGTACACCACCCTAATCGATTCATGGGTGTTGCCTATGCATGAGTCACCAATACTACCAAATTCTATGAACTCATCATGCACCCTAATTCACACTTCCATGGCATGTCATTGCTAATAGTATCTCTAGTAAAATCCTTGCCAAAAAAAACACCTTTGTTTATTGGAAAGTTTGAATTTGAGTTTTAGATTTTTTTTTATTCTTTTTCTTTATAATGAATTTATATATTATGTTCCGATAATTTTTCAAAACTATTTTATTCATATTTTTTAAAAATGTTATACTTATTTTAATTTTAAAAATAAAAAGAATTAGTTTTACCAATATGTAAAATCATATGAAAATATATTTTTTAAATAAATATTTTTACATAATTACTATTTTCAAGTATTAGGGGGTTTACGCAATGCATTATATTAGATATCATTTTGGGATTCAACTGTGTTAAGTAAGTCATTCTTGTATGACCATTGCCATGAGAGGTAGTCGTAACTCATTAATTTCTCATTATTTTTGAATAATTCACTTAGCACTCATTGCATCGGGTGATGCTCACAGGGGTGAAGAAGTGGGATTGAAACTAGTGAAATGAATCACATAGCGTCAATGATCACTTTCAGGGCTTGCACCCCGGTAACCAAAAGTTCCTAGGAGGTCACCCATCCCAGATTGCCTCTGGCTCAAGCGCGCTTAACTGTGGAGTTTTCCCCACAATCAAGCCCACTTAGCTTGCTACCACATTTGCAAAACCTTAGCAAGTGTTGTGCCTCATGAACCATTCAAGTAGAGATCCCTTCACTCTTTTTGAATTCAAGTATTAGGGGGCTTACGCAGTGCATTATATTAGATATCATTTTGTGGGATTGAAACTAGTGAAATGAATCACATAGCATCAATGATCACTTCCGGGGCTTGCACCTGGTAACCAGAACTTCCTGGGAGGTCACCCATCCTAGATTGCCTTTGACTCAAGTGCACTTAACTATGGAGTTTTCCCCACAGTCAAGCCCACTTAGCTTGCTACCACATTTGCAAAACCTTAGCAAGTATTGTGCCTCATGAACCATTCAAGTAGAGATCCTTCACTCTTTTTGAATTTAAGTATTAGAGGATTTATGCAGTGCATTATATTAAATATCGTTTTGGCATTCAACTGTGTTAAGTAAGTCATTCGCGTATGATGTCATAAAAGAATAATCGGGTTGGGTGGTGGGGGAGATCTGAGCTTGAGAAACCAGAGAATGGCGAAGGCGGGTCAGCTAGCTCACGAGGTGAAGAAGGCCCAATACGATGCGGGTACCCTGAAGGTAGTACGGGCTGGTTATCAACATGATTTGCAAATCTCAGATCGCATGGCAAAGCTCGTAGCCAGTGATCCTACTGCGAGGGCCGATGTCTCTCGGCTTATTGGATCCGCAGGCCACGAAATCTACAGGAATAGAGACGCAGCTACGGCCCTTGCCTCTGCGATCAAGCGGCCCAACAATGATTTTTGTCCTCTGATATCTGGAAGCCGTGATGGAAAGGGGTTTGGTAGACTGGCTGTTAGGGGCCCAGCTGCTTCAACCTTCCCTATCGACCCCTGCCAAACCGACTCTGTCAGATGCATGAACTGGACGGCAGCGGGTTTTGGATCTGCAGGCATACCCATAGAATCTGCTGTTGAAGGAAAGAAAGGGGGGCTGCATGGTACAGATCCGCCCTCCCCTGTCCACAAATACTGCAGATCTGGGCCGGATCTAACCGATCTGGCCAAAAAACAAAAGAAAAGCCAATGCATGGGTACAGATCCTCTGCCTCCCACCGATCCAACGAGGGGCGGCATCAAACGATCGAAAGGGCGAACAGCGCTTGGAGGGACAGAGCCAGACGGTCTAGAAGCGATTCAAATTTTCATCAGAACCCTGTCAGGGAATACAATCTGCATGCAAATAAGAACAGGGATGCTGATAAAAAACATAAAGGACGAAATTCAAGAATTATCAGGCATACCAGCAAGTCTGCTGAGCTTGGTCTATGCAGGACACATTTTACAGGAAGAATTTTCAGTGCAGCATTATGGAATAGTGAGAGATTCAACAATTTTTCTAAGTATGAGGCTGAGAGGAGGAAGCTTTGGATCTAGCTCAAAGGGCACAGGTTCGTTCAAGGATGCTGTCAAAGGAAAAGGGGAAGCCACCAACAAGCCAGCGCCACCACAAGATCTGCCTGGTCCTTATATAGTGGAGCAAAGTAAGCAGAACCCAGTTCTGACAATCGATTTGCCGGAGGTAAACAACTTTCATGATGATCTCTCTTCCTTGGCAGTCATTTGTAGATTTAATGGCTTTTGGCCAAAAACAGATGCTTTACGGCATTGGATCCATTCCACATGGACACCAAATTGTGACATCCTTTTATGCACAAAGGGTTTTTTTATTGTAAAATTCGACACAGCTGAGGAAAAAGACCATGCCCTCCATGAGGGGCCATGGTTCTGGGGAAACGCAGGGCTCTTTACGACCCCCTGGTTTCCGGGATTTGACCCCTCCTCTATGGTGGTCTCCAAAATGCCGGTCTGGGTAAGGTTACATAATCTCCCGCTTCACTTTTGGCTTCCCAAAGTATTTGAAGCAATGGGGAATGCAATAGGCAAATACATCAAGCAAGATGTCGAAAGAATTGCTAGATGCATTCACACTTTTGCCAGAATCTGTGTCGAAGTTGACCTCAGTCAAGGGCTTCCTGACAGCATCATCTTGATCCACAACAACTCCCAGTGGAAACAACCACTAGATTACGAAAACACGGCCTTCAGATGCCGAGGATGTCAACAGACAGGTCATCTCCGTAATAACTGTCCTCAAGCCAAAAAGGAAAACAGAAGGAACAAGAAACAAGCAAAAAAACCAAGAGGCTGGCAAAATACAGTGAATCCAGAAGAAGAAACAGAAGACGAGGAGGAAGACAATCCTCCACCTGCACATGACGATGACCCAATTGGAGGCGAAGCCGCGGTATCCTCTCCCATAGCACCTAATCAAGTTCACATGTCGTCAAAGGCTCCACAGCTCCACCCAAATCAGGCAGAGAAGATAAACGATGACCAGAACATGGGAGGGATAAAGCGGCACCACCAATCAGACACATCAGATTCAGACAAGGAAGCAGGCTCGCAGAATGCTGAAACACAGTTAGTCATAGCCTCGATCGAGCCCACCCAAGGAGAGTGGCGCAAGGTCGAAAAGAAAAAAGGAAGAAAAACCTGAAGCGCGAGTTTTACTCACATATGAAATTCAGTTTTTCTTGCTTCCACTACTCTCCCTCTCTCTCTCTCTATTCTTTTCTCATCATTTTTTGCACGTTAGTCATGTAACGTTGCGTAGGGTGCCATGGCACTGGTGCCCATTGGGCAGCTTATGGGAATGCATCAT
This sequence comes from Pinus tabuliformis, assembly GCA_031772625.1. Taxonomy (NCBI): domain Eukaryota; kingdom Viridiplantae; phylum Streptophyta; class Pinopsida; order Pinales; family Pinaceae; genus Pinus; species Pinus tabuliformis. The sequence continues at coordinate 232,253,042 of CM062810.1, read as the reverse complement.
GCATATGCAATTGTAACTTTTCATTTTTTAAATAAAAGGTTACAGATTTTTCCACTGGAAAAAAAAAAGTCATTCGCGTATGACCATTTCCATGAGAGGTAGTCGTAACTGATTAATTTCTCATTATTCTTGAATAGTTCACTTAGCACTCATTACATCGGGTGATGCTCACAGGCGTGAAGAAGTGGGATTGAAACTAGTGAAATGAATCACATAGCGTCAATGATCACTTCTGGGGCTTGCACCTGGTAACCAGAACTTCCCGGAGCTCGCCCATCCCAGATCGCCTCTGGCTCAAGCGCGCTTAACTGTGAGTTTTCCCCACAATCAAGCCCACTTAGCTTGCTACCACATTTGCAAAACCTTAGTAAGTATTGTGCCTCATGAACCATTCAAGCAGAGATCCCTTCACTCTTTTTGAATTTAAGTATTAGGGGGTTTACGCAGTGAATTATATTAGATATCATTTTGGGATTCAACTGCGTTAAGTAAGTCATTCACGTATGACTATTTCCATGAGAGGTAGTCGTAACTGACTAATTTCTCATTATTTTTGAATAGTTCACTTAGCACTCAAAACATTGGGTGATGCTCACAGGGGTGAAGAAGTGGGATTGAAACTAGTGAAATGAATCACATAGTGTCAATGATCACTTTTGGGGCTTGCACCCGGTAACCAAAACTTCCCGGGAGGTCACCCATCCCAAATCGCCTCTAGCTCAAGCGTGCTTAACTGTGAAGTTTTCTCCACAATCAAGCCCACTTAGCTTGCTACCACATTTGCAAAACCTTGATAAGTATTATGCCTTGTGGACCATTCAAATAGAAATCCCAAAGAACACCTTCCATAACAACAAACATGGAAAAAGAGAGAGAAAACACGTTGAGGATACTATTTGAGAAAAAACAACTCCGTAACGAATTTGGAAGGTGATAAAACAAGGAAAAACATGTGAAAAGGGGAACCTTAACCAATGAAAAACTCGAGCATTAATAACTTTTTAGACATCAATGGATGACACGGTTCCTTCTTCCGTGCGTTGCCTATAACCCCTTGCCTATGGTCACTTTTTACTTGTATTTAAAATATTTATTTATTCAACTAACTTGGACATTAATGTAGTGAAAGTATAAAGTGCATAGCCTAGATGTTATTTATGCATTTCATTAAGAAGGTATTGGCATTGTAAAGATATTCATACTTTAAAAATGGTTTATATTTATATATTATCACTTTATAGGTTTGTCCTCTTTAACTTAATTCGATTTATAGAGATTATATTTAATTTACAATAAAATTATAGAACAAAGTTTTAAATAATTATTTTTTCTTCACTTCTTCATGAAAATAGAGATTATATTTGATTTACAATATCTTTTATAAAATTATAGAACAAAGTTTTAAATAATTATTTTTTCTTCACTTCTTCATGAAAATATGAAAATTTCATTAAACAAAGAAACATGAGTCGAGCCCACCTCCTTTCGTAAAAGTGGGCAATTTCTTTTATTTTTAATCGTATCGACTCTGATTTCTTCGTTAATTTTCTTTTTCCAAAATTTCCTTAAAATTCCAGTGCGCTGTAACATGTTGACAGTTCTCCGACGTAACAACTTAATGATATATATATACACGGAGAGGAAATATTTTTTCTATACATTGAAAAACCCATGGAAAAAGAAAAAAAATCATAAAATAGATGCGGGCCCAATCCAAACGCCATTTAAGGAACGAGTTGTGAGCCGCAACTAATTTATATTATACATTATATTAGTTGAGATTTATTTTATAATTTAATATGATGTGAAATTTTGTTCATTAGTTATTAAAATTAAAATTTCTTTTAAATAATGGTATAAAATATTTAAATAATATTTAATTATACAATTATTTAAATAATATTTAAAAATCAAAGAATTAAATTTCTTTAAACTCATATTAAATCTATTTTTAAAATAAATCTAAACTGGTTTCAAGTACGCTGGGCTATTCCCAATTTCCCACTACTACCTCACTGCGTTTTCCGTGAGGGCAAACAATAAATAATTTCAAGAAGCGAGTGAGAAAGATCCAGGGTGGAACGATTAGCATCCCTGTGCCCAATAAACATATCACTTTTCTGTTCTGAAATGGAACGTGCGTGGATGTTTTGCAGAGACATGTTTTTTTCCTTTTTATTACATTGAGAGCAGCGAGCAGCGAACAGTGAGCAGTGTGAAAGCAGAGCAATTTGGGCAGCAGTGAGAGCAGCGAGCAACGAACAGTGAGCAGAGCAATTTGGGCAGCAGTGTGAGCAGTGAACAGTGAGCAGAGCAATTTGGGCAGCAGTAAGAGCAGCGAGCAGCGAACAGTGAGCAGTGTGAAAGCAGGGAGTTTTTATGCAGCAGAAGTATCGAGCAGCAAGCAAGCAACAACAAATGCATTCAAACATGACAAAGGAACGAGAAATTTCAGAACATGTGGAGACAAATGATTTAGGACAAGTGAAAATTGCCTCATCCGCCAAAGCTGGGAAGTGGGTTTGGGTCAATGCCAAACAATATCGGGGCATTTTAAAACGAAAACTAGCTCGTCTAAAATGGGAGCAAACAAAGAAGAAACTCCTTCGCAAAAAGCACCCAAACAAGTTTCCTCCACAAGCACGTGGCAACAAGAAGTCCAAAGGAAAAACCATTGAGGATTTTGCTTTATATAGTCCCACATCCACACCTCTCACCTGGTCATCTGATCTCTATGTGAAAGAATTGTTAAACGCAAAACAAAGGTTGGAGGTTTTAGAAGCTAAAGGGCAGGAAAGAGATCATAAAATTCATATAATAACGACTGAGAACAAGGTGTTAGCAGAAAGCAATAAAATCTTAGAAGAACAAGTGGCATTGCTACAGGAAGCTCTCCTGATAGGGAAGACAGAATGGCAACGCATGAAGGCGGATGTGCAAAATGTAAAGAAATCTGTAGGTTAAAGTATAGAGGTGGTGAATGTGAAATCATCCCAGGATAAAGGGAAAATGATTGTCCAAATAAACAACCATGAAGAGAACGCAAGAGAAGAAATGAAAGAAGATTCCACCAAAGTTTCCAAAACTTGGGCTCAAGTTATTAGCAATTCTGCTAATAAGGAAGGAGAAACAAATATTCAGGTTGACAACATGCAAGATAGTGAAGGCAAGGAAAGACAAAATAGGGCAGCAAACATAATTATTAAAGGGGTGAAAGACTATGGAAAAAATGAATGTACTCTTGACCTTGCAAGAGACTTCTTGAAAGATAAGTTGCTATGGCAAGGACAAATATGCCAAGCATGGAGGGTGGGTAAGTTTAACGGGGAGAGAGCCAGGCCCATAAAAGTCATTATGCCTAGCTTGCGTGATAAATATATTATTCTAAGCAAGAAGCATTTCTTGAGGGGTTCTCGTTTTTTCCTAGAAGAAGATTTAACTGTAAAACAACAGGAGGAAAGAAGAGAGGAAATTTTAAAGGTTAGGGCAGCAAGAGATGAAGGAAAGAGAGCATGGATTTATAAAGGCAAAGCTGTGATAGCGCAATTTGGACCTCCTTCCAGAACAGAGCAGCAAGATGGTAATAAAGAAGAGGCAACAAACTCTTCAACAGGAAATCAGAAAGCAAGGTCAGTATGGGAAAACAAGGACAAAGACTCAAATGTGAGGCTTGCACGTCAAAATAAATAGCAATCAAGTCATACCCAGGTTTCCTTGAGATTAGTTTGTTGGAACTGCAGAGGTTACCCATGGAGACGAGGACCTGGGTTAGGGCCTATTGCGGAAAATAGAGACATAATTTGCCTCATAGAAACACATGAGCATGAAGGGTGCAAGACACTTTTGTTTGAAGGATACTGGAAGATGGCAGTGTGGAACAAGGCAACAGGGAATGGCAAAGGGCACGGGGGTATCATGGTTTTAGTAAGGGAGAAAGAAGGTCGTCTCATTCAGTTAGAAAAAGAAGACTCAAATAAGCAATTCATTTGGTTTAAAATATCAGAAAATGGAAACCACATCAGAATTGCAGCATGCTATTTTGCGCCACAGGTCTCAAAAATCTACAAAGGTAGAGGGCTTGACCACAAAGACCCATTTGCAGCTTTAAAAGCGGATATTGCAACATATTCTCAGCGAGGTGAAGTCCTTATAGTGGGTGATTTCAATGCTAGGACTGCAAGTGAGCAAGCTAGCATTCTTTGCTGTAAAGATGATTGTGACCCTATTTGGCTTACAGAAGAAAGCAATCATCAGTGGGAAAGAATTTCAGAGGACAAGGGCTGCAATCTCTTTGGTGAACAATTGCTTACTCTATGTGGGGCCTTTGATTTAGTTATTTGTAATGGCTTGACTAGATGGGCAAAGTCCGGTAATTTCACTTGCAATACTTACAATGGAGCAAGTGTGGTAGATTATGTAATTTGCTCGCATGGTTTGTGTGAGAAAATGGAAGAATTTTTGGTTGGAGATCAGCTGTGGGATTTGAAATCAGATCACAAGCCAATTTATTTATGTTTTTCTTGGATTGGAAAGAAACAATTAGAGTCAAAAATTCAGCATGTCCAACAAAATCTCCCACAGGGCAGAATTCTTTTGACCCCAGAAAATTGTAATACCTTCAAAATGACGTTAGAGAGACTCTTTGAGAAGGAGAAAATTACAATTCACAGCCTTCATAGTCATGAATTAACACATTTAATTCAATGCGCACTTGCAAAGTGCAAAAGAACAAAAATTAAGAAGTCTGAAACAAATTGCTTTCCGGTTAATGCTTGGTTTGACGAGGAATGCAAAAAGGCAAGGAGAATGTGGAAAGAGTCAAACAAGGATAACATAAAGCTCAAATCTTACAAGCATTTATTAAGCAAGAAAAAGGCTGATTTCATGGTTTCAAGGAGGGAAGAACTAATCTTCCTTGGGAAAAATAATTTCAAATTATTTTGGAAGGAGCTCCAACCGAAAAAGATACAAATTGGAAATAATATTACAGCTTCTAAATGGTTTGACTATGCAAGACAACTCTATGAGCAGGTTCCCAAGGTTGACCCTCCCCCCTTGGTCAACACTGATACTAAACTCTTCATGGTACAAGAGGTAGAGATGGGTATCAAGAAGTTGGGTGTTGGAAAAGCAAAAGACTTAGCTGAACTCCAAGCAGAATATCTAAAGTGGGGCTCAAAGATTCTTGCACCTCACATTACAAAAATCTTCAACAACATCATACAACAAGGGCTCCCCATAGATTGGACAACTAGTCTGGCAATACCTCTTTTCAAGAGCGGCGACATCAATAATCCCTCCAATTATAGGACCATCATGACAAACCCTTTGTTTGCAAAGCTATTTGGAAGCATGCTAGAAAACAAAATTAGCAAGTGGGCAGAAGAAAGAAATAAGTGTGCTAAAGGGCAAGCAGGTTTTAGACCTAAGCATTCCACAGTTGATCATTGCATAACTTTAAGGCACATCATTGAAAAAGTTTGGGAGAAGAAGGAAGAAGTCTTTTGTTGCTTTGTTGATTTCAGAAAAGCGTTTGACTCGGTTCCTAGGGATAAACTTTGGCAAAGAATGGAGGAACTTGGGGTTCCTAAACATTTGAGAGCAGCTGTGCATAGGCTGTATGAAGAGGTGAAAGTCAAAATTAGAACTTCAGCAGGCATTTCTGAAAGTTTTAGAAGCGATATCGGGGTCAAGCAAGGTTGCCCACTGTCTCCTACCCTTTTTGTTTATATATCAACAAGCTTGAGGAGTGGTTAAATTCGCAAGGGGGTGATGGTATCTATTTGTGCAAGTTTGTTATAAGGCTTCTTTTGTATGCAGATGACTTTATTCTGATTGCTAAATCGGCTCTTGGTTTGCAAGAGCACTTACTATCCCTTGAGCATTTTTGTAGAAGTGTGGGGATTCAAGTCAATATCAGCAAAACGAAAGTAGTGGTCTTCTCTAAGAAAAGAAAACATAACCAACATAAGTTCTACTTTGAAGGCAACATTCTGGACGAAGTTGCGGATTACAAATACCTCGGAATTGACTTCAACAAAAATCTAAGCTGGAATGGTTGTAGAGAGAAAAGAACTTTGGGGAGTTGGAAAGCATTTTATGCTTTTCAAAATAGGTGTAGAGAGGCAGAGTCATGGGACTGGAAGACCACTCAAACTCTTTTTGGGCTTTTAGTGATTCCAGTGATTCTATATGGTTGTGAACTGTGGGCTAGCAGTACTTCCAACATGCAGTGGAGACAAATTGAGAAAATTCAGAAGCGTTTGATTACAAACAAATTTAAGATTAAAAGTGCAGTTCCTTATGATATCTTGTTAAGTGAAACATGGACTGCCCCTATTGAAGCAATTGCTATGGTGCGAGTCATAAGGTATTTTAAAAAAATTGAGCAAATGGAAGAGGGTAGATGGCCTAAGGTTGTCTTTAATGATAGATTGTGCAAGAGCAAAAAAACTTGGATGCAGCAAAATAACAAATGGTTTAGTAAATGGGATATTTGCTTGAACGCGTGCCCCATAAACAGCGAAGAGATAAAAGCTTTTGTTATGGAAAAGTTCCACAAACGTACTTGGGAGAAGGAGCTAGGAAGAAAGAAAAATTACTATATTGAAGTGTTTAATCCCACTCATAATCATCAACCAAAAGCATACACAGAGGCCAATATCTCTTGGAGAGCCAAAATTCTTATTGCTCAGTTAAGGACTAATTCTCATCAACTCCGTTGTGAAACAGGGCGCTGGAAAAGGCCAAAGGAAGTGTGGGAGGAAAGGGTATGCATTTTTTGTTCTTCCGGAAAAGTGGAAACAGAAAAACATTTCATTTTAGAATGTGAGGCCTTCAAAGACTACAGGGAAAGTTATGCAGATACGCTGGCAGCTAGCTCTTGGGATAATCTATTTAACGAGGGGTTTGTCGAGAAGATGGGAGCATTTATTGTGAAGCTTCACCAAAAAAGAGCTGAATACATCAAGCAGATGAAGAAGCAATCTGTTCCATAGGCTATCTTTAGCTTCGTAGACGTTAAAATAATTTTTTTCTTATTTTCTTTCCGTAACGGACAACGGTGGCATGTAACCGTCAGAGCCTGAAACGTCACTGTCTTTCATTTCCGTCCGTTAATTCCAATCGTGGAATGAACCAGACGTCACGACATATTATAAATGCACTGCCCTAGAAAGAGGATCATAGGATTATGAATAACCCATTTACGACAGACAGAGCCAAGGTTGATGTACATAATGGTACAACAACCAGAAGCCTCACAAAATATTTAAATAATTTTAAAGGTAAAAAAATTAAGTTCTTTTAAACTCATTATATCTGTTTTTAAAATAAATTTAAACTGGTTTCAAATATTTTGACGTTCAACGCTGAGCTATTCCCAATTTCCTATTACTACGTCACTGCCTTCTCCGTGAGGGCAAACAATAAATAATTCCGTAACGGACAACGGTGGCATGTGACCGTCAGAGCCTGAAACGTCAGTTTCGGTCATTTCCGTCATTTAATTCCAATCGAGGACTGAACAGACGTCACGACATATTATAATTGTACTGCCCTCCATCAGCCATGAGGGTCATAGGATTATGAATAACCCATTTACAGCCGACAGAGCGGACGTTGATGGCACAACAATCAGGAGTCTCACGTGGGTTTCCTCCTCCCCGATTCCTGTACCACGACAAGGTTTCCTCCTCCATTGTGGCTACCGGAGCCAATTTCCAATTGTGCTCGGCCGGGCCCCTTGCAGCAACCTAATAAAAATAGAATGATCTAATCTAAGGGTTCGACAGCCATCTTGAAGAGCAGAATGGAAACTTTATCCATGGAGAAATACAGGAATCCGCCAACGGAATGCGTGACGAACGACCCAAAATTCGTCCCCACGATGCAATGTCAGTCAGGGCCGTAGGCTTTGTCAAACTCCTGCACGGCCCAGGGAATCATCAGGTAAAAAAAACAAGAAAATGGGAAGAAACAAAGATTTAATTGATCAATTAATGAAATGAACCGACCTTTTTAATGGCGAAAGCCAGTTGCTTAGAGCTGAAGCCGTCGCTCTGGCTGTCGTATGCCATCCTTGCGCAGCGAAATGCATGAACCTGCATCTCGGACGACATGTCTGCTGCCTTCACTTTGGCATTCACACTTTCCGCGACGCACTCCGCAATACGAGTTTCAACATGCACAGACCGCAGTTCGATCTCTTCAGCCAAGGGAAGCCGCTTACGACCCTCGTGGCTTCCTTTTAATCCTCCCGATCTTGCTCTCGAAGGCGCCAAGTATTCCTCTTCGGGCTTCCCGATCCGCTCAATAATTTGCAGCGTTTCAGGGCCATTAGATACATCCCTCACGCCCAGGTCGGGCTTCCCGATCCGTTCAATACAAGGCGGAGCTTCAGGGCCATTAGATACATCCGGCCAGGTCCACACCTTTTATGAGAACCAGATTGGCTGACCTCCTGTGATTCGAACTCGGGTCCTGCGCCGGATGCTTTCTGTGGTCTTTCTTGACATTACCCGGTGGATCCGCTAAAATCTCACTGTGCACAGGCTTTAGGTGGATCTTGGTGGCATCCTCTATATTCCCATCCTCAATGCTCAAAGAAGATACCTATAGAGATAGAAACAAACCATCAAAGCATATAATACACCAATGATATAATCCTAAACTATGTAAGTGATCAAGGAATATTACAATAACATTATGAAAAATGTATATAGGAAAGAATCATATATTTGTATTAATAATGAAGAAAAGGATCACTACAACCAGGTCTTATTTCAAATTCCTCCTTCCAATGATCCATAATCCAAACCTTTGCAATAAAAAATCCTTCAATTGATACTTGGACAGCATGTAAGTATAGTTCAGAAATAAAAAATGGCAACCTAACTCTTTTTGAGTGCATTGTACTTATAGGGAAAGAGTGGAAGTTGAGAGATCCATGAAGGGAGGAGAGAGATCCACAATGAATGGGAAGGATCCACTATGGTAGGAAGGAGGCCCATGATAAAGGGAGCTCAAGCCCAATCTCAACCACTTCATAATAGATACCAATTATGAGGCTTCTAGAATAGGAAGATTCTTTCACTTTTTATTTTTTACCTCTATAAGAAGATAATTGTAGCTTTAACATAGGAAACTGCAATGACGTCACTCTGTGTTTACTCTCCAACATGCGAGATTGCAGGTTTTGAACTGAAGACCCGCGATGACCTCCAAAAATAGGGTTTTTAGGTATTCAATCCAGGATTATTATACATCATGAAGAAGTATTTCTTCCATATTTCAAGGGGGTTTATGACAATAGTTCATCAGATAGTGAAAGATTTGGATTTGGCATCATTTGCATAGGTGTGAAAAATTGATCTGTAATAGATTCCCCCCCTGATGTACAAAGTCAGGAAGGAAATGATGGTTGAAGTACTTTATCATGCAAAGGTAAGAATCAATGAATCATTGGTTGGAGACCTGCAAGTCAATAGTCAAGAACTTATAGTCCAATATGGTCTTATGATCTTGACTGAGGTAGGAATTCTCATCCTTAGAGTACAAGTATCTCAAAAGAAAAGTATGGAAATACGCCAAAATCCATATCAAAGTGAAGTCATGGGCATTAGATATACATTATGGATCCATGCTAAAATCACGAATAATCAAAACTCCTTTCAACCTGCATACATCAGACAAGATACAGAGCCTTCATTTTTGTCCATTCATAGTACAAATCTAGCCATGTGAATAATGTCTTCAAGTCGAACATGGTAGAAACCATCTGATTATCGATCATTAATGAGGACCATTAATAGATGCAAGGAAAACCACCAATAATGACTATGGCCTTCAAGGTAATATAGTAAAATCTATGAGGTGTGAATAAATTACTTGAAGTCGAACACCCATAGAATCATCTGATCAAAGGCTAATGATGAGAACCTGCCGTCGAAACTGAGAAACCTGCCATTGAGGCATGTAGACTCCAAGTTACTAAAGGAGGTTTCTAGATCAATTTCCAATATGATGCGTTGAATTCGATAAGAAGCGACCCGTCATAGGAGGCTCATGACACAAAACACATGTCAAGTTTTGAACAACATATTTGGGGTAATTTAGGACTGATTCAGGGACGGTTGAAGCAATATAATGCTTTTAAAGATTTCAAAGTGATTTTAATTGAGGATGGAATTCTGTTGAACATATTGGCAGCACGAAAAATGACTTGGCAGCATTTGACTCAAAGTAAAACTAGAGACCAATATGAAGACTTTCACTATGGTATGATCAAATGAGAGGCAAATGGATTTCCCAACCCTGACATGAAAAAGTGACAGAGTGTCATGTTGAAGAGCAACATATTTCCTTCTCAAATACAAAAGATGAATGTTTCTTTCCAATTTCCCCCCACCATTACTGGCAAGTACCTCTTTATTTCTACATAAGCTTGAGGAGGATAACATATTCTTGTCATATAATCTCATCCTTTGAATGAGTCCTTAAGAGTATTTTTAATGAACCCTAGCAAGGAGTGGCTCAGTCTCATCATGATTGACGATTCCTACATTGTTTATATTTTATGAGTCCAAGGAAGGGGTAACTCTACTTCTTCTTTACATTTAGAGAGATTGTTTGAAAAAGGAATAAAAAGGAAACTCCATAAGGTCCTTTTTCATAATTTTAGTCTCTCGAGGCCAAAAAGGTATAAAAGGATGTAAGAGAGAAAAAATTTAGTCATGATTGACTAAAGTATTCCTTTTTCATAAATAATTTACTCAATCCGGAAGAGAGTTAAACTGATATTGGGTAATTTTTTCTTCGAATCCTTTCACAAGTGTGAATCAAACAAGTTTACTCAACTACCTTTTCATATTTCGAGAGTTAGAAAAGTGTTTAAACATAACTCTAAGGGATTCCTTTTTCGTACAGTTTTAACGAGTCTAAAAAAGTGAGAAAAGGACACTCACATCCTTCTCACAGTTTAACAAGGTTGAGGATGGAAAAGAGATCACTCTCCAACTTTCAATTTAATTAACGAGAAGGAAAAAGACAGAAAGAACATAGCATTTTCATATTTGTTTTACGAGCATGAAAGGATAGCAAAAGAAGCTTGATATTTTCATGATTTTAATGAGTCTTGAAAATAATAACTAAACTAGATAACTTATTATCATGTACTTATGAGCACGAGAAGGAACAAAGAATAAGCTCGAAATATGTTTCATTTTTACACAAGCTTGAAACAAAGAGAAAATTGTGCTTGAGATAGGTTTCATTTTTACACAAGCTTTAAATAGCAAAAAACTATGCTTGAGATAGGTTATTATGTCTCCAACATAAAGATAGAGACACATGCCCCCTAAACTTAATGGAGGTATATTTGTTTCATTTTTTAATGAGCTTTACAAAGGAAAGGAACTACGCTCATGACACCTCGTTTCATTTTTTAACAAGCTTGACACAAGAAAGGAACCATGCTCATGATGATCTGTTTCATTTTTTGATGAGATTAATACAAGAAAAGAACCATCCTCATAATGATCTTGATCATGGCTTCCAAGAGGACAAAGCTCTGGAAGGAATACATGCCAAGGGACACATCTCGATCATGGCTTCCAAGAGGTCTTCATTGAATGGAAGAACAATTGTTTGGAAGGAATACATGTCAACAGACTCAATAGGGGTAAGAAGATTAGGCTCCAATGTTCCCATTGAATGGTTCACCATGTCAATTACCATATGTAAGTCAAAATAAGTTGAGAACACAGTGAGAGGCTCTTTTTCATCAGTAAGTGAAGGCATGGGACAAGTTGAATGGTTCACCATGTCAATTACCATATGTAAGTCAAAATAAGTTGAGAACACAGTGAGAGGCTCTTTTTCATCAGTAAGTGAAGGCATGGGACAAGTTGCCACATAATTAACCTGTGGTGGGGGGGATACCACTTGCGTATAGAGAACATTAAAGGAGGTTCGATGGTTGGAAATAATATTAGGGCCAAAAAACACAAGTTGGTCAATAGTCAACATGTTTTCATTATGAAGGAAAGACATCACAAAAAGAGTGTGGACATGACAACTTTCATTGCATAGACATAGCCTCGTCCAAGGAGAAAATTGAAATCCAAGGGACCTTGGACTACCATAACATTAATATAGATAGATTTTCCTTTCAAAGTAATGGATATCTGAGGAAGGATCCCTAAAGGTTCGCTATCTCTTCTATTAAAATCCAATAGATTCTTAGTAACAAACACAAGCTGAGGAGAACCCAAAGCTTTCCAAGTGTTTGAGCATAGAATGCTAACAAAATCACCTTCATCTAGAATAATGTGACTCCCATTCTTTTCACAATCCTTCACAGTGATTTGGAAAAGGATGCAAGAAGGGAGAAAAGGCTCTATCAGTCTATTCCAATCAAAGGAAATGATCTCAGTACTTCGAGCGGGTTTCGTGGGAATGGTAGAAATGCCCCCTTGTTGGGAAAGATCTACATTGACAAGAAGAACCTGAAATATATTAACTTCACTCTCTAAGGGGAGAGTGTAATCGACCGAAGATAGAATCGAGTCGACCATTTCATCAACCAATGGTTCATCAATCTAAGTGATGTGGGCTTCACTCTCCAAGGGAAGAGTGGGATTGGCTGAACTTGGAATTGGATCACTCACTTTGTCAATTGACGGTAGGCTGGGATAAATCTTATGGTAACCTATTAGAAGTTGATGCTGAGAAACAATAAGTTTTTCCAACAATTTGGAGGCTTCATCAATATAAGGGAAAAGGTGAGTTTGATGACAACCTTCTCATAACCTATAAGGAAATATAACTTTACCCTTTTTCCCTGGAACCTTATGATCACTGGTTGATGGATCAACAATAATTTTATGAGGATATTTATACCACACTTCTAATACTTTAGGAATACTAGGACAATCGATAAGAAGGTGGTCACCCTTATAAATATTGCAAGGGAATTTGAGCTTGCGATGTATGTTGGAGGGTTCCTCAACATTATCAACACTCACAACAATGGTTGGTTGGTTTCCCCCTTTCTTATTTTGCTTCTTCTTCTTAGCCTCCTAGTTACTAGCATTAAGACTTTCACCAAGCGAAGAAGAAGAAAGGGAAGAAGACATGATGGGTGAAGAAGGTAAAGGGTCAACATGAGGTTGGTGTTTTTGAGGTGGAGAACATGGTTGAGGTGAAGTAGCTTGGGTATTTGGGACCAACGAAGTTGAAAACAACCATACCAGTAAACCTATCGTGAATATGGGAAGGGACAACATAGCCATATAAAGAGGGCCAACATTTCCAAAGCAAGGAAAAGGACCAGGATCCCCATTATAAGGGGTTCCATGATTGGAAAAATATGGAATTTTTGTCGTCAAATTCAACCTAAGGTCTACTAAAAAGTAAAATAAACAACACATGCTAATAAATCGAAGGATTCAAACCATGCAAACAAGCTTTTCACAGTGAAATCACAAGTTGGTGATGAAACCCAACGCCATAAATATCAATATGAAAAGTGGCTAGAGATAGAGTAGGTCGAAAAAGTTACGTTGACAACCTGATTAATGGTCATGACCTGGGGCAAGTAGCATATACGATCTTGTGTGAAGTACCCTCCAAGAAGGCCCAAGTGAGTCTAGTCAGCGTCTGTTCTAGGTATAGCAAGGACTTACCCCCCATCGCCATCTTGGATAAAACCCCTAATATTATCAGCACTAAGGTTACCATGTACAACAACCTGCCCTGGGGAGACATTTGAGAGTCGGATGTACACGCAAGGGTAGGAAACCATAAGGCTTGTAATCCCCTTGGGAGTTTCCTCCCAAGTAATCCTCATGTGTCTTTAGACACCATTTGTAATACGCGAAAATCAATGCTATCATAACCAATGAAGTAGGGTCGATTACTTCACTGGGTCTGATATGAACTCTTGCTTGACTCCTGTGTAAGAGGAGCTTCCCAAAGCCAAACTGTAGTAAATGGATTTACTCCCTATTACAAGATTCTATTATTTGTTTGTAGCTTTGGAGCGTTAACTTTCACTCCTGTTCCAAAGCCCTACAACTGATCTAATGTAGGTCTGACTACCATAGAAAGATAAAAATATATAATCAATTTTATTAAGTGTTTATTTTAAGTCATTGTTTACTCAAGAAGGTCCACAAAGATGAAACCAATGATATTATTAATTAACTCCAAATCTAATGCAACGAATATGAAAATGTAATTTTTTCCAATTCGATGAATACTAACTATGGTAAGGAGTGAGAGGTTTCAAGAAAAGAAACAATTTTAATATTCAAAGCAAGAAACGTGAACCAATTTTTAAATACAAATCAAAGAAAATGTAGAACATATGATTTGAAGCAAGATAAAAAAAATACTTCACCCATGAAATTCAATACAATATATTTTTCTTTTTTAAAAGAAAATATTCTATGGAAAGAAATAAAAACTCTTTTCTAAAAAGACTCCAACAAACAAATCTTTGATAAAGTAATTCCAATGCCGAAGAATATTGTAAATACTTCAATCAACAAATAAAAAACTAATTATGTCAAAGAAAGGAAAATGGAAACTTTTCACAAACAAAAATATTTTCCACAACAAGCTAGAAATGAAGTTTTCTACCTATAGCAGACCAAAAACATACATGAAAACCAAAATAATCTTCAGATCTAAGATCAAACAGAGAAAGACTCATAAAATTTAAAATTTTTGTTCGATCATCATAGGTCAACAGTACACACTAGTCCAGTTATTGAGTAGAAAAGTGTGATGACATCACATTGTCTCTCATAGCAAGCGGCGATGCGCACAAAAACTCAAAAAAATTAAAAAGTTTTGAAATATCTCATAGATATGGGTTTTCAGAATAAATAAGGATTGATCAGAGACTTAGAAAAAAAATCAACTTTTGAGAAAACAAGGAAAACTAAAGGAACAACTCGTTCCCCAATGGAGTCGGCAATTTGTTTAGATTTTTTTATTTATTATGTTGATAGGACAGATCTCCCTAGATTCTGAAACTAAGTCTAGAAACAAATAAACAAACATATGAAAACATTACCTAATTTATCATTAAATTATAGATGCAAATGGGATGCGTAGCTCATACTTTTTTTCAGAAATGCTTGATGATGATCCTTCTTGTTGTCCTTTGTAGCTTTAGTCTCATCCTAAATTCTCCAAGAAGAGACCTACAGAGAAATAGATAAACAAATGATCAAAGCATATAATACATCAATGATATAATCATAAAATATGTAAGTGATAAAGGAATCTTACAATAAACATCATGACAAATGTATATGGGAAAGAAACATATATTTGTATTAATAATGAAGAAAAGGAGAATTACAACCAGGCCTTGATGTTGGAAGCCTCCTTCCAATGATCCTCAATCCAAACCCTTGCAATAAAAAAGTCTCTAATGGATACTTGGACAACATGTAAGTATAGTTCAGAAGTAAAAAATGGCAACCCAATTCTCTTTGAGTGCATTGTACTTATAAGGAAAGAGTGGAAGTTGAGATATCCATGAAGGGAGGAGAGAGATCCACAATGAATGGGATGAATCCACTATGGTAGGAAGGAGGTCCATGATAAAGGGAGCTTGAGCCCAATCTCAACCACTTCGGAATAGATACCAATCTTGAGGCTTCTAGAATAGGAAGCTTCTTTTACTTTTTATTTTTAACCTCTGTAAGAAGATCATTATACCTTTAACATAGTAAAATTGCGATGACGTCTCTTATGTTCACTCTGCAACATGTGACATCGCAGGTTGTGAACTGAAGACCCATGATGACCTCCAAAAATAGGGTTTCTAGGTATTTAATTGAGGATGCTTATAAATCACGGAGAGGTATTTTTTCCATATTTCAAGGATATTTATGACAATAGTTCACCAAATAGCGAAAGATCCAAATTTGGCATCGTTTTCATAGGTATGACAAATTGATGTGTAACAGTTAGTATTCCACACACACGAATTTGAAATGACAGAACTTGTCTCTTTACATTCCAAGGGTGTCTCTTCAATTCCAAAATCATTTCAACTCTTGAATATTAAAACACATAAAATTAATTTCACCACATGCAAATGACATGCATTCATAATATTCATTCCAATAAAATAAATTTCAGCATATTCAAATAGCATGCATTAATATAGTCCACATTTAAAGATTACAACAACCAAATTCCTAATCATCTTTTAATGAGATATATAAATAAAACATATGTAAGCCAACATCTTTCCAACTTTACTTTGCACACATTTTCCTTTGTCATATCCTTGCATCACAACTATCTCTGCAACATATTTCATCTCACAAAACCATAATGTATCAATTCATACCAAGCATCAACATCATACATCAATCAACCCCTTCATCAACAACACCTACAATGCACAATCAAACTTGCAACACAATGTACATATTAGCCTTCAAATTAACCTCACACATAAAACATATGCAAGCCTTAACCTAAAACACTTACTCTCCACTGTCATATCTTTGTTCTCTGTAACATGTCATCTCAACAACGTAGCCCTCTGGACCATATCTTGTGACATATCACACGCTTTTCCTAAGTATCTCTTCAACAATGATCTTTGCAACATTTCTCAAAAAACCATTATGTAAGTACATCCATAACTGTCATCAACATCATCACAACAACGATAAACAATATGAAAACACCACAATATGTGCATATGCAAGAATTTCAACATATGTATATTTCTCTACAGTCTTAGAAACATTTGTACCATAGCCAAAAACATAGAAATACTTGCAATATATGATGGAAACATAAGTAAGCAGCCTTTAACAAGAAGCTCCTTCATGTCTTTTCCTTGAAAAGAACATCTTCATAACAAATCAGTCAACAATATATGCAACAACATATTGCATCAACACAAATATACCTCAATGAATCAACATCTCCATAAGCTATTCTTTGACAAGTAACATGATTATTTGTACTTCCTCACACACATATCATGATCACACTTCTTGTTTATCCTTTGTTGCTCCTTTTCATGTGTTTCACTTTTTCGTTCAATGACAACAATGCATCAATCTCTGCCTTTGGTATTGATGGAAATCAATGTAATCTTCCCCCTTTTTTCTTGAGAATCAACTTCAACGAAATTTTCTTACATCTCCCTTTGACATCAATGACAAAGGGTTATGGTTTACAATGGAAATCAAGAAGGGGATATCTCTCCAGTGATTTATCAAAATCCATATGTATAATGACTTCTATATAAAAATCCTTTAGAAAAAATTCGTAAAGTCCATCATCAACCAAGTTCATTCATCATCATTAAGATCATGGTTCATATTATTAGTGAAAAAAACATTTGATATCATGAAAAGACCATTCATGGGCCATCATTCAAGTTAAAATTTCTGAGCATTTAGTACCTTAAACATATCATCAATCAAGTTATGGTTTTTTGTCAAACTAAAACCTTTGGATACCTCATTCATACATGTTCGACCTAAATGTAAATTCATTGAATTACTAATTTCTTTATTGCTTGGATATAAAGAGAGTTCTCTTTAGCACCATTTTCTTCATACTTAGTTGCATCTTTGGACTATGGAGAACTATGAAATGAACATGTACTCAACATCAATCATTCATTTATCCTCCCCATTTCTTTGTATCGTACTATTGTGATTAGGCAATGAATGGCCATTAGATGATTATTCCTAGTGCATCTCTTTACTCTGTTGTGAGGTTGAATTCAAACTCAAAAACATACCTTTGTCTTGATGTTATCTTTATTATTTAGAAAATATCATAAAAATCATCTTGAAGTGAGCCTATGAAAAAACAACTCATATTGGGCATACGGTTGCATCAAGTGGTCAACTAAAAACAAAGACACCATGACTTCAACCATAGGTACAATTTAAGGACTATGCATGGATCATGTCGATCACATGTTTGGAGTTCATTCTTCTCTTTGTTTTGGTAACAATTTTTCTCGTTCCTTGTAATGGTTCCATGTCAAAACTTATAATTGTGCTTATTGCCAGTAATTAGAGTTCCTACAAACCCACCGCCAAATTTACATCCTTTGGTTGGAATAATCACCAGTACCTCTGATGTGTTTTATTATCCACAAGACTAAATTTAGGAAAGCATGGTAATATTGTTATGGTCACTGGGCTTGAAAAAGAAAAGCATGGGTACAAGAAACCCCAAAAGCTTGTAATGTTGTCAAGAATCTCCCTATTGCACTTCAAAACCATTTTATTAGTAATTATAGCCTAATACTTCAATCCTATTTGATGGTTAGCTCAAGCTCAGATACACACATATATGCACTCTTTCATGGTCAACACAACCTGAGACACACACACTCAGACAAAGCGATTCAGTCACAAAATGAAGCTCAACCAAGATTTAATGGACTCAGAAATTAGTGCATGGCTCAGTTCCATAAATAGTGATAAATTTGGCTTGAATAATGCTTGAGAGCTCGACCCCTTGGATTGAAAAACTTGACCCTTTATGCATTGTATACTTAGTTAGCAAAAAAACAATAAACTTATCCCATTTAACACAAGAAATTGATTTCAACATTTATTCATGTTGGCATGCTTGTAGAAGCATAAAATTGGTCTTTATTGAAGTTTGTGCTTGTATATTGACTAAGACACTATAGTCATACCAAAATTTGAAAAGGACCAGAAACCTTGTTGAATACTAATGAGTGCAATGATAAGTTCTTGAACACTAAAGCACATAGCTATATAAAATTATGGATTTCTCCAGTAGTGGGCACACTTCAATACAAAAAAATTGCAGTGGATTGAACCGCAAAATATGTCTCTACAAATGATGCTTCTTCAGTCAAGCTAATTCATAAACTCAAGCAAGAAATGACGAGGTGACAGTAGGAAACCATCAATTGTGTGAACCACCACTACAGGTTGCATAAAATCCAATGAAAATAGCCATAGAATGCACGATAGTCAATCACAAACTTCCAAGAAGCAAAGTAAAGGCATATAGTTTACCTAGACCAAGAAACACTCATTCCGCATCAATTGATCAATCTATTATCTCAAGTTCAGTGAGGTTGGAGCTTCAATTTATGTGGTTGAATAAGAAGTTTACCTTTGCCTAATTTCATATCCATAACCTATGGAGGAAAACCATTATGGTCACCCTGCAAATCCATATACAATTTTAGAACCACCAACAAAAGAAAAAACTCAATTAACTTGGCTAGGATCAAATACAAATCATTGTATTTTTGTCCTTTTGCACAAGGTAAGAACTTCACTAAACTAAAAATAATCATGGCCACATATATTCCTAACCCTCCAATTTGTTGTCTTTCCATCTTGAACACAACTTACGATAAATTAAGCTTATATTTCATTTCAATTAAGTTTATATTGCACCTCTAGCCAATTAAGCTTATATTACACCTCTCAGCAATTTAACCATAACCAAGTTATTCTCTATGTTTACTAAAATTTATTCAATGGTCATAAATACTATGTGAAACATCACAACATATTGGTTAGTTTTGTCATGACAAAAAAAAATTCAATTGAGCACACTATCACACAATATCTATAACATACGAGGCAAAGAAATGAATTTGATCTAAACATACCACTTTGAGGTCTTCTAGAGAGAATATGTTCACATTGAGATGTAGTTGAAAGGAAGTTAATTGATGTGTTGTGAGCGGTCATATATAAGCTGGTTAGATAGAGATTATCTTTTTCAATGAT
This sequence comes from Pinus tabuliformis, assembly GCA_031772625.1. Classification (NCBI taxonomy): domain Eukaryota; kingdom Viridiplantae; phylum Streptophyta; class Pinopsida; order Pinales; family Pinaceae; genus Pinus; species Pinus tabuliformis. The sequence goes on along the minus strand of CM062810.1, from coordinate 232,233,255 downwards.
CATGAGAGATAGATGTTGAACACACTGGATGAAGTTAGGGAACAAAACCCTAATTCCAATGTATTATCTTTATTGCAATAATGTTTGTGCTTCTACTAATAATAATTGCTTCCTAGCTATAATTGTTGGTCAATATAATGCAATAATAATAGCGTTGCCAATATAATGCTTTTGCCTCTACCAATATAACACTACCAATAACGCTAATATCAACACCACCACATCAATGCCATAATATGCTATCAGTACCATAATATAATATCACGCCTCCTCTTATAGAATATATATCAATGCCATCATATTTCTATAGAATATAATCATAATTCATTCACCATAATATAATGCAACTGATAATAATATGAAGTGTTGTCAATAATTTGACAAGGAACTATAATTCATTCACCGTGACATAATGCACCACACTCATGCTATACAAAGGTTACACAATATGTATACGATCTTCAATATACATGCACGACATATATATTAATTCACAACAACAATATATAAATTAATAGTTCCATATCATATACATGCCACATCATATATTAATATTTGTTAGTTAGTGATTTTAACCCCCTAGATGATCACAAGCTTGATTTTGACCACCGAACTCTATCCTTAACCCTAAACCTTGATATACACACCATCCGCATGAAAAAAAAAGGTTGAGAGTCAAAGGCACACTCACTTTCACAAAAGTAAAATGGATCTCTTCTTAAAATATTTAACAAGGAATTTAGGTTTCTTAGCGTATAATGATAACATTGATCACATCTACCACAATTTTACTACAACCCTCTCCACTACCATTAACAAATTCTCTACCAAGGTATCATGTAAAAAGAACAATAGAACTTCCAACCCTTTGTATTATAAGGATTGTAAGTTTGCCAGGAAAGTGATTAGAAATGCTCCTGATGAAATTTGTAGTTTTTAACCCTGTACAGAAATTACCCGTATAAGAATTCTAAAACACAGAAAATAAACAATGCGAGAGCATAACACATAAAACATATATACACAGAGATTTTCCCCTGGATCCCAAAACCGGGACTACTAGCTTGATTTTTCATTATGTTCCTTTCAATGTTATAATACATATTTATACATGCCGAAGCATCCAATACCATGGACCGAAAAATCATTGCGTCCAATAGTATGGACTGAAAACCATCGCATCCAAAAACATGTGCGAAAATCATGCACAAAACCATAGGTGGGTTAGCCCATCCTAACATAGGGTCCAAAACCAAAATTTTCTAGGGCGCTACCCTAGACCCCATAAAGTGGGGTTATGGGTACACTCAAACCCCCTGTGACCCCCCCCCCCCCACTACAAAATCAACGAAAAGAAGGGGGGATCCACCCTCCCTCTAACCCCCGGTTAACTACATGGGCTAGTCATGGAAAGAATATAACACAACCCAACATTCTCCCACTTGTTGTTTTCTTTCCACAGGGGGCCACAACAGAGCTTAGTCATTTTTCCAGCCCTGAAACGCCCATTGTCTCTCTACACCAAGAGAACTTCTCAAAGCTCACAAATTTTTTCAATGCATCTGCAGTATTCTTCAAAGTGTCCACCTTTACCAGCAACATCTTTTTTTCTTGTATCATATCCCTCACAAAGTGATACTGAACATCAATGTGCTTTGTCTTTGAATGATATGCGGGGTTATTTGCCAAGAAAAATGCACTTCGGCTGTCACAGTCTATCCTTATAGCTCCCTGTACTAACCCCATACTTGAACGCAATCTCTGCAACCAAACTGCTTCCTTGCTTGCATGAGTGGCTGCCATGTATTCTGCCTCTGTAGTTGATAGTGCCACTACAGATTGTTTCTTACTCATCCAACTGACTGTGCCTCCAAATAGGTTAAACACATACCCACTTGTAGATCTTCTCTGATCCAGATCTCCAGCCCAGTCTGCATCAACAAAGCCACGAATATCCAACATTCTGTCCTCCCTTGGTAGCACAAACCATAATCACTAGTGCCACATAAATACCTGAAAACTCGCTTCACTACTGTCCAATGCTCCTTCCCTGGTTTTGACATAAACCTGCTCAATACTCCCACTGCATGTGCAATGTCAGGTCTAGTACAGACCACTGCATACATCAGGCTACCGACTGCACTTGCATATGGAACACGGGACATGTCCTCTTCCTCTTCTTGTGTCTTGGGACACTGTTCAACAGATAACCTCACACCTACAGGAATAGGAATCTTCACCGGTTTACTATCCTGTGTATTAAACCTCTGCAGTATTGTCTCAACATACTTCCCCTGGTTTAACAGAGCTTCCTCTTTGCTCGATCTCTTTTAATTTCCATGCCCAAAATCTAGTTTGCAACACCAAGATCTTTCATGTCGAATTTGGAGGACAATTGGGTCTTCAAATCCTAGATAATTTCTTTGTCATTTCTAACCAGCAACATATCATCCACATACAAGACCAAATAAATAACACAGTCACCAATTAATTTAAAATACACACGGTGATCTGCTTTGCTTCTGGTGAAGCCAAGTCCCCATATAAATGTATCAAATTTCTGATACCACATCCTTGGTGACTGTTTTAACCCATATAGAGACTTCTTTAACTTGCATACCAGTTTTTTCTTACCCTTCACCGCAAAGCCTTCAGGTTGCTTCATGTAGATCTCCTCTTCCAGATCCCCGTGAAGAAATGTTGTCTTCACATCCATCTGTTCTACCTCAAAATCAAAAGCAGCAGCAACAGATAAAAGTAATCTAATGGAAGTTACCTTGGCAACAGGAGAAAAAATATCACCAAAATCAATTCCCGGCACCTGGGAATAACCTTTTGCTACCAATTGAGCTTTGTATTTCTCCACTTTTCCTTCTACATTTGTCGTCTTTTTGAACACTCATTTGCTGCCAATGGGTTTCCTTCCAGCCGGCAACTCCACCAGATCCCAAGCCTCATTTTTGTGCAAAGATACCATTTCATCAACCATGGCCTCTTCCAGAGTTTTCCATCCTCTGAATCCATTGCTCCCTTCAAAGTTCTGGGATCATCATCAGTAATAGATAAAGCAAAATTTGAATAGAAAGTAGATGGACTATACCTTTTTGGCTGCCTTCTTTCTCTAACTGATCTTCTCACACTTGGAGTTTGTGGCTCTTCATCTTCTGATTCCTCCTCTGTTGTAGAGTCTGATTCTTCCTCCTTAAGCTCAAACTCTATCTTCTCAGGTTCCTTTAGTTAGAATTCATGTTTAATAACATCTTTTACCTCTCTGAAAACCACATCTCGGCTATACACAACCTTCCATGTGACTGGGTTCCAAAGCTTATAACCCTTTAACCCATCCTTATACCCAATAAAGATGCACTTTGGAGATTTACTATCCAACTTGGTTCGTTTCTCCTTTGGAACATGTACATATGCATCACATCCAAATACCCTCAGATGTGAAAGAGAGGGTTTCTTACCAGTCCATACCTCTTGTGGAGTCTTATCCTCCAACGCTGATGAAGGTGACTTGTTGACCAGGTAACATGCAGTATCCACCACCTCTGCCTAGAATTCCTATCCTAACTCGGCACCGTTGAGCATGCTTCTTGCCCTTTCCATCAACGTCTTATTCATTCTTTCTTCAACTCCATTTTGCTGAGGTGTATATGGATTAGTCTTTTGTCGTGCTATACCACACTTCTTACAGAATTCTTCAAATTCCTTGCTGCAAAAATATCCACCATTATCTATCCTCAACACCTTTATCTTCTTCTTTATCTGATTTTCCACGAGAGTCTTAAATTCTTTAAACTTGTCAAAGGCTTCAGATTTCTTCTTAAGGAAATATATCCATGTATTCCTTGAGAAGTCATCTATAAATGATACATAGTACACAGACTTACCCAGTGATGGAACCTTCACAGGTCCAAACACATCACTGTGCACAAGTTCTAATATCTGTTTCGCCCGCTTACTACCAGAGGGGAAACTCACCCGATTCTTCTTCCTGTATACACAATTTTCAAGAAATCAAAATCCAGAGAGCTATTACTCATACCTTCTACCATACCTTTACCATGAAGTATTCGAAGGCCCTTCTCTCCAATATGTACAAGCCTTTGATGCCACAACATGGTATTTTTTCCAGAGACCACTAGATTTTCTGCTCCACTCTTAGGAACCACGGAACTGTTGCACCCATCAACAACAATGCTACCTTGCAGCTTGTACAAAGTTCCAATCCAAATTCCCTGCATCAATACCAGTGCTCCCCGAACCATCTTGCAGGTATCCTTCTCGAACACTGTTTTTACACCTACATCATCCAGCTTGCTAACAGAAATCAGATTTCTGGCTAATGCAGGAATATGCAAAACACCCAGAAGTGTTCTAACCCTTCCACCTTGCAGTTTCAACTTTAATTTTCCATGACCAATGATTCTAGCCTTCCTGTCATCCCCTAAGAAGACATAACCACCATCATATTTCTCATACTCACAAAACCACTCTCTATGGGGAGTGAACTGAAAGGATGCACCTGAGTCAATCAACCATGCCACATGATCTATATGTGTACTTGAAGAAGCCAAGTACACATCCCCACCTTCATCTGAGGTGGATTTCGCCTCTGCAGAAGGAGCCTCATCAAATCCCTTTCCTTTGTCAGGAGCTTTAGATTTACAGTTCCTTTTGAAGTGGCCTTCCTTTCCGCATTTCCAGCACACCACCTTTATAGGTTTTCCTGGAGATTTAGATCTCCCTCTAGATTTATATCTCCCACTCGATGACTTATTTTTGTTTCTATTCTGGGACCGTCCTCGTACAGACAAGGGATCACCATTTTGGCTCTCCACATTTTTCCGTCTCATCTCCTCCGTCAGCAAGGCTGAGAATATTTCATCAAACTGCAAGGCAGTTGCATTGCTACCCACGAATTTGGTAGAGAACACAACAAACTGATGCACTTATCTTCATATGAAATTTTAATATCAACAGATGCTAACTGAGTTACCACAATATTAAATGCGTTCAGATGCTCTATCATAGAGTCTCCATCTTTCATCCTCAGGTTATACAGCTTTTTCTGCAGGAACAGTTTATTCACTAGAGACTTAGATTGGTACAATGTCCCTACCTTGTCCCACAAAGCCTTTGCTGTAGCTTCCCTTGATACATTCAACAATACTGAATCTGAGACACACAATTGTATTGTGCTCTTTGCCTTCTGATCCAACTTCTTCCATTCTTCATCGGACACTCTGTTGGTTTAGTACCCGGATCTACCACGATCCACTGATCTTTATCCACCAACAGATCCTCCATCTTGAGTTTCCACAACTCAAAACTCTGACTATTAAATTTCTCAATCTCTATCTTTCCACTGCTTGCCATCTTCTTTCACCACCAGAATCAATCTTGTAGATCTCCCACTGAACAGGGTCTACCACAGGCCCGAGCGAAACCTCTCAGCAACAAAGGCGTCCCCTTGAAGCCAAATCAAATCTGATACCAAATGTAGTTTTTAACCCCATACAAAAATTACCTGCATAAGAATTCTAAAACACAGAAAATAAACAATGCGAGATCATAACACATAAAACACATATACGCAAATATTTTCCCCTGGATCCCAAAACCGGGACTACCAGCTTGATTTTTCATTATGTTCCTTTCAATGTTATAATACATATTACCTCTACCTCCTCCATTGTTTCCTCCTCCTCTACCTCTACCTCTACCTCCTCCTCTAAATCCATTTACTGCTTCCTCTGTCATTATAGTTTCCTCAGAGTTTTCAGAGTCCTCTGGTTCTTCTATTAATGGAGAACGAGGAGGAATTTATCCCTCTTCTTCTTCAGGTGATTCTACTTCTTTGATTACAATATGTTCCCCTGTAGAAGTGAAGAAAAGTTCTTTCCCTAGGTCAGATTTGATGGATAGTGTGGGAGAGTCTCCTAATTCAATTACTGCCCCTTGAATTCCAGGAATCCTAAGGCTGGGAGTGTGAGTTGGAGATGATGGAGGTGTATTTTGTCTATGCCTCGAAGTAGATGGAGTTGTAAAAATCGAACTCTTGGCCCTAGCTATAAACATTCCCCTAGAATCTCTTGCTTTATGCATGTCATTTTTTATTTTTATTTTTTATCTTCAAGTCGGGCTAATAATTCTCTTTCTGATCTTCTAGATCACACTAGGTGCAAGAAGAGAGCATACTCAAGAAATTATTGAACCAATAACTCTATTTTCTGATCCTCCAGATCACACTAGGTGCAAGAGGAGAGCATACTTTGAGAAGTTATCAATTTTTCCCTTCTTTGAATTTTTTTTTTTAAGAAATTGGCTACCTGATTACACTTCCCCGGAAACGGCGCCAAAATGTTTGGTCAATTTAGAGTGTCCTAAATTGCTATATTAAATGTCAATCCGGGAGTCGTAAACTGTTGAAGTGTGGCGCACTATATGTGCAAGATAACCTATTTCTTACTTTTTGTCGTTTTTGATTTTTATTTTATTTTGGGGGTTTTTATCTTCGTTGATCTCCTAATGTGAAATGAAAATTCTAAAAGACAAGTATGGATATAAATTTTCAAGTCAATTATGTCCTTTATAATGGTTTCCAAAATTCAAACTTCAGAAAGTCTTAGAACATGCTAATGATAAAATTAATTCCTAAAAGAAAATGAAAATGTGCCACTATTCTAATCAAACAAATAGTGAACTATTGATCATGAAACCATTATCCCTGCTGCTGTCTAAATACAAAAGAAACTGTACTCAAAGAAATCCAAAAATTGCAAGCAAAGTAAAGCTAAAATCAAATTACATCAA